>JALMGJ010000013.1:1582500-2182500 GCA_023362775.1 Charina bottae | reverse complement strand
CTGTCAAGGTGATGCATGCCATATGCCAGCAAATTTGGAAAACACAAGAATGGCCATCAGATTGGAAAAAATCAACTTATATCCCCATACCAAAAAAGGGAAGCACTAAAGAATGTTCAAACTATCGAACAGTGGCACTTATTTCACATGCCAGTAAGGTAATGCTCAAGATCTTGCAAGGTAGACTCCAGCAATTCATGGAGCAAGAATTGCCAGATGTACAAGCTGGGTTTAGAAAAGGCAGAGGAACTAGAGACCAAATTGCCAATATCCGCTGGATAATGGAGAAAGCCAGGGAATTTCAGAAAAACATCTATTTCTGTTTTATTGACTATTCTAAAGCCTTTGACTGTGTGGATCATAACAAATTGTGGCAAGTTCTTGGTGGTATGGGGATACCAAGTCATCTTGTCTGCCTCCTGAGGAATCTGTATAACGACCAAGTAGCAACGGTAAGAACAGAGCACGGAACAACGGACTGGTTTAAGATTGGGAAAGGAGTACGGCAGGGCTGTATACTCTCACCCTACCTATTCAACCTGTACGCAGAACACATCATGCGACATGCTGGGCTTGAGGAATCCAAGGCTGGAGTTAAAATCGCTGGAAGAAACATTAACAATCTCAGATATGCAGATGATACCACTTTGATGGCTGAAAGCGAGGAGGAATTGAGGAGCCTTATGACGAAGGTGAAAGAAGAAAGTGCAAAAGCTGGGTTGCAGTTAAACCTCAAAAAAACCAAGATTATGGCAACGAGCTTGATTGATGACTGGCAAATAGAGGGAGAAAAAGTGGAGGCAGTGACAGACTTTGTATTTCTAGGCGCAAAGATTACTGCAGACGCTGACTGCAGCCAGGAAATCAGAAGACGTCTACTTCTTGGGAGGAGAGCAATGGCAAATCTTGATAAAATAGTTAAGAGCAGAGACATCACACTGACAACAAAGGTCCGCATAGTTAAAGCAATGGTATTCCCTGTAGTAACCTATGGCTGTGAGAGCTGGACCATAAGGAAGGCTGAGCGAAGGAAGATAGATGCTTTTGAACTGTGGTGTTGGAGGAAAATTCTGAGAGTGCCTTGGACTGCAAGAAGATCAAACCAGTCCATACTCCAGGAAATAAAGCCAGACTGCTCACTTGAGGGAATGATATTAAAGGCAAAACTGAAGTACTTTGGCCACATAATGAGAAGACATGATACCTTGGAGAAGAAGCTGATGCTAGGGAAAGTGGAAGGCAAAAGGAAGAGGGGCCGACCAAGGGCAAGATGGATGGATGATATTCTGGAGGTGACAGACTCAACCATTGGGGAGCTGGGGATGGTGACGGCCGACAGAAAGCTCTGGCGTGGACTGGTCCATGAAGTCACGAAGAGTCGGAAACGACTGAACGAATAAACAACAAAAAAAAGAGTTGCAGGTTTTGCTCGTGCTAAACACCATTCCAAGATCTCGGCGTTCAAGCCAAGGGTGAAGTGTTCTATTTTTAGTGATTCTGGCCAGTCGGTCATTTTCCCCACTAGATTTTTAAACTCTGAAGCATATGCTGAGATGGATTTGTTCCCTTGTCTAAATGTTTGCAACCTAGTACGGGCTCACATCACTGCAAGGGGATCCTCAAAGTGAGTGCAGAGGGCAAACATGAATTCATCGAAGTCCTGTAACTCAGGGCCCTCGCTTTCATTCAAGTCCACAGCCCAATCGGCTGCTTTGTCTTCCAAGTGTGCAGTAACATACTGGATTTTTGAGTCCTCATCTGGGAAGTATCTCCTCCAAGTATCCATGAATATGCGAACTTGATTTAGGAACCAGGCTAGTTTTTTCGGGTTGCCTCCGAACTTAACTTTCACTTCCCATAGCCCAAAGCCTCCACAACCAATGGGTAGCCCTAGCCCGGGTACAAAGTTGGTGGGTTGAGGTGATGGCGCCATGGGTGGGAAAGGCAGGGGTCTCACTGGATGGGGTGCATCATGAACGGTGCCCCGGTGAGTGGACCTACCGCTTTGTGGAGTATGACTAGTGGGTTGATGGCCAGTTGTGGCTTTCGCTATCTGAAGCACCTGCTGGCTTATTGTCTGTAGTATGTTCTGAATGTCATCTACACGGCCTCCAAGTTGTGTAATTTGGGATTCCACCACTCCAAGGCATTGCCCCATGTGGGATCCGGATCCACGCTGTACTGTAATATGCGGTGCAGCCCCGGGGTCCGCATCTCGCCCAACAGCTGATGACCAGCTGTCTCGTTTTTTCTGAAATGCAGGATTGGTGGTCCAAGCTGCTTCCACATACTGGGTTTGGGGCCGAGCTCCAGGCTGCCACCATCTCACTTCAGGTTGGCAATCCGATGTTAATAGCAGACAATGACACTGCAAGGGGTGTCATACCTGCTGGGGTTTGTTACACATTGTGTTAGTGGGTGACTAGTTGAGGATGGGATTAGAAAATATAATCACATGATGCTCTCCATGGGGATTAGAGCCATGGCCTCAAGTTTTGCCCAGTTGCAAATGATTTTCTCTTCAAGGTGCTTGTGATGCTCCAATCCTTCAGCTGGCAAATTAGGCTCCAACACAATTCCGTAGAATATGTAAAAGCTTTTATTTATAGCAAGCGATCTGGGTTCACATCAATGAACCAAGTAAAGCATAGATACAAGATCTTACAGTTAAATAGGTTCCCGTTTCCCCCTCCCCATGGAATGTGGTAATCAGTTCCATTTCACACCCTGTCGTCCTCGCTCGGAGCTGTCCGGCCAAGGTGCTGAATGTCTGCTCCAATCCAAACTGTGTGCTGTTTGCCTGTCTGGTGGTTTGTTGTTACATTCTTCCTATTGATTGCTTTTGGTGCCCTAGCTGGGGAATTTGTTGTTTCTATTCATGTCAGGATGTCATCATGACAGTGCTTAGCAAGTTCTTTGCAGCAGGATTCAGGAGCTGCCCCTCCTGGACCATTGACCAGAAGCACCTCCTGCACCTGGAGCAGAGCATTAAGGATGGGAGTGAGAGTTGGGCAAGCAAAAAAGCATGTTTTGTGTTTGCTTTTTGGATTTTCTTCCCCTGTCCTCTATCCATTTTCATCACCAAGGAGACTCTGAAGTAAGGCAGCATTGGGGGTGACACAGCAGGGAAAAGAAGCCATTATGGCAGTACAGGTAGACCTCACTTATCGACTGCCTCATGCAGCAACCATTTGAAGTTATAATGGTGCTGAAAAAGCAGCTTTGTGACTAGGGCATGCATTTATGACCTTTGTAGCGTCCTTCAGTCACGTGATTGCCATTACAGTCAGTACATGTTGTCCTGTACCTGGCCCGTTTTTTTTTCTTCCCCCCCCCCCACAGAGTGGAGAGTTTGGAGAGGAAGGGATTACAAGAGAGTAAGGAAGCACACAATGGGGAATGCACTAGCTGTTTGTGTAGCATGCTTGTGGCTGCCAGTGCTAGCACATTCCTTGTATTCCCCATTGTGTGCCTGCTGTCAGGATTGCAGTTTGAATCCTGCCATTAACTTCTGAAGATACGTGTCAGACTGTGAAAGACTCTGGAAGGGAGGGGGAGCACATTCCAAGAGAAGCACCAGACAGTTGGAGCCTGTTTTGCAGATCGTCAAGGTCGTCCACCTGCACGAGTATGGAGGGGGTTCGAACAGAGTGGGAAAGAGATGGACATTGACATCATAGGGTGAAGGGAGGCTGGCACAAGGGAGGGAAAGGCAAAATTCAATCCTTTGGCGGAAAACGTTATTTGGGTCTTTAGGAATGCTTTGATTTACATGTATCCTTAATAAAGTTTATTCTGCAATTCAAAAGAACTACATGGAGAAACAATGATTGGGGCACTGAAATTATTATTATTATTATTATTATTATTATTATTATTATTATTATTCAAATTTATTCCCCGCCCATCTCCCATACAAGGGACTCTGGGCGGGTTACAATAAATAAAAATTTAAAAACTATACAAAATATCTAAAAACACAACAAGCATAAAATAAATAAAATAAAATCCAAGATGGATTAGGAACTGCAGAATAGATCGTGGAGCTACGGGGCCAGCCAAGCCCAGGAGGCACTACCACCTCCGTCGTCCCAGGCCAGGCGGCAGAGCCAGGTCTTAAGGGCCTTCCAAAAGGCCAGGAGGGAGGGGGCCAGTCTCACCTCCGGGGGCAAGATATCATCACACCTGCTCTTGAATCCCTTCTTCTCCAATGAAGATAAAAACAAACATTAATTCCCTTCTTGCTAATTGTCCCAGCACCAGGGTGGGCATTCCCAAGGGCGGGGGAGAGGGGCGTGGTAGATTGCCGACCATAAGGTCGGCGGTTCGAATCTGCGTGGCGAGGTGAGCTCTCGCCACTTGCCCCAGCTCCTGTCAACCCAACAGTTTGAAAGCTAAGGCAAGTAGATAAATGGGTACCACTTACGTGGGAAAATTTGCTGGTGTCCTTTCGGAGGGTCGCCCTTGGACCAAAGAAGACCTGGCGATTCCCGTGGATGGCGGCGGAGGACGGCGGATCCCGAATGACAACTTCCAAGATGTCAGCAGCCGGCTCAGAAGCGAGGTATTCTGGGGCATGTAGTCTGATACCTGCGGAAGAAGAGTCGGTTCCCTCACCCCCTCCCTAACGCGCGGTAACATTGTTATATATATCGTTGTATAAATATATGAATTTATATCTGTATGTAAGCCGCCTAGAGTCCTCCATTAGGGAGGGGATAGGCAGGGTATAAATACGATAAATAAATAAAAAAAATAAAATGGGCTTTAAGATTTGCCCTTTTATCCAGCTTCCTTGTGAGTCAAGTTTCCCCACCATTTCGGCTCACCCAGCTGTCCGAGGTCATATCCTTCTGACGCTGTAAAGCAAAGGAAAGCTGAAGTAAAATCATAAACACAGTTGCAGTCATGCAATTTTCCAGTTTGTGACTGCTTCATTTAGGGACGGTGACACTTGTCACTTCATGTGGCAGCCTGTTCCACTGGTTGACAGCTCATATATTAAGAAAGTTTCTCCTGATATCTACTTTGAACCTCCTTCCTTGGTTCTGATCCTTCTCTCTGGGGAAATATAAAAAATCCACTTTTCTGAATTTTCAATCCTGGAAATGGAAATACTGATATACTCTCAGTCCATCACTTCAAGTAACATGCATGTTTTGCAAGTTTTAATTTGATCTTGGCCAAAAATAGGAAATTGTATTCAGTTAATATTGTTTTATATTATTTATCTGCTATGCACTTTTCAATATTTAACCTGAGTTTGACAAACATCAGGTGATACCCAGCTTTTTAAATCAGCTTAAATAAGAGCAATAAATAAATACTGTACTACATTTGCATCATTAGGGTTGCAATGTTTAAATGACTTAGGGGACATAATAAGCAGTGGTTAAATTAACTGTTTAGTATTCTCCAGGTTTCTAAGCTAAACCTAAACCAAAAGAAAAGGTTTCCAATGTTTACTTTAAAAAAAACCCCACCTTTCTGACCACGAAAGGGGACATGGCTCTTCATTTTCAGTCTGGCGGGCCTCTTCCTCTGCTCCCTTCCACCATCCAAGAGAGCAGCCATGCGTGGCCAGGAAATGCGCCCACCTAAGGCGAGGCTTTTGATGCCCGCTAGTCTGCGGTGGCACAGGGGGATTCTCCCGCAGAGCAATTGGCTGAGGGCAGGCAACCTTATTTAAAAATCCAGCAGGCCCCTTCACCTTCATTAAGGCTGCTGTTTTCCTTCTGCCGCTCAGCAGCTGACAGGCTTGACTTTTTTGCAAATGTACATTAGATTTAACGGCCTCTTTGCGCCATTAAGCATTTCCTTTTCTAATTGTAACGGATGTGCACAGAATGCTCCAGGGATAAAGGCAGGTATAACATGGCCCTGAAATGGGCTTCCATGCCACCAGCTGAGTTTGAAATCCAAACACAAGAGCATGCCTGGGTGGGTAATTTAGAAGCCTACTGGACCAAATGAAATTAGATTTTAAGACCCAAAACACAACACACAGAGATGCCATTTGTGCCAGTCTGTTCTCCTGCCTTGTCAGTGCTAGAGGCCCACAGTTCAGCTTCCTTCCACACCCTGCAGCATCAAAGGACAGATTGCAAATACAGCCAGTTCTTACCCCCAGCTCCTTCCAGGGCCCAGCATTCCTCCCCGTCCTGTTAAAAGATTGCATGGTACCTTCAATTTATTTATTTATTTATTTATTGATTGATTGATTGATTGTTTAATTTATATCACCGCCCATCTCCCCCCACAAGGCGGTTTACAACAAAATTGATTAATTAAAAGCATATAAAATACAATACATCATTCCAATTTAATTAGATATAAATATATAAATATATAAAATCCAAGAGGTTATGTTATTGTTTAAGGAACTCTATGGTGCCAGCCACCTCCAAGAGGAGCTATTACCCCCCCCCCCCCCATCCCAGGCAAAGTCCTTGTAAGTCCTTGCATTTCTCTCAGTCTTCCAGGAAGACAATACTAAAATCCTAGACTTGGAAGGGGCCTCAGAGGTCAACTAGTCCAACCCCTGCTCAGTGCAAGATCTACTGCATCATTTTGGACCAATGGCTATTTAGCCTCTGTCTGAAGACCTCTAGTGAAAGGGGAATAAGCACTCCATGAGGTAGCTTACTCCACTGGTTGACACCTCTTCCTGTCACAAAATTATTATTAATATGTAGCCTGAACCTCCTTCCCTGAGGTTTTAACCCACTGATTCTGGTCCTGCCCTCTGGGGGACGGAGAACAAACCTTGATTTGATGATCCTTTGGATCCATCAGAAGCCGGCTGTAACCTAACTCCCCTTATCAGTCTTTTCTGTAGGCGACACAGGCCCAGATCCTTCGGCCATTCCTCACCGGAGTCAGTTTCCCGTCTTGGCCGCTCTGTCACTGTCCTGTTTGAACAGTGGTGTCAGAATTGGACACAGGATGGGGCCTAGCCAGGGGGGAGAGGGGGACGATGACTTCCTGCTGCCTGGACTCCATGCCCCTCTTGTTCCAAAGCGCCCCATGATGGCACTTCCTTTTCGGCAGCTGCATCACCCTGCTGGAAGAGAATGGTGCACTGCAAGCAGAGGCAGAAAAATGGCCACATTTATCTGTGAGGGCCAGGAGGATCAGGAGGCAGCCAGGGACCATAGAACTCAGCAACTGTTGCCAGGCTCTGACTCACGAAACCAAGGCACCCATACCCAAGCAAGATTCGCCACTGAAAAGCTCAGAGAGCATTCTGGCAATCACTCAGATCCCCACCACTGAGCAGAATCAAGGAGTCACTTTGAAGAAGAGAAGGCGAGTGGTAGACCAGACAACCTGCTGTGTATAGACCAGACAAGTTGTGTGAGGTGTGTTTGTTGTATTTTTTATGTTGTGATCTAAAAAGAATCTGGGTCACAAGATTTAGACAAGCCTCATTTTTAAAAGAACAAGCTGAGCTATTTCTTTTCTCTTACCTGACAGGCTCCAAAAGGTCTGCTAGAATCAAATTCCTCAAATTCTTGTTACCATAAAAGGAATAATTGCTTCAGCTAAGCTGAGCTGGGTACTCACATGTCACATTGATTACTATGGCAACTGATTATTTGTTATCAAGTTAATTTGTATAGAAAAAGAGATCTTTTGTTTAAGCCGGCTGGCTATGCTTATCTCAACCTATTCAGATGTAAGTTATTTTTCTGCCTGTGGGCCTCTCTGAGGTGGAACAGATTCCTGTAAATATGTTCTGTTGTTTTGAATAAATGCAACTATATTTTTACTGCAAAAGTTTATTTTTATTGATCTCTCTCTCTATCAAGCTTCTGCAACTCTGCACTTAAAAATAAATATTTATAATAGTGTTGTCTTCCAGGTGCCTGAATTCAGGATGTGACTGGCAGGCTACCAAGACTCTTCACTCCCACAGATTACTACCCATTCTTGATGATACATGTGGGGACTAATGACACTGCAAGTGTAAGGCACCAAAACTTACCACGCGCCTTTAGAGAAAGCCAAATACACGAAGGAGACTTTGTAAAAAGGAACAGCAGCAAAATTTATTTGGCCAAGCAAAAGTTGCCGGGTGGCAGCCAGACAGTTGTCACGTGCAAGTGACCTCTGAATGAAACCACCACCCTGAGCATAAGGGTGCACAAACTTTTATACGGGGAATACAGGCAGGAAGTGAGGATGAGGAAGGTATGCCCACATGTGGGCGAGGTGTCTGATGACCATCCCCTAGGATTGGCTGATTCCTAGGGACAGGGTCCCTCCCAGAGCTGAAGCATTCTGGGACTCACCAGGTCAGGGGGTGACGTGGGTCATCAACATATTTACAAAGGGTAGATATGGGAACATTCACACTAATTGTTGGAGCATTCACACCAAATACAAGAGACACTGCAAGAAGACATCTTAAAGCAATCTGCAAAGACTATGAAGACCTGGGCAGCAAGGTGAAGGATCTGGGAGTACAGATTATTTTTTCATCTGTCTTTCCATTGAATGGACATGGTTCAAGAAGAGAAAGTAAGATCCTAGAGGTGAACAACTGGCTATGTAGTAGATGGTGTCTTCAAGAAGGATTTGGATTCCTCAACCATGGATTAATTTACCTGCAAGAAGGACTACTGGCAAGAGATGGGTTGCATCTTACTCAGACATGGAAGGATATGCTTAGCAGGCACCTTGCCACACTCATCAAGAGAGCTTTAAACTAGTTCAAATGGGGGAGGGTAGTAAAACACCAGAGTTGAGTGCATAACTGACAAGTGAAGATGGGGGTCATGAAGCCAGAAACAGAAGGGTAGGACATAGGGAAAGAAACAGGCAAGAAAATGCAAGAGACAGGCCAGTAAGGAGTGCCAACTACAGACTAAGGTGCCTTTATACCAATGCACAAAGTATGGGAAGCAAA
Organism: Charina bottae; assembly: GCA_023362775.1. NCBI lineage: Eukaryota > Metazoa > Chordata > Lepidosauria > Squamata > Charinaidae > Charina > Charina bottae. Next base: position 2,173,589 of record JALMGJ010000013.1, on the reverse strand, counting down.
CAAGTAGAGCTGGAAATCATAGCACAGGAACATAAATATGATGTCATTGTAGTGGAAAAAATAAACCTAACGAACAAAATGGAGACTGTATCCCTTCCCCTCCACCCACTCATCTTTTGGATATGGCCAAGGTCAAACCCAGTTCCTCTATTTGCCTACATTCATTAGACCCCAATTAACCCTCCCTGCCCCAGACAAAGCGCCCTGCAATCCTATCTAGATTGAAGAATAGAAGGCTCCCCACCAGCTCACAGCCCAGCCTGAGGGCAACCCTTACAAGGCAATTGCATCCTAGAGAAACCCCAGCCTTCCATCTTCTGATCAGCTGATGACCTCAACATTCCATCTCCTTCACAAGGGGCTTCCTCAGCTCTGCTGCCCTCCTGAAAGGCCCATTTTGCCTAACAATAGGATTCACCCCAGGTACACTGGCCAGGACCTGCCCAGATTCCCCAAACTGGCCAGCCAATCAGATCCCTAGGATTTCCTGCCTTGTAGCCCTCAATGTCCACAAAAATATTTGTTTTTCCATTGTTCAGGGTCCTTGAAAGCAGGCACCCAATGATCATTGCAATAAACATGGTTCTTCTCGGTGTCGTGCTCATTATTTTGGCAAAATTTTACCCATGACAGTACTGGGTATTAGTAAAACATGGTGGCATGATATGCACAAGTAGAATGCAGTGCTTGAAGGCAACATCTTATATAAAAGAAATACATTCAACAAAAAGGAAGGGGGCGTTGCCATGTATGTGAGGAAAACACGAATCAACATAAATTCCAGTTTTGGAGCACAGGAGGCCTGTTGAAAGTGGGCAAGAATAAAAGGAAGAGAAATAAAAGGGACACCATTGTGGGAGTTTATTATAGGCTCTGGGACCAGCTGAAGAGGAAGAGGAAGTCTTTCTGCATCAGATGACTGTCAGCCTCACATATTCGTCTGCCATGCTTTTGCCTTTTCTAAACGTGTAGGTTGCTGGTCTGCTCTATTTGGCTTCAGAGACTTCGCCTTCTGAATTGCGTGGAGAGAGCTGATAACTGCCTGCTCCCTGTGGAACATTCCATAGGGAGGGGGGATTTTTGGACTGGGAATTGGTTTGTTATGGCTGGGCTTTTATGGGTGTTTTTTTTTTGCCGTTGCTTTGATAAGGTTTTGCTTGGCGCGCAAACCGTTATTCGAGGCTTCTGCTGCCCTGAAGTGTACTAATCCTGAATAAATGGATCCTTTAGAGTAATTGCCTGAAGGTTTTCTTTGTTGGGAATTCTGACACTGGGGATTATCACAGTAAGCCTCGAATCCCTCCTGTTTCACCATGGCTACCCGCCCTGAGGATACTGTTCTTCCCGAGACAGAGCATCCTACTACGGTTACAGAGATGCCTAGTGAACAACAATACATCACCAGAGATGAAGGGCCAACAGAGCAATGTTCTGCGGAAGCCCAATCCCCTTAACAGGAGGGAGTAAGACTTGTCCAGTCACTTAAAAGTGAAGAAGAGACTGGAGGTGTCCTCCCGAAGAGTGAATTACTCTCTACATTTCTGCCCTGGATGTGGGAGAGACTGCAATCTCTGACAGAGGAAGCCCATATGACCTGGTTAATCGAACCGGAAAAGCCAACCTTAGTGAGCAGGGAGTCCAGGCTATCACCACGAGAATCGGGTGAGATAACGGACTTACAGTATTTGGCGGCTGGGTATCTAGCTGAGCGTGAATGGCATCAGATGGGTCCATGACCCAAAACCAGATTGGGGAGGAGGCTTGGAAAGAGAAGCCTGCCATCAAGAAACAATGAGACAGCTGGTCTATGGCTGTAGGGTGAATCCAGCAACCAGTGATACCACCTACGGTGACTATCCAACGGGGGTCTTGGCCCCATAGAAAACAACTTCCAGACCCTAATGTGGTCAAACTTCAAGGGCAAGTTAAGGAATTGCACACCGTTATAGCCGAGATGAGGCAGCAATTTGCACAATTGCAACCAACCGCCCCAGCTATGGAACAGCCTAGACCTGCTTCACCGCAATGCACGATGGCTAGACCCCAGTTGCAGAGACCGAGTCCAGCTCCCTGAGCGTTCCCACCACCACTAGCAGCACCGCAACGTCTGCCCGCTCTCCTGCCACCCGGACAAGCACCCTACATGGGTGCTGGGGTGTTCGGTTTACAAGAGCTAAAAGTAAAGTTTTCAGGTGATCCCAAGAAGCTAGCTTGGTTTGTGAGCCAAGTGCAAGTCTTTATGGACACTTGGGAGGGATGGTTTCCTGATGAGGAGTCCAAAATTCAGTATCTAACTGCACATCTGGAGGATACAGCAGCTGATTGGGCGGTGGGCTTATATGATATTGGTGCAGAAGAATTAGAGGACTTTGATTTTTTTATGATTGCCCTCCATCGCCGCTTCGAAGACTCATTAGCCGAAGTGAGGGCACGCGCTAAATTACAAGCCTGTAGACAAAATAACTGCTCAGTGTAAGAATATGCTGACGAATTCCAAAATTTGGCTGGCCAGATGACAAATTGGACAGAAGAGCTGAAAATTGAATGTTTCACCATGGGTTTAAACTCTGAAATCCTACAGAGGTGTTTGGCTCGGGACAAACCACCTACTTTACGTGGATGGATTTGCCTGGCTGGAGAAATTGGAGAAGCCAATGAACAAGTTAAATGTCAAAGTTGCTATCAGCTAGCAGATCGCCGTTGTCCCACAAAGCTTGCACCCATGGAACTCTGAGAACAGCGCAGAGACCAACACCCAAGATGGAGACCACCCCGCAAGCAGAAACCAAGAGAGACTACTTGCTTCCATTGTGGCAGAGAAGGACATCGCGCTTTAGCTTGCCCTCGCACTCAACCAGCCCCAGAACCCAGAAGCAAGACTCCCACTACCAAACCGAAGCTGACTCCTAAGAAGGCTACCAGTGGTGCATCTATCGGCACGGAGCTCGTATCATCTGACTACAACATTCATCTTGCCCCAGGGGGTTCAACAACTCCAGCAGATGACTCTGCAGACGAAGATTTCCAGTTATCGGGAAACTGGAACTGCCTGTCCTAAATGATGGCGCCCAAGGGCAGGCAACAACAACTCCACAAAATGGGTGTCTGGAATCAATGGTGAGTGCCCCGTGCCCCAGTTTATTGGTGGGTACGAAAATAACTTGCAGAAGTGCAGACTTAGTAGCTTTAATAGATAGTGGTTGCACAAGCTGCCTTATTCACCCTGCAGTAGTAAAAGGCTTGAGACTTCAGGTTGGGCGCTTGAAAACTCATCACTTTCACACAACTCAAAGGCTCTGAACTATATCCTGTCCAGTTTTATACTGAGACAGTAGAAATGGATATTGGAACACACAAAGAGACTTTAAAATTTTTAGTAGCTCCCATAGCCCAATATTCCATGAAATTTGGGTCTAGCATGGCTCAAAGTGGGACAGCCAGCAATTGACTGGCTCACTGGCAGTTTCAATTTCGCTGATGGCAATTACAGTGGCTGGCCGGAACAAGAGCCCCCACCACCAGACCTTGAACCTATTCTTCCTTTAACTGATTTAACTGCCAATTTCACTCCTGTGCCACAAAACCTAACCATAGCGGTAGCAAATGCTTCAGAGCTACCTACCAACAAGGGCACAGAAGAAGTATTATCACAATACTATTCTACACGTACACAAGCCTTTGATGAAGTAAAGCCAGATCGGACTCCAAGTCGGACTGGCAGCTCGACAGGTCAGAGTATTCCAGACTGCGGGATACCTGGCTTGCTTCCCCCTATTTGCAGTGATCTATTGACAAGATAAGATCACTGGAATGTTTCTCCGGAGAGGGGAGAATCGGAAGATTAATCACAAGGTCGTTGGAACTGTTTCCCTCCGCTTTTTCTGTTGTTTCCACCGCGGAGAAAGTGAGAGGCTTGAATAGTGAGACGACTCGAATTACAGCATTGCTCTCATGGGGGAAAGTAAGTTAGAGCTAAAGACGACTTTTAGATTATCACTTTTTTTTAGTTTTTAAGAATTAATTGTTTATCATCTAAGATCTATTTCTGGACTTTGTATATAAATGTTGGCAAATTTTGTGTTTTCTTTGCTATAATAATAATCATGGTGGAAAACATGATGGATTTTATAATGGAAGTATAATGAAACATTTGCATTTTTTCTTTTTACCTTTCTAACTTTTTAGTGTGGACTTTGCTCTACTTGGAAGTACAAGAAACTCCTTTTTAATATATATATATTTCTTAAATATATTTTATTGGACTAAATACTGATGAATTTTTTTCATTTTTTAAATATTGATTGATATTTATCCTTTCTTTTTATCCTTTTCTTTTTCTTATAAACTGTTTGAAATATTATCTCTTCCTTTAATTTTGGGATTATTGGAACTTTTCATCTTTTTATTTTTTATTGAATAGATAAAACAGACCAGCTGGGAAAGCAATTTGTTTTGTCTACGACTTGCTACGCAGCCTGAAGGAGGGGGTGGTGGATGAGAAATGGCTTTTTTTAACAGTACTTCGAGATTTAAAAAAAGAATTCAATGAAACTCTTTCAGAAATTAAAAAATCAATAGAATTTATATTAATAGATTTGGAGGCTCAGGTTCAGGTTCAAAAGATACAAAAGATAGATTTAGATATGGAAAAAAATTTTTTCGAGGCAGCAGAGAAACAGGAAGAAAGGATTTCAAATACTTTGGTACAGAAGAAGATTTTGAAATACTACAGGAAGGGGTTGTTTAAACAAGTTATATATTACAATCTGGGTTTAAACACATTGTTGCAGTTGAGACAGGAAGATTTTAATGTGCAAATTGATAACTATTGTGAAATACTGGGAAAGGCTAAGAAAAACATTTTGTCATCCTATATGAGCTATAGTATAAAACAAGTTGAATATTGTGACTTTGGCATAACTTAAACAGGAAAACGATATATGGGATACAAGGTTAATGAAAATATGGATTTGAATTGGATATGGAATAAAGTTGACAAACATAAATAGAAGTTGATATTATAGACCATTTTTTTTATAAGATGTCATATTTCTATAATTATATGTATGAATATGTATGTATGAATATTATAAGAATTGGCATATTATGTGTTAGGTTATGTGTTATGTTAGGTTATGTATTTAGTTTAAATGGATATTATCCCAAGGAGTGGAAATTACAGATAGATTTTTTTTATGAAGATATATATATATATAACATATATATATATGAAGATAATGGGATGATGAGGTGGAATTAGAATTATGTTATGATAGGATGACATATTTTTAAAATATTATGTATGAATATGCATGTATGAATACTATAAGAATTGGTATATTATGTATTATGTTATATATTATGTTAGGTTATGTATTAGTGGAATATGTAGTTATAATATGAATAGAATATATTGTATTTTATTAGAATTAGAAGTAAATAAGGCTTTTATTTGTTATATTAATTGGATTTTATTGAAGATATAAATATAGATATAAAAATGGAAAGAGCGAATAAAAAATATCAAACTGATGCAGCAATGAACATTTAACTATTACTTCAAGGAGTGGAAGTTAAAGACGGACTATTGGAAGATAACAAGAAAGGTGAAACTTATATGAAGATCAGAAGATTGGATTATAGAAATTAAAGAGTATATGACAAAGAAAAGTTCCTGTGTATTATATGAAGGACTAACACTTAAAGTTAATTATTGTATTTAAAGTTCAAAGATAGATTGGAGGACATCTATTTTCTATGTTTCCTTTATTATTTTTTGACTTCACTTTTTATTTACTTTTTTCTTACTTTGTATTTCTATTTCTTTTTTCTGTTTCAACTTTTAATATGTATTTTAAAACTCAATAAAATTTATGAAAAAAAGTAAAGCCAGATCAACTCCCTGCCTATCGCAAAATTGACTGTGCTATTGAACTCAATCCTGCAGCTCCACTTCCTAAGCCCAAAGTGTATCCAATGTCTGCACGAGAAAAGGAAGTGCTTAGGGAGTTCATTGACAAAAACCTCCAACAAGGTTTCATTCAACCGGCTAACACCCCCTGAGGGGCCCCAGTCCTGTTCCACCCAAAAAAGGATGGCTCACTACGTTTGTGCACAGAGTATAGCGGTCTAAATGCTATTACAACTGCTAATAAGTATCCTCTCCCTCTGGTGCAAGACATGCTAACTCACTTGTCTTCAGGGAAATTTTTTACCAAACTGGACTTAAGAAAGGCATATTTCCATATACGCATATGGGAAGGAGATGAATGGAAAACTGCTTTTAATTGCCATTTAGGAGCGTTTGAATATCTAGTGCTCCCATTCGGGTTAAAAGGCACTCCTGGTTGCTTCATGGCATTAATCAATGACATTTTCCATGACTTATTATATAAAGGTGTAATTGTATACCTGGATGACATTTTAATTTACACAGAAACTCTTGACCAGCACATTGCTCTTGTCAATGAGGTATTAAAAAGACTCATAGAGAATCAACTGTATGCCAAATTATCAAAGTGTGAATTTCACAAACAACAAATAGATTACTTAGGCTACCGTATTTCTCACCATGGCATCCAGATGGACCCAGAAAAGGTCAGGGATGTCCTCAATTGGGAGCCTACTCGAACCCACTGCCAACTTCAGTCATTCTTAGGGTTCGCTAATTTTTATCACAATTTTATTTGCAATTTTGCTCAAGTCGCTTTACCTCTCACTGATATAGTCTCTTTCATTTTCATTTACTGTTCTCCATGCATCAATTAATGATAGATTTTTAACTATATTAAAGAATTCTTTTGGTAATTTACCATGATTTTTGTTTATTTGACTTTGAGTCTTCTTATCAATTTTTGGGTCTACAACTCCATTTAAGTCTCCCATCAATAACCAATTATTTTGTGTATATTCTGAAGAAATATTTAGTAATTCTTTATAAAAAAATTTTTGGTTTTTATTGGGAGCATATATACCCATTAACAGCATTTTAGAATTATATACTTCCGTCTCAATGATAATATATCTTCCATTTTCGTCTTCTTTAAGTAATTTAGGTTTCAAATATGGTTTTATGTATATTACTATTCCATTTTTTTTGTTGTTGTTTGCTGTAATAAATTCTGTTCCTAATTTTCTATTTTTTAGATATTTTAGATCTGCTTTCCTAATATGTGTTTCTTGGAGACAAATTATATCTAATTTTAAACTATTTAATATTTGAAATGTACGTTTTCTTTTCACTGGTGAATTAAGTCCATTTATGTTCCATGTAATAATTCTTAGATCACTCATTTGTCAAAAGAGATGTAAATTCTTTAGTATTGGTGGTTTCTCTTTCTTTTGAATGCTGAGTTTTACTTTTTCCTTCCTGCCTCTGGTCTTTTGGTTGTGATATATCTTTCTCAAGTCTCTTCTGAAAATCTTTTGCTTTTAGAATTGAATTCAGCTTATATCTTTCACCTTTAAATGTTAAACTCACTCCTTCTGGAGTTTCCCATCTAAAATTTATATTATTTTTCACCAAAAGATCTGTCAAAAATCTGTACTCCTTTCTTCTTTTTAGCATTTTCACTGGTATTTCTTTAAAGATAAGGACATCTTTTCCTCTTATTTCAATTTTTTTATTATATGAAGCCCTTATTATAATATTTCTAGTTTTTTTTCTTGCAAATTCTACCAAGATGTCCCTAGGTTTGTTGTACATAGCTGTAAACTTTGAGTTGATTCTAAATATTCTTTCTATTTCCTCATCTAGTTTTTCTTCTTCCCATTCTATTAGATTGGCCAACATTGGAATAACAGTATCCCTTATATTATATTCTTTTTCTTCTGGTATCCCTCTCAATCTTATACAGTATTCTTTTTCTTTTAGTTCCAGTAATGTAATACGCTCTTCTTCTTTGTCCAAATTTTGTTCACAACATTCTATTCTTTTTTTCACTTCTCCTATATCTCCCTTTAATTTTTCCTCTATTTGTCCTAATTTCAATTCTAATCTCTTTTCTAACCCTTCTATTTTTTCTTCCAGAACTTTTGTTATGGTTTGGGTGATTGTTTGTGTGGTTTTAACTGTAAATTCCTCCATTATTGCTTTCAGCCATTCTCCTCCCCCAGGGTCTGAATTTTTTCTTCCTTGTTGTTCCTGTCTTCTCGTGGTCATACTCATTTCCAAAAAGTATACCAAATATTTAAAGATGTAAAGAAGTAATATGAAAGGTATTTTTCTTTTTCGCCACTTTATCCACTCTTTACCCTTTAAACAAATTCTTAATTTAAGATATAAGTATATAGATAGTTATCTTTAACTTGTGATAGACTTATATTTAACTTCTCTGTAACTATATATATATAAACAAATATATTTCTTAAATTATCTAACAAAAAGTGAAAATGAGGTTGTTATATTGCTATCTTATACTTAACTTATACTTATACTTAACGAGTTTGAACACAGATATTATATTCTATAATTCTATTAAGGCAAAATGTCTTCTTCAACTAATTAATTAATTAAATATACCAGTCCAGATGTACATTCACTGTCTATTCACACTCTGGTGATTTTATATTTGCTCACCCTCCTTTTTACTTGCCTCTTCGTTCAGAAACAATTTTCTTTTTCTTTTTCTTTTTTGTGGTTCTTTTAAGTAGTTTAGTAAAGTAGACAACGGCGCTTGTCTATTTCAAGACTCTCACCCGCAGAAACCGACTTTCGCTTTAGGCTTCTCAGCTTGATCTTTATCCACGAATCCACACCAGCACGCTGACAAGACAAGACAAGACAGCTTTGGATTCGTTTTTCTTCTCAAGCTTTCCGAAGCCACCGAAGACTCCTTTCCTTCCGAAAGTGCCAATTCTCCCGCACTTTCTGGAGCCGCTTTTAGCTATTTCTTTTTAAAATGGCTTGGTTCTGTGCGATCTCGGATTTTTTTCTTCACGGAGCGTCTTCGTTTTAGCTCCAGCCGTCGTCCATCTTTACCGGAAGTCCCCCTAAGTCAGATGCTGAATGGGTGTCCAGCAAACATGTCCGTGCTCCTGCTCTTACTCGTGCCTTTCACAACCAATATTTATTTATTTATTTATTTATTTATTTATTTATTTATCTTATTTATACCCCGCCTATCCCCTCCCTACTGGAGGACTGGAGGACTCTAGGCGGCTTACATACATGTAATTCATATCTATATTATACAATACAATCAATCATTACAATGTTTTACGCACACAATGGGAAGGAGGTAAGGGAACCGGCTCTTCAGCTGCAGGCATCGGACTACATGTCCCAGGATGCCTCGCTTCGCACCAGCTGCTGACGTCCAGGAAGCTGTTGATTTTGGATCCGTCGTTCTCCGCCGCCATTATCGGGGTTCCCAGATCTTCTTTGGTTCGAGGAGGACGACCCTCCACTGGACGCCGGCAAATATCCTGACAAACCTCACTAACTTTCTTTTGTTTCCCTTTTAGCGTGCCTTGCCTTTTTTCTAGGAGAGCAGAATGTCAGCCTCACATATTCGTCTGCCATGCTTTGGATTTTCTACACATGTAGGTTGCTGGTCTGCTCTATTTGGCTTCAGAGACTTCGCCTTCTGCATTGCATGGAGAGAGCTGATAACCGCCTGCTCCCTGTCGAACATTCCGTAGGGAGGGGGATTTTTGAAGTGGGAATTGGTTTGTTATGGCTGGGCTTTTATGGGTGGTTTTCTTTTGCCATTGCTTTGATAAGGTTTTGCTTGGCGCGCAAACCATTATTCGAGGCTTCTGCTGCCCTGAAATGTACTAATCCTGAATAAATGGGTCCTTTAGAGTAATTGCCTGAAGGTTTTCTTTGTTGAGAATTCTGACACGGGGGGTTATCACAATGACCCAGCTCTCAAGGAAGTATGAGATAGTAATTCTGTGTGATTTTTAACTATCCTCCAGATATTTGTTGGAAATCTTATTCTGCCAACAGTTGCAGGTCTGGGAAATTCTCGTCCTCTCTTGCAGACAACTTCATTTGTCAAAAGGCAGAAGAGGAAATAAGGGGGCCTGGCACCCTGGACCTAATCCTCACCAGCAGGGAGAAAATGGTTGAGGAAGTAATGGTAACTGGGACCCTGGGAGGCAGTGACCCTGCTATCCTGGAATTTCAGGTACTGTAGGCCAGGGAGGAGAAATGCAAACACTCAGACTTCAATATTAGGCTTCAGAAGAGCAGACTTTGAGGGACACAGAAGGACAGTAGGAAGGATCCAATTGCTTGATATCCTAAAGGAGAAAAATGTCCAAGAAGGCCAGAAGCTTCTGCGAAACGAGAAAGTTGTTTTATGTTCAAGGGGGGCAGAAATTGGGGCATGTATGCCTGGGCCTGGGAGGAAATGGGGAGGGGGCTAAGGAGGCAGGTGTCATGGCCAGATTCAGATTCAGACTCTGAAGAAGCTGCTCCAGCTGAACCAGTGGAATGTCAGCCTCAAGAGACCCCAAGCCAGGAATCACCTGAAGCTGATCACACACAAGCACCATCAGAACGGCTGGAGCAGTCAGATGATGAGGCATGGCCCCACAGCCCCCAGACTCGGCGAGTAGAGTGGAAAGCAGAGCAAAGACACTTGATGAGGCTCTTTGCCAAGCAAGGGAGAAACTGTCTTAATTGAAGATAGCTGGCTGCAGCCTGATTTAAGAGGCAGCTCTGACCATTGTTTCTCTGTTGGAAACAACCGTCTGATTGCCTGCTCTGGTGTGTCATTCCTGTGAATCCTGCTTGTGTAAAAACCCTGAAACTCTGACCTTTGGACTGACAGATGAACATGGCTTGGCTCTTTGGACTGGATTTTGACTTCTCTTCTGTGTGTTCCTGTTGAAAGCGAAACTACCCAGGCAAACTTTTTCCCCAAGAGACTTTGTTTTGATTTACATTCCTTTCCTTGTCTGCTGTTTATCTACTCAGCCTTGAGTAAATTGCTATTATCACCTAGCAACTGTGAGTATGTGAGTTTGAAACCTGAAACGGGACACATCATCCCCATCCAGCAAATTGTTCCTTTTATGGTGCAGAAGAGAAGAGGGATCATCTGGTGTCCTATTTCCAATTCTATTCTGCTGCTTTATGTACATAAAAGGGTTAAAGCTGGAGCAACCAAAGCCCACTTCCTTTGGGACTGTCCATGCTAATTACCACAGGATTGTTCTCAGTAGCTCAGGAAAGCTCTGCACATTCAATATACAGGCATACCTCATTTTATTGTGCTTTGCTTTATTGCACTTCGTTTTATTGCACTTCACAGATAGTGTTTTTTTTTACAAATTGAAGATTTGTGGCAACCTGCGTCAAGCAAGTCTATTGGCACCATTTTCCCAACATATTAGCATTTTTAGCAATAAAGTATTTGGAAATGATTACCATAAACCAGCAAATTAAACAAAAGGTATGCTGAAGAGTCAGATCTTGTACATTATGGACCAAAAAGTGGGCCATGCAGGGAGCATGCAGTGACCTTTTAGGAAGATCATATGTGGTCCTACAACTACCACAACCAGCAGAGGATCCAAGGAAGGTCTCCATTCTTGGACAGGGTGAATGGGAGAATACAAGTGAAAGTATCACTCATAGAGAGGTGGTCTGGTAACACCAAAGGTCATGACCCTCAGATTCTACAAGACCCTCAGATTTTGATCAGCCTTGTCCATTTAAGCAAGATGCCATTGGAATGAAAAGCTACTGCTTTTTAACCATATGCCTCTGCTTCATAGAATTAGAGAATCCTAGAGTTGAAAGGAGTCCAGTGCAGGAGTCCAAGTCAAAGCATTCCAAACAGATGACCATCCAGCCTCCACTGGGGAATTGTTTCCACTTTTTGAACTACTGTTACAATTAGGACTCCCCCCCCCCAACATTCAATTGGAATCTGCCCATCTGCCATATTATTCTGTGTCTTGCATTCCGAGATGAAAGAGAAAAAGTATTTTCTCACATCTTTTCAAGTATTTGAAGATATTATCAAATCCCCTTTCAGTTTTTTTCTCTAGGCAAAACATATCTCATTTATCATCATAGCGTTGGATGTTTCTAATCCCCTGCTCATCCTCACTGTCCTTCTCTGAAACTGTTCCAATTTCTCTGAATCTTAAACTGTTGTACTCCAAACTGGACATAGTACTCAAAGTGGGATCTGACCAAAGCAGAATACAGTAGAATGATTATGTCTCATGATTTAGAAATTGTACTTCGGTGGAATAGCATGTGTCTTTTTTTACAGCCACATCACTCTGTTGACTCATATTCAGCTTGGAGTCAACCACTATCTTGTTGACAAATATCATTATCAAGGCAGGTATCCTTCACCCTATACTTGTGCATTCAGTTTTTGTTTTCTAAGTAAGGTATTAGCACTTGTCTCTTTTAAGCTTCACTGTTATTTTCAGTCAATTTCTCTAACCTATCAAGATCCTTTTGTAACTTATTTCTGTCTCCTAGGCTGTTAGCTTTCCCACCAATTCTTGTGCATTCAGCAGATTTGATAAACACACCCTCCACTTCTTCATCCAAGATATTAATAAAAATATTGAAAAGTAGAGGACCAAGGACTATTTTTGTAGCACCTCAGTCAATAGCTCCCTGATGAGGAAAACTTACAGACTGATCTCTTTATGATCTCTACTCCAAAATCTTCCCAGGTACTGATGCTAGATGAACTGACCTGCAGCTTTCTGGATATTCCTTTTTCTCCTTTTTGAGGACAGGGACATTTGTCTTTCTCCAATCATCTGGTGCTCCAGCACTTATTTTATATATATATATATATATATAAAATAATACAAAGTAATATAAAGTAATAAAAAGTAAGAAAGAGAAAAGAAAGCGAAAGAAAGAAAGAAAGAAAGAAAGAAAGAAAGATAGAAAGAAAGAAAGAAAGAAAAAGAGAAAACTAAAAATGCAAGAAAGGGGAAAAAGAAAATAGAAAATAGAAAAAAAAAGATAGAAAGAAGTAGCTTCCGATCTTCTTCACAGCAGTTATAAGTACAATTATAAATTTACCTCTTACTCTATGGTTACAACATAACTCTCTATAATCTATCCTGTCTAATCATCAAAACCATAAATCGTAAGTTCATTTTTTTCTGTTTTATGCAAAAAGTCCGTAAGGGGTTTCCAGTCAGCAATAAATGTAGATATTGTCTTTTCTCTGATCATCTGTACTCCAACATTTCTCAGAGATAATACACAAGTGTTTGGTCATGTCATCAGCTAAATTCCTTCCTTACCACACAAAGTAATTCACCTGGTTCTGGAGACAAACTCATTTCAAACTTCTATTGGTCTCATACTTCGGTCCTGCCATTCCTGCTCTTCACAGTTTTCTGGTGGTGTCTCCCTGACAGGTGGCACATATATTGTTTTGCTGAAGAAGACTGAACTAAAGTAGAAGCTTGACCCTTCCCCACCAAAAGATCTTGTTGTGCCTCCAGAATATGTGCCCTGAATATAATAACAGTATTACTGAAACAGCATCACTCTTGCTCCACTGTGCTAGGTCCAGTAAACACATATTTGGGAGCAATGGGGGGAGGATGGGTGATAACGGAGAACCAGCTGCTGAAGCAAAAGGATGAACAGGACTTCAACACCCTGTGGGAGTTGGTGTTGCTATTTTGTCTTCCCCTTCATCTCACTGGAGAGCTAGTTCCAGCCCAGCTGCATGAGACAAAACTGTGACAGTGTGACAAAGAATAGAACAGTCAGGAGAAATGTTGATAATATGCCTGGGCTAATCGCAAATAATGGGGTGTGGAGCAACAACTCAGAAAAGCTGAAAGGAGAGGCAACAGTGTGCCCTCCCTAGACAGGGTACAATTCTTTAGCTCAGCTTGCACTGACAACTAAGCAAACAGAATTCCCAGCAGCCTTCAGTAGCTTTAAGAAACATATGATAGATTTTATCTTTTTATATATATATATAAATTTTATTAAGTTTTAAATATACATAGATAAAAGTCTGAAACAGAAAAGAAAATGGAAATACAAATCAAGTAAAGAAAGAGAATAAAAAGTGTAGTAAAGCAAAAAGAAAAAAGATAGAAATGAAACATAGCATTTAGTCAACTTCCGATTTGTCTCTGGTCATAGTAATTTAACAATTTTATCTTACATGCTAGATCTATATAAAACATTAAAAAACATTTCTTGTCTAATATATCAATATATATATATATTTTAATCTTCAAATCCCCATATAAGCTTTGCTCCTCCTGCATCTTGTAGTCAGTAGTCAGTTAATGGTTTCCACTCTTTAAGAAAATAATAATTTGAATTTTCTTTTAATAAACATGTCAATTTATCATTCTCTGCCATATCCATCAATTTTAACATCCAATCTTGTATCGTGGGCAAGATCTGATTTTTCCAATTTTGTGCATATATAAGTCTTGCTGCTGTAATCATATATTGCATAATTCTTGTAAATTGCTTCCCAAATTGTCCTTCTATTATTCCCAACAAAAATAATTCCGGTTTAAATGTCTATGAAGGTTCTCAGTCATCCAGGTGGAATTGTCTGTAGCTTGAATCATGTCAACTGGATTTCTATTTTCTCAGTGGAAACGTTTCGCTCCTTATCCAAGGAGCTTCTTCAGTCTGAGCAAAGTTAGTAAGGGAATCCTAAATATGTTTCTAGGTAGCTGTGTGACCTTACACCTGGGCTAGGTCATGGTTATATTGAGATGTTATTTTAAGTCCTTTTATCATCTAAAGGAGGATTGTTAAGATCACCGTGCTGCTGTTGAGCTTGTGAAATGGTCTTAATCTTCCTAGGCACAGAAGACAAAGCAGGGAGGAAGATGGGGGAAGGATTGTGCCTGAGGCCCCCACCTCTATTCAAGGAAGGACTTTCCAAGTTGGCATAAATGGATTCCTTGACCCCTCTCTCAAACCACCTATCTTCTCTGTCTAAAATGTGAACATTAATGTCCTCAAATGAGTGTCCTTTTTCCTTTAGATGAAGATAAACTGCTGACTCTGGTCCTGTGGTGTTACTTCTCCTGTGTTGGGCCATCCTCCTGTACAAAAGTTGTTTGGTTTCTCCAGTGTAGAGTTCAGAGCACTCCTCACTGCACTGGATTGCATAAACTACATTGCTTTTCTTGTGTTTTGGAGTTTGATCTTTGGGGTGTACAAGCCTCTGTTATAGTGTGTTGGTGGGTTTGAAATATACAGGTATGTGGTGTTTGCCAAATATCCGTTTTATCTTTTCAGACACGCCAGCCATGTAAGGAATGACCAGGTTCTTCCGTTTACTCTGAGTCTCAGCCCTATCTGTCGCTGTTTTAGGTCGGGTAGACTTAGATTTAGTGAAGGCCCAATTTGGATATCCACAGGCCTTCAGAGCTGTTCTCAGGTGCTGCTTTTCATTCTTTTTGGAATCCATGGAGGTGGGGATGGTATCTGCTCTGTGTGACAATGTCCTGATGACTCCTAGTTTGTGCTGCAGTGGATGGTGGGAGTCAAACATCAGATATTGATCTGTGTGTGTGGGTTTCCTGTAGATCCCTATTTCTAGCTTGCCACCGGTCCCAATGAGGACTTCACAGTCTAGGAATGCCAGTCTGTTGTCCTTGGTGTCTTCTCTGGTAAAGCTAATGTTGGCATCTATAGTGTTTATATGGTCCGTGAAGGCCTGTACTTCCTGGGCCTTGATTTTGACCCAGGTGTCATCCACATACCTAAACCAGTGGGTGGGCACCGTTCCCTGGAATGTGTTGAGTGCTTTCTTCTCCACTTCTTCCATGTATAAACTGGCCACAATGGGTGACACAGGAGAACCCATGGCACAGCCGTGTTTTTGTCTGTAAAAGTCACCTCTGTATGTGAAATAAGTGGTGTTAAGACACAGGTCCAGAAGATGGCAGATCTGGTTTGGGTTGAGCTGGTTTCTCCTTTCAAGGGTGCTGTCCTCTTCTAGTCTCTTCCTGACAGCGGATAGAGCATGAGTGGTGGGGATGCTGGTGAATAGGGAGGACACATCAAAGGAGACCATAGTTTCATCTGTATCCAGTTTCAGGATCTTTGCTTTGGAAACAAATTCTTCCAAATTATGGATGTGGTGTTCAGAGTGTCCAACTAGAGGTGCTAGTATGGTAGAGAGGTGTTTGGCAATGTTGTATGTTACCGAATTAATGCTGCTGACTATGGGTTGGAGGGGTGTTCCTTCCTTGTGGATCTTAGGAAGTCCGTAGATGCAGGGGATAAATGGTTTAAATGGTACTCGAATTTGTAATATATTTTGCATCAATGAATGTATTTGAGTCCAAAATTTCTTTGCAATCTCACATGTCCACCACATATGGTAAAAAGACCCCTCTTTTTTTTTACATTTCCAACATAAGTTGGAAACATTCCCATACATTTTAGAAAATTTTTGTGGGGTCATATACCATCTGTACATCATCTTATAAAAGTTTTCTTTTAAATTATAGCACAAAGTAAATTTTAATCCTTTAGTCCACATGTCTTCCCATTGTTGCATTTGAATGTTATAACCAATATTTTTAGCCCATTTAATCATACTATCTTTAACTTGTTCCTCTACCATTTCACCTTTTAACAATAGTTTATACATTTTAGCAACTAGATGATCATAAGCTTCACATAATTGTATCTCGAATTCTGATTTGGTTTGTTCAAATTCAAAGTCTTTCTTATCTAATTTAAATTTCTCTACAAGTTGCATGTATGAAAGCCATTGGAAAGTATATCCCTCTGATACCAATTCTTATATTGATTTAATTGTATATTGTCCTTGTTCTTTCTTTAAAAAATCTTTATAGGTCAACCATTTGTCTTTAATTCTTACTTCTGTTCTATAGAATGCTTCTTGCGTTGAAATCCATAAAGGTCTTTTATAACATAAAGTTAGTTTAAATTTATCCCAAATTCTTAACAAAGATCTTCTAATGTAATGATTTTTAAAGTCCACATTAACTTTTACTTTATCATACCACAAATATCTATGCCATCCATATCTTAATTCATGCCCCTCCAAATTCAATAGTTTTTCATTTTTCAAAACTATCCATTCTTTAATCCATACCAAGCAACAAGCAGCATAATATAATTTCAAATCCGGCAGACCTAGTCAGCCTCTTTCTTTTGAATCTTGCAAAACTTTATATTTTACTCTTGGTTTTTTTCCTTGCCAAATTAACTTGGAAATATCTCGCTGCCATTGTTTAAAAGGTTCTTCTGATGCCAATATAGGTAGTATTTGGAAAAGATATAAAATTCTTGGCAAGACATTCATTTTAATTGCTGAAATTCTACCTAATAGTGATAATTGCAATTTTTCCCAATGATCCAAATCTTTTTTAATGTCCATCCAAAGTAGAATATAGTTATTCTTAAACAACTTGACATTTTTGGCTGTTAAATATACTCCCAAATATTTTACTTTTTCTTCCATTGAATATCCTGTTATTTCTTTCAATTTCTCTTGTTGCTGATGGTCCATGTTTTTAGTCAATACTTTTGTCTTCTGTAAATTCACTTTGAACCCTGCTAGCGACCCAAAGTCTTTTAATTTCTGTATTAGAATTTCAATTCCATCTAGTGAATTCTCCAAAGTAATGCCTAGGTCGTCTGCAAAGGCTCTTAGTTTATAAACTTCTTTTTTAACTTTGATACCATGGATACCATCATCTTGTCTAATATCTCTAAGTAAAACCTCTAATACCAATAAGAACAAAAGTGGAGATAATGGACAACCTTGTCTAGTACCTTTCTGAATTTCACATGGCTTACTAAATTCTCCATTAACAATTATTTTGGCAAATTGTGGAGTATATATTGATTTAATCCATTTTATAAAGTTTCCTCCAAAATTCATGTTTTCCAATACTTTGAACATAAAAGGCCAATTTAAGTTGTCAAAGGCTTTTTCAGCGTCAATAAATATCAAGGCAGCTTGTTTTTCATAATGTTGTTCCAAATATTCAATTACATCTAATATATTTCGGACATTGTCTCGGATTTGCCTCTTGGGCAAAAATCCAGCTTGGTCTTGATGAATATAATTCTTGAGAATATTTTTCATTCTTTCTGCTAATATCGTTGTAAAAATCTTATAGTCATTATTCAATAAAGATATTGGTCTGTAATTCTTAGTTAAAGTCAAATCTTGTTGTTCTTTGGGGATCAGTGTTATATGTGCTTCTTTCCAAGTTTCTGGCATGATTCCTGTTTCCAAAATAGAATTCATGGTCTTCTGCAAAGATAGGCATAAATCATCCTCAAAGCATTTATAGTAGGCTGCTGACAATCCATCCGGTCCAGGAGCTTTTCCACTACTAATTTTCTTAAAAGCCTTTACCATTTCCTCTGTTGTTATAGAATTGTTTAATGTCAATCTTTGTTGGTGATTAAGAACAGTTAGTTTTTGTTTACTCAAGTATTCTTCAATATCATTTAAGTTGACGTCTTGTTTTTTATATAATTTAGAATAGTAGTCATGGAAGGCTTTTTGAATGTCAATACTGTTCACCAAAGTTTTTCCTTCATATTGAATATTGGCAATCAAATTCTTTTGTCTTTGTTTTCTCAATTTATAGGCTAGCCATCTACCTGGTTTATTTGCATGTTCAAAATATTTTTGTTTTGTAAATTTCATTTGTGTCTCTATCTATTGAGTTAATATCATTGATATTTGCTTTTGTAAAAAATTAACTTGAGTGAACAAAGTATCATCCATTGGTTTATCTCTTAAAGCTGTCTCTTTACTCTTAATTTCATCTAAAATCAATTGAATTCTCTTTTGTTTCTTCCTCCTCATTTGAGCATTGTATTGAATAAAGTAACCCCTCATATATGCTTTACTGGCATCCCATACGGTTTGGATGTTAGTACCTTTGTTTAAATTAAATTGAAAATATTCTCTTAACTTTTTTTTACATATATCAACTACATCATTATTCCGAAGTAATGACTCATTCAATCTCCATCTAAATACATGCCATTTTCCTTTAACAGTCAACATTACAGGATTATGATCTGAGAGAGTCTTAGGTAATATATCAAGTTTACTAATATCCATCATCAAGTTTTTAGATATCAGAATCATGTCTATTCTGGAGTGTGATTTAAATCTCTCTGAATAATATGTAAATTCTCTGGAAGTCCCATTCATGCATCTCCAAATGTCTTTTAAATCCAACATCTCTTTCAGGTCAAAAAATGTTTGCGGCAATTTTCCCTGTGTTTGTTTCACTTCTTTTTGTGACTGTCTGTCCAGCCTAGGGTAAATTACCCCATTCCAATCCCCCATAAAACACCAATTGTCATAAGTTAAGTCCAAAAGTTTATCCATCAAATTTTTTTAAAATACTCCTTTATCCATATTTGGTGCATAAAGTCCAACTATCAATGTTTTTATTCCTTGTATGTTAATTTCTACTACGACATATCGACCCTCTTCATCAGCTAATATCAATTTTGGATTTAGCTTTGGTTGTACATATAGAACTACCCCCTTAGTTTTTTTTATATCCAGCTGAAATAAATTCTTCTCCAAGCTGTTTTTGAATCAAATATTTAGTGTCTTTTTTACAAATATGAGTCTCTTGTAGGCAACTTATGTTCAATTTCAGTTTTTTCAAAAAATAAAATATCTTCCTTCTCTTCTGTGCGGAGTTGGCCCCATTAATGTTCCATGTCAAGTATCTATGTTCCATAGACATTTTATTCTTTAAAATCCCTTTGTCAAGTCCACACCTGCAGCTCCCTTCTCAGATACTGTAAGTCTTCAGCCTTCTCTTTATCTTTCATTGTTTCTCCTCCTTCTGCCAATTCTCCATCTGGTAGACCCATTTCTTTCTTATATTTCTCTAAAAATGCTTTTGCTTTTAAAATGGAAGTTATTCTGAATCTCTGCCCTTTGAACATAAGCGATACGCCTTCCAATTTTTCCCATCTAAATGAAATACCATGTTGTTTTAGTTTATCTATAATGAAAAAATAGTCTTTTCTTTTCCTTAATATTCTCAAGGGAATTTCTTTTAATATGATTATTTCCTTCCCTTCTATATTTAATCTAGTATTATAATGTTTCCTCAGAATTTGTTCTTTTGTCCCTTTCTTACAAAATATATCAATATGTCTCTAGGAACTTTTCTTTCCTTAGCATAACGTGAGTTTACTCTAAATATCTTATCTATCTCCAAATCTAGATCTTGTTCTTTCATCTCCAAGAATTTAGCCAATTCAAAAATCATCCTTTCTCTCACATCTTCATCTACTTGTTCTGGAACTGCTCTAAGCCTCAAAATGTGCTCTTTCTCTCTCATTTCTGCTAAGGCTGTGATATCTAAATTATGTTCAATTTCTTTAATGGCATATTCTGATTTAACTTCTAATTTTTGCATCTGGCTTTGCATATCTTTAAGTTACAAAGTAAGAAAAAAGTAAAGAAAAAGTGAAGTCAAAAAATAATAAACAAAGGAAACATAGAAAATAGATGTCCTCCAATATCTTTGAACTTTAAATACAACAATTAACTTTAAATGTTAGTCTTTCATACAATACACAGGAACTTTTCTTTGTCATATACCCTTTAATTTCTATAGTCCAATCTTCTGATCTTCATATAGGTTTCACCTTTCTTGCTATCTTCCAATAATCTATCTTTAGCTTCCACTCCTTGAAGTACTAGTTAAATGTTCATTGCTGCATCAATTTGATATTTTTTATTCTCTTTCCATTTTTACATCTATATTTGTATCTTCAATAAAATCCAATTAGTATAACAAATAAAAGCCTTATTTACTTCTAATAAAATACAATATATTCTATTCATATTATGACTACATATTCCACTAATACATAACCTAACATATTACACAACATAATACATAATATACCAATTCTTATAGTATTCATACATACATATTCATACATAATATTGTAAAAATATGTCATCCTATAATAACATTAATTCTAATTCCACCTCATCATCCCATTATCTTCTTATATATATATCTCCATAAATGAAAAATCCATCTGTAATTTTCATTCCTTGGGATAATGTCCATTTAAACTAAATACATAACCTAACATAACACATAACTTGATACATAATATACGTACCAATTCTTATAATATTCATACATACATATTCATACATATAATTATAGAAATGTGTCATCTTATAAAAAAATGTGATCTATAATATCAACTTCTATTTATGTTTGTAATCTTATATCTAACATTAAAATATTACATTTTTATGTGTTTATACAGTTTCTCATATCTACTTTATTCCATATCCGATCCAAATCCATATTTTCATTAACCTTGTATCCCACATATCGTTTCCCTGTTCAGGTTATGCCAAAATCACAATATTCAACTTGTTTTGTACTATAGCTCATATGGGGTGACAAAATATTTTTCTTAGCCTTTCCCAGTATTTCACAATGTTATCCATTTGCACATTAAAATCTTCCTGTCTCAACTGCCACAATATGTTTAAACCCAGATTGTAATGTATAACTTGTTTAAACAACCCCCTTCTGTAGTGTATCGGAATCTTCTTCTGTACCAATGTATTTAAATTCTTCTCTTCCTGTTTCTCTGCTGCCTCGAGAAAATTTTTTTCCATATCTAAATCTGTCTTTTGTGTCTTTTGAACCTGAACCTGAACCTCCAAATCTATTAATATAAATTCTATTGATTTTTTGATTTCTGAAAGAGTTTCATTATATTCTTTTTTAAAATCTCGAAGTACTGTTAAAAAAGCCATTTCTCATCCACCACCCCCTCCTTCAGGCTGCGTAGCCAGTCGTTCTAGACAAAACAAAATGCTTTCCCAGGGAAGGAGTGGTCAGCTGATCTATTCTATCTATTCAATAAAAATAAAAAGATGAAAAGATGAAAAATTCCAATAATCCCAAAGTTAAAGGAAGAAATAATATTTCAAACAGTTTATAAGAAAAGGAAAGGATAAATGTCAATCAATATAAAAAAATGAAACAAATTCATCAGTATTTAGTCCAATAAAATATATTTAAGAAATATAAAAAAAAGAGTTTCTTGTACTTCCAAGTAAGGCAAAATCCAACTAAGAAATTAGAAAGGTAAAAAGAAAAAATGCAAATGTTTCACTATGCTTCCATTATAAAATCCATCATGTTTCCACCATGATTATTATTATAGCAAAGAAAACACAAAGTTTGCCAACATTTATATACAAAGTCCAGAGATAGATCTTAGATGATAAACAATTAATTCTAGAAAACTAAAAAAAAGTGGTAATCTAAAAGTCACCTTTAGCTCTAACTTACTTTTCCCTATGAGAGCATTGCTGTAGTTCCAGTCGTCTATCACTGTTCCCAGCCTTTCACTTTCTCCGCAGTGGAAAACAACAGAAAAAGCGGGGGGAAGCAATTCCAACAACCTTGTGATTAATCTTCCGATTCTCCCCTTTCCGGGGAAACATTCCAGTGATCTTATCTTATCAATAGATTACTGCAAATAGGGAAAAGCAAGCCAGGTATTCAGCATTCTGAAATACTCTGACTTATTGAGCTGCCAGTCCAACTTGGAGTGTTAGTATCTTTTTCATTTCTGGTAATAAGGTTTCTGAGGCAGATGTAACAGATATAGCAGAATCAATAGGTGGTCCTCCAGTCTCCTTCTTCTTCTCTTTCTCCCTCTGTCTCGTTTCCGAAGACGCCATAGCCCTGCAAAAAAGAAGAAAAAAGGGAGAAAAAGGGAAGAAAACACAATACAACAATAATTGTTTAAAAAAAAGGGAAAAAATAAAAAAACAATAAAAGGAAAATGAAAAAAGGAAAGGAGCAAATGTCCAAAGAGTTGTAAAAAATAAGGAAGCTCATTAAAAAAAATTTTCCTCTTAGTTCATTTATAATCCTTTATATATATAAATCCACAGTATTTCAAACACCCAAAATAAAAAGCCAGTAGGGACTTTTTGTTCTCCTGAAGTCAAAATCAAAGATAAGAATAGTAAATATTCCCAGGGTTTCACCTTCCCACTTGTAATTCTTCAATCCAACCACAAGTCAAAAAGGAAAGATGTTACTAGAAACATATAAAAAAACCCTCTACATTCCAAATAATAATCCAAATTGAATGTTAAACAGCTTAATTTCTTCCAAAAAAGCAAATCCAAACAGAATTCAAAGTTCAGAGAAAAAAGAGGAACTTATATATATAGAAAAGTAATCAGGTTTTTTTCTTTCAGGCAGCAGTCTCAACATAAAAGTCATTAAAAAACAAAGTATTAATCACTCCATTTATATCCAAACTCTAGTATAATAATTCCACAAAACGAAAAGAAAAACACCAATAATTGTCCATAGGTAGGAAACTCAAATCAAACTGAAGATAATAACGAAATTCACTTTCACTTATGGCAAAGTCAATTAACTTTCTTTTCCCACCATTTAATCTTCCTTTAACAAGAAGGGAATAAAACACCAGCAATTATAAACCAAGTCCAGAGACAAATCTTAGCACTTAATAGGAAAAATAATATTTAAAAGTAAAAAAGTGTGTCTAAAAGGTTGATCGGGTAGCTACTTATCTTATTCAGATTCATGGCTGCTGTAGAGCTTCACTTCTCTTCCAGTCTCCTTTCAACGCTTCAATCTCCCTTCCCCCGTGGTGGAAATACAGGGGTCGGGAGAGAGCAGCTACTTCAGAGAGCCTTGTGGTTCATCTTCTGATCACCCTCTCTTCGAGGGTGATTTTTCAGTGATTTTTCTTCTTCCAAATCGCCACAAACAGCTAACTGTGGAAATGAGGCTAGGAGCCTCGGTTCTTCGCTCCGCTTCGATCAACACTTGGAAGTGAAAGTCATGCAGCACCACCCTGCATTTATCTTTGGTTATGAGGAGAGATGGGCTAATTCTAGTCTGGATACACCATCTCTCCACTCTCATTCATGAAGATAACATGACAGACGTTATCTTCATGAATGAGAGTGGAGAGATGGTGTATCCAGACTAGAATTAGCCCATCTCTCCTCATAACCAAAGATAAATGCAGGGTGGTGCTGTTGACTGGTTGCTTAGTTGACCCATCTAACTAACTGAAGATTGATTTATGTGAAAGAAATTCATCTCTCAGGCACACCAATATTATGACTGTCTTTACCTGTGGAATACATAGTGGAGTTGCGAAGAGCCACATTGTCACATTCTCCATCAGATAGTTCAGGTATATTTATTTTAATTTGTCTAGCCACCCATCTCACTTGCGCTTGACTGTGGGCAGCATACAGAGTTAAAACACAGCTAACAATAATAGTCTTCTACCATTAAAATCAATTTAAAAACAATTAAAAGCTACATTTAAAAAATACAGTAACAAAAAGACATAGGAGAATGCAGTGTAACCATTTAATGGGCTCCAAACTTTCTTGGGATCCCCAGGTCCAATGACACATCCAGGTTTTAAGGACCTTTTGGAAGGCCAGTAGTGTTGGGGCCAATCTCATCTCGGGGGAATGATGTTCCAGAGGGCAGGTGCCATGGCAGAAAAGGCTCTCTTTCTGGATCCCGCCATATGAAACTCCTTGGCCAACGGGACCTGCAATGTGCCCCTTCTGCCAGATCTGATGGGACAGGTGGATGTAATCGAGGAGAGGCAGTCCCTCAAATAACCTGGCCCCATGCCATGAAGGTCTTTAAAAGTCATAACTAGCACCTTGAATTGGATCCAGAAGCAAACTGGCAGCCAACGCAGCTCGCAGAGCAGAGGTATAACATATGCAGTTCTTGGAGCACACATAACTGCCCACACCACTGTACCAATTGGAGCTTCCATATATTCTTCAAGGGCAGCCCCATGTAGAGCACATTACAGTAATCCATTCAGGAGGTGACTAGTGTTAGAGATATTGGGTTTCAAGCAAGCACGTCTCACACAAGCTTGAAGGAGGGGCAGTCCTGCTGCAGCTTAATCTTACTTGCTTTGTGTGGGAGGGGCTTGAATTCCAATTTCCTGTTCCTGTTCTTTTCCTGCTTGAATCTCCACCAGGGAGGATGGTCATCCATGGCTGTCCACATTGCTCATACTTGCATTCAGCAAGGCCACATTAAGAACACTGTGGGTTTAGTCAGAACCTATTGTTCACACGCATGAACTGTTTGCTACCATGAAACTGATCTACAATAAAACTGTAAGCTATTTTTCTGTAACTTTACATTAACGTATGGGAGATGGGCGGGGAATAAATTAAATAAATAAAAATAAATAAAAAATATTTTGCTCTGAACTTAATTGAACCTTATGTGCAAGATTATTACTGGACGCTTTTTACTCTGCTAAACTAGATAAATGCTGCGTGGGTTTATTCTGTTACTAGCATTTCAGAATCCCAAATATAGGGTCATGGGCCCAGCTCAGCCTAGCTCAGCCCAGAGTCAAACTGCAAACCAGTGCAGCTTGACAGACTGAGAGTTGATTTTTTGAAAAAGGGTTTCTTTGGTCTCACAGCCAAGAAACTGCTTGCACATTTTTTTAAAAATAAGTTCAGATTTCCCCCCCCCCCTCTTTTTAACAATGGAAAGAGAGGAGGGGCTTCTGCCCATTCCAAAACTGAATGAAGATAATTTCTCAGATTGGCTATACAGACTAAGGTTGCAATTGGACTTTGAAGAATGTATATGTGTTCTGGATTCACCTCAACCCAGAACAGAGGATAATGAGGAAGCCAGTAGACAATGGATTAAGAAAGACAAAAGGGCTAAACTTCTCATTGCCAGATCAATTCCTGATCACAGACTAGCAGAGATTAAAGATACTCCTACTGCAAAAGGAATGGTTGAGAATTTAAGCATTTTGTATTCAGAGCATGATGACCAAAAAACCATTTCTCTGTTGAGAGAACTGATTACATCTAATTTTGCAAATGCAGGAGACATTAATGAACATTTATTAAGAATGCAGCCAATATTTGAAAAATTAAGCACAGTTCAAAACCTCATGAATGAAAGATTAAAAATGTCTCTCTTGCTAAGTACGATACCAGATAGATTCTATCCTTTTGTAGTAACACAAAATCTGCAAGAGATGAATTTGTCTCAATTGTTTGGGGCCATTAGGTCTGAGAATTGCAGACAGAATAATTTGCATTTGAATAGACAGCCTGCAAAAGACCAGACCTACCTGGCAGCCAGGGGGAAGGATGAGCAGAAACCATTGTCTGCTCATCAACAAAACAAAAACCCCACAATCTGCCACAATTGTAACAGGCCTGGACACAGCTAGATTTTGCAGAAGCAAAGACAGGAAAGCTTTTTTCAAAAGAGAAGTCTTCCAGAGGAAAAATGGCTCTGCACACAGTTTTCAGAGCAGAAACAGTCCTTGGAGTTAATTCCAATACTTCCACAGGGCGGTGGATTATTGATTCAGGCACAAGTAAACATTTATGTGGAAACAGAGAGGATTTCAGTGAATTAAATGAAAAGCCAGAAGGCAGTATAACTTTGGCAGATGGGAATTCCATTTCCATTGAAGGCAGGGGGAATATACCCTTGAGATGTTTTAATAAAGGAGGACACAAAGACCTTGTGGTGACAGATGCATGTTATGTCCCACAATTAGCTGCAAATTTACTAAGTGTCCCAACATTGAACAGCAAAGGGTTCAATGTGATATTTAAAGCCAACATCACATGTGAAGTAACATATGGAGAAGTTTATGTTACAGGTTTTAAGAAGGATGGAGTTTACCAGGTGGACTGCAAACAATCACCACCAGATGACAGCCTTGCCTGCCAGCAGCAGCAGCAAAAAGAGGACAACAGCACGACCACCTGGCACCAGCGCTTTGCACATCGTGATTTTGATGCAATTTTTAGGATGAAGAAGGAAGATATGGTAAGAGACTTCGAGCTAAGCAATTGTGAAAAGTGCCAATC
This sequence comes from Charina bottae, assembly GCA_023362775.1. Classification (NCBI taxonomy): domain Eukaryota; kingdom Metazoa; phylum Chordata; class Lepidosauria; order Squamata; family Charinaidae; genus Charina; species Charina bottae. The sequence continues at coordinate 2,146,680 of JALMGJ010000013.1, read as the reverse complement.
AAGGTGTGTAGTGTGTGTCAAAGGCAAAGCCACCAGACCAGCCATACCCAAACAAAGGGAAAGGTGAACAACCAAGCCACTTGAACTTATCCACACCGATTTGTGTGGACCTCTTCAAGCATCAGTTGGTGGAAATAAATATATTATATACTTTATAGATGATTTTCCAGGTACTGTGTAACCTACCTGCTGAAGGAAAAATCCCAGGCACCCGACATGTTGAAGGCATATGTAGCCATGGTGACCAACAAGTTCAACAGGACCCCTCAAGCCCTCCAGAGTGATCCAGGAGGTGAGTTCCTATCTAACACCATACAAACATACCTGACACAACTAGGCATAGAGCACAGATTAACCACTCCTTACACACCAGAAAGTAATGGAGTTGCAGAATGGAAAAACAGATCACTAATGGACATGGTAAGGTGTATGCTGTTAGAGGCAGATCTACCTGACAAATACTGGGCGGATGCTGTGATAACAGCTACATACTTGCAAAACAAACTGCCAACCAGAGCCAACAAGGTAACACCTTTTGAGCTATGGCGTGAACACAAACCAAGCGTGAAATATTTGAGAGTGTTTGGATCGAAGGCTTATGCCCACATTCCAAAAGAAAGGAGGTCCAAGCTAGATCCTAGAGCTGAAGAAGGGGTCATGATTGGCTACACTCCAGGAAGCAAGGGATGCAGAATCCTGAACCCAAAAATGGGGAGAGTAGACGTATGCAGAGTGGTATACTTTGATGAGACGGAGAGAGGCTGCTGCACTCAAGCGGATGATGACTGCATACCAACCAGCAGTAGCAGTTACCAGCCTGAGAGATTCAGCCTGTTGCCAGAGGACACCACCACACCAACCCAGAGGGAGATGGAATCCCAGGCAGAAACTCCACCAGAGTCAGATGATGAGGCTGAGGGTGCAGAAGGGGGTGAACCAACAAATGCTGCTCCTGAACCTGCTCTGAGATGCTCATCACAACCAAACGGGGGTTCCAGCCCAAAGACTGTCCTACCTCACAAGGCCGTCACAACCACAAGAACCTGCATCATGGAATGAGGTTGTCAGGGAGATAACTGGCAAAGAAGGAGGGGGCTCCCTGCAGGGGGAGAAACACATGCGTAGTACTGAATTGCTTTGCTTTCCTCCCAAGAGGCTAAAGAAGGCCCCGCCCTGATTTCTTGGGCCCTTTCTCTGAGCATTACTAGTTCATTTTAGTTTAGCTGGATTCTGTCTAGTAGAGTAGGACAATAAAGCACCAGAGCCTCAACACCAAGTCTCAGTGTGTTTTCCTTCACTTGTAGTCAGGACATCAATCCAGCTAAACTCCAAACTCCCATTGAAAGAGGGAGGGGGAAGGAGTTTTGAAGAATGTCTTCGGAGGCACAAGAACTCCGACAGGCGATCCAGGAAATCGCAGCGGCCCTGCAAGAACACCAGCAGCAGGTCGATGTTCAGGTCAATACACTACAGGCAGCTATGCTGCAGCAGTTACAGCAACCAGCTCCAGCTGCACCGCAGCCAGGCCTAGCAGCAGCACCCCTGCCAGTCGTCCTGAGGTCCCAGGGCTGCTTACCAGAAAAATTTGGGAGAGAGACTGCACAACTAAGAACATTCCTCACTCAGTGTACCATGTTCTTCGACAGCCGACCAGCTGAATTCCCAACAGACAGAACCAGAGTCACCTTCATTTTAAGCCTACTGAAAGGATCAGCTGCCAGATGGTCCATCCCAATGGTGGAGACCAACTACCCAATTCTAAACGACTACCAGAATTTTATGGACTGTTTCAGAGCCCACTTCGATGACCCGATCAGAGAAGTCACTGCCAGCCAGGAAATTAGAAAGCTCCGACAAGGCAATAGGAGAGTGGGAAATTACATTGCGGATTTCAAACTGTTGGCAGGAGACTTGGGCTGGAATGAGATCACCCTAAAAGATCAGTTTAAACAAGGGCTTGATGAAGAGATTAAGACCAAGCTGGTGAGGCAAGGAACCCCAGCAACCTTGGAGGATTTATACCAGCTGACTGTAGTGATAGACGCCAGGCTGGAAGAATTAAGGCAGCTCCGTCCGGGGAGAGGCAAAGCGGGATTCAGAGCGACGCTTCCAGGATTTACAGCTTTCCCCACCAATTCTGCTTACCTAGGAGCAGAGGAGCCGATGCAAATTGGAGCATCACGAAGGCTAATTTCCGATGCTGAGAGAGAGAGATGGCAAGAAAGAGCCCTTTGCTTTTATTGTGGGGCCCCAGGTCACATAGTAAGGGCTTGTCCGGTCAGAGGCCAAGCAGCTCCGGCAAGAGCACCAGACCAAGAGGCAGAGCAGAGACCGGCCCCAGCCTCTACTTCCAACCAGGAAAACTTCGTTGGCCTCCCTCACCAGAGCTCCACAGGGAGGCCCTCCAGCAATTAAGAAGAGCTCATTCCGGAGATTCCAGCCAAGCATTTTACTTTATCCCAGTCACAGTAACCATAGACTCCAAGCGATAAGTTGCACTAGACGTTCTCATTGACTCCGGTGCCACCACCAACTTTATAGATGTAGAAACAGTGGAAAAGATGGATATTTCGACACTAGAATTAAAACATCCCCTAGAAGTTGAAACCATTGACGGTCAACCCCTCAAAGCAGGCCCAGTCATACACTGCACACAGCCAATTCAGCTAACGATTGGAGCTCACGCTGAGTGGATTCAGCTTTATGTCACAGCATCATTACAAGTTTCTATAATCCTGGGCATGCCGTGGCTAAAGCTTCACAACCCCTGTTTGGACTGGGTGACAGGAGCAATTTCCTTCCCAGCAAAAGACTGTCAGCACCACAAATTGCAAGCAGCCTCACCTTCTCCAACAATGACAGCAGTTTTGGAGACCAGAGGGATGCAGCTGCCGACCAAGTACGTAGACTTCACATATATTTTCTGCGAACAGGAGGCTACAGCATTACCACCCCATAGGGTGTACGACTGTACTGTCGACCTAAAACCAGGAGCCAAGATTCCAGCAAAGAAGCATTATACTATGTCGCCCAAGGAACTAGATACCCTGAAAGAATACTTGGATACAAACCTCAAAAAAGGATTCATTTGACCGTCCACATCTCCAGCATCTGCTCCTACCTTCTTTGTACCAAAGAAGCCAGACCCCTTTGCACCTTCAGCGCAGACGGACAGAAGGGGGGGACTCCCATGTGCACAGTTCATGACTACAGTGCACTTAACACAGTTACTGTTAGAGACCACTACCCGCTTCCTCTCATATCGGATCTGCTGAATCGCTTACAAAAAGCATGCATTTTTACAAAGTTGGATCTCAGAAATGCCTACAATCTGATCCGAATGAAGGAAGGGTACAAATACCTGACAGCCTTCGATACCAGATATGGTAAGTTTGAATATTTGGTCATGCCTTTCGGACTAAATAATTGTGGAGCGGTATTTTCCAGATTTATGAATCACATTTTTTCAGATTTATTAGATAAGTATGTAGTCATTTACCTCGATGACATTCTCATATTTTCTGATGATGCAACTTCTCATATAACCCATGTCTGCAATGTTTTACAAAGAGAAAACAGGCTTTTTGCCAAGCTAGAGAAGTGTGCATTTGATTTAACTCAATTGGACTATCTGGGCTACAGAATTTCCACAGAAGGCATAGCCATGGATCCCTCAAAGGTCCAGGCAATTCTCTCTTGGAACCCTCCCAGTAATGTGAAGGAGGTACAAAAGTTTTTACGGTTCTCAAATTTCTATCACAAATTCATATTCAAATATGCGGAAAAAGCATGTCCCCTCTCCCAACTTTTAAAGAAAGGGAAGAAGTTCTTCTGGGGTGAGCAGCAGCAGGCTGCTTTCCAAGAGTTTAAGCAACTTAAAGTACTTAAAGGAACTTAAAGTACTTTAAGCAACTTAAAGGAGTGCTTTCCAAGAGTGGAGACACTGGCGAGAGGGGGCGACCTTTCCGGTAAAAGTTTGCACAGATCATAAAAAATTAGAACTTTTACAAAACACGAAGTCACTCACTCCATGCCAAGTCAGATGGAGCCAGTTTTTCTCCTGTTTCAATTTCATAATCTCTTACTTGCCTGGCAATCAGAATCGTTTGGCTGATGCATTATCTCGACAGCCTCAGGTCGTTCCAACCTCCCACCAAAGTGTTCAGGCTACAATTTTACAACCTTACAATTTTCAGAGGACTCCCGAGGGGGGCCAAACAGAGATCTTAGCAGCCAGCAGGCAGGCGGAGGATCTGTTTGCAAGAATCAAAGCTCAGCAGCAGCAGGACCCATATGCAAGGGCTAGGCTGGATGACCTTCAGGGGACCCAGCAAGGAACAGTTTCCCCATTCAAGGAAGATACAGGGATTCTTTGGCATAGTGGACAGCTTTACGTTCTCATCCCTCTGAGGGAAGAGGTGCTAAAGCTATGTCATGACAGCTAAATGGCCGGACATGGAGGAGTTTTCAAAACCCTGCATAGAGCTCTCAGAGACTACTGGTGGCCTAAGATGGCTGCACACATAGACTTATGTGGCCTCTTGTCACACCTGTAGATGTGCCAAACCCATCAGAGGAAAACCAGCAGGACTTTTACAACTCCTACCCACACACACCCAGCCCTGGGACACCGTCTCCATGGATTTCATCACTGACTTGCCACCAGCCCAAGGTTTTACTTCCATATTAGTGGTTGTGGACTGTTTTACAAAAATGGGACATTTTATTCCCTGCAAAGGCCTTCCATCTGCACAAGCAACAGCACAGTTGTTTTTGGACCATATCTTTAGGCATAGAGGCATGGTTAATCACATAATTAGTGACAGAGGCTGTCAATTTACTTCCAGGTTCTGAGGGGCGCTTTTTCAGTCATTGGGGGTCCAAATACACTTGTCCTCTTCACATCATCCTTCCACTAACGGAGAAGCTGAGAAAATTAATCAGATATTGCAACAATATTTCAGATGTTACATCAGTTATCGCCAGGACAATTGGCCAGACCTGCTCCCCATGGCAGAATTTGCCTATAACAATTCAGTGCATTCCTCGACCAAAATGTCCCCTTTCCGAGCACTCTATGGGTTTAATCCTCAGGTATTGCCCACTTCCTCGCAACAGGGAGCAGTTCCGGCGGCTGCAGACTTGGTCAAAGAGCGACAAGCTGCTCGTGAACTGTTAAAGGAGCAGCTAGACAACGCCAAAGCTACTTATAAGAGAACTGCAGACGCACACAGACAAGAAGGGCCAGCGATTACTGTGGGAGACAAAGTGTGGCTCTCTACCAAGTTTTTAACCTCTAGCAGGCCTTCTAAAAAATTGGACTCTAAGTTTATAGGCCCTTTCACAGTGTTACAGCAGATAAACCCGGTGGCTTATCGTTTGCAGCTACCAGACTCAATGAAAATCCATCCAGTGTTCCACAGATCATTTTTGGTCAAGGAATTGCCCCCAAGTGCCTTGTGTTCACAGATTCCCCCCCCCCCTCCAGTTCTTGTAGACGGGGAAGAGGAGTATGAAGTAGGAGAGATTTTAGATTCAAGGCGGCAGGGCAGGGGCATCCAATATTTAATACACTGGAAGGGGTATTCAGAGATGGAATGGTCCTGGGAAAATGCCAAAGACGTACATGCACCTTTGCTGGTGCACAAATTCCATCAGCTTTTCCCTCACAAGCCAAGGCCTCACAAGCTCCCAGAAATTGATCCCTCGACCGAACAAGGAGAAAACCCCCAAGCAGAGGAGTTTGTAAGTTGGCAACTTTCACCCCCATGAGAGGCCCAGGGGCCAGAGCGAAGGGAGGAGGCTGAGCCGCAGCCCTCCACCTCTGGCATGCATTTCCCAAGATGGGGGGGCAGGAGAACTTCTCTAACCCTCTAGCTGTTTTGCAGGAAGAGCCATCTGCACAGGAGATGTTATCAGATCTGGATGACAGCAGCTCTTCTTCCTTTGAAGATCCTTCCATGGAAGATCTGCCCTCACTCCCCAGTTCCCATGAGAATTTGGTGGAGATGGATTCCCATGAGAAAGTAAATGGAGACAAGGACACTGGAGGGGAGGGGGACTCGATGGAATGTGTTTTTGGAGGGGAAGGTGGTGTCAGGGAGATAACTGGCAAAGAAGGAGGGGGCTCCCTCCAGGGGGAGAAATGCATGCATAGTACTGAATCGCTTTGCTTTCCTCCCAAGAGGCTAAAGAAGGCCCCGCCCTGATTTCTTGGGCCCTTTCTCTGAGCATTACTAGTTCATTTTAGTTTAGCTGGATTATGTCTACTAGAGTAGGACAATAAAACACCAGAACCTCAACACCAAGTCTCAGCGTGTTTTCCTTCACTCGAAGTCAGGACAGGGGTTCTGTACATGCATGCAGATGAAGCAAGTAAGTGGAAGAAAGCAGCACAGGAGGAGCTAGATGCTCTACACAATAACAAAACATGGACTTTAACTAAGCTACCTAAAGGCAAGAAAGCCATAGGTTGTAAGTGGGTTTTCAAAGCAAAACAGGATGAGAATGGCGAAGTACAAAGGTACAAGGCCAGATTGGTAGCAAAAGGCTACTCACAGAAATATGGAGAGGACTATGATGAATGTTTTGCTCCCATTGTGAAACACACCACAATTAGAATGCTTCTAAGTCTAGCAGCATCCAGAGACATGGATGTTGAAAACTTAGATGTTAAAACTGCATTTTTACACGGGGAGATACAAGAAGAGTTATATATGACACAGCCACCAGCTTTCACTAATCCCAATACCAAACATCTTGTTTGCAAACTACAGAAGGGGATTTATGGCCTGAAGCAGGCAGCCAGAGCATGGAACAAGAAGTTAAACCAAATACTTCTTGACCAGAGTTTTGTTCAAGGAAAGGCTGACCCCTGTCTTTACACAAGACAAAGAAATGGCAGAGATGTGTACATACTTTGTTATGTGGATGATTTAATGATCTGCCACAGTAACAAAAGGGACTTTGATTATATTGTTTCCCAACTAAACAAAGAAGTAGAAGTGAAGCATCTGGGCAATGCCAGCTACTACTTAGGGATACAGATTGAGAGAGAAGAAGATGGAAGCTTTCTTCTAAGTCAGAAGCAAAAGATCTTAGAACTGTTGGAGAGCCTAGGACTGCAAAATGCTAATCCTATGGCTACACCAATGGAAACAGCTTTCCACAAACAACATGAACCCAGCGATTTCCTACCAGAAAACAATGACTATAGGAGTGCCATAGTCAAGCTGTTGTATCTAGCCACCACCACTAGGCCAGACATAGCTGCTGCAGTAGGCATTCTATGTAGGAAACCCAGCAAGCCCACACAGAGAGACTGGACTGGTGTCAAACGGGTGGGAAGGTACCTGAAAGGGGCCATGCACCTAAAACTAAAACTGCCACCCACTGAGAATCCTAGACTAGTGGGATTCACAGATGTGGACTGGGCAGAAGACATTGCTGACTACAAGTCCACCAGTGGTTATGTGTTTTTCTATGTGGGTGGAGCAGCAAGCTGGGGAAGCCACAAGCAAGGCACAGTTGCTCAGTCATCCACTGAGGCAGAATACATTGCAGCTACTGTAACATGCAATGAGGTTAAATGGCTCAATCTACTGCTTGCAGACATGAGAGTAGAAGAACCAATCCTAGTTCAGATATTTGAGGACAACCAAAGTTGCATTAAACCCTCACAGTCAGAGAAGATTGGTGGGAGGACCAAGCACATTGATGTAAAGCATCATGTGGTGAGGGAGCTCCACCACCAATGGTTAGTCAAGCTAGACTACTGTCCCACAGGGAACATGACAGCGGACATCTTCACAAAGCCGTTGCCAAAAATCAGTTACCAGGAACTGAGAGGGAAATTAAATCTCGTGGGACAATGAGACATACAAAGGTTGAAAAGAAGGGATGTTAGAGATATCCAGGGGCGTGGTGGCTCAGCGGGTAAGACACCAGGCTTGTCGATCGGAAGATTGCAAGTTCGGAGGTTCGAATCCCTAGCCCCGCGTGATGGAGTGAGCTCCTGCGCTAGTCCCAGCTCTTGCCAACCTAGCAATTCGAAAGCATGCAAATGCAAGTAGATGAATAGGTACCACTTTGGTGGGTAGGTAACAGCGTTCCTCATGCGTCATGCCGGTAACATGACTGTGGAAGTGTCTTCGGACAACGCTGGCTCTTCGGCTAACAAACGGAGATGAGCACCGGCCCCTAGAGTTGGACACGACTGCACAAATGTGCGGGGGGAACCTTTACCTTTAAAGGAGACAGGGCAAATTGTACTTTCAGACTTGCAAGATTCTATTAATGTAGCCTTACAATAAAGTAGAATGAGCTCATCTGGTTTTGTTCCCTGTCTGGTCCACCTGGTAAAGCTGACAGGTTGGGAGTGGGCGACACTTTATTGCACTTGCTCCTTTACTGTCTCCTTTACACCCTGAGAAATTAGGGAGGGTCTTTTCTGAGCCTCTTGCCCTGCCCACTATCCAGCTGTGGGCTATACAGTCTCTTATCTGATTGTTCCCTAGGCAGTGTCGCTGGGCCCCGTGTCCCAAGGTAATTCCCACATACCATTACATCACCCCCAAAGCTGGTCCAGAAGAATCAGGGGGTGCACCAATGCCTCTTTAAGAGGTGGAGAAACAATCATCTTCCTCAATTCGCCACTGCCAGAACCCATATGTCACCTCCCTGGCGGCCTTAGTCAGCCAGGAAGGTCATGGATCTAAAGAGCAGGTGGCTGAGCTCACAGTCATAAGGACCACTTATGTCTGTCCACTTCCTCAGGTCCAAGAGGTTCAAACCATTCCTAGATAACCAGGCATCTCCCCAGTACCTGTATAAACCCTGGAGACCAACTGAGAATGAATCTGAGTGATTGTATCCAACATATGCTCTGCAAATTCCTCAGCACGGCCCTGAAGGTGGACCTCAGGGTCCCCTATACCCAAAAGGGTTTGGGTCATCCTGAATAGTGCCACCAGTTGGCTATCTGCAGATGCAATAAGAGCAGAGAAGTATTGTCACTTTGCTGCCCTTACTGCCACGAGGTAGGCCTTAATAGCAGCTCTAACCCATGTTTGGTTGAGTTCAACCCTCGTTGACCTCCAGTGGTGCTCTAGATGTCTCTTCTCCCATTTCATCTCCCTCAGTTTTTCCATGAATCACAGAGAGTGACGGTATCCATGGGAAGAAAGAGGTCACATGGGTGCGATCCATTCCAAGCAGCGACTAAGTCCTTAGTCGGACTGTGCAGCAGACCATCAGGAATGACCCCTAGCTCCCTCTGGAACCCTTCCAAGTCATCAGTTACTGGGTGCAGACCAATCTAATAGGTCCCAACTCCCTGCAGTGGGGGGGGGGAGGGGTAGCACCAGAAAATCTCATGGCCACCAGAGAGTGATCTGACCATGACAGGGGTGTCACAGAGAGCTCCCCCAATTCCAGACCACATTGCAGCTGCTCCATCAAGAAAACCAGATCAGGTGTGCAGCCACTGTCCTGTGTCAGGCCCTGGATTTCCTGGGATAAGCCCATGGCTGTCATGTTGGCCATGAACTCCTGAGCAACCTCAGAGCCCACCCCTAGAAAGATTGAAGTCTCCCAGGACCATAAGCCTGGGAAACTCCACTGCCAACCCAGAAATGGCGTCAAGGAGCTCAGGCAGGGAGGTTGTTACACAGCAGGGAGGCTGGTACAGTAGCAACAATCCCAACTGATCCCTAGAACCCAACTTAAGGAATAGGGTTTCACATCCAGTAACCTGTGGAGCAGCACCCCTGAAAGCTGTAAGAGACTCCCGGATGTTAACACCACACCTCCACCCCTGCTCCAGAGTCTTGGCTGATGCCACACCAGAAACCCAGCTGGGCATATTTCTGATAGGGGAACCCCCCCACTTCCGGGCCCAGACAGGTCTCGGTAATACATGCCAGGTTGACCCTCCTCAGTGATCATCACATGTGAGGGAGGCCTTATTATAAACCAACCTGGTGTTAAGCAGCAGCAGCCAAAGGTCAGGGTCTCTGTAAGACTGCTGACCATGTAAAGGGGATGAGTACAGAGGGCTGGAATGCAAAACCGGAATGAGGCACCGGGATCGCATTCCTGCCCCCTACTTCCCAGCATACTGCCCCATACCCGTCACTACTGAGATGTACTGACTCACCGCCCCAAGACTCAGCATCCCCCAACCCAGGCCTCCAAACAGAGGCTGGATAGTCATCTGTCAAAGATACTGTACTCCTTCCTGCATTGAGCAGGGGATTGGACATAGGAATGAAAGGACAAAGCATGGACCTGAGGAGGCCCCAGGCAAGGCAAGCAAGCACGTCAATCAGTCTGGAAACAAGAACTGGTAATAAAATCCACAGGAATGCCCAGAGAAGGGGAAGACCAAAGGGTAGGCATCTGGGGAGGGGGCGTGTCAAAAAAGCCAAGATGCGGCCAAAACTGTGCAATCTGAGCCCTGCCTCTTCACATGCATTGCCACACATGTAAAACAGGGGTGAGGATTTGATCACACAGTCACAACCACTACCTTGACTTTTTAACTCCCACATCCCCCCATGGATGCCCCTGGTCAGAGAATGTGCCTGAAGAGGGAAGGAAACATGAGAGAGAGCGAGAGTGCATGAGGAGAACTCTGCTCTCAGCTTCTGTTCTCGCTCTAAACTCTGCAGCTCTGAGCGAAGGCCTCTAGTCTTAGGCCATGTTTGTTCCCAACAGGGGAACATGGGCTTTGTATTTCTGGACAAATCCAGAAAAGATGAGGTGGGATATAAAACAAAAGATCACTACTACTACTACTATTACTACCAATATGAAAAATAACAACAAGCCTATCATCAGCTACTAGTCCTGATGGCCACTCTACTCCTTCCATGATCTCAGGTAGCCATCCATAAGGAGCACCTGCTATGGAGAGATCCACTGCCATCCTGTCCAGCTAGCCAGCTTCCCAAATGCTTCTGGGGGCTACTCTGTGACCCAGAATGCTGAAGAAGAGTCCAACCTCAAAGTTCCTCTGGGCAGCAGGGTCCTGCGTTCCTGAAAAGGGCACCCCCAACACAGGGAGAAGGCAGCATCTCAACTGCTGCACCTCAAACTGATGTGCCCAAGAGCAAAATGCTGCATCCCAGGCCTAAATGATGTTGGAACTTCCCATCATATACCCATTTCTTGAGGCACTTCTGAGTTAACATTCGCCAACAAATTTGGAAAATTCAACAGTGGCCACAGGATTGGAAAAGGTCAGTTTACGTTCCAATTCCAAAGAAAGGCAATGCCAAAGAATGTTCAAACTACCGTACAATTGCGCTCATTTCACATGCTAGCAAGGTTATGCTCAAAATCCTACAAGCTAGGCTTCAGCAGTATGTGAACCGAGAACTACCAGAAGAGCAAGCTGGGTTTCGAAGAGGCAGAGGAACTAGAGATCAGATTGCCAACATTCGCTGGATCATGGAAAAAGCAAGAGAGTTCCAGAAAAATATCTACTTCTGCTTCATTGACTACGCTAAAGCCTTTGATTGTGTGGATCACAACAAACTGTGGCAAAGTCTTAAAGAGATGGGAGTACCAGACCACCTTACCTGTCTCCTGAGAAACCTGTATGCGGGTCAAGAAGCAACAGTTAGAACCGGACATGGAACAACTGACTGGTTCAAAATTGGGAAAGGAGTACGACAAGGCTGTATATTATCACCCTGCTTATTTAACTTATATGCAGAGTACATCATGAGAAATGCCGGGCTGGATGAATCACAAGCCGGAGTTAAGATTGCCGGGAGAAATATCAACAACCTCAGATATGCAGACGATACCACCCTAATGGCAGAAAGTGAAGAGGAACTAAAGAGCCTCTTGATGAGGGTGAAAGCGGAGAGTGCAAAAGCTGGCTTGAAACTCAACATTAAAAAAACCCAGATCATGGCATCTGGTCCCATCACTTCCTGGCAAATAGAAGGGGAAGAAATGGAAGCAGTGACAGATTTTATTTTCTTGGGCTCCAAGATTACCGCAGACGGTGACTGCAGCCATGAAATTAAAAGACGCTTGCTCCTTGGGAGGAAAGCTATGGCAAACCTAGACAGCATATTAAAAAGCAGAGACATCACCTTGCCAACAAAGGTCCGTATAGTTAAAGCTATGGTTTTTCCAGTACTAATGTATGGCTCTGAGAGTTGGACCATAAGGAAGGCTGAGCGCCGAAGAATTGATGCTTTCGAACTGTGGTGCTGGAGAAGACTCTTGAGAGTCCCTTGGACTGCAAGGAGGTCAAACCAGTCAATCCTAAAGGAAATCAACCCTGACTGCTCATTGGAAGGACAGATGCTGAAGCTGAAGCTCAAATACTTTGGCCACCTAATGCGAAGAGAGGACTCACTGGAAAAGACCTTGATGCTGGGAAAGACTGAAGGCAAAAGGAGAAGGGGACGGCAGAGGATGAGATGGTTAGATAGCATCACCGATGTAATGAACATGAATTTGAGTAAACTCCGAGAGACAGTGGAGGACAGGAAGGCCTGGCGTGCTATGGTCCATGAGGTCACGAAGAGTCGGACACGACTAAACGACTGAACAACAACAACAACAACCTTCACACAGGGCCCTACAACAAAGCACAGCATTGTCCCAGGCTTTTGCTTCAGGTTTTTTTTCCTGCTTCAAGTAGAATAAGCCCTCAATCACTCCAAGCCAGCTGATCCTCAAGGCATTAGGGCAGAGCTTTCCAAACTTTTCATTTTGGTGATACACTTTTTAGTCATGCATCATTTTGCGACACACTCTTACAACAGGGCATCATTTTGCGACACACTCTTACAACAGGGCACAAGGCAGGCACTAGGACCTGCGCGGAATCACAGCAGGTTTGGAGGCAGCAAGGCACAAGGCAGGCACTAGGACCTGCGTGGAATCACAGCAGGTTTGGAGGCAGCAAGGCACAAGGCAGGCACTAGGACCTGCGTGGAATCCTGGCAGGGCTTGGAGGCAGCAGCAGCTGCGACACACCCAGACACTGCAGCTGACACACTAACGTGTCCCGATACACAGTTTGGAAAGCTCTGCATTAGGGTATCATGTATCTGTGAGGGCTTGTGAAAAATTCTCTAGGTATGTTGGAAAAGCCTCCTTCTCTTTATAGATGGATCGTGTGCTGCTTCCATCTCAGTGAGGTTCACCAAAAGGGGAGAGGGCACAGCAAGGGACAAGCTTTCTGCTATGCCAGTTTCAAAGAAAGAAGTCCTTTGCTTCGGTCTGCATTGTCAACAGAAATCAATGCTTCCAGATATTACAGTTCTATGTTACTTCCAGCGTCTCTGCAGACTTGATGTAATTTGGGTGAACGTGTTTCTCGCACTGGGAACTGCAAGGGAGTAACAGTTTTCTTAATCACGTCACTAGAGGTTTGTGTGTGTGTGCCCTCGAGTCATTCTAGACTCCTGGTGACTACCTGGAAAAGCCCCTGCAGGTTTTTTGGCAAGATTTTCAGTAGTGATTTGCCATTGCCTTCTTCCAGGGGCTGAGAAAGAATAACTGGCCCAAAGTCATCCCGCTGGCTTCATGTCTAAGGCAGGACTACAACTCACGCTCTGCTGGTCTCAAGTCAAACAGGCCCTCTGTCACCAGAATGGGTGAGGCTAATGTTTTCAGTCCAGTTTTGAGGGGTGGTGGTGGCAGGAGTCTTTAAAAAAATTGGGAAAAATTATGGCATTTTTAAGGGATGGGGGTTTTAGGAGGTGACACTGATTGCCCATTTTGTCCTTTAAATCCCAAAATGAAAAAAATGTCCCCCAATTTTGGCCTTGCCTATTCTAGGAATTTTCTGGGGAACACAAATAGGAGGTGTGGGACCATGGCTAGTCCACCACCGATGTACATCCTTGTACGTAGCTTGAAACTTAAGCTGGTCTGTTCTCAGCTCTTGGACCAAGCTCAGCTCCTTGGTGCTCCTCTGGTCAATTTCCTTTGACCTCCTTCTTGGATAAGCATTCCCACCACACCGGCCTTCTTGTTAGTCTCCAGCATCTGTGACTTTGTTGGCCAGTTCCCTCCAACAGTCTGATACTCTTAGGATCCTTCACAGCTTATCTTAAAACTCACCGGTCAGCGTTTGTGAACTTCTTTCCATCACTAAAAATCCCAATTATTATTGTGAATATTTGGACATTAGACCCAAACTTCTTTAGTAAAGCACAAATAAAAGTCTGATATTTTATCCTCAAATGATCCAGTGGATAGGCCATTTATTCATTAAATAGCCACTTTTTCCATTATTCAGAAGTCACTCTGTAAGTAACTAATATCACTCTATGTAAAACAATTTAGGCAAGAAGGAACTGTGTTGCTTTTGTTGTTGTTATATTTTTATCCTGCTTTATTTATTTATTTATTTATTTATTTATTTATTTATCTATCAATCAATCAATCAATCAATCAATCAATCATATGGCACATTCACATCACGTTACAATAAAAAACATAGAGCATAATAAATATGAAATATAAAATATAGACAGAAAAATTACAAACGTATGTCTAGGTTACAAATATAGTTTTTTGCTTCAGTTGTCACAGCCAGGAAATCAGCGAAGTCTCCATTGTAGGCTCGGTTTTGACACTCTGATGTTATATGTTGGATAGTTTGTTTTTCAGCCCCACAGTCACAATTCGATTATGTTGTTTTGCCCCATTTCTAAAGGGCATCTGCACATCTACCATGACCCTTTTATATATATATAAAACCCAAGGTGGCGAAAATAACAAAAACTCCTGCCTCCTATTTCCCCCACCACAACAACCCTGTGAGGTAGGTTGGGCTGAAAGGGAGTGACTGGCCCAAAGTCCCCCAGCCGGCTTTCCTGTGAAGGCCTTAGAACTCACCGTCTCCTGCTTTCTAGGCCAGCACCTTCACCGCTGCAGTACACCAAACTGGCTCTCTGTGTTCATCCATAGCTGATGTTTTCTTCATTATAGGTTTAGGTTTAGTTTTGCTTGTCTTTATGTTTTGGAATATGAATCCTAAAAACAGTCAATGAAAAAATGCCATGTAGAAGAAAGCAGGTGGCAATATTTTAGAGCTGTATATGAATCAGGCAAGATCGAAACTGAAATTGAAAACTGAAGGCAAGAAGATTGTACTTGAATCCATTCAAATTCTGAGATTCAGTTGAACCCTTCTTCCATAGGGTTATAATGGGGAAGCATCAAAAGAAAGAAAGCTGCTTCATCATCTGGCAGCCTGGGACGAAAAGAGCAGGACATTAACCCGGCAAAGTCTGAGCTAGGAAGCTTTAAGGCTGCCCTCTGGAATGAGGCGCACCCGGCCCTCTGGAATGAGGCGCACTGGGAGATCCACGTGGCTCCCTGCTGATGTTCAGAATGTCACTGAAAACCCGGCTTTGCTTCCAGGTCTGGATGGGGTGGGGTGGCAGTTGAGCCCCAGTAGGATGTCTTTATCATTATACAGTTTGCCTTCCGCGTGCTGATGATCTGTTTCCTTTTCTTTTTTAAAATTTTTAAGGAAAGCTGCGCAGAGTCATCTGGAGTCAGGGGGCCTCTAATTTGTAATAAACAAATAACTAAATAAATAAGAAAAAGGAGCAGCAGAATAAATCATTTCCTTTGGTTTTCTCTCTCCCTCCAAGCGGAACTGCCTAAACACATTCTAGCACAAAACAGTATTCCGTCCATATGGAAGAGAAGGTCAGCTGCGACAATATTTTGGATGTCTGTCAGTATTCATAGAAACCAATAACCTTGCTTCTGTTGAGTAAGATGCTTATATGGATCTCGTTAGGCAATTTTTACATGTTATTTTTTAAAATCTTTTTTCTGATCTTGATCAAATACATTGGAATGGAATGGAATGGAATGGAATGGAATGGAATGGAATGGAATGGAATGGAATGGAATGACTGATGGACAAATGGATATTTTGGAGTCTGCAAAGCCAGAAACTCTGGATCATTTTAAGATCATTTGTACTTCGCTTTTGCTCATGTAATGAAGTCAGACTACAACCAGAAGGAGTTAGTGTCTTACATTCAAATATTTCTGAAGAGATTGCAAGGCATTTTATTAAATGACTCAGGTTGATTTAAATATTTGATTCAAAGATTCAATTTAAGGCTTGATTCAATCAAATATCCCTCAGGTCTTATCACCCATTTAAAACTTTTCATAGCCCTATATATTTCTAGCTGATTTAATGAAATCCATTTATTTCTATTGGGTTCTATTCAATCCCTGCATTTTGTGACAGTTGACACCTATTTATATGCAATCTAAACATCATGAAATAGAGATGTTATATTATTTATGCTAATAAAAAGTAATAGGTAATAAATTTCCAATTAGGAGAACAGATGGCAACCAGTGGTATTTTAATGACCCTTGTCAGGAGGGAAAATGTTTTGCCTTACGTTCCATCTCCTGGAAAAGGATCAGCCTTGGTTCTGTTCATTTCTGCAGTGAACGGTCCCATCCCAGGGTCATCCTTCACGTCCAGAGGGCCACCCCACCCCACTGCTTCAGCCACAGTGGCCAATGCACTTGAGAGAGACAGGCCCAGCCAAGAAGAATGAAGATCCCTGAGTGATACACAAGGTTGTTGTGTATCCGCATGAAGACCATGCTAGTCCTCCTGCTGATCCTTATTGCCATCATCTCCGCTTCTCTTTTTCACCCTGATCCTAAAGATGGCTCCTCGGTGTTACAGTAGTGGAAATGACACTGGCTGGAATGGCATTTCCAGGCATTCAGCTTAGGACTCCAACGCTATGTTATTTTTAAAACAGTCCCAGGGACTTATGCCCAGTAGTTTCCATGGAGCTTACTGGATAAGTGCAATGGAACTGCAAAACTTGAACATTTTGGGACAAGCCATTTGTACAAAATGCATGAAGCCCAAAATGGAACTAGGTTGCTGATGCTTACTATCAAAAGTAGCTTTTAAATTGACCTCTGGAGGAAAGCAAGCAAAGCTTATATTCATCCAATTTAGGACAACTCATCTTTAATATGAGGTTGTAAATGCCCTTGGGATGGGAAGCCTGTCTATTTCAGTTTTGCTCAGTTTCTCATTTTCCCAATTGTAAATTCATTTCAGCAGTGTTTCAACCTCAGTTTGCAAATTCAGTGGGCACACACAAAGAATTGCATGACAACTCATATGCTTTTTTGTGTTCACCTTTCTTTGTGCTTTTTCCTTAATATAAAATGTTCTCTAACTTACTTTTGCTTATTATATGCACTATTTAATGTGTGCATTTGCACACATTTTGAATTGGTGAATCATGTCACAAAATTCTGAAAAATACCAATTTTCAGCACACAAGTGCATTCCAGCATGTATATATATATTGTTCAGCTGTAAACTGGTATATTCTTATACAAATTTAAACTGAAGAAATTCATCCCCTTTCCCTAAAATCTCCCCAGTTGCATCTAAATAGAGGGCAGGAACAAGCTGGCATGAGCACAGAGCGAGCATGACAATTGGTTGAAAATACTAATTGGAGAACATATGGAGGCCAAGCACATTTGGAGTGGGACACTGAGTAGAAATTACTAAACATTATGGGGGACCAGAATGTTGCTTGGTGTTAAACAGGTACATGGTGCCACCTTAAAGAATCAGTGCCCCCTAACCCTCAAAGGCAGTCCAGAAGGATACCATGATCAGTGGTATCAAAAGCTGTGAAAGATCAAGAAGGGCTAAGATGGATGCACCACCCCCATCCCAATTGCGCCAAAGTTTATCTACACGGGTGATCGGTGCTGTCTCAGTCCTATATCCTAGGCTGAAAACCAAGTGAAAAGGGTCCAAATAATTCATTTCCTCCAGAGCTTTCAGGAGCTGCAAACTAACCACCTTTTCACCAATGTTCCCTAAAAAGTACAGATTGGAGAGTGGATTAAAATTCTCTAGTACCATTGGATCCAGGGATGATTTCTTGAGGAGGGGACAAACCACTGCCTCTTTAAGAGCCAGAGGCACACACACATACGCACTGCAAAAATGCATTTACTACCGCCCAGATCCTGACCCATTGTTCCCTGAAAGGTTTTGACCAACCAGATGAAACTTGGGTCTGATGCACGGAAGGCTGCCCTCACAGCCCTGAGGACCCTATCCACTTCTTCAGGGTCAACATGGCCATCTGTAGATGCATTAAGAGCAGAAAAAATGGTTATGTTTTGCCACTGTTCTTGCTACAAATGAATCCTTAGGAAAGCTCTTACCTGTGGTCAATTGGACTTGCTCCTCATCTTCCTCCAGTGATGCTCTAGGTGTCACTTCTGTTGCTTCATCTCCTAAAGTTCCTCCAAAAACCAGAAAGCTCTCTGGGATTCACAGACAGACAGAGTCAGCGTAGGGACAATCCCCCCAGACCATGCTTGCTTCCTATAACATCTGGCAGAGAAGTACAGTGTATGGCTAGAGCACGGTTTATATGCTGTCATGATTTACTTTAGGTCAGCCTTTGATTCGATATTGGGAATAAGGCTATGAGACAAACTTGCCAATTCCACAACAAATAGGTTATTATTTCTGATATATAAGCTTTATGAAAACTCTAAGTTAAAAATCCAATTTACCCCACAAGGGCATCTATGTAAAGCAATTACTTCAATAAGGGGAGGCAGACATGGCTGCATACTGACACCATGACTGTTCAACTTCCATATAAAGTCTTTGGTTGACCATCAGAACAGCACTGACTTTTTTGCCCAAAGCTGGTTCACAGACATACCCCCCTGCTTTTGTACACCAGTGAAGTAGTTGCCCTGGCCCAGACCTGAATTAGAGTAAAATGTGCTTTGAGACCCCTTACCATGTATTGCAAGGATGAATAATTAGTAATAAATTATGAAAAAACAAAAGTCCTGGTATTTGCTAACCATCCCAGAGCCCACAGATGGCAGTTAAATAACCATGAAATTGAGCAAACAAGGACTTTTAAGTAGCTTAGGATCATCTGTCAGGCCTCCAGTGCAAGAAATACTCACTCAAACTCAAAAGTTCAGAATGCTCCAAAATCATCCTTGGCAATTGGAACCTTCTATTTATCAAAGGGTGCCTTATTTACTACTGGTGCCTTAAAGTTTTTCTCTGCCAAAGTGTGTGCCCAGCTCTTGTACAGTATCTCAATTTGGAAACTGCACATTCTACATTTCTATGAGATATCTTTCAAATTCCGTGCTGTGCCTCCAACGTAGTCCTCTGCTGTGTAATCAAGATCAAAACAAAGATGTGGCTAATTTTCTTTCCCTACTAGTTAAAGATAAAGTTTCTGACCGTGACAGGCTTGACCCCTCTGACACAAACAGATAATTTCAGTACTAGATCGAGGAGGGATCTCCTTAGGAAGCTGCAGTTCTATGGACCCTCCGAGGAAGTTCCCTTAAGGTATTGACAGGGTATATGTTGGACCTCGAAAGACCGTAAGATCAGCCTCAACTAGCAAAGATGTTTCCTTAAGAAGTCGATCTTCCTCCCTCAGCCCTTTGGGAGATTTAAGTTCTATCGCAGTTTCCAAATGGAGAGGGTCTTCCACATCAGCTGGGCCCGATGTTCTGCCATCCGCCCTTCTAGAAGGCAGGTATAAAACAATGCCTTGTGCTGCCCGATTGTGTCTGTGCGGCAGAGGGGCTGCCAAGTCTGCTGCTCGCGTTTTATCGCACAGCTGCGGCTTCTACGGGATTCCAGTGCTCGTTTCATCCAGCGAAACATCCCAGGCAGACAGATTCCTTTGACCTGCGCCCGTCCCCTCTCTCTCTCTCGTCCACTATTGGAACCGCTTATTACAGTTCAGCTGTTCAAGGTTTATTCCTTTGGTTTTTAACCTAGACATTTGTAGGCCTTGTTTTTCTTACTAATTTTTCTCATTGGAATCTCTCTCAAGTAAACCTGCTTTCAGGATTAAATAAGCCTCCGTAATGGGATTAGCTATCCTATTCAGCCTGTGTCTACTTTTGGATTCAGCAGGTGTCTGCCATTTTCTGTGTGAATTCTTGTACTTTTAAATGCAGGTTTTCCAGTTTCCATTGTTGTGGTTATTTATGCCTTTAACAGTGCCCTAGTAAACAGGTCTAAGAAAAGGCCTAACAAGTGAAATATTTTTAGTATGGGAAAGGAAATGAGAAACTTTTCCATGCTTCGATATTTTCATTGTTGGTCTTGGGTGAGGCTGCACTTCCCCAAGGTCATCCCATGACTGGACTACTGCAATGCACTCTACATAGAAGACCATCTACAGCTGGTTCAAAATACAGCGGCACGAGCAGTAATGGCACTTCTCATTATGCCCATATGTCACACAGTCAGCTTTTGGTGCAATTCAAGGTACTGGTTGCCACCAATCAAGCCCTTCATGGCATAGGGCCCGGATACCTGAGGGACCGCTTATCTCCAATTGTCTCTGTCGATCCGGTATGGTTGGGCAGAGTGGATGCACTCCACATCCCTTCAATTACACGCTGCCATCTTGTGGGACCAAGGAAGCGTGCTTCACTGTTATGGCCCCACCCTTTGGACCCCGCCTGCAAACCACGCCCCCCGGTCCGCGCAATTGGCTCCCACCAACAAACCCCACCCACGGTCTGCGCGATTGGCTCCTGCCTGCAAACCCCATCCCCCGGTCTGCGCGATTGGATCCCGCCTGCAAACCCCACCCCCGGTCCCACCTTTGCCACATGCTGATAGGCGGGAGGGCTTCCTCTTCCAGGCTGCCTCCAATCGACAGCTCTGGCTCGGATCCTCCTTCTGCGCCATTCCCGCCAGGTTTAAAAAATGGGACAAAATTGAGATTTTTATCAAAACGACGGGACAATTGAAAAATGCTAAAAAAACGGGACTGTCCCATTCAAAACGGGATGTATGATCAGCCTACTGTTACAGGATAGACAGTGGCAGTTACACTTCTTAAAATAAGACTTTAGATCAGGGGAATTTGCATTTAAAAGCCTGCATCAGGAAAATTAAATTAAAAACAAGATTCTTTTAAGACTACCAGGTCTGAGTTGCAATGCCCAGATCATCACTAATGGGCTGTCTTACTGGAACTACCTGAGACTTACTTTTGAGTAGACCTGCACAAGATAAACTCATAACACACTCTGGAAATTCCACTCTCCCCCATCCTTGTTTTAATTTATGGGTGGGAACAGCAGCAAAAATACCGCATGGATAAAGGAGTCATCTTTTTTATATTTATTTAATATTTATTTATTTATTTTCTATCCCGCCTTTATTATTTTTATAAATAACTCAAGGCGACGAACATACCTAATACTTCTTCCTCCTCCTATTTTGCCCACAACAACAACCCTGAGGTGAGTTGGGCTGAGAGAGAGTGACTGGCCCAAGGTCACCCAGCTGGCTTTCGTGCCTAAGGCGGGACTACAACTGTCAATCTCCTGGTTTCTAGCCTGTTGCCTTAACCACTAGACCAAACTGGCACTTACAATGTGGGCTGTTACTGCTTTCTTTCCAGAAGTTTTTTTTTCTTTCCAGGCTAGGCTACCACTTTGGGATTTCCTAGTGGTCTCCCATCTAAGAACTAACCAGGTTGACTCTGCTTAGCCTTTCTGAGATTGGTCAGGTTAGCTAAGTGCTACCACCTGCTGGGAGCATTTTAATTTAATTTAATTTAATTTAATTTAATTTAATTTAATTTAATTTAATTTAATTTAATTTAATTTAATTTAATTTAATTTAATTTAATTTAATTTAATTTAATTTAATTTAATTTAATTTAATTTAATTTAATTTAATTTAATTTAAGCATTAGGAAGCAGCAGAGGGCTTTCCAACCATACACTTTTAAAGAGTACCCTGAATACTCACAGTTGTGCAGGCTGTTTGCAGAGAGGCTTCGTTTCTCTATTTGTCCTTCCTGGACTGGCCAGGGGAGCAGGAAAGATCCCTTTTCCCACACTGACCCTGTCTCCTCCTTTGCCCTGGCCCTCCCTCAGAGGCCAAGGTTGGTCATTGATGGTCAAGGAATAAATCACCAACCGAAAGATGATGACTTCCAGGAAACCCGGCTTTGCTCGCAGGAATAACATTGGGAATGAGTTTTTTTTCTGGCAGATGGCCCATGTCATTTCCTTCCTAGTCTTCAACAATCACACAACACAACCAAAGTGGAAATGAAGTTTTAGATCTTGGTAAACAGCAGCTCTGCTCTTGACAGGAGTCCCACAGGCCAAAGACTACCTCCTGTGAATAGCTCTTTCGCTTCGTTCCTGCAGCAATACAGATTCACAGTGAATGTTCAATCTTACGGCAGAATTGCTGCAGTACAAATATCTTTGGCAAAAGGGCTTCCTGGTGAGGAGCAGGAGGGGAAGGGAAGGGGTGTCCTCACTACTTTCATTGACTTCATCACATTCCCGTTCATCTTTACCACCTCTATCACATGCCTATGATTTACAGGTCATCTTGCAGCAAAACTACGGGTAGTCCTCATTTAGCCTTGTTTAGTGACTGTTCACAGTTACGATGGTGATGAAAAAGTAACTTTGCGACCAGACTTTGCATTCATGACCTTCGCAGGTCTGTCAAACAAAGAAACACTGAAGTCAGATTGTAAGAGCAGTTGTGGTTTCACTTAGTGACTGCTTCACTTAGTGACCAAGTTGCCAGTCCCAATTGTGGTCACTAAACAAGGACTACCTGTATTTGGCAACTTTTGGCTAAGATGGAAAAGCGACCATTGCCAAACTATAGCCCCCACCAATCCAGCCAGTCCTGTCCCATGCTGGGAGCTGTAGTTCAGGAACATCTGGAGCGCCACAGGTTTCATTCTGATGGCCTGAGAATCACACCTAAGACAGCCTTCCTCAAGAGTCATTCTGGAAATGGGAGGCTAGTAGATGCATATGCAGGTAAGCTGTTCCCATTCCCTTCTCTCTGGTCCTGGAGCAGAAAAGTTACCAGGATAAGTCTCTTTGGGTACTTCCATGCTGCCAAGTGTTCTCACTCCCCGATCCTGAAAACAAGATGAAGCTGACCAGCCCTTGTCCTCCTAGATGCCAACCTTGGAACTGCTGAGAACAATGTAACACAGAGAAAAAGGAGCTTGAAGGAGGTAAGATCTCCTACCAAGGAGGGATTGAGGTGGCAGAAGTGAAAATCCTCAGTCGTCGGGAAGTGGACTTTATCACATCAGGAGAAAAGACCAGTTTGACTGAATTCAGTTAGATAGCTTCAGAGACAAAACAGGATTCCCCCTGAACAGAGCAGCCAGAATCAATTCTGGTCTTTCATGGTGTTTTAGAGTACTTTCTGAGGTTGCAGAATGGCAGACTGTTTGCCTGTAAAAAAGTAGTAATGTGGCTTTCATTTTTTGTATAAGGAAAATGCTGGGTAGAAAGAGGAGAGAAACTGAGTGACTGGCAGATCTACTGTCTAAACAGAAGAACAGTTTCCCAGGGAGTCATCAATCACACTGTTATGGTTGCAGAAATGTTGAAGCTTAGATATTTTGTGCTGCAGAGAGTTTTTTTCTCCTAGTTTGTTGTGATGACCCCAACAACAATGCCCTAATAAACACTTCTCAATGCAGTTCGTTAGAATGCTGATTAAGCTTTATTCAGGATACATGTTAATTGAAGCACTCCAAAAGTTCTGAATGCGGATTCCCGCCAAACCTTGCCATCTTAACTTCCCCCCCTTGCGCGCCAAATTACCAACCGATGATCTCATTGTGCAAACGTTCCCAGCTCCACACTCCCGCAGATGGGTGACCTTGACAAAGCCGTTTCCAGCCTCCACTAACAGACATAACACTCAACGGCCAGTCCCCCTCCCAACAGTTCCCAAAACATCTCTAGCCTTAATCCCAATGGCAGGATTCATAGACATGAACCCTGACATGCCGACCCTCCAAAAATAAGAGCAATATACACAGTACAATAAAGGATAATGCATACAAATAAACATAAAGACAAAGAGAGCAGTTCCAGAATTGTTCAGGCAGCAGAGACATGTGAGGTGTAGAAATCTGGAAAACAAAATCAATAACAAAGGTACAAAATTAACCAGATTTAACAGGAAAACAAGCATGGAACTTCTTTAACAAGCGAGGAGCAGAAACGTGAACTTTATCAACCCATTCCTTAAATCCAATAGGTAGATGTTTCCATTGAACCAGATATTGAACCTTACCCCTATGCAATCTAGAGTCCAAAATGTCCTGAACTTCAAAATGTTTGTTATCTCCCACCATGGTGGGTGGGGGAGCAACTGGTTCTGATGTCACTGTGGTGCAAGTTTAACTGGCTTTAATAAACTAATGTGAAACACAGGATGCACCTTACGTAGATTTTTAGGCAAATCCAACTGAGCAGCTACAGGATTAATGACTTTCATAATAGGAAAAGGTCCAATAAACTTAGGTACCAGCTTTTTAGAAGGTTGAGTAGATCTCAAATGTTTTGTTGACAAATAAACCTTTTCACCCACCACCAATGGCCATTCTGGAGCACGCTTGCGATCAGCAAAAGTTTTATAAAAGTCTTTAGCATCCTGCAATGCTTTGACCATGAGTGGCCAATTTACACATATTTTTGTAATCCATTCATCTGCCAGCACAGGATCTGGAGGTGGAGTTGCAGAAGGATCAGGTAGTTCAGGGATAGGGACAAAATCTTGACTGGTGGCCACCTTAAATGGCGAAAATCCAGTGCTTTGATGAACAGCATTATTATAAGCTACCTCAGCAAATGGCAGCAAGTCCACCCAATCATTTTATTGGTAACTGATATAACATCTCAAATATTGCTCCAGTACCCCATTAAGGCATTCACACGCCCCGTTGCATTGTGGGTGGAACCCAGAGGTAAGTCCCTGTTCAGTCCCAATCAATTTCAAAAACGATTTCCAAAATTTGGCCGTAAATTGACTTCCGCGATCGCTGATAATCCTTAAGGGGGCGCCGTGAGCTCGGTAGATATGCAAAATGAATAACTTTGCCAGTTGACCAGCAGTTGACCATCCCTTTGCAAGGGATGAAATGAGTTTGCTTAGAAAACAAATCAGTTACAACCCATATTACAGTTTTACCTTTACTCTCGGGTAAATCCACAATAAAATCCATTGAAATTTGTTTCCAAGGACTTGTTGGTTCAGCCACTCCTTGTAAAAGTCCCACAGGTTTACCTGGCGCTTTTTTCATAGAAGCACAGGTAGGACAAGACAATACATACTGTTTCACATGTCTTCTTAAAGTTGGCCACCAAAATTGTCTTCTCACCAGATGTAGCATTTTAACAAACCCAAAATGCCCAGCAATTTTATTATCATGACAACGTTGCAAAATAGTTTTCCTAACAGTTTCAGGAATATACAATCTATCTCCACTCCACCATACTCCATTAGTTTCTGTTAGAGATTGTTTATGTGCTTTCCACCATTCATCCTCTATCATAGCTTGTCTGATTTCTTTTTCTAAAGAGGGTTCACATGTTGTATGTTGAGGTTTCGCTTGGCGTCTAGTAATAGCGACTTTCCCCTCCAGTTGGACTGGCAAGGGTGAAGAAAGAGCTTTAGAACCTTCCTCAGTATGGTTTTGTATACCCAACTGTTGGGGAGACATTACTGTAGACACAATATGCTCCATTTGAGTATCATGCTGAGGCAAGCGAGATAATGCATCGGCCAATAAGTTCAAATACCGCCGGCAAATACTTCAACATGAAGTGAAACCTACTGAAAAATTCGGCCCATCTAATTAGATTTAACTTCCTGGGAGTTTTGAGAGCTTCCAAATTCTTTTATCAAATTTTATTAGATTTTAATTTTACATAGATAAAAGTTTGAAACAGAAAAGAAAATGGAAATACAAATCAAGAAAAAAGAAAAGATAAAAAAGTGTAGTAAAGGAAAAAAGGAAAAAAGATAAAGCTGAAACATAGAATTTGGTCAACTTCCGATTTGTATCTGGTCATGGTATTTTAAAAATTTTATCTTACATGCTAGGTCTATATATAACATTAAAGAATATTTCTTGTCTATTACATCAATATATATATATATATATATATATATATATATATATATATATATATTAATCTTCAAATCCCCATAAAAGCTTTGCCCCTCCCGCATCTTGTAAATAGTCAGTTAATGGTTTCCACTCTTTAAGAAAATAATTATTTGGATTTTCTTTTAATAAACATGTCAGTTTATCATTCTCTGCCATATCCATCAATTTTAACATCCAATCTTGTATCGTAGGCGATATCTGGTTTTTCCAATTTTGTGCGAAAATAAGTCGTACTGCTTCCAAATTCTTATGATCAGTAAACACTTCAAACTGGTGGGGAGAGCCCTCCAGCAGATGTCGCCAGGTAGCTAGTGCATGCTGTACAGCAAAAGCTTCTTTCTCCCAAACATGCCAGTGTTGTTCAGCCTCGGTAAACTTACGGGAGATGTAAGCATATGGCCTTAATTGATTATTATTATCTTTTTGCAACAACACAAAGCCAATGGCAGAATTCGATGCTTCTGTTTGAATAACAAATGGCTGTTCAGAATCAGGGTGTTTTAAATAGGCTCTGCTGTGAACAACTGTTTCAATTGTTCAAAAGCACTTTGGCAAGCTGGTGTCCATTTCAATTTCGACTGGGGCTTATTTGCTAATACACCATCAGGGGATTTTTTTGTTTTTAATAAATCTGTTAACAGTAACGCTATTTTAGCAAATGCAGGAATAAATTGTCTATAGAAATTTGCGAACCCTAGAAACGCTTGTAATTGCTTTTTTGTTCTGGGTGTTTCCCAAGCCAAAACATCTTTAACTCTGGCAGGGTCCATCTCAATGCCCTGATGTGATATTCTGTATCCCAAAAAATCAAGTTTTTCTTTATGAAATTCACATTTGGACAATTTCACATACAACTTGGATTCCAACAATTTTTTCAACACTGCCTTGACCAATTTTACATGTTCTTCCATGGTTTCTGTATAGATCAAAATATCATCTAAATATACCAATACCCCTTGATATAAAAATTCATGCAAAACCTCATTAATTAAGCTCATAAAGACTCCAGCCCCCCTTAATCCAAACAGCATGACTTTATATTGAAAACAACCTAATTGGCAATTAAAAGCAGTTTTCCATTAATCTCCCTCTTTTATGCGCACTCTAAAATACGCTTCTCTCAAGTCCAGTTTAGTGAAGATTTTTCCCTTTGTCAGTTCCGCTAACATATCCTTCATCAAAGGCAAAGGGTACTGATTAGAAATACAAATAGCATTCAACCCCGGATAGTCTGTACAAAGTCTCAACAATCCATCTTTCTTTTTCCTGAACAACACTGGAGCAGCCATGGGAGAAGTAGATGGCTCAATAAATCCTCGCTTTAAATTCTTATCTATAAAGTTTCTCAATTCTTGCAATTCCTTGTGAGTCATTGAATACAACTTTGGTTTAGGCAAAACTGCTCCAGGTTCTAATTGCAGAGAACAAACTGTTTTACGATGAGGGGGCATTTGATCTGACTCAGTCTCTACAAAAATTTCCCCCACCTCCTCATACGAGGTCGGAGCAATGGCTGCTTGTGCCACTTCCCTCATTGAGCCTGCTAATTCCACACACAGTCCCACATGGTCCAGTTCCACCCCAAGATACGAACCATCCGCAAATTCCATCTCCCCAGATACCCAATCAATCTGAGGGTTACGTTTTCTCAGCCATTTGAGCCCCAACACTATGGGCTGACTGGCAATAGGTGCCACGATAAACCGTATAGTCTCTTGGTGTGTCCCAATAGTCATTTTTAGGGCTTCAGTATAATATTCCACTGGTCCCCCCTTCATGTCTGACCCATCCAATTGACAAAATATAATGGGAACTTTTAGCTTATGCAATTTCAGTCTTAATCCAGTCACAATAGCAGGGTGAATCAAACACCTGGAACACCCTGAGTCCAGCATAGCCATTAAATTGTTTTGATCCCTCCCATCCAACGTTTCAATTTTTACTTTAACTTGCATTGTAGGGCAATCTCCACTCACCAAAGGATCCGAGCGCCTATCTGCAAATGCCTGGCCGCCGGCGCATCTTAGGACAGGCATTTGTCGTTTCCCGCCGGCAAGAATTTTTCATCTGTGGAGTTGTTCTCACCCCCAGCTACCTTGGCTTTGTTCGCTTCTTCCATTGCATGGGCTGCTCCCTTTCTTTTAGGTGGTAGAGGCTTTGAAGATTTGCTCTCTGGCTTTTTCCTCACAGCAGTAGTGGTTTGTGGGCAGTTGCTAATCCGATGACCCTCTCTCCCACATTTGAAACACAACCCGCTTTTGGCTCTACGTTCCTTCTCTTCTTCCCATGCTCTTTGGCTGACTGGTTTCTTGGGCGGAGGGGCCCCCATCGCTCTTCTCCCAGTTGCTTATATGACCTTAGTCATAAACGGGTACTTTCCGCTTTGCCCGCTAACTGTATCCATTCTTCTAGCGTCTCAGGATCCCCACTGCCAGCAGCCATTTCCAGAATCTTGTGTTTCAACCCCATCTGGAAATACTCAATTTGAAAAGTCTCAGGCCAATCAGGTAATCAACTAAGTTTTTTAAACTCCATGGCGTATTCTGCTACAGTTCGATTTCCCTGGCTCAATTGTTGTAATTCCACTCTAGCTGACATTTTTGACAACGTATCTTCAAATCTCTTCCTTAAAGCCAACATACATGCCTTAAAAGTTAACAGTTCTTTGGCATTAGTATCATGCATGGCTACAAGCCACTGTGCTGCTTCCCCTTCTAAGAAACTTGAGACATACCTTACTTTGGCTTCTTCATTCAGGAAAGAGTCTTCAAACTCCTCCATAAAACCCCTGACGTGGGTCATTAAACAAGCCAACTTTCTGGGATTGCCATCAAATCACATCTTTAGCTTGTTAACTGCTAAAGCTCTGGCCCGTCCCCTGGGTAATCCACTCATGGAAGGAGGCCTCACCTCAGGCTCAGGTCCTGAAAAATCATCCTCTTCCTCACTGCCACTTGAAGTTCCACTCTCTGCTGAAGTGGTCATTGGAGTAGCTCCTTTCTCCATCACTGTACCCCCTTCTTGCTTCGGAGCCAGGACAAGCTGCTGCAGAGATTGGCTGATGGACTCTATTTGCTTGCTGATGGTTTCTAACTCAAAGTCGATGCGTGAAGTCTTTGCCTCCAAAGAAGCCATTCTTTGGGATTGGGTAACTCTGGGTTTAGCAGTCCATTTACCCATCCCCGCCTTGAGGCCGCCTCCAATTCCCATGGACCACTCTGCACTGACTTTGGGAGTACGTACCACAGGAAGCTCGGCTGCCTCTATTCCACTACGTCTGGATCCCTTTTTAGATCCTTTCTTCTTGCCAGTTACTGGTTCAAAAGCCACAAACTTTTCCTCTTTCGAAACTGCTCCTAGGCCTGTAGAAGTGCCTGGTTGCACTTCTTCCTCTGCCTGGAAACATTCCATAGATTCCTCCATTCTGTGAGTTACTTGGGGAAGTCGATTCTCACCAGGTAGGCACTAATTGTAATTTGCAATTGTAGCCTCAGGATAAACCGACTCGATTGGGCATTCAGATCTTTCTGTGATGACCCCAACAACAATGCCCTAATAAACTCTTCTCAATGCAGTTTGTTAGAATGCAGATTAAGCTTTATTCAGGATACATGTTAATTGAAGCACTCCAAAAGATCTGAATGCGGATTCCCGCCAAACCTTGCCATCTTAACTTCCCCCCCTTGCGCGCCAAATTACCAACCGATGATCTCATTGTGCAAACGTCCCCAGCTCCACACTCCCGCAGGTGGGTGACCTTGACGAAGCCGTTTCCAGCCTCCACTAACAGACATAACACTCAACGGCCAGTCCCTCTCCCAACAGTTCCCAAAACATCTCTAGCCTTAATCCCAATGGCAGGATTCATAGACATGAACCCTGACATTTGTCTCAATCTCTGTTGTTGGAAGTGACTCACTGGCAATCAGGGCGGGCAAAATGGAAGTGAACATAGGGTAGCCCAATATTTGTGACATTGAACAGTTTCTTCAGGGTTTCATGAGCAAATTTTTCAGCCCTTCCTGAAGATCCTGAGGGTGAACTTGGACCGCCATCTGTATGCAAAACAGGGACACTCGAGCATGAAGCACAATGAGGGTTGCTCCCAACTTCATCTCTCACCTCATTTGTGTGCAAGGAAGCCCCAAGCTTCAAAGACCACAAGGCCAAGCAGTGAGGGTAAGGAGACATGCTTTCCCCTTTGAGCATGTGCTGGGGGTGGCCTTGTACTTTTCTCCAAAGCATTGAGTGATATTACATCGTAGAGGCCCAACAAGAGCTTTCTGTCCTAAGTGAATCCTTATTCTCTTTCCAAAAGACCGGGGTGGGGGTGGGGGGATAGAGTCTTTTTATATTTATTTGTTTTCATAAAAGCTTAAGATTTTCTCTACATGCAACATTTGCAAAACATAGCCAAGCCTGAGCCAAGAGGCAATCTGCAAACTCCAGATCAAAATATTTGCAGGAAAATCCAAGGCAAAAATGGGAGTGAGCTGCTTGAGTGCAGGCCTTTCTGATAAGGTGGACTGAGCACCTGGTGCTGACTTTTGTTCCCCTTAAGCGGGGTGAATGAGTGAGTGGAGGAAGCTCTCCTCATTGTATGGAATCCAAGTTATTTATGAATCCTGCATACAAACTCTGCACTTCTAATGGAAGAGAGCAGAAGCCTACTTGACATTTATGTCAAGTATAGACTATTGCAATGCACTCTACATGGGGCTACCCTTGAAGAGTATCCGGAAGCTACAGCGGTTCAGAATGCAGCTGCGCAAGCAGTCTTGGGTGCCCCAAGGATGGTGCATGTAACACCTTTGCTGCAGGAGCTGCATTGGGTGCCAGTTTGTTTCCGGGTCCAATTCAAGCTGTTGGTTATCACCCTTAAAGCCCTTCATGGCATGGGTCCAGGTTACCTGAAGGACCATCTCACCCCCATTACATTGACCCATCCCACCTGGTCAGGCAGAGAGGGCATGTTACGGACCCCACTGATGAGAGACTGTTGATTGGCAGGGCCCAGGAAGAGAGCCTTCTCTGCCGTGGCCCCCACCCTGTGGAACACTCTTCCCCCAGAGGTGAGGCAGGGCCCCTCTCTCCTGGCCTTCCGAAAAGGGGTAAAGACCAGGCTCTGCCATCTCGCTTGGGGCGGGAGCAGAGGTAATCAATCCCGGGGTTGGTTAGCGCTCTAAAGAGGCCCCTGTGTATTCATAAATTTAAATTAAGAACTTTTAATATCTCCATCTTGGATTTTATATTTATATTTATATTTAAGAGGTACTGTTTTTATTGTATTGTAATCTGTATTTTAGTTTTATTGTAAACCGCCCAGAGTCGCTCTTTGAGTGAGATGGGTGGTGACGAAATTCAAAATACAAGAAAATAAACAAATAAACAAATAAACAAACAAATAAATAAATGTTAATCTTATTAAGCCACTGAATGTATTACCCCACTCTCTGTACCCGGCTCTAACACTTGCAGCAAATCTTTAACTCTGACAGTGCAACTTAGCAGATGACCTTTGTTTTTTTGTATTTGTTTTTAAAAAATCAATGAACAAAAATGGGAAGCATTCAGTGTTTCAGGAGGGCTGTTTCAATCTGCTTGGATGGCCTTTCTTCAGACATTTTGTTGGTCCTGTGATCAGCCTCTGAAATGCGAGAGGTTGTTTTGGAAAATCCATCTCCTGTAGTTCTACAATATTGTCCCTGCTGTAACTAGTTTTCTGTTTCCCTCTCCTTTTGCAGATATTCATTTTTTGTTTATAGGAAAATCTATAGAGTTTGAATTATCAAAAGCCAGCTTCCCAGTGGGAAAAGGCACAAAATCAATACTGAGATATTGCCTCATTTATTGGCTCTTCTGAATAGCCGCTCTGTTATGATGCTTTAGGAGAGATAAATTATGAAAGCTTTGCAGGAGTTGGTTAGCAGCACCTGTTGCTATCTCTGTGCGTTTTAGCAGCCACTGCATCTCTGTGGCATCCTGGGAAGATTAGCTAACAATGTGTTGCTCTGCCCCACTTCACTAAAAGGTCACCTGCCTCTCTTGGATCTTAAAACCTCTTTCAGTGGCCTGATTTGTGGTCCTTCAGCACTGGAAACTGAGGAATGCTGAGGCAAAGGGGGCTCCTGGCACAGCTCCATGCACTTCAGTCTCTTCAGTGTGGAATTAACCTGGTAGGAGGCCTCTCTTTGGCGATGAACCCTGAAGGCTGCTTGGTATGTGCAGCAAAATCAAATGATTAAGTTCATCTGACAGGAACCATTGTAAGAGAGCCACATTAGTCTATGGTAGCCAAAAATCAGGAGGAGTCTTGTAGCACCTTTTCAGACTAACAGATGTTATTCAAAGGCAGACACTTTTGTGAACTACAGCTCATTTCACCAGATGCAAGAAGTAGTTAGACTACTGTGGGACTTAAAATGGGATGAGGGAGGGGGTGGAAAGAGGGGAAGACAGTCACCCATGCCCTAATCACCTCCATTATTGGATTATTGTAATGTGCTCTCAATGGGGCTGCCCTTGAAGAACCATCTGCAAGCTACAGCTCATCCAGAATGCAGCAGTGATGAGGGCAGCACATTATGCATTTGTGACCCCACTGTTTCATGAGCTGCACTGGTTACCAGTTGGCTTCCGGGTATAATGCAAAATTCTGGTTGTCACCTTTAAAGACCTTCATTGCATAGGGCCTGGCTATCCGAGGGACCACATCTCTAGTTGTCTCTGCCCATCTAATTTGGTCCAGCAGGGTACCATTGTGTTTGCTGAGATCTCCTGAGATGGCCTGAAACCTTTTGATGCCCTTCAGTTCAGCAGTCTCTTGCTCAGTTCTGCTGGTAAAGTTTTTCTGATCCAAAACAGCTACTTTGAGATCTGTAATGGAGTGTCCTAGGAGTTTAAAATGCTCTGATATTATTTTATCTTTGTTTTGAGTCCTGATGTTAAACTTAATTCTTTTAAGAAATTAGAGTCCATTAATTGGTGTCCAATAATTCATTTGGGCAAAGTTGATCCTATATGTCCTATGTAGAATTCAGAGGGGCACTACTGGCAGATGATGGCATATATCATATTGGAAGAAGAATATTTGAAGGCGCCTCTAATCCTGTGTTGCTTGTTGGGGCCTGTGATGATACTATAGCTGTAAATGTAGGGGACACAGTAACCATGTGGGGTTTGTTGCAGGGTCTGGTCGCCATGTTAGCATCGTTGTCCTGTTGTTGCTTGTGAGAATCTGCTTCAGGTTGTGTGCCTGTCTGTGTGTAACTATGGGCCTGCCACCCAATGCCTGAGAAAATGCAGTGTCATTGTCCAATATAGGCTGCAACTTATTAATAATGTGTTTCAGTGGCTGGAGCTTTGAACTGTAGGTAACAACCAATAATGTTCTGTTGTTCTGTTTTGTGGTCTGTTTTTTAATAGGTCCTCCCTGAGAATCAATTCAGCTCAATTGATTTGTCTATTGATCTCACTGGGTGGGTAATTCAGTCTCCTGAATTCGTTTAATTCCCTCAGCATCTCTGTGAAGTGGATCAGAAGAATTGTGGTTGCACCATAGAGCTTGGCTACATATGATAAAATTAGTAGAGGTTGGAAGCATATAGATATGCAGGGCAATCTGTAGACATAGACAAGCTGTTTCCTATGTAACATGGTATTTATATCTCCACTGTGTAACTTTTCTCATAGAAAATAACGTCTCATCAAAATCCATCTAACCTTCAACAACCTTCAACGTCTGCCCACCATCAACCTTAGCCTTGACCTCCCACAGAGTATGTCCACTTCCTTGATGCCATGGTAAAACTACTTAACCAAGAGAGCTTCAGAAGGTCTCCCAAACACAATAATTTATTTATTTATTTATTTACTTATTTACTTATTTATTACATTTATATCCCGCCCATCTCCCCCACAAGGAGGGACCCTGGGCGGTTAGTTTTTTAACACCTCACAATTCTTAACTGATAAAGTAATTGTAACCTGTCTTACTGTACGTGTAACCTACAGTACACCACATCTGCATAACCAACCGGTCTTTTCCTCCCTTCCCCGCTTCCCCCCACCCCCGGGCCCAATTTCAGCCCTCCATCAGCCCAGCCTCTGATGAAGGGAGTTGCAGCTCACAAAAGCTTGTGCCTTTTAATAAAACTGGTTGTTCAAAGAAGGTGCTCCCAGGCTCCTTCTGGTTCATGACAGGAAATGAGTTTGATGGCCCAGCCGACTTCTTGCGATGCTACTTTTCTGTATTCAGGAAGTTTCAGCTTCTGCAGTCAGATATAATGACAGACACCTATGAAGGATGAAAGGAAGAAAAAACTTGCTAAGAGCCCAAGCAATTTGCCTCTTTTTTCCTTTCCTTTCAAAAGAAGCCGTTATCCATGCTTGAAGCCACTGTTCCAATCAAAACTGCATTTACTGCTGCTTTTCCACTCTCCTCACCAGGTTTGGTTTTTGTTCTGTTCCAGTCCTATCAAACATTATTAACAAAGTAAGGTGTAACATCAAAGACTAGAATGTGCTTGTTTGTTTGTGGCAGTGTGTAGATGAGTGTTGCTTGCGGAACAAAAGCCTCAAGCTCTCTCCATGCCAGGTGATTAGAAACAGAGACTTCTGCCTGCATCTAAAATGCCACTTCTTGCCAGTTTATTAAGCAAGCAACAAGTCAGGGCCAAAGCCACACAGCTGCCAGCTTCCTGTGGCAGCCCATGGCGAGCCCCAGAGCAGACCACTTCTGCCTGCATGGAAAGGTTGCCACCTTCCTCCTCCGCTGTGCTCAGCACCAGAGTTGGGGGTCTAGCTTCCTCGCCCCTTAAGGTTTAAACCAATTGCTCTGAGAGGCAATAGCAGATGCTCAGAGACTCTCTCAAATCCACCATCTTTCAGAATAGTCCAGTCCAGGATGCCCTGAAAAGGCTCTGCACCTGGAAAGCAGCAGCAACAAGATGGGAATTTGCTGAGCTGAACACCCAAGAGCCGGGGCAAACCCAGGGCACAGCTGGTTCCAGGGTTCCAGTCTGTGTTTGGGTGGGGGGGAGAGGTCTAGCCCTAGATAATGTGTGGGGTACTTCATGTTCATTTCCCTCTCCACTCTTACTTAATGTCTACATGAAGCCACTGGGTGAGGTCATTCACCAGCATGGGTTAAATACCATCCGTAATGCAATGACACATCTCTGCTCTTGGCCATACAAGTGATGGTGCCTGATGGCAGCGAGGGCCTGGATGGGGATGAAAAGGCTGTGATTCAGCCCTAGCAAATTTGAACAGCTCTGGGTTTTGGATTCCCTGGATCTGGAGCTTTTCCGTCTGTAACTCTAGATGGGGTAGCACTATCCCAGACAGAGTGGGTGCACAGTCTGGTATCCTCCTGGGCACACAACTCCTGCTGAAGGAGCAGGTGGCAGCTGGGGAATAGGAGGGCCTTCGCACAAATCATCTTGTCCACCAGTTGTGCTCCTGGACTGGCAGGCCCTGCTCAGTCACTCGTATCTTAATCACGTCCTGTTTGGTTACTGCAGTGTGCTCTACGTGGGGCTGCCCTTGAAAGCATGTAGGAGCTTCTACTGTCCAGAATGCAGCAGCATGTGCAGTAGTGGGTACACCTAGGCTCACCCAGGTGACACTACTAGTGCACTACTTGCACTGGCTCCCAGCAGGCTTCCAGATGTGATTCAAGATGCTGGTTATCACCTTGAAAGCCTTGTATGGCACAAGGAGGACCACTTATCTTGTTGCATGTTTGGGGGGGCGTGAGTTGTTTGTGAGATGCCTCGGCTGTGGTATTCTATGGCCACTGCTTTTAGTTGTATTTTGGTGTTCTGTTTGCTTTCTGTATTGTTGGCCACCCAAAGTTATTTGCTAAAGTTGGGCAACCGTATAAATTTTCTAAATAAATAAACAAGAAATTCATCCCACTGGAATTCATACACAAATATAGCAGTTTGCACTTCCAGATTTTGTATATGGGGGAAGTGTACACAAAATGCATACTTAAGTGCATATATTAGAGAAAGTGTGTGGAAAAATTAGATTAAAAGAAAATATAAGCTAATATGTGTATAAGTATTCTGCAGATGTTTCTAGGCCAAGTATAATATTGATGTTGGCTGGAGCCAAACAGGTCTTGTAGGCAGTAAAATGAGTCATTAGTTGATTAATAAGCAGCTTCTGGTTAAAAGAACTATGAAGGAGTTTAACACTGGAGTCTGGAAAGAACATCCCCCTTGCTCTGGGCCGAAACGGTCAGCCGGAGGGCTAAGGCCAGCATTTTCCTCCGGTGACTGTGATGATGCAAACTGGGACAGGGTTTTAGCTCTCCTTTCCCCCGCTATTTCACAGCCTCTGTGCTTCGGGGAGAGCTGTGAGCCTGCGTGAGTTCCCTTTTGAGAGAGGGCTGGTGTTTGAATTAGACAGGAGGAAATGCAGTCAGGAGCAGAGTTGTACCAGATATTCTACATTATCTGAGATCAAGAAGAGGTTGAGATTCCATTGAAATTTGTCCTGAAAATCATAGTTGTGCAAAAGCTCATCATTTTAAAAATCTATTTTCCATGGATGCTGCTGTATTGCCATTTTTTTTCCTTTGGTTCTTTTGCTTAGATTAGTCACATGGGTAATCCCATCGAATTAGGAAACTTTGAGGATATATGATCTCACAGATAGGATTGCATTATGGCACCATTGTCAGGAGGCAAAAGGCTTCAGACAGTCCTCTGGTTCATCACCATCTTTAGCTGATTTTAACTGTCCTTCGAGTCCAGGGCAGCATTTCTTTTGCTTTTCCGACTCAACCCAAGCAAGACTGAGTGGCTTTGGGACTGTAGGCCTTCCGGTGACAAGGTTTTTCCATCATTGGTCCTGGATGGGGTTGCACTACCCCAGACGGACCCAGTGCGCAATCTGGGGGTCCTCGTAGACTCACGGCTCCTGCTGGAAGAGCAGGTGGCAGCCATGGCTAGGAGGACCTTTGCACACCTTCGGGTTGTGCACCAGCTGCGCCCATTCCTGGACCGAGAGGCTTTGCTCACAGTCACTCATGCCCTCGTGACCTCCCATCTGGATTACTGCAATGCGCTCTACATGGGGCTGCCCTTGAAGAGCATCCGGAAGCTTCAACTGGTGCAGAATGCAGCTGCTGGAGTCGGATATTCGACGCATGTAACACCACTGCTCTCCAGCAAAGGAGATCGTTACCTTGTCGTGGTGCTGGAGCTTGAGCACCTCAATGAAACCATGAGCTAAACCGTGAAGGGACACCCAAGACGGGAAGGTCGTGGCAGAGAGGTCAGACTAAATACGATCCCTGGGGAAGGTAATGGCAACCCACCCCAGTATTCTTGCCGTGAAAACTAAATGGATCAGTACAACCAGAGATATGTCGGTATACCATCGGAAGATGGGACTCCCAGGTCGGAAGATGGTCAAAATGCTACTGGGGAGGAACAGAGGATACGTTCAACTAGCCCCAGATGTGATGACGCAGCTAGCTCAAAGCCGAAAGGACGGCTAGCGGCCGACGGTGCTGGTGGTGAACGACGAATCCGATGTTCTAAAGATCAACACACCATAGGAACCTGGAACGTAAGATCTATGAGCCAGGGCAAATTGGATGTGGTTATTGGTGAGATGTCAAGATTAAATATAGACATTTTAGGTGTCAGTGAACTGAAATGGACTGGGATGGGCCACTTCACATCAGATGACCACCAGATCTACTACTGTGGACAAGAGGACCACAGAAGAAATGGAGTAGCCTTCATAATTAATAATAAAGTGGCTAAAGCAGTGCTTGGATACAATCCAAAAAACGATAGAATGATCTCAATTCGAATTCAGGGTAAGCCATTTAACATCACAGTGATCCAAATATACGCCCCAACCACAGATGCTGAAGAAGCAGAAGTAGATCAGTTCTATGAGGATCTGCTGCACCTACTAGATAATACACCAAAAAGAGATGTTATTTTCATTACAGGAGACTGGAATGCTAAGGTGGGTAGTCAGACAACACCTGGAATTACAGGCAAGCATGGTCTGGGAGAAAAAAATGAAGCAGGACATAGGCTGATAGAATTTTGCCAAGACAACTCACTGTCAATAACAAACACTCTCTTCCAACAACCTAAAAGACGACTTTATACATGGACTTCACCAGATGGTCGACACCGAAATCAGATTGACTACATCCTTTGCAGCCAAAGGTGGCGGACATCTATACAGTCGGTAAAAACAAGACCTGGAGCTGACTGTAGTTCAGATCACGAACTTCTTATTGCAAAATTTAGAATCAGACTAAAGAGAATAGGGAAGACCCACAGATCAGTTAGATATGAGCTCACTAATATTCCTAAGGAATATGCAGTGGAGGTGAAGAATAGATTTAAGGGACTAGATTTAGTAGATAGGGTCCCGGAAGAACTATGGACAGAAGTTCGCAACATTGTTCAGGAGGCGGCAACAAAAAACGTCCCAAAGAAAAAGAAAACCAAGAAGGCAAGATGGCTGTCTGCTGAGACACTGGAAGTAGCCCAAGAAAGAAGGAAAGCAAAAGGCAACAGTGATAGGGGGATATATGCCCAATTAAATGCAAAATTCCAGAGGTTAGCCAGAAGAGATAAGGAATTATTTTTAAACAAGCAATGTGCGGAAGTGGAAGAAGACAATAGAATAGGAAGGACAAGAGACCTCTTCCAGAAAATTAGAAACATCGGAGGTAAATTCCAGGTAAAAATGGGTATGATCAAAAACAAAGATGGTAAGGACCTAACAGAAGCAGAAGAGATCAAGAAAAGGTGGCAAGAATATACGGAAGATCTGTATAGGAAGGATAATAATATTGGAGATAGCTTTGACGGTGTGGTCAGTGAGTTAGAGCCAGACATCCTGAAGAGTGAGGTTGAATGGGCCTTAAGAAGCATTGCCAATAACAAGGCAGCAGGAGACGATGGTATCCCAGCTGAACTGTTTAAAATCTTGCAAGATGATGCTGTCAAGGTGATGCATGCCATATGCCAGCAAATTTGGAAAACACAAGAATGGCCATCAGATTGGAAAAAATCAACTTATATCCCCATACCAAAAAAGGGAAGCACTAAAGAATGTTCAAACTATCGAACAGTGGCACTTATTTCACATGCCAGTAAGGTAATGCTCAAGATCTTGCAAGGTAGACTCCAGCAATTCATGGAGCGAGAATTGCCAGATGTACAAGCTGGGTTTAGAAAAGGCAGAGGAACTAGAGACCAAATTGCCAATATCCGCTGGATAATGGAGAAAGCCAGGGAATTTCAGAAAAACATCTATTTCTGTTTTATTGACTATTCTAAAGCCTTTGACTGTGTGGATCATAACAAATTGTGGCAAGTTCTTGGTGGTATGGGGATACCAAGTCATCTTGTCTGCCTCCTGAGGAATCTGTATAACGACCAAGTAGCAACGGTAAGAACAGAGCACGGAACAACGGACTGGTTTAAGATTGGGAAAGGAGTACGGCAGGGTTGTATACTCTCACCCTACCTATTCAACCTGTACGCAGAACACATAATGCGACATGCTGGGCTTGAGGAATCCAAGGCTGGAGTTAAAATCGCTGGAAGAAACATTAACAATCTCAGATATGCAGATGATACCACTTTGATGGCTGAAAGCGAGGAGGAGTTGAGGAGCCTTATGACGAAGGTGAAAGAAGAAAGTGCAAAAGCTGGGTTGCAGTTAAACCTCAAAAAAACCAAGATTATGGCAACGAGCTTGATTGATGACTGGCAAATAGAGGGAGAAAAAGTGGAGGCAGTGACAGACTTTGTATTTCTAGGCGCAAAGATTACTGCAGACGCTGACTGCAGCCAGGAAATCAGAAGACGTCTACTTCTTGGGAGGAGAGCAATGGCAAATCTTGATAAAATAGTTAAGAGCAGAGACATCACACTGACAACAAAGGTCCGCATAGTTAAAGCAATGGTATTCCCTGTAGTAACCTATGGCTGCGAGAGCTGGACCATAAGGAAGGCTGAGCGAAGGAAGATAGATGCTTTTGAACTGTGGTGTTGGAGGAAAATTCTGAGAGTGCCTTGGACTGCAAGAAGATCAAACCAGTCCATACTCCAGGAAATCAAGCCAGACTGCTCACTTGAGGGAATGATATTAAAGGCAAAACTGAAGTACTTTGGCCACATAATGAGAAGACAGGATACCCTGGAGAAGAAGCTGATGCTAGGGAAAGTGGAAGGCAAAAGGAAGAGGGGCCGACCAAGGGCAAGATGGATGGATGGTATTCTGGAGGTGATGGACTCAACCATTGGGGAGCTGGGGATGGTGACGGCCGACAGAGGGCTCTGGCGTGGACTGGTCCATGAAGTCACGAAGAGTCGGAAACGACTGAACGAATAAACAACAACAACACCACTGCTACGTGAGCTGCATTGGTTGCCGGTGTGCTTCCAGGTGCAATTCAAGGTGCTGGTTCTCACCTTTAAAGCCCTTCATGGCTTGGGACCGGGTTACCTAAGGGACCGTCTTCTCCCAGTTGTTTCTACCCGTCCAATTCGATCTGGTAGGTTGGGTATGCTACGGGTCCCATCAGCTAAGGAATGTTGGTTGGCAGGGACTAGAAGGCGCGCCTTCTCTGCCGTACCCCTGCCCTCTGGAATATTCTTCCTCCAGAGATCAGGATGTCCCCGACCCTGTTGGCCTTTCGTAAGGCCGTGAAGACCTGGTTATGTGCCCGGGCCTGGGGCCCCAAGTGTGTTAAGGGCCCCTTTTCTTGGCCATATTAACATCCATGCATTGTTTACTTGGCAACCATATATATTTATTTTGTACTTTTAATTGTTTTAATTATTTTAACTGTTTTGTGATTTTTGTGATTGTAAGCCGCCCAGAGTCACTTGTTTAGATGGGTGGCTATAGAAATTAAATAAATCAATAAATATTCCCTATCAGGTGGCTACTGGCCAAGCCACTCCCAAAATGCTTCTATGGGCCAACCACACCCACTGCCTGGCAGCTGAAGGGGGATTATCTGTCAGTGACATTCAAGTAGTGAGAACATGGGCATCATGAACTTGTGCCATCAAAAGTTGATCAGCCACGCTGAAGATGTGGTTAAATGCGACCTCCTGGCCAGCAGTGAGAAATATGAATCCAAACCAAGTGCTTTGATCCAGAATAGATTTGCCCATTGAAGCAGAAACATCTTGTTTCTTCCCTCTCACTTGATGGTACCAAGAACCCCACCCCACCCCACCCCACCCCCGGCCTGCATTTCAGCACGTGAAAGGACTGCCTTGCACATCCTTCTAATGAATCAGGACACAGCCCCCTTTGCCTCCTACCTTTAATCCAAGTGGAGTCCTTGGTGCTCTCTGAGCCTTGTTGTTTTCTTGCAGACGTTTCATTGCCAGGCTAGGCAACATCTTCAGTGCGGAAAGGGAGTGGGACTTGCTCTCTGTTTATATACCCTGGCTTGTCCTGCTTGTATTGGTGGAGGTGTTGTTCTCTCCTTAGTAGTTCTTTGATTGGGTTGTTGTTTGACGCTTGGTTGATTGACTGAGTTAATAGTTCCTTGATTAGGGTCTATTGTGTTGTTTGATTGCTCCTCTGGTGCTAATCTTTTTTTTTTTTTCCCGCTTCTTCGGCCTGCTGCCGCTGTGCTTGGCCTGGCAATCCCCGGTCTCCACTCCTCTTCTGCCTTCTTCTCGATGTGAGCCGATCTCTAACTCAGAGCTTACCCGATGATTTCTGGGTTCGCTCCCGGGAAAATCAGCTGAGATTGATTCGTGCCTTTTTGTCAGGCGCTTCTCAGTTGCAGACGTTTCTCCACAGAAATGACTTTACCTCAGCTCTTTCAGTAAGTAAACGGTTTATTGATTAACATGAGTAAGCACAGTAAAGGCACGAATGGTCCCCTGGTTCCCTGCTCGGGTTTATATACCCTTCTGCCAGAGCACTGGCCCCTCCCAGCTGCGGGCTTCCATCTGGTCCGCTTTCAGTCTTCCCTCTGGTTCTCCTGGTGTCAAGGTTAAAAGTTCATCATCCATGAGGCGTAGCTGGCAGTTGCTAATGCTGGGTGTGGTATAGGGGATGGCAGGACCCTTGGGCATGCCAAGGTTCTGACACTTGGTGTTAATCTTTGCATTTCTGGGTGCTGATTGCTGGCAAGGAGGTGTTCTGGTCTTCTGGCTTTTCTATTGTCTCTTATGAATGGTATGTAAATGTTGTTTACCTCTATGTGTCTGTTGATGGCTGCTTTGTCTGAGTGCCAAGCTTCCAGGAATTCTCTAGCGTTTTTGGACTTGGCCTGGTTTAAGATGCTCACAGTTTCCCAGTTGAAAGTATGGTTAAGTTTGTCCATGTGTTGTGAGATTAAGGAGTTTT
Organism: Charina bottae; assembly: GCA_023362775.1. NCBI lineage: Eukaryota > Metazoa > Chordata > Lepidosauria > Squamata > Charinaidae > Charina > Charina bottae. Next base: position 2,104,255 of record JALMGJ010000013.1, on the reverse strand, counting down.
CATCATGTCTTCTGACTGCTCGTTGGTGTTCATGGATGCGTTCTGCTACTCTTCTGCCGGTCTGTCCTACATAGTGGCTGTTACAGTCCTTACACTGTATGTTGTGGGTAACTCCTGTTTTTTCTTCTTGGGCTTTAATCCAAGTGCTGGGGGACAATGCTACAGTTTCTTAGGATGTTTGTTTTTATTCATCCTCTTTTTGCCACTGCTTCAATTTATGTAGAAAAGCAGGAAAAATAAAGTAAGACGGGCAAGTGAGGACAATAAACACAGCTTGAACAAAGCTTTTTGCAGTGCGCCAGTAAAAGTTGGTACAGGGACCTGTTTTCAACACCACTGAAAATGTTCATGGAAAACAAATAAGCAGACGAAGCTGCCTGCATTCTGGCCAAGCCAAATTAAATTTTTGCTCAGGTCATGGGTGCTGTAGGACCTCAGCAGCCTTCCCTAGACTCAGTTTAGACTCTCACCTGCCTTTCCCCACTAACCAGCACTTCCTTTTGGAATCCCTTATCACATGATGAATTTTCAGCGCAAGCACTAGCGATTAGGAATTCTGCTCTCATCAAGGAAAGTGATTAGCAAGAATGCATGCCGCTAACAAAAGCCAGCTCAATTAAAGAGAATAACAAGCTTTTTACAGCAACAAAGGACGTTCTAAGTAGGCCTGGGTGAGTAAATAAAGCAGTAATCAGGGTGATTAATTTAAAAATTCTCAGAAAGGTCTGCAATAGATTGATATTCTAAAAGTCTAATGGATCCCTGGAGAAAAGCAAAGGAACCATTTGGCTAAAGACCGAAAGAAGCCTCATTAATTGCTAGCAAAGAGGGGCAGGCAGCCGAACAAACGAACGCCGCTGTCATTTTTGCCAGAAATAGTGGCTGCTGACAGCCCTAACGCTTAAGAAGGCAACACAGCTGCAGGTTCTGTGTGTAAATGGAAGGGTGCAGGAGCTTTGATCTCCTTGGAAATCATCCTGCCAAACGTCCTTTGGTGGCGGCTTGGAACACACGCTGTAATAGCTGAGCTGCAGAAAAAGTCCTGAGCAAGGCTGGCAGGAGACAGGGAGGCTGCCTCCCAGAGCACCAGCCGAGAAGGCTCACCCTGCCTGCTCAGTCCTCCACGTCTGCCAAAGGCTGCTGATGCTTCGAGGCTCATGGCCAAATGTGCAGAGACAAGCTTGAGAAGAAGTTGGTTGGGGACGTTTCCAAGGAAGTATCAAAAGGTTAGGGGAGACTGGAACCAGGAAAGTTGGATAACCCTGTTGTAAACTGCCCAGAGCCCCCCTTTTGGGAGGAGATGGGCGGTGATAAAATCCAATAAATAAATAAATAAATAAAAATAAAACCCAATCAGCGAACTCAGTTATAAATCTCAACAGCAGTTTTGAGCTCCAGAGGTTGGAGAGAGCATCTGGGCGGCACGAGAGCACTCCCAGCAAGGAAATCTGACTGCCTTTGGGCTGAAAACAGAGGTATTTTTTTCTGGGGCTCCTGAGCAAGCCTGGTGGAAGAAGATAAAAAACCTAAATGCAGCAACGGAGTGCAGTAGCAACCCCAGCATTCTCTGGAAAACGCCCACGCGCTTCCTCTATGGTTAATAAGAAATTTGAGATACAGGATATTTTTAACATGAAAGGGAGCAAAAATGAAAGGCGTTCTTTGATGCACGCCAAGGGCAGGAGGTAATTTTATATGCCTCCTTTTCGGAGATGTACCAGCCCCAGCAGTGAACAAAGTGGGGAGGCAGCGGCTGGCAGGGAGAGGAAGGGAGTTGGAAGGAGAAGCATCTGTGCCGGATGGCATCCCTCTTATTGGGGCGCCTCCATTTGGAAAAGGATGCTGGATTCAAGGAGATCCAGTTCCTGGTGGATCCTGAAGGGCTGCATGGAGTGATGAGTTGCATGTGTGCACACGCCACCCACACCTCCTCTGCTCACTGGCGCCACACACACTTTTCCCACATCCAGGAGCTCCTTTCCCCATCCCAGTGCTTCCCAAACTGCCGCCATTGGCGACACACCAACAACGGCAGCGGCGGTGGTGCAGGGGTGTGTGTGGTGGCGGGGGCATGCACGGCGGCGGCGTGCATGGCGGTGGCGGTGGTGGCGGTGGCCTCCGCTAAAACGCGGAAGCGCTGATGGCGCGCCGCTGCCATTGTCACTACTGCCACCGCCGTGCACGCCCCCACCGCTGCTTCTGGGTTGTATTGCGACACACTAAACTGTGTGTTGCGACACACTAAAGTGTCGTGACACACAGTTTGGAAAACTATGCCCCATCCCATAACCTCACAGTTTCTGCTCCCTTACAGCTCAGTGGGGAGGAAGGGGGAAGCTGAACCCTCTGCTCAGAGGTCCCTTTATAAGCAGGGGTCTTGCCTGTGATTGCCAGGAGGGAGCTTTGAATGGAGAAATGCAGCCTGTTCTCTCCCCAGCTCTCTCTGTTTCACACACTTACACAGCCACATTTGACAGGGGAGGAAGGGCTGAGTCTCTGCAGGGTTTCCTCGCATTCCCACTGCCTCCTAAAGCACCCACTGCTGGGACTTTGAACTGCTGAGACTTTAGTATCTCCTATATACTAAAGCAGCTCAGGCATTCTGGAAGCCCCAAAGAGTAGCTCCAATTAACAATGGGTTAACTACAGTTTGAGGCAAAGGGCCCACTGGACGACCAACCGTCGCCTTCCGCCTTCCAGGTGCAAGGAGCAGCTCATACAGAGGCCTTGAGCAGTTAAAGGCCTGGGGGGGAAGCGGGGGTCTCTAAAGGGCTCGAGCAGGCCAGGAGGCTGAGCTGCCCTGGGCGGGGGCCGTGAGCGAGGCTCCTGCTAGGGGAGCGGCGCCCAGCAGAGGCGGGAGGCACAGCTGCGAAGGGCTCACCTTTGGGGGGGCCGAGTTTGGCCCGATGGCTTCTTTTGGGCCAGAAGCGAAAAGCGTTGGAGACGGAAAAAGAAAAGAAGGAAAAAGAGGGGAGTCTGGAGCAGGGATCCCTCCTGACTGGCTGGAGGGTGGAGCGGCCTTTTTATATTTTTGGAGGGGGATTTAGGAGACTGAAAGAAATCAAGGTCAGACTCACTGTGGGATTTGGAAATGGACAGTGAGGCAGGAATGTTTTTTTCTTCCTTTTCCGGAGCTGCGGGAGGAGACTCGCCCCACCGTGCAGACTGACTGATGGCCGGCCAAGGCCGTCCCGGCCACCGCGTTTCCTGGAGGGAGCAGATGGAGCAACAGCTGCAGCAAAACCTGATCCCTAACCCTTTCCATAGAATATGTCACTGTAATGTTAGCTAATTTTTTCCCCTTATTATTTCTAGATGCATAAATCATTAGGCGTATGCTTGGAAAAATTAAGAATTGCAGAGCTGGAAGGGATCCTATCTTGGCTAACCCCATCTCACCGTGATGTTCTTGTCGCAATCCCTCTGCAAAGTACATTGAACAGAGAAATATGGGCTTGTCTGGGCACTACCCCGCAAGGCTCCATGGAGCAGACTTGGGGATTCTCAAGTCCATTCTGCTTTTGGAGAACCTCAGAATCCACAAACTGGGATCGGGTGCAAATTGATGCCTCCACCTAGCTGAACGAAGGCATGTGGCTCCAACCAGGAATGGGTTTGACTGGGCCACGGAGCACCTGGCGGATTTCTCCCAATGTTCCTGCCTGGGATTTCTTATCTCCACTACAACAATCTGTCCCTTGGTAGTTGCAAAGAGCTGAGCGAATCAGTGCAGCAGCCATGAAAACTTGGAAGGCATCCAGCAGATTAGTTAGGAAGACCCACCTACCCCCCTTTGCAAGGCAAGTTGGCTGCCTCCAATCAAATTATTCTCCTCAAGGTCTTTCCCACACTAAGTACTAGAAAATTGTTTCTTGACTAAGCAAAACAAACACAACCTGACACTTTGGTTTTTGTTGGATGTCCCAGTGCAGGTGCCCCTGAGAGCTGTTAGATATTAAAAACATGTGTAAACAGGTAGGAAAATAAGCAAACAATAATTAAAAATGCAGCTGGATAAATTGAATGCCAATGAGTCTCTGTACTATTACCAGAAATATGGAATAGCTGATGTAGGTCTGTGGCAGGCAGATTCTGAAGCCCAGGGCCCAAATACATGCATGCATTTCACAACAAATGTCCAGATTATTTGGCATCTCGGTGAGATGCTTGTCAGCCTTGTGAGGTAGGAGTAAGAGGTTATGTTCCCCGCCTTGAGTTATTTATAAAAATAGTAAAGGCGGGATAGAAAATAAATAAATAAATAAATAAATAAATAAATAAATAAATAAATAAATAATAATAATAAAAAAAAACCAGACAGGAAACACAGCCAGATGAGCTAATTCTGCTTATATTACATTCTGTTATATTAAGAGAATCTTGCAAGTCTGAAAGTACATCTCTTCCCCCCAGTCCCCTTTACAGCCCCAAAACTAGGGAGGGTCCCTTCTGAGCCTCTTGCCCTGCCCACATTCCTGCTGCGGGCTCAGCTGCCTTTTTGGCTGTGTCTCTTTGCCCCGTCTCCCAAGGTCGTTCGCAAAGAGCATTACATCGCCATAGTCTTCCCTTTGATCTCCAAGTGGGCCCATCTTAAGTCGTGTGCCAGTTACCTTTGGATGGTATGTGGCATCTTCTCCCTAGAGCTGGAGGAGAATGAGAAAGAAAAATCACTTCACAGAGAGGGAAGATCTCAGATATGGGAGAAGGGTGCTGTTGTGGTGAGGAGTACTTTGGCCTGATAAATCTGGTGTGTCTGTTGCAGCCATTCATGAGAGAACTGGATGTGGCAATGGATATCCATGCCTTAATTACATCCCATTTTGACTTCCACAACATGCTCTATGTGGGGCGATCCTTGAAAAGTATTTGGAAGTTACAGTCAGTGCAAAATGGCACATTCGGCTGCTAAATGGTGAAAGGCAGAGGACTCCTATGGTGCCTGTCCTGAAAGATCTGTGTCGGTTGACCGTTGCCTACAGGGCAGAATTTACAGCCTTGCCCTTGGCCTTTGAAGGGGCTGCCTTTCCTGTGTGGTTGTGAAGACTAGCATATCTGTCCAGGTTCTCTTGGACAGAAGGCGCCCCCGCTGTCCGAAGCGGGTTTTTGTGGCATGTGAGCAAGGACCTTCTCCTGTCTTGCTGCCAGGCTACGGAATGCAGGACCGTAAACCTGGCTCCCACTCTTTCACCAAGCCTCTAATTATAATTTTTTAGTAGTAGTAATTTTGTTTTTACTTTTTAAAAATTTACTTCTTTTGTTTTAACTTTTCATATTTTGTATTTAAAAGATTGTTTGTCACCTTGAGTACTTGCCAAAGAAGGGAGTATCAATCACGCAATCAAACCATAACTAATCTTTACATTTGTGGTGCTCTGATAGTACGTCTCGAGTGGATGTGTTGTTAGACATTGATGGGGCTCTGCATGCACCAAATCTATCTGCTTTGCAGCCACATCCTGGCTGAAGAGCTGGAGGGACGGCCTTCTTTGGCTCCTTCTGATTCAGACCTGTCACTCACCGATAATTTGGACCGTGCTGCTGTTAGCACTAAAAAGAAGTGTGAGAAATAGCCATCCCCGTGGGAGGAGAGGGCTTCTTTCAGGCACTCTTGAGCTGAGAAGGTGGTTGGGGCCCTTGTGCAGCAGTCAGCTGGCCGGTTTCTCTGAAGGGTCAGCCAGGATCAGCCCACAATTACAAGCCGTCTCCTCGGCAGGATTTTGCCTCCAGAGCGAGGGGGAGCAGGTTGGCCGTTTGGGAAAAGGAGGGGAGGCACGGAACTCAGCACCTGCTCCATCTGAATGCGCGCTCTCTTCAGGGCAGGGACCTCACTCTCTGACCACCCAAACACAGCCCTTAGTTTGGGTTTGTTCTTCATCAGCTTTCTACAGCATCCCCAGGTGTCTTGTAATGCTCTGCAAGCACAATTTGGGTGAGTTCCACCGCTCTTTATTTTCAGTCACCCCAGTTCAATAAAAAGTGACAGCTTATCTCCCCCCTTCTCTCCATCCAACATGCACACTCACAGTAACACAGAGCATTTTGTGCCCCCAACACACATGCTGAAAGGTTGACCATGGGGTCTGATTCCAAGAGTCACGTCCTCTTTCTCTCCACTGCCCCCATCCCAAGGAACATTCCTCCTTCTGCGGTACTTGTCCCTGCACCACTGTTCACAGATCATGTGAGTGATCCAACTCCATCTCAAAGGACCCTTTGAGCCCTGGCAGGCCTGGTGGTTCCTCAGGAGCCTGCAGGGGGTCCTCGCTTAGCCCTATCTCAGGCCCAGCCCCCATTTGCAGAGCTTTTGCTGAGTTCTCTGGGGGAGGTAAAAAAAGACCAGCAGGCTAGATGCAAATATAAGGCAGGGTGATGACTAGTCTGAAAACATCACCTCTCTGTGTACCTGAACCATTCACCCCTCTGCTCCAAGCAAGGGGCTGCCCTAAGATTGTTCTTCTCTGGCCTCCGGTTGGCCTCACCCCAGCCCGGCGTGCGAACTAAGGATCACCCAGCCCCATACTCTCCTTCCATTACATTTTCCTTCTTACCACATTGGTGTTTTCTAAGTGGCACATGGAGATTTACAGCACCCATTAAGCAAGAAAATAGGGCTTTTCAGCAGAAAAAGAATGTTATTTTTATCTATTATTTCTGAGGGGAATCTTTACCTCCCCGATTAATAGTTATTATTGCAAACACACAAACATCCAGAAAAGTTAGAATGCAGGCTAGAGAGTGCCAAATTGTGCAGAAAGGTGGTGTGTTACCTTTTAGCTGCAAGAAAAAAAATGGTTTGCCAAAGTGATTTCCCCCCCTAATCTATTTGCATGGAGGAATAACTGTGGATCATCCTCTCTTCATCCCCAGCTGAGCTCAAAAGACCAGGACACCATTGACTGTTCCTACCTGGACTGTGTGCAAATGGCTTATTTGGACAACACGTCCTCCTCCTCTCTCCCTTCCCAAGATCAGCAATAAAAGTTCAAAACCCTGTCCCCACGGCCCCCAAGCTGTGCACCGCGGCACCCCAGGGCAACACAGCAAACTCAAAGGGGCACCGTGGGATTGCAAACTAGTAGCTCCAGGTGGTTCACAGTTTTGGCCTAGGGGCACCATGAAAAGATTACCAAGACACTAAGGATGCCATGAACCAAGAAAGTTTGGGAACCTCTGCCCTCTCCATATACAGAATGTCAGTGAAATGTTTGGTCCCAAATAGAAAAAGAACAAATGTTCTTGGTATATTTGGGGGCTTTAATTTGAGGTGAAACACTGCCAACCTTCAATCTCAATTATGCACCTGCATCATATGGGTTGAGTTCACTTGGAGTTTGTACGCTTAGGTTGATTGCCATACAAGATGACTTATCAGGGTGAACCATGGGGAAGGAATGGCTAGTCCAGCCAATGGATTGCCACTGGATCTCTTCAGACTCTGCATATAGAGTCAAACATGCTTTCCAAGATGTAGGCCTGGAATGCTATGTGGATTTTAGAGCAGTCATGAGGTCATATGCAGTGCAAGAGGGATCCAAGGAGAACTTGGAAGCAGTGAGTTCCATCCCAACCCAGGCTGGGAGAGATCTTTGTTAGTGCTTTTCTGGAAGACTTTCAAAAAAGCCCAGGGCTATGTGTAGGAGTGAAGGAAAACCAAGAACAGCATGGAAGCAGGTAACAACAAACCACTTTTGTATTCCTGCCAAGTAAAACTACATAGATGTCCATGAAGCTCCGGAGTCCAGCTTGACTCAAAGGTCACTGAAATCCACTTGGCATTGTCAGTCTAATACACTGAAGAATAAATTCCTTCCCTTGTGGGCTTAGAAGTTACCCTAATTGGGTGGAGAAGCCTGAATGGCCCCTGCTGGCCAATGTGTGTTTTACATCAGGGATGACCCCCACCTACCCAAGTGGGGCTGTTGCAGGGCTGCTCTTTGCAGCCCCTTCAGATCCATTGGCCAAGGGGGAGTTCTGTTGAAGTCAGAGTGGGATGGCCTGAGGGGTCAGATCCATGTGGTTGGTCCCACACGAGGAAAGGAGAAATGGTTCCAAACTCCCTCTCCTCCTCCATCTGAATGCACATCCTGTTCTGTATTGGCTGATGTTAATGTCACCCCTCCTTGTTCTATCCTCATTTCCAGATTTAAGGATCCCGTTGTTTTTGATAGCCGTTCTGCAGAATTATACTGCTAATTTTTAAAAATGAAGCTCTCTTTGAGAAAACTAAGTTTAAAGTATTTAAGAGGTAGGTCTATATTTTATCTACTGACCTGCTGGTCTCTCTGAAAAAAGTGGATCCCTGTGTATTAATACCTGGAAAAATCCTGAAAGCCTAAGGCAAAAAATAAACACTAGACATTTATTTCCTGGGAGTGATATTAGTTTCATCCTTATGGCAGGACGTTGTTTAATGGGGAATCAGTCCCCAACATGCCTGCCTTCCCCCTGCCTGCCACTAGCAGAAGGTGGCTGCAAAATTAAATAGCGGTCAAGGAATGATCCAATTTTCTACAGAAGAAGAAAGATAATGTGGCTGACTCCAAAAGCTCAGAGGTGATTTTGTGGGATTCCTCCTGCTTTTATTTTTCCACAAAGGAAAAGGGAGCTCCGGTTCCACGCTTCCTCTTTCCCTTCCTGGGCCATGGATGTGGCTTGGCGAGAGGGCTCCTGAGGCACTGCACCCATCCTCATTGAGAGGCCCACTCCACCAACAGGGCTGCACCAGCTGTCTGTCTTCAGTCCTACTGATAAGGATTGGGGGCAGCCACCAGGGTTCGGCTTGCTTACCAGTCCTGCTGTGCACAGAAGATCTCTGCTTCTGCTCCCGAGACACTGCCTGTGGTCTGGACGTGGCAGGTTGGAAGCCAGCAAAACTTCCAGGTCCTGGCCTCCTTGGAGAACGAGGGGTCTGCTCTTCCTGGAGCATAGCTAGAGGCAGGCTTCCAGTTCCCATTTCATGTTCCAGAGCTTAGATACGGGAGGGCGATGACCCTCCCCTCCTTCCGAGACACTGGAAGTCCAGGCGAGTGAGGCCAGCAGAGAGGAAGGGTGCAGTGATGCTGCGGAAGAGCAGGCTGCTCGGCAAAATTGCAGGCCCCCGTGCCACCTTCTCCCCCCCACCCCATTTGAGCCTTCTCCCCAGCGTCAGCACGGCAGCGTTGCCCATAAAGCTGCAACCTTGACACCGATGCAGGAGACAACGGGAGGAGAACGGAGGAGACTCGCATGTTTTGGAGCTCTGCAGCCAGCAGCAAACAGAGAAAAGCAGCTGAATAAAAGAAGGTGTTTTTTTCCTTCACAGAGACTGGATGGTCTGGAGGGAAAAGAAGAGGCACAGCCAAGCCAAGCCGAGCACAACGTGGGAAGGTGCAAGAGCTTTACGTGCTGGCCCTTAACAGAGGAGAAAAAGGTAGAAGAAATCCCAGAGAGAGAGGAATTAAAAACAGAAAAGTGTCTGTAACAGGAAAACATTGCTCTATAGCAGTATTAGTATATAGTAGAGAAGTAATAGTAGTAGCATATAGTATAGAGAAAATTGTAATTGTGTAGTAGCAATGGTAATAGAAATAGAGTATAGGATAAGATAATAGCAATAGAAAGCACTCACACATACTGTATATGTTTGTATGTTTCACTTTTGTATCTTGGTTTTTTAAAAATGCAACAGCTCCCCAACCCTTATAAGGAGATATAAAAAAACTACCTGTCCAGAGTCCAGTGCTTTTGCGACTTTTTTGAGTCTGGGTCAGTCTAATTGGGTGCAGCTTAAAAAAGAACCTGTGGCAGATGCCAAGCTGGGTTTGGAATATCTGGGGTGCGGAATCCAGGGTGGTGTAGTAGAGCTCTGTGCGGTTGGTAAAGCAGCAGCAGCAGCAGCATCGGAAACACCCACAATGGAGTCTGTAGCTTGAATCATGTCATCTGGATTTCTATTTTCTCAGTGGAAACGTTTCGCTCCTTATCCAAGGACTTATCCAAGGACTGAAGAAGCTCCTTGGATAAGGAGCGAAACGTTTCCACTGAGAAAATAGAAATCCAGTTGACATGATTCAAGCTACAGACAATTCCACCTGGATGACTGAGAACCTTCATAGACACCCACAATGGAGCTTTAAGCAATTTTTCTGGCCAGCGGCCAGTTTTAGAAACATGTTCCCACTTTGTCTGAGGATCGCCAATCTTCCATCTTCCATGCTTAGAGATGGGCACCGTTTGACCGGAAGTGCTTTGCTGACTTGCACTTTGTCAGGATGGTCACTGCAGTTTTGCATCAGTGGCCAGCAACATTTGTCTGTTGCTCGGACTCCCCGTCTCTTCTTCAATCCTGGGGGCATTGCTTAGGTTACTTTAGATTACTAAGTACTGGACATTACTTAGATTCTTTATGCAAATGCTGTTAATGGCATTCAACCTGCAGTAACCAACCACCATTTCCCTGATGCATTTTCCCTTGAATCAGGGAAGTGGCAGCCACAAGGTGGTCTGCATGCCATGGGCAGGATCTGCCCATATGGTGAGTCAGCTGCCAGAAGGACATAGATTCGGAGGGCCTGGACTGAGGTGCAGCTGAAACGGCCTCCGTTTGGGAAACAGACCTTATTGCTATGCTGGCTCAGGCGTGACTCCCAGGCCTCCGGTACAGTGCAGCAACCTGCAGTTAGAAGGCTGCCATTACCATAAGGGTCACTGAATGGGAGGGGCTCTTGTGGGAGCTCCCCCTCCTCTTCCTCCTCCTCCTCCTCCTCCCACTGCTGCCACCGTCTACTCACTTTTTATGGCCTTTCCCCACCCACATTTTCCTTTTCCCAGTTTCCTCGTCAGAGAATCACTTTTTTTGCTCCTGTTCATCTCATCTACATTCTAACAACATAATGAACCAAGCCAGAGTCCAGGTAAGGTGCTGGGCTAGAAACCAGGAGCCAGAGAGTTCTAGTCCCGCCTTAGGCACGAAAGCTGGCTGGGTGACCTTGGGCCAGTCACTCTCTCTCCGCCCAATTCACCTCACAGGGTTGTTGTTGTGGGGAAAATAGGAGGAGGAAGGAGGATTAGGTATGTTCGCTGCCTTGAGTTATTTATAAAAATAATAAAGGTGGGATAAAAAGTAAATAAATAAATAACCACCTCAGAGCATGCCAGAACTGGGGCAGTAGCAGAGAACTTGTTCTGACTGAAAATACCTTCAGGGTATAAATGATGGGTCAACTACCCTCCCATGGCCAGCTACCTTGTGCGAATAACAAAACCTAGAAAACCACCACCACTCCTGCAAGGAAAAGAATTGGCAATGCTGAGCAGCTGAAGAAGCAATGGTCCCGGGTGGGGCCAAGCAGCAGAAACACTGACTGGAGTGGTGTCCGAGTCACACCTGCTGCCTGAGTGGCCAACGGGGATGGGGGCAGTAATGTCATAAAGTCTTGCCGGAACATTCCTGGCACACTGACTCACGGGAGACTGGTAGGACAGAAGAAAATTGGTGGAGACACTTTCTCGGTTGGGAGCTCTGATATATACAAAGGTTTGACGCTAGTTTATGTGTTTAATATGCTGCATGTTCTTAGTCACACATTCTCAACAATTAGAGCAGAACTTTCCAAACTTTTTGTGTTGGTGACACACTTTTTAGACATGCATCATTTTGTGACACACTCTTACAGCAGGGCACAAGGCAGGCACTAGGACCTGCGTGGAATCACAGCAGGTTTGGAGGCAGCAAGGCACAAGGCAGGCACTAGGACCTGCGCGGAATCCTGGCAGGGGTCAGAGGCAGCAGCAGCCACGACACACCCAGACACTGCAGCCAACACACTAACGTGTCGCGACACACAGTTTGGAAAGCTCTGAATTAGAGTCTTCCTTGTTTTTAAATTGACCCAGGATTAATCTTGGAAAAAAGGACTTCCTTCCTTCCTTCCTTCCTTCCTTCCTTCCTTCCTTCCTTCCTTCCTTCCTTCCTTCCTTCCTTCCTTCCTTCCTTCCTTCCTCAGTCTCAGACTACCCTAAGAGATGTTCCATCTCCTGCTGATTTTGCTAGCTAGATAAATAACTTAGTAAGTGTTTACTAACGTTTTGCATTCACCTTCGTTTCCATATACACTAAATGGTACCACTGACACCTTTTCATCATTAGCAGAATGAATCTATGGTTGATTGGGGAAACACACCTTCTTAAAGCAGATGATCACTTAAGCACCAGATGTTTATTGCATCTGAGAAGCCTCTATTCAACAATGACAACAAAAAGTAATTTCTGGGAAAAATTTAGCTTTGAGGAGAAAAGAAGGAATAACACGTGCTCCTCAGATGCCCATTCCAAACCTCACATTGGCCTAAATGTGAGTCTCTCTTCAACGCCTTCCACACTGAAGGTCAATACCAATCATGCGTTTCAATCAGCCTTCCCTTTGCCCTCTTGTTAGCCAACAACCAGGTATTTGTATAGTGTTGCTCAGAGCTGATACAATGGACATCAGGTTGGAGAAGCCGTCTGCAGCTGTTCTCCAACCTACCTCTTTCTCAGCTGCTTTCCTGCTCTTGCTGTTTTAAAATAAAATGTTAATTCTGTGCCTTAATTCTAAAATGTTAATAAATATAAATAAATAAAAAAATGTTAATTCTGTGCCTTAATATCCTCCTTTGCTTACAACAACAACAATAATTAATTTATTAAACTTGTATGCTGCCTGCCTCCCAACAACTGTGGGTGGCTCACAACAATCAAAACAAAGAAATTATAAAAAAAAACCAATAAAAGGAGGAAAAAAGATAAAAGATGGCAAGGGTGACAAACTGAATGGAATGAAGCAAGGCCAGTCTTTCCCTTGCCAAGGCCTGGGCGAAGAGCCAGGTCTTCACGGCTCTTCTGAACAACAGCAGAGGAGACCCATCCAGATCCTGGGGGGACCTCATTCTGCAGGGCAGGCGCTGCAAGAGAGGAGGTGCGTTTCTGTGGTCCCAATGGATGGCATTGTTTAATGAAAGGAGCCCAGAGCAGCCAAACCTGCAGGATCGAATCGGCCAGGCAGATACTATGGGGAATGGGCAGTCCCTCAAGTAACCAGGCCTTGTGCTATGGAGGTCATGACCAGCACCTTGAATGGCACCCAGAAGCGAACTGGCAGCCAGTGCAGCTCCCTATCTCAACAAGTTCTGTTTTGCCAATGTTGCCTTTTAGAAATAATTTCCCTTAGTTAGGAAATGTTATCCAAACAAGATAATTCACAGTCTTCTTGTCTTTGTGAATACACTGACACTTCTATTTCATCACACTGGCATCTTTTGGGACCTGTTGGTATACTTCTGCCAACTATAACTATTTTTATCATAGCAACCTCCATGTTTTTCAGAGACCTCGGACCTTCTTGACTTTCTCAACTTCCTTGTTTTAATCATTACTTTTATGGGAAATTCTTTATTCTTAGGCAGTTGGATGGACATTGCTATCATGTCCCTATCAGCACCATCACACACTTATCTACAGCCATGTAGCTGGACATAGCCTTCCAAGAAAGTGGGCCCAGATCTTTAAACCAAAACTAGCTTGGGTTAATTTTAATGGAAAAGACTCTTTGAGGCATTCTAAAAAATGGAGTGGAATGAAAAGTAAAATGACATTCCAGATTCCATTTCTCAAGTGACATCTCGGACTGATCAGCTGGGATGATTATTCTTTGCACAAGGCCCTTGGGTCCTTCATCAAGCAAGGGAACCCAACTCACCTGGTTCATTGCCTGAGAATTGGGGGAAAATGATCTGTAGAAGCTGGATGCAGAGCACAAAGGTGGTTGATCTCCATTGTCCTTAGGAGCTCCCCTGGTGCTTGTTGCTGAGAGCCAACATGACTCCCATGTCATCACTGAGGGGAGCTTCAGGATGGCTGGAATTAATTGAGATGAACCAGGCTCTCTTCACATGCTCAGCTAGAATCTGCTGGTTCACTTCTCATAGCCTTGAGATCTGGCACCTGTACTTGGTCTGGGAATATCTACATAGACCTGAAACTGTATAGAAATATGAAGCAGAATGTAAAGAACAGCTCTTTAACCCTGTTGGGTTAAGACAAGCTTGCTTAGCTCTGCATTGCGAGGAAATATCTTCAGGATTGGCCTCTCCCCTTTTGCTGCCAGTGATTAAGAATTGTTAGGCTGCTTATTGTTTCAGTTTTAAAAGGTAAGTTCACTTTAGAATATTTTACAACATTTTAATTAAACAAAATTAATGCAGAAAACACCACTTTATAAAACATACATGAACAAAGAAACAAAGAAACTCCAAAATCCACTTTCTGTTGTCTTCTTGTTGTGCCCTTGTGTCATCACTGCTGCGTCGGCTGCCAGTCAGCTTCCAGGTGCACTTCAAGGTGCTGATTGTTACCTTTAAAGTCCTTCATGGCAGAGGGCCTGGTTACCTGAGGGACCGCCTGCCTCCAATCGTTTTTGCCTGCCCGGTATGTTCTGGTGGAGTGGGTACGCCCCAGGTCCCCTCCATTAAACGTGGACCAAGGAAGTGGGCCTTCTCTGTCACGGCCCCACCCCCTGGACCAGCATCCCCCAGAGATAAGGATCGGAAGCTACATCTTTTATCTTTTTTTCTATTTTTTTTTACTCCCCCCCCCCTTTGTTTCATTTTATGTTTTTAAATTGTTTTAATTAGTATTAGATTTTGTAAGCCACCCAGAGTCTGGCTATATTAAATCTAAATAATAATAATAATAATAATAATAATAATAATAATAATAATTCTGTTCAATCGTGTCCGATTCTCAGCGGCTGCCTGGACAAGTCCCTGCAGTTTTCTTGGCAAGGTTTTTCAGAAGTGGTTTGCCATTGCCTCCTTCCTAGGGCTGAGAGGGAATGACTGGCCCAGGGTCACCCAGCCAGCTTTGTGCCTAAGGTGGGACTAGAACTCCCAGTCTCCTGGTTTCTAGCCTGGTGCCTTAACCACTACCCAAAACTTGTTCTCCATTGTGTAAATAATAATAACAAGAACAAGAACAACCCAAGTCAGTAATCTATTCATTTTTAGGAGAAGTGGGTCTTTTTAAAAAACATGAAATTGCCTTATTTGCTTGGTGACATAACTCGAGTGGGGGGACCAATCAAGGGAAGAGCCTGAGTTGCAAAGGTCACCAGGAGGACCCTTTGTCCATGTGGGGAATTAAGAAAATTGCATGTCTGAAGGAGAAATTGCACAGCTGCTGACGAGGGAAAAGTCTTTTTTCCTTCTCTCCCAAAGCAGCAATTACGGTTTAGAGAAAGAGCACCTTTCATCGTCTTCCACCAACGCCCAAATCCCGCCAGTTCACGCGACATGCCAGGCCGGGCTAACGTGGGTCTGGGCATCGTGTGGCTCAGCAAGCCATGGGGGTTCTGCCATAAGGTAGGTTTGCCCTGGGGAAATTCAGCCCCTGTTATCTCAGTTGTTTGAGAAACTGGACCTTAGACTGGCTTCCAAACGATACATTTTCAAAAAATGACCTCTTTCTTTCTGAATCAGCAGTGCTCCTTCGGGAAGACGAGTTCAGAACTGAATTGTTCAGAGCGGTTTATGCCAAATCTGAAGTGGAAATGAATGCGGCTACATGACGACGTATCTTCCCTCCCCTCCAGCTACTGCTCACGTTGAGACCTCTTTTTTACCCTCCCCCACAACCTGCAGCAAACTCCAGGCCTGGCTTTTGGAGTTGGCATCACTTGTGTCAAGCTAAAGAGAAATTTTAACTACATTTAGGTAGATCAAATGGAAGGAGAGGAAGATTTTTACCTAGTGCTTTGAACGGGCAAGGAGGGAGGGATGTGACTCTTGATGCAAAAGCTTACGTCTACTGAAAGCTGTAGAGAAGTTGAGGAACCCTCCCCTCCTCTCACCTCACGCTTAGAGACTCATCAGCAATCGTACTACATGAATTGTGGAACAACTGAAATGAAAGCTGCCCTTCGATCACTTGTAGCTGAATGCATGAGCCGCCTCCACAGAACAATCTTGCACTTGAAATGACACAGAGAACTTCTTTCCACTTCCCCTCATGCAGAGAAGTTATTCTTTAGCAAACAAGAGACCTTTGGAGAAGAGAAGGCTGTGATGCTACTGGTTCTCGCCACAGCCCTCGGGCCTGGTCTTGCTTTCCACTCTTTCTTCAGAAACATGAAACCACATTCATCAGAGTGAGGGATTCTCTAGGTTCAGCCTCTCCCAGGGACCCGCCGGATTGGAGAATCTCAAAATAAGGGTAAACTGTGAAGGGACCTCACTTCTGATAGATAATCCCAGTAAGTTATTTCCTGGTTTACAGTATTTTTAGAACGATCCTCAAGAAGCAAGGCTCCAGGGCTGAGGTTCAGAACTGAAGTTGTGTTGATGCTTACAAAAATTAAACTCAAAAATACTGGAACTTTTAAAGGTTTTTTTGCAGGTGGGGTGGGGTTTAAAGGTTTATTTGGGGATTTTAGATAAAGACCCTTAGTTCATCACTTCATATTCTATATGTAATTATGCTAATGCCAGAATTAACCTGTTTGTATGCTTAGGGGCGTGGTGGCTCAGCGGGTAAGACGCCAGGCTTGTTGATCGGAAGATCACAAGTTCGGAGGTTCGAATCCAGAGTGAGCTCCCGCACTAGCGCCAGCTCTTGCCAACCTAGCAATTCGAAAGCATGCAAATGCAAGTAGATTAATAGGTACCACTTCGGTGGGAAGGTAACAGCGTTCCGCGCACGTCATGCGGCCACATGACCGTGGAAGCGTCTTCGGACAACGCTGGCTCTTCGGCTAACAAACGGAGATGAGCACCAGCCCCTAGAGTCAGACACAACTGCACAAATGTGCGGGGGGAACCTTTACCTTTACCTTTATCAATCCTCAGGAGCCAGCTCGAACCTTTGCAATAAATATTGCTGGAGAAAAAGAGGAGTCGAAAATTGACCCCCCTCCCCCCAATAACTGTTACCTAGGTGTGTAATCCTTCCAAGCCTTTCCAGCAGAGAAGCTTAAGCAAAGAGCTCGGGCAACTGGAGCAAACCTTCAGTCAGTGGCAAAGGACTGCAATCCTTCCCATGTGCCAGGTTCTGTGATTCCTCACCAAACCTTCAACGGTTTTTAAATCTCTTCTGATTGCAAAGAAAATGTTTGCAAACGTGCCTGACTCCGCTTCTGTTCCTCTTCTATTTCTTCTCCCATCTCATCTAAGCTCCCACTGGTGAATTTTCCTTCATTGGTGGCATTTTTTCTGGCACATAAAGGAGTTCAGCCCTTTCTCTTGCAGACATTGTGGCCTCTTTTAAGCATTTTTTTAAAATAAAATATGCAAATTGTTTGGAGGTTTCTTTTGTAGAAATGTTTTATTTAAAATTTAAACAATGTTACCGCATACAGCAAAACTGTGCACTTGATATATCACAGTGTCTTAAAAAGGAAAATAATCATTTTTGTTTGTTTGTTTTAAAACTTTAAATGCTTCTTTTTGGAAATTCTATTTACATCTGCCTAGAATGATCTGCAAGTAACACAGTTACTATGAAACCAAAATTCTTACAAAATGTTTACAAAAAACTAAATTTATAGAAATTTCTGCATGTCCACAAAGGATTTTTCCCCTGAATGTCACAGAGACCAGTTCTGTGGCTGCTGTTAAGAAGTCAGTCAAGAGCGAGATGCTGAATGGGCCATTCATTTGCCGTGACCTTCCATTCCCCAAATCACCGCAAATAGCCTCTCTTTCTGCAGGGATATTTTTCAAGAGCTAAATAAGCCCTACTAAAGGTAAAGAATTAGTTTTCATGGTTGTGAGTTTGGAGCATGTGCACATTTGGAACTGGGCTTGCACAGCAACCTTTGTGGTAGACTGACAGCTCATTGTCCAAAGCCAGACAGGGTCAAAGGAGCCATTTCGTCGGTCCTCCAGCCAAGATGCTCAAGCTGACAGAGCGGGTTGTATATCTGCTGCGGTGGGTCAGCAGTTGCTGGCTGCCAGGAAAGCAGGAGGGCCGTCTTGGACTTTCAGGGCACTGCCCTGGCCAGGGTTTCAGCTGTGGGAAAGCACAAATTCTCCGACGGGGAACAGCAACCTCAACCAGCTCCATGGCCTCTCTATGCACATTCACACTGCCGACACTTTGAGCATGATCAGAAGACTGTTCAGATAACCCCCTGCATTTTTCTATACTTTTAGTTCTTCTCAGAAGGCTGAAAAAACATAACTGGTTGCTGATTCAAACTTGCTGGTTTGCCCTCAGCTGGATGGCTGGTCTCCCTTAGTGGGCAGGTGACCACCTCTGATGGCCATGGAGGGCTCCAGGCCTTTCCTCCACAGTCCAGCCTTTGGAAGCCTCCTCTTCATTGTTACACGCAAACTGAAAAGACTTGCATAAACAGACCTGTTTGGAAGGACGAACAATAGAAAGGAAAGGAAAAACTTGCCGCAGTGTTTAAAACTGGAAAGAAAAGGAGTCCATTTCACATAAATTTCAGAGACCAGATCAAATGAGTTCTAGATTAATGTAACATGGCCAAAAAAAAAACACAAAACAAAGAGAGAAATTCCTGATATTTGAAAGGATTCTGGGATAACTAAAAACAGCCTGTTTCTGATGTACTAAACAATTGTTGTTTCTTGGAGTCAGTGAAACAAATTGGTAATTAAAAATGAGTAAATGAAATGGATATACAAAACTGGCTTTACTTATCACGACATTCAATGCTGTACAAAAAGGACTCTGCGGGCAGGCTGGATGAAGCTAAGAAGGATCCCTCGTCTCCTCTCCTGCCTTAAGACCTTCCTTACAGGATGGAGCAGCCCCAATTCCGTCCTCTTTTTTCAAGATCGCAAGAGGCAGCGGGAGGAGGGCACCGTTTGAAATGGGCTAAAGGTGTAATACCTTTTCTTTCAAATACCTTCTCTTTCAGGATGTAATTTAACACCTTGGGAAGTATTCTCAAACCCTCTGGGTTACCCTTTTACTACCCTCTGCCATCGCTGCTGATATGAGTAACCGGAGATGGGAAGAGGCTGAGAATGGGGGTGCAGCCCTTTCAGCCATGTTTCCTTCACCCGCTTCTGATCACAAAGCAGCTGCTTGGGGCTGAAATGAGATGGGAGGGGCAGATACTGAAGTCCTTCCCTGGGCCGCAGTTGGGTTCAAACTCTCCTCCAGCCTGTTGTTTCCCTGGCAGGCTGAGAACTGCAGAGAAGCCGGGCCCGGCTCAGCCCGCCACCACGGCCCATGGGACACGACACGCTTCTCTTTATGGCTGCAGCCTCGCATGCCAGGTCTTTGCTGGAGGGGCGGGGAGAGGATAAAGAACTCCCGGTGTTACTTGGCAAGCTGCTGGACATCAACAGGGAGCAAGCCCCACCCTCCCTCGCACTGGTAGTCGGGTAAGGAAGCGGCTGCAAGGCAAACTGCCAAGCTCAGAGAGCACCCGGGACTCCTCAGAACTTCCGGCATGTCCCTGGGCCAAGCCCTGGGCCCTGTGGCCCTTGACCAGGAGAGACTTTTCCCCATTCTGCTTCTGCTGTTAGTGGGCCAGCTGAACCTGCTGTGTGCCCAGGCCTCTTGGGTGACCTCTGTGAAGCGGCCAGATGGCCGGCAGCAGGAGGGGGCCGAGGGGACAGATCTCAAAAGGCACTTTGGAGGACAGCCTTGAAACATCCTCCCCCCTCTTGCCACTCCAACCATCCCCAGATGTGAGGATTTGGAACAATGGAGGGAATCCATGCCTTCCTGGGCACGCTCTTCTTCAACTACATTCAACTTGGAAAGGTACCAGTTCCAGAAATGTGAAGCTTAGGCAGAGATGCTGATGCTGCCATTCCAAATAAAGATGGGTCTCCATCTTCAGCTGGCTCTGGCAGCTGCTACACGATCTGCATTCCATCTACCAGTAACTTCCCAGGCAAGGGAACTGCGCAGAACCTACACCTGGCAATTCCACAAAGAGGAGCCCCACCACTGGCTCCTTCCAAATGGCAGGTGGTGGTGGCGGTCTTTGGTCATTGGGAGAGAAAAACTCTGCTTGGAAGAAAAAATGCAATGTGCTGTCTGTGGTGCCTGGTCAAGGCCAAGTTCATTCCCTTTGAACGGCTGGGAGCAACAGGGAGAACCCTTCTGGCAACTGACTTGGGAACAAGTGCCCTTGGACACCCTGGCACCTTTGAGAAACTGTGCCCAGGGTTGCCAAATCAGTGGCATCAACACACTCGTTTCAGCCAAATCCCCTTTATCCCTGCCATTGCTGCTAGTATGGGGGAATGTCTGTCTGCACATATGGAATGTCCCTAAAACCTAGCAACTCTCAAATGCCCAACTTTATCCCATGTGCACGCCCCCCCCCACCCCCTAAGTCCACAGTATCATTGCTCATATTTGTAGATGTTGGCAGCCCTGGAAGGGGCATGTTTCTTTCCTGGGAACTCTGCCCAACTGGGTCTGGCGACTGGTTTGGAGCAGAGCCTGGCAAAGAGAATTCCTCTCCAAGGTGGCAGGACCATCTTGCCCGCCATTCTTGCTTCACGGTGAGCACCTGCCGCCTTCTTGTTTCAGCTCCTGACAGCTGATGGGAACCCCACGCTTGCCGTCCGAAGGAGCGAAGGCTTCCTTAGCATCTCCATCTCCATCCGCGAGGCAAAGGCAGTGTTCAGCCCAGCAGGGAGGTAAAAAGACGCAGCTCTGCTCCTTCCATGACCCCTCCCTGGTCCTGGTGCTGGTCCTCCCTCCCTCCCTCCCTCCCTCTGCTCCAAGCTCCTCTCCACCCCATTGCCTCTGAAGTCTGCCTTGGGACCCAGTTTGGGTTCTGATCCCTGCAGGGCTCCACGTGTCTCCTGACCAAAGGCCATTTTGTTTATTGCCATACTTAAACGGAAGTGTTGGGTCCGAGATCGGGTGGGGGGGGCTGCTTTGCCTTTTCCGTTCGCTTGATATGTAAACATCGAGACTCTCGGAGGCGTCCAGGTGAGGAATGGGGTTTGGGTGCTGCGAGGCCTGCAGATCTGGGCTTTCGCTGCACCCGAAGAGTAAGACTCCCCAGCTGCAGGAGCTGTGGCCACCTGCTGTGGGTCCTCCTCAAAGGCTGGCTGCTTCTCAGGGGCCTTTTCCTCCTGCCCCAGTCCTCGCCCTCTCCTGGCTAGGGGAAGGCTGGGGTCAACCCCGTGTTACAGGCCCGGTTGTCTTTGCTGGGGAGCCGTCGGTCGTTGAAAGTGTGCATGTTGATGACGGCGTCGGTCTTCACCATGATGGGGGGCTGGGATTTGTGCTTCGTGCGCTGCTGGCAGGTGAGTGACAGCCGGATCTCCTCAGCCATGGTGCTGCAGAAGGACCGCTGGAAGCAGAGAGGCCAGAGGAGAGCACGTTAGAGTCAGGGGTTGGCTCGCTCGGGGCAGGCTGGCCCGGGACCCTGAAAGGCCAACTGCAGGGCATTGCCTGAGGGTGCCATGGTGCTGCCCTGGAGCCAGAAGGACCAACTGGGACACAGGCAGTCCTTGCTCTTCTCCACGCACCACTGGGGGGCTGCATGTGATTCTGGCCCGCATTTCAGGAAGGCTATTGATGGGTTGGAAGAGAGCCAGAGGAGGGCAGCTAAGGCGATGTGGGGACTTGCCCCCGAGGACAGTCTGGTGAAGATGGAGGGGGCATGTAGAAGGTGGCCTAGGGAAACTCTCTTCCGTTCCATCCCATAGAAACCAGGGTCAGAAATAAAGGGGATAAGTTGCAGCTACCTAGATTTCGTTTAAATACAAGGAAGAAATTCCTATTGGTCTCATCTGTGCCACAGTGGAACACTCTATCCTCCATCTCTTTTTTTAAGGGACCGGACAGCCATCTCTGACGGATGGATTGCATGGTTTTCCTGCACACTGCAGAGGGCTTGACTAGATGATGCTTTCAGCTACACAATTCTACAATTCTATGATTTTAAGTCCCTAGTTCTTCTGATTGCTTCTAAGAAAATGCAGTAATAATGAACATACAGAACTCTTTCATAAGTCTAAAGCCAGTTATTTAGAATATTTGTACTCCACACTTTAAATAACATTTCCCAAGTTGTCTTTATATGGATTGATTATAGCACAGAGTTTAGCCATTATTATTATCCCTGTAATAGAGGTGTTTTTTTAGGCAAAGAGAGACCTGCTTAAGCTAATGTCAACATCTAAAAGGGGATCACTCTGATACTCAGAAATACTCAGCAATATCAGAGAGAATCTGCCCGCGACTCCTGGAAAAAGACCTTCTGCCACCCAGGACACAAGACATTCTTTGTTACATAAACCCAAACTAATTATTGACACTTTGCCCCACCCCTGAAGTGGGTGCTTTGGGGGGAGTGTCTTCCAGTAGGAACCAGCAAGCTAAATCTGTTGTTTCATGTCAGGGTATTCCGAGATGAAGCAGAGATTTGCCCACCTGGAGCATATTAGTTCCCAATAGTGCACCTAGTGTTGTCCCCAAGCATCTTTCGCTGGCACGGTGTTTGCTCCCCCCACCAAACAGAATGACTAGTTCAGCTGGTGGCAGAGAGCCATTCCCCCGGGAAAGCATTTTACTGAGTCCTCCTCCCGGTTCCCTGCTTTGGATTCCTGGGTCTCCATCAGTAACCGCAGCAGAGAACTCATCAGGGCAAAGGGAGCAGGAAAGGGGAGATTCCAGGCTGGGTGCCTGGGCAGCCATCTCTCCCCTTCTCAGAGGTCCTTTCTGGGACCAAGAAGGACAACCTTCTCTGCATCAGTGTCAAAAAAAAGGATGAGTGTCAGACACACTCATTACTACGGAGTTCACATGTGCGCTGGCTCTGAGTTAACAGAACCGTGATGTTCGAGGCACCTCTTCCCTTGGGGTGACCCAACAAGGAAGAGAGAGAAAGAAGGGAGCTGGTACCTGCTCACGCTCTGCTGTCTTGCGCAGCTTGTGAATGAACTCCACAGCAGCTACCAAGACCGAGAGGACAAGGCCAGCGGCCAGGACGATGAAGAGCCCGCCAATGTTCTGAATGCCGAGTGCGCTGGCCTCCCTGCCCTCCTCTTCGGGGCAGCCATTGCTTCGCCACCACTTCTCCTTCAGGGCATGCAGCTTTGCCTCTTCCTGAAGCTGGAGGATCGCAATGGTGACCTTATCTCTGTATGGCGAACCTAAAAGCAGGCGAGGCAGAGGAGGGAGCATTGTGTGATACCAGTTGGCAAAGCTAAAAGGAAGTTGCTCCACGTGAAACGAATGGAAGAATTTTCAGTCAGATCAGCTGAGAAGCAATGCACTTTTGCATACTTTCCCATTGGCTGGATTTTCAGCCAGGCATAGCCGGCACAGCCATAAGGTTCAGAAACTTGTCGCCCTGATATTTTTCACTGCCTCAAAGGAATCTTTGCACATTCTTGGTGCCAGATAAGCCCAGCTTGAGAAAGGCAGTTTCAGAGGTGGTTCTAGAGTACAGGAAGCTACTTTTCTTTTTAGTCCAG
Source organism: Charina bottae (assembly GCA_023362775.1). Classification (NCBI taxonomy): domain Eukaryota; kingdom Metazoa; phylum Chordata; class Lepidosauria; order Squamata; family Charinaidae; genus Charina; species Charina bottae. The sequence goes on along the minus strand of JALMGJ010000013.1, from coordinate 2,080,816 downwards.
GGGATGTTTGATTGCTCCAGTAAACATGTGGGATGATCAGGGCTTATCCCTAGATGGGCCCAAGGCAACCTTTGCAGTGTGCCTTGATAGCAGCCTGTTTGGTTTAAGCCATGGTCTACAGAGCCACAATCCCTGCAGCTTCTCTCCAGGTATGAGAGACTGAACATTTTCTGTTACACTGAGCTCTCCTTCCAGAAAACACACCTGGACTGCAGCACCACCCACCCACACGTGATTTTAACTACTGCCCCACCTCCCGCCTGCACCCTCTTGCTCCCCTCTGGACCCTGCTGCTCTCACCCATGGGAGTGCCAATCCCGTAGCCCTTGGAATCAATTAGTCCCCCAATCTGGGTCAGGTTGCAGTTTCGTTGGGTGATGTACTCAATGGTGGTGGATTCCATCAGCAGGGCGTAGTCGGAAGTCAGGGCACGCTGGATCCCTTCTTCATTGTTCTTCACAAGAGCTGAGGACTTGCTGCTCATGAAGGCCCACATTTTTTCAAAAGTGGAAATCTTGGATTTCTGAAAGGACAGACCCATGGAAAACAAAAGAACAAGAAGGGTCTCTTTCTACGCCAAGGCAAGAGGGATAAGGTAGACTCTACCCAAAAAGCATTGTGGACTGCCTCCTTCCCATCCCCTGCATTCAACTCTAGTGTCCCGCAGGGAGGAACTTTGGGCACAAAGTGTGCCAGCCAGTAACAAGGCTGTCGAACGAAAACACCCTTCCTCTTTTGGCAGCGTCTTCTACATTACACAGAGGAGCCTTGCACGGGCTAGATCCCACCTGCCTCCTCCCACAGGCACATGGCTGTTCTGTGCCTTCACTGTTTCTGGCTATGGATGGTGTCCCATGAAAATTGTGAATGATAAGAGATCAAGGAGGTGGAATCGAAGAACTCATCCAGCATTCGAAGACCTTTTTGCTAGGACAGTTCAGGGCAGGCAAGTGAACACATAACATGATGGCCTGTTCCTTGGACAGACTGGCAACCTGGAACCAAGGCAGAGAAGCCCTGAACGGCAGGTAGCCACGATGCCTGCACTTTCCACGTGCCTGAACTTGCAAGTGCTGGGGGAGAGGTGCCAGGCCACATGGTTCCTTTTGTTCTCTTAGAGCCCATGTGGATGGCCTTCAGCTCTTGGGGGTCCCCCCTGGAACCCACTGGTCACTTAGCCTCCCATCCCCATCTCTACTGAATTTTTTCAGGGCCCAGAACATGGAGGGCGTTTGAGAAAGAAATCCCCCAGCACACGGAGACGCGGTGCTAAGAACTGGAGGGAATGTGCTACCATGGGGCTGCCATCAAGAATGTTTGGAGAGCTCCTCCTCCTCCTCCTTCTTTCCCCTTAGTGGGGGGAAAAAGGAAGGGGAATGTGAGAATGTCTGCAAACATTGCTTGGAACTATGGTTCTAATAAGAAGCAAATTGTATCTCATAAGAAACAGTTATGAGATAACTGTTATATGTCCGCTATAAGAAAAATCAAATTATAAAAAACATATACAGAAAATTGTCTGCTTTTATAATTAATACTACTACTACAATCTTAACCCTATTAAACCTAAAAAAACAAGCAATTATTATTATAGATATCTTGTAAATCTTACAAATCAAATAGACCTTAACAAAAATCCAGTAAATCTTAATCCAAATCATTAAAGAAAAATGAAATTATAATAACCTCATTATCCATCCAATTGCACATTCTTAAGTTTTTACCCAACTTTAAAATAAACCAGGACATTTACATATCTATTACACCCAAGGCATTTTTCTTGCGGTAATCAAACAACCCAAATGCCCCCTTAAAAACTCAGACTTCTCAGCAAAAAAAACTCCCACAAAACAAGTTCTTTTCTCTCCCAAAACATTTTCTCAGAAAGCCATAACATTCCCACAGATAAACAAGTCTCCTTGTAATCTGCAGTTCAGACTATTGCTTTAACCCCTTCAGTACCAAAATATAGTCTTCATCTGGCATTGCTCCAATCTCACCGTCAACAGAAAGATCTCCATCCCTCTCAAAATCTCCATCTTCTTCCATCACATCTTCATCCAGACAATTTTCTGTATATGTTTTTATAATTTGATTTTTATTATAGCGGACAGAAATATATAGAATAGTGGTAGGAAGTAAGCAAGTAAATAAATGTTGGCTTATAGGGGAGGGAAACTGATTTAGAAACTCATGTATGTATGTATGTATGTATGTATGTATGTATGTATGTATATATATATTCATATAAGGGAAAGGAGCAATTGTATTAGTGATTTGTATATGTGCTAATGGATTTATAGAAATAATGTGATCTTGGTTTGATTTAGAGTAAGGGATTGATTATGGAAATTGCTGTATATTCTTGCTGTTGAAAGTCGGAAGTCACCTTTGTATGTAATCTCTAAAATTCTTTTTTCTTGTGTTTTACACTCCTTTATTTTTTCCTTCTTGTGGTTTTGTGGTTTTTTATAGTTTTTATCTTTGTCTTAAACTTAATAAAATTCTTTATTAAAAGAAAAAAGTTTTGAAAACCTGTTATCAGAAATATTAAGGAAAAGCCACAACAACAACCCTGTGAGGTGAGTTGGGCTGAGGGAGAGGGACTGGCCCAAAGCCACCCAGCCGCTTTCACGCCTACGGCAGGACTGGAACTCACCGCCTCCTGGCTTCTAACCTGGGGGCTTCACCACTAGACGAAAGTGGCTCTCCTTGAATAACGGGGTGCACCAAGCACATTCATGGGACAGGTTGGAAGAACTAGCCCAGAGTACCTCCAGTCTATCCTTCTGAATTTTTAAAATTCAAAGTACTCTCTTGCTTATACATTCTGATGGGAGCAAAGTTCAGCAAAAAAAGGTCAATCCCATGGATTTTACAATTCTGAACAGTCACCAAACACCTGGGCAAAATTTTCTCTCCTCATTTGCTCATCCATAGAAAGAAGACAATTTTGTAGCTTCTAGGAATCCATTCCAAAATATTCAGTTTGAGAACTAAATCTGGGTGACCAACTCCAAGTATTTGCTTGGAAAACAGATCTGATATTGCCCTCTGGGCATCTCGAGAGAGAATTAGGTTAACGGAGGCACTGCTCAATTCCAGGCACAAGCGCCGTGTCCTCGGCGCCCGGGGAGGTGGGCCAGGAGATCTGACTCCAATCCTTGCTTAGCCTTGAGGCTTCCCTTTCCACACCTCACAGCGCTGTTTTGAGGCAAAATGATGAAATAAACATGCCAAACCCATTTCTCCAGGAAGGTGCCTTTAAAAAGTTTGCCTTTCCTAGTTTGCCTTCTGGAGAGAGAGCGGGCCCTTGTTTGCCTTTGCAACCATTTCAAAGTCGCCAGTCTCCCCCTCCCATGGAGCCCCTTCTTCCAATTTAATGGGCAAAGACTTTTAAAACTAGGGATCATCCCTTGCAAGGCACACAGCCCCCCACCCCGGTGGGGTGCTGTGACAGAGCTCCTGGTTTTCTTTTAGCACTCACATTTACAACTCAACGCTGCTTTTAAACCTCTCCACTGACTTCTGCCTCTTAAGCAGCAGGGCATCTTCCCTTCGCAGGCTCACCTGCTCCTGCCCAGATGGTGGAAATGAAGGCAAGGGGCAGCCTGGCTGGCATGAGGCCCAGGCAACCAGAGCTGTGCAGGGAAGGGGGTGTCCAGGCTGCAGCCCCAGAAGAGACAGTGTAATGGAATGTGGGAACGACCTTGGGAGATGGGGAAGAGAGCCTGCCTAGGGAACGGTTGGATAAGAGACAGCATAGCCCACAGCTGGACAGCGGGCAGGGCAAGAGGCTCAGGAGGGACACTCCCTAGTTTTGGGGCTGTAAAGGGGACGGGGAGGGAGGGAAATACTTTTAGACTTGGAAGATTTTCTTAATGTAGCTTTACAATAAAGTAGAACTAGCTCATCTGGTCGTGTTTCCTGTCTGGTCTACCTGGGAGGGCTGACACAAAGGCTGTCCCTGCCTAGAAAGGCAGCTTGCCTTTCGGCTGAATTGGACACCAATCCAGGGATTCAAGGAGAGTTCATGGGACGCCCCAGGCCCTCCAGCCACAGGAAACATTACTGGGCACTCTTGCCCTTTAGCGCAGCTCGGGGCCAGGTGCAGAGGCCGCCTCCTTGCCGCGCCTGCATAATTTTAGGCTTGAGCAGCCGTTGCATCCTGGCAGCATCTAAGCGATTCCAGGGGGGAGCAATCTGATGGAGGTCAGCTAGCGTGGCACCCCACAATTTCCTGAGTGGGGGATTCCCCACGCTGGGGGGTCCCTGCACCAGCAACCCACTTTTCAGCCAGGGGCTGATCTGGCCGTAACCGACCCTGCTTAAATTTCTTGGCTGAGACTCCTGCGGGTCTGTTTGCAGCTGCTCTGGGTTTAAGCACCTGTTCTGCTGCTCCCACATTTCATTTCACCCGGCCCTCGTGAGACCATCGCAACCCCCACGGACCAGCCACACACCGGTTAGAGAGCAACCTTAAAAACACAGCAAAGCAGAGAAATCACTGTACAAAACGTTCCTCGCCTGTCAATCATGGCCAGGAAAACTAGACACCATCAAGTTAGGCAGGCCCCATCGCTACGTTATGCTCATTTCACTCTCGGGGAGTCATTATTGGAGATTGGAGATTCGGAGCTTGGAAATGATCCTGGGCTGTGCCAGGGTCTTTTTGGCATTCACAGCCATCGGTTCCCTTGATACCAATTTCCAGTGCATCCGGCCCTTCTTTGGCCCCTACGTGCAAAGAGGCAGTTGTTTTATCCCAGGCCCGAATGTGCTTTACAGACAAGGACCTGCGGCGGAAGATTTGATTTAGCGACTGAAATCCCACCTGATGCCGCCTCGAGTGGCAGCCTCCAACCTCCGCCTTTCAGCCAAGAGCAAGCATGCCCAGCCCTGGGCGCGGCACTCAGCCACAGACACCTCTTCCCAAGCTCCGTTGCAACCCTCGCCAGCTGCCGGCTTCCCTGCCAGCTTCTCAGGGCAAACTGCTCTCTCTCAGGGAGCACTGACGGTGCCCTTGGAAAGCCGAGGGAGGCTTCACAGAGAGGCGGTGCCCACCCACCCCTGACGCATGGCTCCACCCCTCCCTTTCTGACTGGGAACCAAGGGAAGGGCCGAGAGGCGAGAGAGGGAGCAGCCACCCCATCCGGAGGTCTGCGTGGGCACAGAGGTGCTCCGCGCCCTTGGCGGTGATGTCTGAGGATGCCTCACACCTGCGCGGAGGCAGGAGGGAAGCGGTTCGAATCTCACCTTGAAGAAGGTCATGGTGGCTCCATCCTTCACTGCCCCGTATTCTATTTTGGTCTGCTTGGCCAGATCGTCGGCTGAGTCAATGGGGGACTCCATCCTCTCCACTGTCAAGAAGGCCGCCAAGTTGGCCGTGTAGGAAGAGATGATGATGAGGGTGAAGAACCACCAGATCCCCCCAATGATCCGAGTGGACAGAGCTTTGGGCATCAGCTCAGAACCTGGAGAAAAGGTGGGAGAAGGAAAGGAAAGCATTCATGGGCTGGACAGCCCCCCCCCCCAGCCCACCGCTCAGCCCTGAGCTGCCCCCCAATTACACCGTGTTAAGCAGAAACATGAACGATGTCCAAGAAAATAGCCGTCTTCTCTTGTGCTGCTGGCAGAAATCCCCACCCCATTGCTGCTGACCTTGGGCACAGCCAGTAATTTATGGGGAGCTTCAAATCAGAGTAATTAACTAAGCAGCTTTTATGTGATTTGAATAGCAAGCCATTTGTGAACTTTTATGTCTCTTTTGTTCAACCATTTAAAATAAAAAGGCACTCCTTTTATGTGGATTGTTTTTCAAAAGGGCTCACTCTGAGGACATTCTTCAAATATACAGGCTTCAAAAAAAAAATCCAAACCTGTGGGAAAGAAATTACGAGGGCTGTAAATAGCAGCCAAGGGTAAGAAAATTTAAATTTAAAATAAAAAAAAATGTGTTACAGGACTACAGTGACTTTGTCCAAAGAGAGAAGGACATCCAGGGATGGTTTTGTCTTTTCTTCTCCTGATGCCACTTGGAACCAGGTTCAAAAGGGGGACCAGTGGAGGAAAACCCAGAAAACCCCCAGAAGACTGAAAATTGGGAGATGAAAAAGTATACGGCTTCCAAGACATTGAACCCGTATCCCCAAGCTACTCTTCAATGTTGTGTGGGGAGGAATGCCCAGATAGGAAGTCTGAAGACTCTGGGGGCCCTGGCCCCTTGCTGCTAACTGGTCTGCGCCATCTAAGGAGCCTCCTTTCTGTGCTGGCTGGCTGGATCCCAGCGAACCCTCTGAGGCCACAGGGCCAGGCACTTCCCAAGGCCTGAAATTCATAGAATCCTAGACATGGGAAGAGCTCTTGAGCCCATCGAGTCCAACCTGCTGCTTGGTGCAGGAATCCAACTGAAAGCATCCCAGATAGAACAGAACAGCCCAGTGCTCTGAGTCAACAGCTCCCCTGTCCAGCTATCCTTAATGTTAGGGAGTTTTTCTAAGATCAGAAAATGTGATGGAAGGGGAACTAATCAAATATATGGGCTGTAATCATATTAATATAATTGGGAGGGAGGGAGGAAGGTTGGTCATTTGGAGATTAACTGTCTTTCTGTTTTCCGAATTGGACGAGCGCAACCATTTTCTTTGGTGCCGAAAGCTAGGCGTAATCTGACCCTAAGAGCACCTACCATGAATTACGGCATTCAGTCTCCTGCCTTCATTGTTGTCTTGGAAAGACCTTGTAAGTGGATCCCAGCAAACCTGCCACCACCTCCATTTCCAGACTGACTTCTAACTACGTGTCTCAGGGCTGTGACATCTGGCTTAACTTTTGTTCTCTTCTGGAGATGGCCCTTGAGGCCATCAAGCCCACCCCCCTGCCTGGCCATTGGGCAACCTCTTGCCTGATGCAGAGTTCTTCGGAACTCAAAGGCTTGCATTCTTCCTGTGCCATTTTTCAAGGATCAAGATGGTCTTATATTTCCTCTCTCAGTGACCCTCAGAATAGATCTCTGACTACATAGGTACAGCATGGCAAGTTAGAGAATTGGATTAATATTCAGAAAGAAAGGAAGGAAGGAAATACCAAAAATGTTTCTGAAGGGGCAGCTTCCTATGGAACCCAAAATAGGTTCTGTTCAGTGGCGTTCATGGCACTAGGGCAAGAAAGTCAACAAGAACACGGTCAAAGCCCCACTCTTTTGGCATATGCGTCAATGTCACATGTGCGCACAAAGGGGTGGGGCTTCTCGTGTGCTGCCTCAACTGCCACCTTGACTTTTTTACTCTACCACCATGGACACGGCTGACTCTGGTTCAAGGCCTCCATGTGTTTCTTGGGTCTTCATTCTTCTTTCGTGAACTAAAATGTACCCAGAGCAAATGCTGAGGAATCCCTGTTAGGCCTTTAAGAAAGCGAACACGGGAGAAATTTACTGCCTCCTGGAATTCTTCTCGCCTCTGAACATTTGTGGGTTCCGCTGGTTGAGCTAATGCCCTTCAGACCTGAGGGAGCCCCCGGGTTCCACTCCTCCCTGGCAGGAAGGGCTGGTGAGCAGCCCAAAAGCAGGTCCTGGGTGGAGCAGAGCTCCAAGGAAGGAGGGAAGCTCTGTTCCCAGGACCCGCTGGGCTGGGTAGATCTGTTGGAGGAGAAAGAGATCTCGCCCCTGCTGCAAAGATCCTCCCCAGTGAGGGAGAGAGAGAAGCCGATCTTGACAAGCTCTTTGGTGACTGTGCAGAGACACACCCTCCCCCCTTTCAAAAGCAACGTCTTTGCTTGTCATTGTGTGATGACAGCAACTCTCTGGTGCTCTGCCGCTGCTTGTAACAATGAAGGGGAGAAGACGCGATATTACATCTCTTGCTCCAAAGGCCTTTTTTCCCTAACAACAACAACAACATTCATCTTGCACCTGTCAATGAAGAAACAATGTGTGTGTCTAGGCACACACCAAACAAAAGTGTGTTTAATCAGGGAGGAGAAAGAGGACCCACCTTGCTGCATCAGTGCTCCCATTCCAAACCAGAAACTGTTGAGAAGGGTGAAGTTGTTCTCGACAATGTCTGACCCAGGGTTGCATGGATGAGCATCATACCATTCGTAAGGGCTGAATCTGCATGTGGAAACAAGGGAGGTATCACTCCTGCAGAGAACCTGCAGGATGGGCCGGAGACAGATGCAAAGGAGCCATAAGGGCCAGCCGGTTGGGTACCACTCCGGCAATTTGAAAAGCAGCCTGAGTCAGGTTGGCCTCCCAGTTTGGTTCCAGCCAAGCTGGGATTTAGAAGTTGGCCTTCCCCCGACTATCACTGGGGAAGCAACCCGTGGCAGTAAGTTATGGATGTTTTGATGAAACCGGCTGATGCATGTAGCCACAATAAGTCCTTTAGGCAATGAGGTACAGATGGGTTGTGAAAGTAGCCTTTATAGTTTGATTTGCCTGCACTAGGAGAGCAGGCCAAGCCAGAGAAGAGAAAATGAGGCCAGAGCCCATTTGGCGCAGAACGACATGGAGCCGAGGCTGGGGAATGCTGCAATCTGCACCGTGAGGCCGATTTGCTCAGCTTGCCTTCTCGCTGGCATCCCCTCTTCTGGTTGGGGAGATTGTGCAACCACGCCCCCCCCCCCTTAAGCAGAGCCACCTCTGCAGCCCGGAAGGGCAGTGAGCTCTTCCTGCATTGGGAGGATCCCGGAGAGGGAGGTCGGCTGCGGAAGAGCCACACCGGTTGTAGCAAACTTTTCCCTTGCGATTGTTGTATAAATGGATTCTTTTGCTTAAAAAAGGTGCTGGCAAAGGATGGAAAGAGGCATAAAAGTGGCTTTTGAGGGGACTTCAAACTGCAGGGATCCTTTCCAGCCAGTCAACTGGAAATTCTAAATTTAAATTTAAATCTTTTTACATCTGTAAAAAAAATAGATAAAAAGCTGAGAGACAACTCAGTGGAAGAATGAAATAGGTGAATCCATATATGTCATGAATACAATGATGGGACACCTCAAGTACCCAAACATTTGTTGGAAAACCAACTCAGCCAAGACTGCAACCCCCTCCCCCCAGGTTTAGCTGGTCCTTTCATTCTCAGCAGGCTGAAGGAGAGACAGGGAGATTCTCTCTTTTAGAACTGATTCCAGCCAAGAGGCAAGAGCTAGTTGAAGAGGCAAAGGCCTCTGTACCTGTCCAAACACTACGAAGGACAAACTTCATTTCAAATTTCATTCCTATATTCATAGGAACATAGTCACACATGAAAACTAGATTTCAGGATGTCCAACTGCAAAAGCTTAGAGAAATACTGGGTGGGATCCCTAAGCATTTAGAAAGGAATTAATGGTTTGGCAGAAGCCAGTATGGGTGGGTGGGTGGGTGGGTTATTTATTAATTTATTAATTTATTAATTTATTAATTAATTTACTTATTTATTTTCTATCCCGCCTTTATTATTTTTAAAAATAACTCAAGGTGGCGAACATACCTAATACTCCTTCCTCCTCCTATTTTCCCCACAACAGCAACCCTGTGAGGTGAGTTGGGCTGAGAGAGAGTGACTGGCCCAAGGTCACCCAGCCTGCTTTCATGCCTAAGGCGGGACTAGAACTCTTAGTCTCCTGGTTTATGAAGAATAAATCATGCTAATCCATCCTGATTTCCTTTTTTGATAGAGTGACCACATAAATGAGATGGGCAGAGTGTACCTTGATTTCAGCAAAGCATTTGGTGATGCCTTCCATGAAATTCTAGTAGAGAAGATTCAGGAAATCTTGACAAGCTGGCACACTGGGCAAACCCTGACAAGATGAATTTCAACAGGGCAAATTCAAAGTCCTACAAGGCATGAATACTGAATGGGTGGGAGGAGCCATATTGGGCAGCAGGACATACAAAAAAGGACCTAGGTGAATCATAAGCTGAACATGAGTCAACAATGTGTTGCAGCTGCAACCCCACCCCCACCAAAAAAAAAGAGCAAATGCCATCCACAGCTACATCAATGAAAGTAGACAGTCAAGATCAAGTATTTTCCTATCTATTCTGCATTGATCAAGCTACATCTAGAATACTATGTCCAATGCTGGCCATCACATTTTAGGAAGGATATTGTCAAACTGGAGTGTGTCCAGAGAACAACAACTAAGACAAAAAGGAGCCTGAGAGGAAAAACAGGAATGGTTGCAGCTGTTTGGTATGTTTAGTCTGGAGAAGAAAAGACTGCAGGGCACATGATAGCTGTCTTCAGGCATATGAAGACCTTTCTTGTAGAAGATGGGACAGGATTGTTCAGAGGTGTTCCAGAAGCCTTGACAAGAAACAGTAGGTTTAAGTTGCAAGGAAATAGATTTTGGTTGATCATCAGAAAAAAAATGCCTAACAGTAAAAGCTGTTCAACAATGAAACCACCTGCCCCAGAAGGTGATGGACTCCTTTGCTGAAGGTGTTACAGAGAAGCCTGTCAGGGGTGCTGTGGCAGTGGATTCTAGCACTGGACAGGTGTTCTCTCAAGGCCCCTTCCATTCTATAACTCTGGTCTATCATCCAAGGGATGGAAGCCCACACAGCTTTCTTGAATGCTTGGGAGGAATGATGATAATCAACATTTATATTATGCCAACTTCCAGCTTCCCAGTGTTTCCTCTCCTGTGAAAGAGACATCTGCTCTTTTACTCTAGTCCCTGTGTACCATTGAATTCCTTTCAAAGTTCTTCTAGTGGAGTTTTTGAGCATATTTTATTATTGTGAGATGAGTGGTCTTGCTTGTGTTTCTTAAGGTTAAACATGCCGTAATGCATATTCATGCTTCCTGATCTGGGGAAGCACGGCGGGAAAAGTGGTGATTTCCAAGGAAAACAAAGGAATCTGAGGAGGCCACAGACTGCTAGAACTCCAATTAAAGAACATTCACACATTTGCATACACTTTCCTTGCCAAGATGTCTATGAAGGTTCTCAGTCATCCAGGTGGAATTGTCTGTAGCTTGAATCATGTCAACTGGATTTCTATTTTCTCAGTGGAAACTCCTTGGATAAGGAGCGAAACGTTTCCACTGAGAAAATAGAAATCCAGTTGACATGATTCAAGCTACAGACATTTCCTTGCCAAGCTCATCACTAAACAAGTGCAGGAACCCCAGACATGATGCAGGCAAATTTCTCAAGTTCTCCTCTTGAATAAGGGTAAAGATGCCCCCACGCCCCCGTACTAATAAAAGGTAAAATCTCCTTCAAGTTGAGCTTAATTTCTGGATAGTCCGTGTAGCTTTCTTGGCAGCAACATGGAAATGGTTGCTTTTGTTTTCTTTTTAAACTTCCCAGTCTAGTCTACAGCCCTGGGATACCCTAAAGATCTCCAGAACAAACCTCCCACCCCTGTAGGTCTCCCAGCCAAGCATGGGGAAGCAGGACGACTCAGCTTGGCTTCCGAAAGTCTCACTAGTAATTTCTCCATGATTCTGCATCTTTCTTGTTTGATTGGTCCTGATGGTGCTGTTTTGTCCTCATCCAATATATTTTGCTGTGCATGACAAAAGTCAAATGGTTTTCCCCTTCCCTCAGCTTGTCCTTCCAATAATCTTGCTGGGCCTCTCAAGTAATAACACTGGAAATGCTTGGTATGGAAGCATGGCATAGCCATGAAATCAGCAGCTGCAGCAGCAAAGTGGGCTTGCTTTTAAACTTCAGGACTTTTAAAAGTCATGGATCCACTGCTGGATCAGAGACAGATAAACACACATGGCAGATTCCCAGCAGGTGAGTCACATAGGCTTCCTGTGCTCCCCGCCCCCCAAGTATTCCCAATGCCAACTTCTCTTGTATCTGGTTACAGCAGTGAAATGGTAAAATTGTCTGAGTCTAGAGAGACACATCTACTAAAAGCTCACCACCCCCTCCCATGAACTGTGTTTTTGAAAGAGGACCTTGACTGAGAGGGAGGATGGCCCATATCTTGCACTTCTTCAATGTATCTTCTTTCAGTGTGGGCAAGAAGTATCTCTAAAGCTTTCATCGCCTCACACCCTTTGCAGTAGCCACTCAGCCAATCCAGATGTGCCAGAGCAAACAAGGAGCCAGTCCGTTCCCTGCAGAGCTAATTTTGACAAGCACATTATACAAAATTAGGGTATTAGGCACTAAGCTCAGGTAATCACCTCCAAATGCTGTAATGGCCCCAGGGAGCCAGCACAGCATCATCACCCTCCCAGCACAGAGGCTGATGGAGATAATCATCCTGCAATTCCATCCTGAGTCTCTGCTCTTCTCTCCAATCTCCAGCTGGACAGGCTGTTGCTAAACTGACAGAGAGGCAGTCCCCAGCAGGTTTCCCACCTTTCAGTTAGTTCCCATTAACCCTCCTGAGGAAGCAGGAGGGGTGGGAAGCAATTTCCCCAACTGCTGTCAGCAAGAGAGAGATAATCATACTGAGTATGTTGCACTTCTTCTCTCTTTTCAACAGAAGCAGCGGATGCAACCAAGTTGCCTCACTAGTTCCGTACAGGCCTGCATGCACAAAAGTCTGTTTGGATGACCTGCAACCTAAAACGGTGTCCATAGCTGCCTCTTGATGCCTCCAGAAGTGTGGAATCCCCTTTCAATGAAAGGGAAGCTTTGTTGGGGGGAATGATGGGCGGTCATATAAATTAAATAAATAACAACAACAACAACAACAACAACAACAACAACAACCTGGGAGGGAGCTTCTTCTTTTCCCAGCTCTGTGGGTCAGCATGGCCACCTCCTTGCTTATAGCTAGGAATCAGGACCATTTGGTTATCTCAAAGGCCTTGTTCTCTCAATCTATGTACTTTCTGACATGAGAGTCAGGACCATTCAGGAAAGTAACAGCAAAATCAACCTTGAGACACCTTTGGGATCAAGGGAGAACCAACCAAAGAAATCTAGGATGCAAATCCCTTAAGATACAGGGAGCCTGGCAAAGCTCAAAGGCTTGAAAATCCAAATTGATTTATCCTTCTTCAGCAAGATGGAGAATACTACCTTCCTTTTCAGGCTTGGAGCCAAGGTTGGGGACTCCAAAAACTAATTAGTTTCCAAGATTGAACTGCTTACAGTTAGAAATTATTTGTGAAGTCAAACCAAATCAGCCTCTTTGCATTTCAGACCACAATCAGTTTTACATTAGGATAGAGCAGAGAGGATTGGGGGCAGGGGGGTTGCATGTTTTTGCATGTATGTGCTGGGTAGATTCACAAAACCAGTTTCCTGAGACAGCCCATCTTTTCTTTTTAATTGTCTGTTTTTCAGTCCTGGTGATGATGAAAAACATGCTGTTTTTTCATTTCCTAGCAGCTCCTCATGTAATCAGTGCCAAGGCCACACCTTCTGGACCATCAGCATTGCACTGAGCCTGATCAGAGTGAGGGTGGTGATACTTGTTGGGAAAGAAGAGAGAAAGGCAGCTGCCAGCCACTGAGTCTTGGGGAGCTTCTCAAGCCAACAGCTGATATGCCAGCCCACATGTGAAAAGGGTGGAGAATTTATTGGAGTCATTTTGTCTCAGCCCCAGATTAAACAAATATTTCATCAGGGAGAGCCAACATGCAGTTTGCATCCAAGTGTGGTCAGAGTGGATGCAAGGGAGAAGGGATCCTGCACCTTCACTATTACTTGTGTTGAAGGAGGAAGTGCAGAACCTACATCAGTAGAAATGCCACTCTTCTGAAAGATGCAACAGCCTGACCCCCTTTTGTACTGGGTCTTCCCATAAATGGTTAAGTGTAGGACAAGGAAGCAGGCAAAATTATTCCAATGACAGTCTCTGAGCAAAGCCATCAGTGGCTGAATCGATGAAAGTGGTCAAATCCCATAGGCCAAATCCCTATGTTGTCCTCCAAAGCATGAACAGTGCCTGAAGAACCAGGTGTTTGCTTACTTAAAGGTTAGGGGAGACTTTATGAAATGATGAGACAGTTTTGTGGAAATATAGCATGGAATTATTGGCTGGAGAGTAGGAGCTAGTGGTGAGCCTCTCCTCTCCTCTCCTCTCCTCTCCTCTCCTCTCCTCTCCTCTCCTCTCCTCTCCTCTCCTCTCCCTGGTAAAATATGAGTGAAAAATGTATTCTGGTTAGTGAGAGAAAGGGAGGGGGTCTGCTATGGTAGTGGAGCTGATCCAGGAAATGGGGTTGGGGGTAAGCTCTCAGCAAGAGCCCAGTGCCAGGTCCCCAAGGCTTGTTTTTGGCAAGTTCCTTACCTGGCAATCACAAAAAGCACACAGCTAACTCCCAGGTAAGCAAGGAGGATGTACATCCAAATGTCAGGAGACAGCGGGTTCAGGAAGGAGAAGACGCTGGGGCTGGTTCCATTGGCCTTTCGGTACAGAATGCTGATTCCCAGAGTCATGAAGGGCTTGGAGAAGTCTATCACTTTCTCCCGGACATGGGTGATGGTGAGGGGAGCGACTGCCAGATCAGCTTTCTGCAAAGCAAATCAGCAAGAGGTACAGGGAGAGAAAGCAGTGGTTAGAAGCAAGCATGGAAGAACATGGTGGAGCAAAGGAATATGATCTGGGTTGATCTTAGAGCTGCATCTCCTTTAGGTAAAGTTGAGCTCAGCTCCTGATGACTTCACTTCCATGAAATTTTTCTGGCAACAGTACAGCTTTGCTCTTCGTTCTTCAGGGATGTTTTTAAACTTCAGTCTAGCCTATAGCATTGGGATTCTCTGGAAATCTCTTGTCCAAGGACTAACCAGGCTGTGCATACTTTCTCAGCCCAGATTAGGTCAGCCTGGCAGTGCCACCTGCTGAGGCACCTCTCCTTTAGGACCACTTAAAAGATCTGCTTTGGTGAACAGTTTCTTAAGGGAACAACAGTCTCTCTTAAAACAGCCACAAAGGGATTGGGAAGGGACTGCTGTTTTGGGGGTAAAATATTAAACAATATTTGGAACTTTTCTTTATGTTCATAAGAAGCAAACATGCAGATGATCCAATTTAGACTTCATCTAAATCCAGTTTGTTTTAATGACAACTTCTTTTCTTTAATGAGAAGGTCCACTTTTTACCTTTATCCACAGTTGTACCACAGTTTGTCATTTTAGAAACAGTAGAGCTATTATTCTTGTAGGTGCATGCTTTACTTGCTCTAGCAACGTGGCTAAGCCTGCAGGGTTAAAGTCTGACAGTTCCAACCGTCCGCCCCCACCTCCAACAACCTCTGGGTCTAAACACCCTGGTTCCTGCTGCCACTACCTATCTTCTTGGAGGGCACCTCAACTGATATCCTATCCCTCATTCCAGAGAGAGGAGGAGGGGAGGGGGGGAGAGGGCTCCCACAGCCTTGGTATATAAAAAAACAAGCATAAGAATAAAATAAATTCAATAGCACCATATCCTGCTTCTGTAATTTTGAAACCTGAAATCAGCCGCTGCCTTCTTTAGCAAACAGATTAATCTGATAAGGTATAAATAAAATAAAACTTTATTTTAAAAAAGAAAAAAGTTACAAATCCCTTTTTAACTAAGTAGTCAGATGCAAAACATTCAATAGTGGAGAATATAAAAATATAGATCTGCTAAAATCACAGAATTTTAAGAGAACCTCCAAACCAAAAATACATTGCTGGAAAATATACACTTCTTGCATTGCTCCTACTTACAGGAAACTCTAAACAGGTTCCAAACTGCATAAAATACAGTGACTGAGCTTCTATAGAGATAACCCCAGAGACAGTAAAGCTAAAATAGCAACCTATATTCTAAGTAAAAATAAATCTTATGCATATTTCTAGCTTACTTCTTAGAGATAAATGGACTACAGTAGCATGTTTCTTGCTTGGTTCCTTTGGATGTTCTACATTCTAGCACTTACAGCCTTAAACCTGAACCTCAGAAGAGCAGTATTGCTTATTTCCATTTACTTAGTCTCAGTATCCAAATTCTGCAAGCTTTTCAAAAAGATTCCTTTTTGGGAGAAAGGGAAAGGTTTGGGGAAAAACTGTTTGTTGCAGATATGCTCAAAGCCACATGATTCTGCTTGAGGTAGAGAAAACGTATATTCCCTATTTGGTAAACCACTGACCATCTGGATTTCTGTGAAAGCAGGCTGGCTTCAGTGCAATGGCATTGGATGATAAATTCAAATAGCACAAGAATAAACAATCTCAGTAGGCTAAACATTCAAATCAATCAAATCAAATCAAATGCAATAACTTTATTCCAGCCATAAGGCCAGAAACAACAATATAAAACCTAAAAAGTAAGTAAATATAGATATACATATATAAAGGTAAAGGTAAAGGTTCCCCCGCACAGTCGTATCCGACTCTAGGGGCCGGTGCTCATCTCTGTTTGTTAGCCAAAGAGCCAGTGTTGTCCGAAGATGCTATCGCGGTCATGTGGCCAGCATGATGCACGCGGAACGCTGTTACCTTCCCAACGAAGTGGTACCTATTTATCCACGGGGCTAGAGTCTTGAACCTCCAAACTTGCGATCTTCCGATCGACAAGCCTGGCATCTTAACCGCTGAGCCATCATGCCCCCTCTATACATATATATCAATTGCCAAATATAGATGTATATATAGATATGTATAGATATAAGATACATAACAAGAAATAAAAATGAAATATAATATAAAATTATAATATTATAATATAATATAATATAATATAATATAATATAATATAATAATATTTATTTATTTATTTTCTATCCCGCCTTTATTATTTTTATAAATAACTCAAGGGGGGGAACATACCTAATACTCCTTCCTCCTCCTATTTTCCCCACAACAACAACCCTGTGAGGTGAGTTGGGCTGAGAGAGAGTGACTGGCCCAAGGTCACCCGGCCGGCTTTCCTGCCTAAGGCGGGACTAGAACTCTCAGTCTCCTGGTTTGCCATTGGCTCCTTCCTTGGGCTGAGAGAGATTGACTGGCCCAAGGTCACCCAGCCGGCTTTCCTGCCTAAGGCGGGACTAGAACTCTCAGTCTCCTGGTTTGCCATTGGCTCCTTCCTTGGGCTGAGAGAGATTGACTGGCCCAAGGTCACCCAGCCGGCTTTCCTGCCTAAGGCGGGACTAGAACTCTCAGTCTCCTGGTTTCTAGCAGAGCACCTTAACCACTAGACCAAACTGGCTCTAATAATATAATATAATATAATATAATATAATATAATATAATATAATATAATATAATATAATATAATAATATAAAAATATAAAAATACAGGGATAAAAGTACAATAATTATAGAATAAAATAACATAAAATACCAGTAAGTAAATAAGTCAGAAACTTCAATTGCAAGTAGAATGAATAGCACATATGGAGGGACAAAACTGGGCAACCTGGGAGGATATCCTTGAGCTCTTATCAGAGAAGAGGACTGACAAATAAAAGTTCTGCCCCCCGGAAATGTCTTCAGGAGGGGGCGGATGAGAGTCATCCCAGAGTCCCTGTAAAGGGAGCAACAGAGAAGCCTATGGCTCAAAGACTCTATTGAGCCATCCCCACAGGGCAGAGGCGCTGGGACACTGGAGTATTCTTATAATGTCCAAAAAGGACTGGGGAGAGCAATGCATCTAGCCTGACTAAGGTAAAGGCCCTACAAATTTTTGATATTGTAATAGATGATAAATAGGAGGCTGGCACAAACCCTTTTGGAAGAATCTCCTGAATTATAGGACTAAAGAGTAGGCTTAGATTAGACTGATGGGGTATATGCTGGCTTAAAGGGGAAAAACCCGAGGCTTGAGAATAAACAGACAAGAATGCAGCTTGTTAGGGCCAACAGTGTTTACTGATAGGCATAAGGCAATAATGCAGATACAATTACATTATCGCAAAAATGCAAAAAGATGAATATACAGGATACATCATTGTAAAAGGAAAAACAAAAACAAAACAAACTTATAAGCAGAGTTCCGTGTATTAATCCCAGGGCCAGAGTTCCTGCCATGGCCTATACCCAAAGCCAGGCATAGCTCACTCTGCCCAGTCCACGGGAAGTGAACACGTGAAGAACTACATGGCTAAAAGACACTAGAAATCAAGAAGACATAGAACACCATTTTGCATGGTTGTATATTCAGTTCTTCCAGCTTTCTGATTGGCTGGAAGTTAGCTGTTACACACACTAGGCCTCAAAGCATTAGGCCTAAAGCACATAGCATGACCTGCTATTGGATGGCAGTGCTGCATCTACGCACTGAGTTCCCCCCTTCCTTGCTCAGGGGGGCCTGAGCAAGGCTTCCCACGGAAGGATATCAGGAGACCTTGTTCCCATGCAATCTAGTCAAAACAATACACACGTGACAGTTGTTATCTTGCACCTGCACTTCACGTCACCATGAGAAGGCTTTTGCTTTGTACAGAGATGCACTTTTCCAAGACACTTTTGCATTGTAGAGAAACCCAATTTACCAATTCCATATGAGAAATCTAACATAGACTGGGGGTCTGTATCCCACATCCATAGCTTGAGAGCGCATCTGGCATTTTCAAAGCCTAAGGAGCACAGGCTCACCATTGCAAAGCCCAATAAGTGGATTTTATCAGTCGCTTTCTTAAGCCACGTTGATTTAAAATAGTCCTTAAGAACCAAGGGGACCAGACCTATAGGGAAGAAGATTAATCAAAAGCTGATGAGTCAAAACCAAACTCTAGCCTCCACAGAAACTAAACCCATCCCTAAATGTAAAATGGCATTTTAATACATTTTGGGACGGCAAGAATGGTGTAATAAACTACACAACCTCAAGAATATTGAACTTGTCAAGAATGCACATTTGAGTAGTGTAGAGAAGCTGAGGGTCAGCCTTGGCCAAGAACACCTTAGAGGCTGCAGGGACATTCTGAGCTCCCTTTGAATGAAAAAATCTCTGTAGAGATTTGTAGAGGTATGCTGAGCAACATTAGTCCGGTAGGAAAGATGTGCATTCCAAGATAAAGAGGCATGGAACAGTGCTCCGAGGTATTTATAGGTACCCACCTGCTCAATTGGAGTCCCATTAATTTGCCATTTATGGATTGTATGGTAGTGTTGAGCAAATACTACAACTTCGGTTTTCTGATAATTTATTAATCATCTTTCTTCTAGGCAGAAAAATGTCAATGCCCTTTGTGCCCTTCTCACTCCTACCTGAGAAACCGACATGATAACTACATCAGAACTTGTTCTGCTAGAACAGGATGATGATGAGCAGGGACTGTGAGTGCCTGTATTATTGGATTGATGTAAATATTGAAAAGTAAGGGGGCTAGTATAGGCAAGGCCTCACCCCTCTATATGTTGGAACAGCTTCAGAGAGATGGCCCCAGGAGGAACATTTAACTCTCAGAGAGGTGTTAGGGGAGAGAGTGTGGATAAGAAAGAACAACCTTCTGTCGGACTTCTGGGTGAGGCAATGGCGAGCTATGATGTCTCTGGAGGAGAAGAGACCACAATGCAGTTAAGACCTACGGACCAGTGACGAGCCTGGCCCAACTTAACCTCTCTGGACAAGGAGAGGATGAGAGATCACCCACTTATGCTCCAGACAGCTGCTCCTCGCGAGGAGACTGCAGGACTGCAGTTGTGGGTCTGAGCACTGGGAGATGAGGAAAGCCATCAAGCTCTCAACTGCAGCGGAACCTTTAAGAATATTGGGTTTATCCAACCTCACTTTCTAAACACTTTTGGATTTATAATTATTTTAAAGTTAAAAGAACTCTTCCAAGCAACAAGTTTGAAAATCTACCTGGTGAGTAAAACTTCATCCCAAAATAGAGGAAAAACTAACCAACAGCTTAAAGAACTTAAAGAATATAAAATAAATGGCAAAAAACTAAATAAGAATTTAATTCAAGAAAGTTTTAAATGAATTAAGGGACCAGAAGGATTTGGAATATTAGGACTTATGGGAACATAAATTGTTTAGTCTGTAGGAAAGAGATGATTGGTTGAAATTTGAAAATAAAGAAACGAAGAAATTTGAGACTTTCTGATTATAGAAATCAGACACTAGAGGAGACTAATGTTCCAGGCAGGAAAAAGAGAAGAAAAAAAAGAGAGATAAATCTGCCTTTTATTTTGGAACCAAAAGAGAAGCAGTGAAATTTATAAAATGAGAGATAAAGTTATGACACTTGAGACATTTCAAAGGATTTTTGAAGAATTGGGAGAGAAGCTTATAGTTAGACTGACAGCAATAATTACTGCACCTGCTAATGCATTTTTAAAGAAGATTCTAAAGAAGAAACGAAAGATGGGAAAGAGAACAATGTGGAAGAATTTATAGACCGACAGGATGAAGAGGTGAAACAAATTCCAGATGATGTAGGAACACTGGGAAATAAATAAATAGTGGAAATCTTGCTAGGGTTGAGTTGCAGCTGGTTTCTCCCCATCCAGGCACTTACAGCCTCCAGGCACTGAGCCAGCACCTGAAGAGCATCACTTGCCCGGCATGGGGTAGAGATGTATAATTGGGTATCATCAGCATCCTGACAATACCAAACCCCATGCCACCAAATGACCTCTCCCAGGAGAGGAGAGAAACCCGGCCCATGAAGCACCCCACAATAATGGCCTAGGGCTGGGCCTCTCCTCTCCCTCTAGCACTGAATGGTACTGGCCACAGAGAAAGGAGGAGAACCACTGCAAAACAGGGCCCCCCCTCCCAACCCCCAGAGCCGGTCCAGCAAGGTGCCATGGTCAATGGTACTGAAAGCCACTGAGAGATCCAGAAGGGCCAGGATGGACACACCACCCCATCCTGAGCCCTCCCAAGGTCATCTGCAAGTGTGACCAATGCTGTATCAGTACTATAGCCTGGCCTGAATCCTGACTGAAAAGGGTCCAGATAGGCCCTCTGCAGCTGGAAGCTCATCACTTTCTCAACAACCTTCCTTAAAGAGGGGAAGTTGGAGACTGGGCAGAAGTTATCCAAACTGTAGGGTCCAAGGATGGCTTCTTGAGGAGGGGGAAAACCACCTCTTTCAAGGCTGATGGAATCACTCCCTCCTGCAAAGAGGCATTTACCTGTAATGATATGTGGGAATAACCTTGAGGGGAGGGGCAGCTGTCACCTCAACTGGAGGAGATGATTTACGGGATGCCTCATGTGATCTCGGGGAGTTACCAGGAGAAGAGGGGAGCGACACAGCTACATTTCGTTCTCACAGCCCACAACCTGTTTCCCCTGGGAACTCGGGGGGGGGATGAGTGAAGGGGAGGGGGATGTAATGGTATGTGGCAATGACCTTGAGGGATGAGGGGTAGAGATGCTGCCTAGGGAACAGTCAGATAAAAGGGGGAGGAGCCTGCATCTGCTTAATGGTCAGAGAAAGAAACTTAGGAAGGATCCGCCTTAATTGATCAGGCAGAAAAAACAGATGGCAGGAGATTTGTACTTTCAGACTTGCAAGATTCTTTTAATGTAGCCTTACAATAAAGTAGAATTAGGTTATCTGGTCGTGTTTCCTGTCTGGTTTATCTGGGAAGGCTGACATTAGAACTGTTTGGATTCAACCACCTGCCACCTCCCGGGAGGCCTTGACTGTTGGCGTCTGGAAGGTTAGAAAAATACTCCAAGCAGCTAACGACAATCTTGCAGAGTAGAAGCAACCAGAAAAGACTTGCACATACAGCTTAATTAATGTTCAGAAATTAAACAGTCTTCACACATTAATTAGTTGAAGAAAAATAAAGATAGCTTACATGTTTATTCAGTAGGTCTTGGTTACAAGCAGTTTCATGGTAGAAAGGCTTAATCATCTCCAGTCTGCGTGCAAGCGAGATATTTCGGACGAGACCCACATAGCCATGTGGCCCTCCTGTGTGTACGTGTGCTTAGAAAGAAGGGAAGATGGAGAATGGCCCCGAAAGTCCCAAGAAGGAGCAGGAAACAGGAAGTCAGGTGACCCAGGCACCTCCCACAAACACGGTAGAGATACGCTTCAGTAGAAAAGTCCTCCCCTATGTTTGTGAGACAATGCTGAGTTGATTTCCGATAATCCTAACATTAACCACCAGGAAGGACATGGGTCCAGACTACAGGTAGCAGAGCTCACAGCAGTAAGGACCCCGTCCACTTCCTCAGGATTGGCCAGCTCAAATTCCTCCCTGATAACCAAGCTAAGATGAGCCTCAGCCACTTCCACTGGATCTGCCCAGCCAGAGTCCAACTCTGAATGAAGTTGAGCAACTTCATCTGGCAGATGCCTAGCATAGTTCTCACAGTGACCCTGCAAGGGCTCGCCTGGTCCCCCCTTACCCAGGAGGGCCCTGGTCACCTGAGAGAGAGAGAGCCTCTCATCTGGCTATATCCAGGGCAGCACCTCTAAAGGCCACTAGAGACTCCCAAATGAGGACAGCCACACCACCACCCCTACCCCAGAGTTGCAGCTGGTGCCGCACTTGAAACCTGGGAGGGCACATTTCTGAGAGAGGAACACCCCCCTCTGTGCCCAACCAGGTCTCGGCCAGGTCAGCCCTCTCATCCACAGTCAGATTGTGGGGGAGGTGAGCTTTATTACAGGCCGACCTGGCATTGAGCAGCAGCAGCTGCACTCCAGGGCCTCCAAGGCTCTGGAGCCAGGCTGTGGGGCTGAGCACAGGGGATTCAGTGTGTTCCAGAGGGGAGGCACCATGACCGAAAAGGGACATTTCCTGGATCCTGCAAGATGGATAGTTGGATGGATGGATGGATGGATGGATGGATGGATGGATGGATGGGAGAGATGAGAGATAGGTTCTTTCAATTTCAATTTTAATATGGCATTATTTTAATTGATGGGACCCAAAACATGCCCCTCCTACCAGATATTGTTCTTCAACATTGGAAAGAGAAATGTTTGGCCTCAGTTACTCAGTAGACAGAAGAACTGATGTTACTTACATCTCATGAACAAGTTGCTTACAGATATAATTATATATGGATAATTATAATGAAATATGACCATACTTCACTGAAACTTGTGTATAGACTGTGTGTGTGTGTGTATACACACAAGATGCCCTTATATATTTTTCTTTTTCTTTTTCTTCCTTTTCTTTTCTCTTGTTTCTCTGTTTAATAATGTTCTGTTTGATAATAAAAAGGTTAGAAAGATGGGCTGAAAATAACAGAAATTCAGTAGAGACAAAAACAAATTTATACATTTAACAAACAAAAATCAAATGCAGAGATATAGAATAGGGGTCACCTGACCTGGCAATAGTCCTAAGAAAAAAGATCTTTGAATAAGATGGGGCCACAAATTGAACATCACTAGCAATGCGATGTGGCAGCAAGGAAGGCAGAGCCCAGTCTTAGGCAATCAAAGAATAATTTCAGAATCAATTTCTGAAGAATCAATTATCAAAGAATAATTTCAGAGTCATCATTCCACTCTGTTCTGCATTGCTCAGATTCCGACCTGGAGTCCCGTCAGTTTTGGCATTACATACACTTTAAGGAAGATTCAGAAAAACTGCAACTGGATCAGGAAAGGACAGGGTGGATGGTCAAAGGGACGAGAAACTAAGTTAAATGAATTAAAATTCCAGATTCTCTTCTCAAAGCTAAGCAAGAGTGAATGGGGATAACTTAGCGCTTTTCACATATCCCAAAGAATGCCACATAGATGAACACCTATTCTCTTTGTCCTAGAGTGCAGGACACAGAATAATGGGTTTAAGTTCCAGGTACGCAGATTCCAACTAGAGCAGCTTAAGGGTAGATCCAAGCAACCCACATATTAAAGCGTAGATGAGATCCGCTCCTGCACCATCCCAGCTATTTCATAATGGCAATGTTATATCATGGTTGTGGGAGGTCTGGAATGTTTTTGTTGTGATGCTTATATACTCAAGATGGATATGGTGATTGCCTTTTTCTTCTCTTCTGTTTTGAATGTTTATTTTAATTGCTGTTTCTTTTCTATCATTTTAAGGGATTGAGGTCTCCTAAGTATATGGACCCCTTCATGGATCATTGCCTTGTTGTGGCAAAGGGGTTTGTGTAACACAATGAAGTCAGGTCAAGATAGACAGGTCATGATGGAGAGTTCTGACAAAATGTGGTCCACTGGAGGAGGAAATGAGAGCCCACTCCAGTATCCTTGCCAAGAAAACCCCATGGACAGTATCAAAAGGCTAAAAGATATGACGCCGGAAGATGAGCCCCTCAGGTCGGAAGGTGTCCATTATGCTACTGGGGAAGAGCGGAGGGCAATTCCGAATAGCTCCAGAAAGAGTGAAGCAGCTGGGCCAAAGCCGAAAGGATGCTCAGTTGTGGATGTGTCTGGAAGTGGAAGGAAAGTCCGATGCTGTAAAGAACAATATTGCATAGCAACCTGGAATGTAAGATCTATGAATCAAGGTAAGCTGGATGTGGTCAAACATGAGATGGCAAGATCGACATCTTGGGACTCAGCAAACTAAAATGGACAGGAATGGGCGAATTTAATTCAGGTGACCATTATATACATATACTACTGTGGGCAAGAATCCCTTAGAAGAAATGGAGTAGCCCTCATAGTCAATAAAAGAGTGGGAAAGGCAGTACTGGGGTACAACCTCAAAAACGACAGGATGGTCTCAGTTCGAATCCAAGGCAAACCATTCAACATTTATTTATTTATTTATCTATCCAACTTCTATCACCACCCATCTCCCCCCACAAGGGGGACTCTGGGTGGTTTACAACAAAGTTAGTAATTAAAAACATATAAAATACAATATAACAACTCTAAAAAATAAATTAGATATAAATATATCTAATTACAGTATACAATATATCTAATATATCTAACATCACAGTAATCCAAGTCTATGCTCCAACCACTAATGCTGAAGAAGCTGAAGTCAACCAGTTCTATGAAGACCTACAACACCTTCTAGAACTAACACCAAAAAAAGATGCCCTTTTCATCATAGGGGACTGGAATGCTAAAGTAGGAAGTCAAGAAATAACTGGAATAACAGGCAAGTTCGTCCTTGGAGTACAAAATGAAGCAGGGCAAAGGCTAATAGACTGTTGTCAAGAGAACACGCTGGTCATAGCAAACACTCTTTTCCAACAACACAAGAGACAACTCTACACATGGACATCTCCAGATGGTCAATGCCGAAATCAGATTGATTATATACTTTGCAGCCAAAGATGGAGAAGCTCTATACAATCAGTAAAAACAAGACCTGGAGCTGACTGTGGCTCAGATCATGAGCTTCTTATCACAAAATTTAGGCTTAAATTGAAGAACGTAGAGAAAACCACTAGACCACTCAGGTATGACCTAAATCATATCCCTTATGAATATACAGTGGAGGTGAGGAATAGATTTAAAGGATTAGATCTGGTAGACAGAGTGCCTGAAGAACTATGGATGGAGGTTTGTAACATTGTACAGGAGGCAGCAAGACTCTTGAGAGTCCCTTGGACTGCAAGGAGGTCAAACCAGTCAATCCTAAAGGAAATCAACCCTGACTGCTCATTGGAAGGACAGATCCTGAAGCTGAAGCTCAAATACTTTGGCCACCTAGTGTGAAGAGAGGACTCCCTGGAAAAGACCCTGATGCTGGTAAAGACTGAAGGCAAAAGGAGAAGGGGATGGCAGAGGATGAGATGGTTAGATAGCATCACCGATGTAATGAACATGAATTTGAGTAAACTCCAGGAGACAGTGGAAGACAGGAAGGCCTGGCGTGCTATGGTCCAGTTTATAGTAGAGTCGTAGTTTATGATAGTAGAGTTGCATGTAAGTTGTACTTCCAAATGTGTAAAAAGTAGCATATGAAGAGAGTTGATTGGTAATCCTCATTGCTAAATTATAATACTTTAGCATTTCTGAATTTATATGGTCGAAAGTCAGTTCATTGTCTAAGTCATCTCCTGTCTCATTTTCTGGATTCCTCTTATTTCCTCTCTGCCTTGAACTGAACAGGCAAAGGTGCGCTTCAGCCTTCCAGGATGGCTATTGGCCACCTTCCTGGAAACCTTCCCCCGAATAACCTGGTCCCGGGCCATGTAGGGCTTTAAAGGTGATAACCAGCACCTTGAATTGCATCCAAAAGAATGTTATTGGTTTGCCTTTGTCAAACTATGACATGTGAACTAACCATTACAGCTTAGGAACATACATAAACTAGACAATTAAGTTTCTTCCACAAATGGTTGTTTCTTCCACAAACAACCCCCCCCCCCCCTAGTTGTCTGTTTGGAATCTCCATCACAGAACTTCATTAGATGATGCCCTTTGGGTTCTAGTATACTGAAAGAGAAAAATTTTCTATAACCTTTTTCCACAACAGATACAACTATAAATACCTCTAACAGTTTTTACAAATGCTAACCTAAAAAGCACCTTAAGGATAGTGGCAGATACTCCAAATCCCATTAACCAAGTGTACCTGTCCATGTGGTGACAAGGAGAATGAAACCACTTTGCATGTATTACTACACTGTAAACTCTACAGGGATATCAGGTCTGCTTATATTCTGCCCCTAATATGTAAATTTCCAGGATGGCTAGACAATTTCTATGTAAACCATATTCTAGAAGATTTGAAACCCTTTATCACTTGTGCAGTAGCCAAATTCTGTGTTGCCGTGATGAGAATAAGGGATAATTATATCTATTTATTATAATAAGGGATAATTATATCTATTTATTATATTAATTGTATAAATTGTTGGTTTATATATTTTATATTTTATTATTTATTATTTCTAACTTTTATCACCAGCATCATATTTTATGCTTTTATCCAATTTTATTTTGTTGTAAACCGCCCAGAGTTCCCCGTCGGGGGAGATGGGCGGTTATATAAATTGATTAAATAATAAATAATAATTGATCACAGAAATAACCACTTCAATTTATCACTTTAGGTTAATACATGCTAGCTATCTTGTTTTAGGTGATATGTATTTTTACTTCATTTTTGTTTATTTGTTCAGTCGCTTCCGACTCTTCGTGACTTCATGGACCAGCCCACACCAGAGCTTCCTGTTGGCTGTCACCATCCCCAGCTCCCCCATGGTTGAGTCTGTCACCTCCAGAATATCATCCATCCATCTTGCCCTTGGTCGGCCCCTCTTCCTTTTGCCTTCCACTTTCCCTAGCATCAGCTTCTTCTCCAGGATATCCTGTCTTCTCATTATGTGGCCAAAGTACTTCAGTGTTGCCTTTAATATCATTCCCCTCAAGTGAGCTGTCTGGCTTTATTTCCTGGAGTATGGACTGGTTTGATCTTCTTGCAGTCCAAGGCACTCTCAGAATTTTCCTCCAACACCACAGTTCAAAATCATCTATCTTCCTTCGCTCAGCCTTCCTTATGGTCCAGCTCTCGCAGCCATAGGTTACTACAGGGAATACCATTGCTTTAACTATGCGGATTGTTGTTTTCAGTGTGATGTCTCTGCTCTTAACTATTTTATCAAGATTTGTCATTGCTCTCCTCCCAAGAAGTAGATTTTTACTTCATAGATTGTACTACTATAGATTTACACTTGCATAGGTAATTAACACACCATTATAGTAACATACGTTATATTTTTATTTGTCATTTTATCTTTGTTATGCTGGTATTTTATCTCATCTATTTGATTTTACTTTGGTGTTGTATATTTTCAAATGCTGCTGGTCTTTTGCTGGACTGAATAAACAGTATTTCATTATTTCTTAAGGGTAGTATCCTGGCACTGTGATTATTTTGTTGCCCTAGCAACTAGAAGTTGAAATCAAACTTACATTAAATTAGACTGTATCGTAATCACATTTCAATTAGCTCTATTAACCACTTTGAATGCTTTTTAAGTAGAAAAGAGAGAAAACAAACAAATAAAAGTTAAAGGCATATTTATTATTATTATTATTAATATATTTCATTTTATATATAATAATCACCCAAATGTGAATGCAGAGTAAATTACAGGAAGATACACATTAATATTAAGAAAAATTTCTTAACAACGTAACCAAGACTAAATAAGATGGGGAGCTCCTCTTTGCTAGATAGGTTTAAGTAGAGGCTGGCTATTCAGGGGGTTGATGTGGGTCCATGCACAAAAGCACAGGCTTGAACCCTCTGATACTCCAATCCCTCTTGGCAGTAGGCAAGGAAGGAATTAGCAGCTGTTAGTTCCAGCAAGTTGAAGCTGGTGGTTGGCAAAAGTTGGGCTAATTCCATCAGAATTTCCTTCCAGGGGAAGCACATGGTGAGCACTTCAGCCATAGAAATAATGCAGGTGTCACTGAAATGGTGCCACCATCTGGATTATAGCACCTCCCAAAGTGATATGGTAGTGATTTTAAGGTATGATGATACACACAATCACTTCATGTTTCTCTTAAGTCTTCTCTTTTTAAAAATTTCAGCCCTATAGACCTGATAGAGAGCCAGTTTCATGTAATGGTTAAGGTACCAGGCTAGAAACTGGGAGATTGTGAGTTCTAGTCCTGCCTTATGTGTGAAGCCAGCTGGGTGACCCTGGGCCAGTCCCTCTCTCAGCCCTGGGAAGGAGAAGGCAAGGGCAAACCACTTCCCAAATCTTGCCAAGAAAACTGCAGGGGCTTGTCCAGGCAGTCGCCAGGAGTCAAGACTGACTTGAAGGCACCAAAAAATGAATGAATGAATGAATGAATGAATGAATGAATGAATGAATGAATGACCTGATAGCCCTATGCTATCTTCAAAGATTTGAATGGAAGGAATACAGATAGCAGGGTAAAACAATGGCTGAACCTTCCTCCTCAAATGTGCTGAAAAGAGGGATTAATGAGCAAGAAACAAATCCTGCACATTTTTCAGTTACCTCATTGAATTTCATTTAGGCTTGAGACCTCATAATCCATTGTAGATATAAACCTGGCAGCATGTAAGAAACTTGGTGAAGTGGAGCAGAGTTTCTGTTCTCTTGCCTAGAGGGGTTTCATTTTCAGATACACTTTTAGGCTTTCAGTAACACAAAGGGCTCAGGATTCTGAGGGAAGGATAATCACGGGTGAAGCATAGAGGTTAGCCTGCAGCTTTGTTATCATCATGGAGAATTTCCCATCCCCAAAGCCCTCCAATATTTGTGTACAAAAGTGTTCTGGTACTAACCACAGCATTCCAGAGGGAAAAAAATAGATGGGATTAAAGACTGTGAAATTTTACCAGTAAGGACCCTAAGATTCTAATATGAGGCTTCTTTAATGCACATTCCTTCTTGCTAGGAAGGTTGCAAGACAAGAAGGAATAGCAGGGATAAGTAATGATGGTAGTAATCGTTCTAATGGTTAGAGATGCATTGATTTACACATTTCATGACCTTGAGATGCATTAAAAGTCGTATGTTCAAGGGGCGTGAAAGAAAGCTGGCCAAATCCATGCACTGAGTACAGTGATTGAGCACTCTGAACAGTGAAAGGAATCCTGCAAATTCTTGGTACACCAGTACCAGAAACTGAGGGACACCCAGGAAGAGGTCTGCTGCCCTGGTGCTCTTCTAATGAACTTCTCACACCTCATTCCCATGGTTCTGCTTGACTAGTTAAAAGGGAAAAATAACAGCACCCCATATTTATTTAAATAAACCTATGTCCACGTCTATGACTCAGATAATAGATAAAGTGAACCTCCCCTATAATTTAAGGTCAGCCCCACCAATGTAAGTTCTTTAAAAGTTCAAGTAACCCCCCTCCTTATTTGAATAGGAGTTGCATAGTCTGGCACATGTATGGCCAAAGCTTGGCATAGCTTTATTTTTCTCTGACCCAGAAACATAATTTTTATTCCTTATTCTAGATCCAGTGCCCTCGCCCTCCAGCCCAACCTTCTGCTATGAGATGGGCAAATGGCTATGCAGTTATTAACCTCAAGCAGAGGCTGATCTTTGTTCCATCTAGAACGTATAAAGGGACTTCAAATTTAGGTTGGAAATGTGGAAAAAAGAAGGGTCATGCCTGGTAGACTTACAAAAAATTCAGAAAATTTTGGTTTCAAATACACAGAGTGATACAAAGAATTTTAAAGATTAATATTTGATTGAAACCAGAAATGTCCTTTTTGGGACTAATGGATAGACAATTAGAAAAGAGGTGTGGAAGATAACTGCTGTGAGATTATTCTATGCACAAAAATGGAAAGACTCTGAAATATCCACAACAGAGGAATGGCTGGTGAAGATGATGGAACTAGCAGAGGTGGCAAAATTGACTTGCCTGATTAGAGAAAGGACAACTACATTTATTAGCGACTGGAAACCCCTGATGGGCTTTTTGCTGAAAAAAGAAAAACGAACTTGTGATTTATGGGTTTGATGACAGAAAGGGTGCTCTCTGGAAAGAAGGAAATTATGTGGTAACCTTAGAGAGAGAGAGGGCAAAATATAAATGTAACTGCTGTTAGGAGGTTTGGAACCCACTTCTTTATAACTTTTCCTTTCCTTTTCTCTATTTCTTTCTTTGCACTTTTTTCACTTACTTATTACTTTTCTTGACTTTCTTGACTTTTTTTCCTTCAAAATTTGTATTGTTTTTATTCTTTTAAATATTTTTGATGTAGATGTATAAAGGGATTTTTAGCCATGGTGCCACCAGGGTGTCTGATCCTTCTGCTCGGTCTTTTGAAATCAGGAGAAGAAACCCCTCACTTGTCTTTGTCACAAACAAGTTGATCAGGGAGGTCTCCACCTCCCTGAGATCTCCTGGAAAATCTCTGACAGCCAGACCGACTTGCTGAGGTGATGCTGGTGATTCAGCCGGTTGGCTGTGGCATTCAGCGATTCCCTTCTGCATTCTCTAAGGGCTAAGGGCCCTCGACATGCGCATGTTGATGTCTTTTCCTCCTGTCCTCTTTTAAAATATCTTGCCTTCACTCCAAGTCGGACTGGCAGCTCGGTAGGTCAAAGTATTTCAGACTCCTGAATGCCTGGCCTGCTTCCCCCTATTTGCAGTGATCTATTGATAAGATAAGATCACTGCAATGTTTCCCCGGAGAGGGGAGAATCGGAAGATTAATCACAAGGTCGTTGGAACTGTTTCCCTCCGCTTTTTCTGTTGTTTTTCCACCCGGAGAAAGTGAGAGGCTGGAATGGTGAGACGACTGAATTACAGCATTGCTCTCATGAGGGGAAGTAAGTTAGAGCTAAAGACGACTTTTAGATTATCACATTAACTTTTTAGTTTTTTTAAAATTAATTGTTTATCATCTAAGATCTATCCTTGGACTTTGTATATAAATGTTGGCAAATTTTGTATTTTCTTTGCTATAATAATAATCATGGTGGAAACATGATGGATTTTATAATGGAAGTATAATGAAACATTTGCATTTTTTCTTTTTACCTTTCTAACTTTTTAGTGTTGATTTTGCTCTACCTGGAAGTACAAGAAACTCCTTTTCTTATATCTCTTAAATATATTTTATTGGACTAAATACTGATGAATTTGTTTCATTTTTTTTATACTGATTGACATTTATCCTTTCTTTTTCTTATAAACTGTTTGGAATATTATTTCTTCTTTTAATTTTGCGATTATTGGAATTTTTCATCTTTTTATTTTTTACTGAATAGATAAAACAGATCATCTGACCACTCCTTCTCTGGGAAAAGCACATTGTTTTGTCTAGAACGACTGGCTACACAGCCTGAAGGAGGGGGTGGTGGATGAGAAATGGCTTTTCTAACAGTACTTTGAGATTTAAAAAAAGAATTTAATGAAACTCTTTCAGAAATTAAAAAATCAATAGAATCTATGTTAATAGATTTGGAGCCTCAGGTTCAGATTCAAAAGACACAAAAGAAAGATTTAGATATGGAAAAAAAAATTTTCGAGGCAGCAGAGAAACAGGAAGAAAGGATTTCAAATTCCTTGGTACAGAAGAAGATTTTGATACAATACAAGAGGGAGTTGTTTAAACAAGTTATATATTACAATTTGGGTCTAAACACATTGTTGCAGTTGAGACAGGAAGATTTCAATGTGCAAATTGATAACCATTGTGAAATACTGGGAAAGGCTAAGAAAAATATTTTGTCATCCTATATGAGCTATAGTACAAAACAAGTTGAATACTACGACTTTGGCATAACTTAAACAGGAAAATGATATGTGGGACACAAGGTTAATGAAAATAGATTTGGATTTGATATGTAATAAAGCTGATATGAGAAATTGTATAAACACATAAAAATGTAATACCAACTTTTATATAAGATGACATTTTTCTATAATTGTATGTATGAATATGTATGTATGAATATTATAAGAATTGACCTATTATGTGTTAGGTTATGTGTTAGGTTAGGTTATGTATCCAGTTTTCCAGTTCAAATGGACATTATCCCAAGGAGTGGAAATTATAGATAGATTTTTCCTTTATGGAGATAGATAGATAGATAGATAGATAGATAGATATATTTTATATTATATTATATTATATATATATATATATATATATATATATATATATGAAGATAATGGGATGATGAGGTGGAATTAAAGAATTGGTATATTATGTATTATGTTATGTAATATGTTAGGTTATGTATTAGTGGAATATATAGTCATAATATGAAGAAAACATATTGTATTTTATTAGAATTAGAAGTAAATAAGGCTTTTATTTGTTATACTAATTGGATTTTATTGAAGATACAAATATAGATATAAAAATGGAAGGAGCGAATAAAAAATATTAAACTGATGCAGCAATGAACATTTAACTGTTACTTCAAGGAGTGGAAGCTAAAGATGGACTATTGGAAGATAACAAGAAAGGTGAAACTTATATGAAGATCAGAAGATTGGATTATAGAAATTAAAGAGTATATGATAAAGAAATGTTCCTGTGTATTGTATGAAGGACTAACATTTAAATTTAAATATTGTATTTAAAGTTCAAGGATAGATTGGAGGACATCTATTTTCTATGTTTCCTTTGTTTATTATTTTTTGACTTCACTTTTTCTTTACTTTTTTCTTACTTTGTATTTCTATTTCTTTTTTCTGTTTCAACTTTTAATATGTATTTTAAAATTCAATAAAATTTATTAAAAAAAATAAAATATCTTGCCTTAAAAAATACAGCCCCTCATAGCTACTTTTTATCACACCTCCGAATAAAGCCACCAGGGTTGCTGTCCGCAAAGAAAATAACAAAGGATACCTTTTGGCCAGTCATTGGTTCTTTGGGGCTGGAAAAACACAGCAGGCAGCATCCCCTCCTACTGAAGACAGCCCTTGTCCTTTCTTCCTCCCTTGAAACTCGGCACATCCCACAAGTTCTTTGCTTTCTTCCTACTTCCCATGCTTTTTTACCCTGTTGATCCTCCTGCTTACTGTTCGGCTTCTTGGGCTCTATTCATTCCAGGAGCAAAAGATCCATGTCAGAATGCCATCTGGCCATTCTGGCTTAGATAGATGGGATTTGTAGTATTAGTTAGTGCGAGGCCAGTAGTAATTAGCTAGAGTGCTTGCCAGACAGCCGTTAGAGATAAGAATGGCATGCAGGCGTTAAATTGGGAAAGAGAGGTACCAGGCTCCAGGGCCATCTATCTGGAAACATCAAAGGCTGGCAGTGGAAAGTTATGGGAAGTAAGTCAGGAGGGGAGGGGTGGATGAGGGGTGCTTGAGAGTCTGACAGGTTTTAAAATATGTTTGCACGCGAAAATGCTTACTCTGCTCTTTGTTGTTGTTGTTCAGTCGTTTAGTCGTGTCCGACTCTTCGTGACCTCATGGACCATAGCACGCCAGGCCTTCCTGTCTTCCACTGTCTCCTGGAGTTTACTCAAATTCATGTTCATTGCATTGGTGATGCTATCTAACCATCTCATCCTCTGCCATCCCCTTCTCCTTTTGCCTTCAGTCTTTACCAGCATCAGGGTCTTTTCCAGTGAGTCCTCTCTTCGCACTAGGTGGCCAAAGTATTTGAGCTTCAGCTTCAGCATCTGTCCTTCCAATGAGCAGTCAGGGTTGACTTCCTTCAGGATTGACTGATTTGACCTCCTTGCAGTCCAAGGGACTCTCAAGAGTCTTCTCCAGCACCACAGTTTGAAAGCATCAATTCTTCAGCGCTCAGCCTTCCTTATGGTCCAACTCTCACAGCCATACATTACTACTGGGAAAACCATAGCTTTAATTATACAGACCTTTGTCGGCAAGGTGATGTCTCTTCTTTTTAATATGCTGTCTAGGTTCGCCATAGCTTTCCTCCCTAGGAACAAGCGTCTTTTAATTTCATGGCTGCAGTCACCATCTGCGTTGATCTCGGAGCCCAAGAAAACAAAATCTGTCACTGCTTCCATTCCACTGTATTTCCACTTTACATCAATTCTATTCACTTGTATTAAATAAAGAACTTTTTCATATCCTATCATGGCTTGTGCTAAAAGTTTGTAAGTTAATATCAAAGGAGTGAGTTGTCACAGTCCATGTGTAGATTGGGGAGCAAAGAGGAACCAGAGTGAGGAAGATAATGGATTTTCCCAGCCCCATGTTTCTGAATGGGAAGAATCCACTTTTCAAATGGACATTTGTGATCCTTTCCAAGATGCACTCAGGTGCACGAAGGAAGTTTCTCAATTTTTATCTGAAATAATAATTTCTGAGGACAGATCTCCTTCATGTGATACAGAATGTACATATAACAAATTTTCTTATTTTTCCATGGAAAACACCACTGTGAGGATACGTTCCCCACAAAATAGAGGTGGGTCATCTCACAGCTGAGGCAAGGCGGCTGTGTGCATGAGCCCTAAATGTCCCTTGTCCATCATATGTGTAGGCCCTTTCTGAAGACCTTTTGACCTATTCTGCCTTGATTGTTTTCCTAGGCTGTTCTAGGAAATATTTCTTGAGTATTTGACAATATTGGAATATTGTCAGTTGGTATTAGCATAGGCTACCACCCACCAAGGGCACCAATGCTTTTACAGCTAGTTGTACCACTCTCAGTTCCAGTTAGTTGATAGGGAGGGTTGGATCATTCTGTGACCCAAATCCTCAGACTGAGCAGTTCTGGAGATCAGCTTCTCATCCTATCAGGCTGGTATCTACTGCTGTAGAGATGGGCGGTGATAAATTTGATTAATTAATAAATAAATAAATCTATAGTCACCTGATCCATGAATGACATTCCCCATGCCCAGCTGGCTGGGATTAGCCATCAATGCAAGCTTTGGGGTTCCTTGCTTTGCACTAAGATATGTGATGACAGTGTTCCGCGCGCGTCATGCCGGCCACATGACCGCGGAAGTGTCTTCGGACAACGCTGGCTCTTCGGCTAACAAACGGAGATGAGCACTGGCCCCTAGAGTCGGACACGACTGCACAAATGTGCGGGGGGGACCTTTACCTTTTTTTTATGTGATGGCAGTCTGCTGGCAATATTTTCTGAAATGGTAGGAGGAGCCACTTCAGTGGTCTGGAACAGAAATGGTATCAGAAAGGACTTAATTACAACATGGAGAATGCAAGCCAATTAGAATTCTTTGCAGCCTGGGAAGCATCATTCAAAACAACTGGACTGACCATTGAAACCTAAGAAAACATAAGACTGTAGACCAAAATGATACAGAAACAGAATCATCTCAAAGCAGAAGAAAGAGCAGCCCTGAAAACTCTAAAAATAACCAAACCATCACTATCCTCCCAGCAGACAAAAGCCAAACCACAATTATCATGGACAGAACAAAACACACAGAGAAAGCTAAAGAACTACTGAAGGACAAAGAAACCTACAACCCCATGAACACCAATTCAAAAACACAAAAAAACACAAACCTAACATATCATTCCATCTAATTGAGTTGCTGCCAGAGACCCCAACACATGGTTTTAACTGATGATTTTATTGTAAACTTCCCAGAGTCCCCTTTTTGGGGGAGATGGGCGGTGATATAAATATAAATAATAAATACAATAAATAAATACAATGTAACCAAAGAACTCACCAAAAAACCTGGACACCCCATAGATCTGAGTTAACACTCTATCAATTCACCACCACAGTGCCTCCAGAAAAATCAGAGAACAACTGAAGAAGATGAAATAACAATTTCATTTGATGTTACAGCACTTGTCACATCCATAGATCCAGAACAAACAAAAGAATCCACTGCAGCACTACTACACAACACACCAAACCTAATAGAATATACAAAAATTGAAATGCCCAGACTAATGGAATGTATTGACCTTTGCCTCACCACTTACTTCCAGTTTGATGGACAAATATACAGAGAAATCAGAGGAATACTCATGCGATTATCCATCTTGGATTCATAGCTGAGGCTGTAATGCAACATCCAGAAGCAATAGCATCCCACATACAGTATATAACCCTAAATATGATTTTGTTATGTAGATGATACTTTAGTCATAATAACAAAGGACAGTTAGAGAAGACACACAAGACAATCAACAACACTTTTAAAGAAATACAATTGACAAGAAAAAAGAAAACAACAAGCTACCCTTCCTGGATATCCTCATCAGCAATCAGATTAATTAATTAATTAATTAATTAAGCAATGGCAGATTAAAAAAGACTACAAAAACAACCCACACTAAGTGTTTCACTACCAAAGTAACAAGTTGACTACCCACAAGAGGATCTGTGTGAGAATATTTCATCTGAATAGAACAGAAATACATTGCAGTTACCCAGAACTATAAAAAGAGGAAACAGGCTACCTATATCACATCTTTCAACGTAATCTCATTAAAAAGTACCTAGCTACTCAACCTATTGCAACACAAATATGACAGCCTATGAAAAGAATAACTCTTCCATACATCAAAAATACCTGGGACAACAGACTACAACCTCTTGGTATCACTGTAGTGCACAAACTAACAAAATCTCTCCAAAACATCTTAAGCAAACTCAAAGATCCAGTAACCAAATAGGAAAAAAAATAGGAGTTATCTACAACATACAATGTAAGGATTTTAACAGCAACTACAGTATAAAGGACAGACAGGTAGAAGAAAAAACATATCATAAGACTTCTGGTGAGGACATGGTGAGTTGGACATTCCTGAAGGAGCGGGGATGGCATTACGGTCAAGATCAGTGGCCAGAGGGTTGATTCTGGCCAGCGAAATCTCTCTGGAGAAAGGAGAGTTCGTGAGATTGCCCACATGAAATCTGGACAGCTGCTCCTCATGAGTAGACTGCAGGAACCAAGGCTTTTGAGGTCAGCTGGTGAGCTGAGTGCCTGGGAATCAAGTGATTCCAACTAAGCTCATGGTCGTAATGTAGCCTATATGGACATAAAGTTCAGCTGAGTCTCATTTTTAATCACTTTTGGAATTACTTTTTTATTGCTTTTTGAATATTAAGAACCTTCAGAATGGCAAGTTCTATGGCATTCACTGGGTGGGTTTCCTTCAATCCTTAGCGAAAGAAGTTTTAAGTATGAATTTAAGGACTTAGAAAAAATATTTTTGGGGGAATAAACAGCAAAAGGGTGATTAGAGGGTTGTTTTTGGAAAGTTACAAATGGATTAAGGGTTCAGATGGATTTAAAATAAGATTTTGAAATTAATTATAAGAACCCATGGGAAATGGCTTTTTTTAATTCATAAAAAACATGATAAGATGGGACTTTGAAAGTTGGACACTAGAGGGAACTAGAAGGAGCTAAAGATTACAATTGAAGGAGAAGAGCACTTAAATTTGACTTGCTAACACAGAATGGAGCAAAATACTTTTAACACTGGATGTATTGAAGGATATTTGTGAACAATGGACTCAGAAGTTAATTTTAAGAATATCTGCCATTATAGATAGATTGTGTGTAAATGTTGTTATGGAAGAGGAACAGGTTCTACCAGACAAGACTGAAATTGATTTGAATGTGGATTTAAAAATGACAGAATACAAGAATGATCTAGGAAAATATGATACATTAGATATACAAATGAAACCAGCTGATGTCTCAATAATTAAAAGGGATATACAAATAACAAACCGGAATCATGATTTGGATAACTTTCCTATATTGGATTTACCAAAGACATCTGTTAAAGATTTGAAGGATTTTGTGAGAAGGGACAAAGAAAAAAGGAAAAGAAATCAAGTTCTAGGGCATTATTTGAAGGGATTAAAGACCAAGATTGTTAAAAGTAAAGGGAAGGAATATAAAGTTGGTTTATTTGATCAAGGTTAAAATAGATGTGTTGCTATCTCTGGTAATCCTTGATGGACTTTTGCTGACATCCGGACTGAATGACGAGGCTTTAAAGTTTTGTTAAGAGATAAGAGATAAGAAATGAAAAGAAGAGATCATTTGTTGTATTTTCAGAGAAGGTGACAAGTTTCTAAAATTGTTTATACTTGTTGTGACGAAGGGGGAAGTTGTTTCTTTATATATCTCTTTTATTTTTCTTTACTATATTCCTATTTTTTCTTTCTTTTCTATTTTTCTTTTTATTCTTTTTTCTTTTCTTTTCTTTTTACTCTTTTTTTAGTCTGTAATTAACTTTTATCTTTTTCATTGTAACATTTAATAAAAATTATGCCCTATTTTAAAAAAAGAAAAAACATATCATAAATATCAACTGGCGGCCAGAAGACATTATGAAAATTCCTTAATCTCCCAATAGATAGACAAATTCAATCACAATTTCAACTGGGAAATTGTTGACATTTTAGGTTAAGCCAAACCCAAAAATGGAAGCAAATTCCTGGAAACTTGGCATTCAAACAAATCAGCTACATAGGGATAAAACCTATCTACATGCCATTTCAAAGATATAATGAAGGATCAAGGAAGGAAACAAACAGCCTAGAGCCAACACCCAGATAAGCAGGAAAGAGCATCAGATATACAATAGGGGAAGAAGCAATACCCTCATCAAGGAACCATCAAGAAAGAAGCCACACCCACACCCACACCAAGACTGGCAGGGAAGCCCCTCTATATAAACAGCCAGCAGACTCCTCTGTTCCCTGCACTGATGTTACCTCAACCAGTAACAAAATATTTGCAGGAAAACAACCAAGCTCAGAGAACACCAAGAACCCAACATGCACTGGAATGTCAAGTTAATGCTTTCCCCAGCTTTCTACCTTGAGTTTACTTTGATAAGTTGGCTGTACAAGTAGGTGTAGATGTGGACTCCCTGGGGTGCCTGTGAGAGCTGCTATCACTCTAGGTCACAGCTTTCCAAACTGTGTGTCGTGACACAAAAGTGTGTCGCCTGCGGGGCCCAGGTGTGTCATGTCAAAACCCAGAAGCGCTGATGGCGCACCGCCGCGTGCACGGTGGCAGCGCCCATCAGTGCTTCCGGGTTTTCCCGCGGCAACACACCAACGGTGGCACGCAAAAATCTGAAAGTGCTGCAGCCGCAGCGGTGCACAAAAACCGAAGGCAGCGGCGCTTCCGGGTTTTCTCGCGTGCTGCCGTTGATGTGTCGCCACAGGAAAACTTTGGAAAGCCCTGCTCTAGCTGCTGAGGCCAACTGGGTGCTCTTAACTGGGATAGTTGCCTTCCATAAGCAAATCTGAGAAGCCTCCAGTATGTGGGTCTGATGGGAATAAATAAGTAAGCTCCAATAGGTTCACTGAAGCTAGAAGCTGTTTGGTATGAAGGCTTCTGCTGTGGACCTTAAGGCTTCCATTCTGAAGGTCCTGCGCCTGATTAACTTGTTCAGTGGTCTGAGGTTCAGGACAGCTTTGTAAGTTCAATTTTTCTTCAGCAGCATAAACAGACAAGAAAACAAGCTAGAGAAAGGCCTATTAGATGTCACTTCTTTCATCCTGTTCTGCTTTTCCTTGTTCTGAAGGTAGGAGATGGTAAGAACTAATTACTTGGTTTACTTAGGATTCTAGTGCATAACCCTACTGGAGAGTTTCTAGCCCTTTTCTGTCTCTTCATATTTTTGCCAACCTTCAAAGAAGCTTGACTCAAAGTTTGGCCCGTTATTAAACAAATAAGCCCAGTGGAATTGCCAGCATCATTGAAGGTTTGTCCTGTATTCCATCTGTCTTTGCTTGTGAGAGAGGCATCCCCTGCACCCCGCATACAAGGACAGCTCCACCTCCCCCCATACTGGTAGATGGGGAAGAAGAGTATGAAGTCAAGACCGTACTGGACTCTAGACGCAAAGGGAGCATTAAGAATACCTGATCCAGAGGAAAGGCTACCCAGAGTTAGAGACATCATGGGAGGCAGCAACAGATGTGCATACTCCTCAGCTGGTGCACCGGTTTCATGACCGGTATCCAGAAAAACCCCATCCACAACAACTACCTCCATTGCAAGAGATCAGGGCAACCCAAAATGAGCAAGAGTCCATCTTCTATGGGTTGTGGCCACAGAGCTAACTAGGGCATAAGTAGAGGGCAGGGATCCATCCACATCAGAGATGCAGAACTAGATGAGGGTGGGGGGAGGCAGGGACTTCCAGAATGGGAAGATAAAAAACAGGCAGCACAGCAGGAAGGGGGGGGGGAGAAGAAATCACCTCTCAGGATATAGCTGCATTACAGGACTTATCCAGTGATCTTGGAGAGTTGCTGGCATAGGAGGGGAGGGGAACTTCTGCACTTTGTTCCCATGGCACTGACTCAGATTTCTCTGGGAGGTGGGACTGAGGCTGACGGGGGTGGTGGTGATGTAATGGGCAGAAGGAATAACCTTGAGGGAGAGCCGCAATCAAGACAAAGGTCAGATAAAAGAAATCCGAGTCTGGGGCAGATCTGTATTCCAATTAAGCGTCTCTGACAAGACCCTCCCTAGTTCTCATGAAGGTAAAGACAGGGAGGGGGGAAGCGCATTCAGACTTGCAAGATTTTGTTACTATAACCTTATAATAAAAGTAGCATTAGCATTTATAACTTTGGTTTCCTAGTCAATACTACCTTGGACAGCTGACAGATACATGGGAGGTGTACAGGGGTGCTGCCCCACAGATTATCAGGTGCAAGACCCCGTTTGTTATGTTGGACTCTAGGGATCAGTTAGGATTGTTGCTGCTGTACCAGCCTCCCTGCTGCATAGCTACCTCCCTGCCTGAGCTCTTTGACTCTATGGCCGGGTGGTGCTGGAGTTCCCCAGAGTTATGGTCCTGGGGACTTTAACTTGCCTTTTCTAGTTGTAGGGTCACAGGTAGCTCAGGAGTTCATGGCCACCATGACAGCCATTCAGGGCCTGACCATTCAGGGCCTGACACATAACAGCAGTGATACACCTGATCTGGTTTTTCTGTTGGAGCAGTGGCAAAGTGTTTTGGATTTGGGGGAGATATTGGTTTCTCACCTATAATGGACAGACCACTCCCTGGTAAGCCTGCAGTTCTCTGGTGCCACCTTCCACTGCAGCAAGGCTGGACCTATTAGATTGGTCCACCCCAGGTGACGAATGGACTCAACTGGGTTTCAAAGAGAGCTTGGGATTGTTCTGGAGGGTCTGCTGCATGGTCCAACTGAAGCCCTGGTGGCTGCCTGGAATGAGAGGGTGGCTGCGGCTTTGGATCATGCCTGAGCGGCCGCTCCTCACCCATGGATCCAGGAATCCCCTGATTTACAGAGGAGCCTAGGGAGATGAAGCGGGTGAAGAGATGCTTAGAGCACTGTTGGCAGACATCAAGGAGCAAACCTGACCAAACACAGGCTGGAGTTGCTGTTAAGAGTCCAATTCATGGTGGTAAGCGTGGCAAAACGTAATTATTTCTCCACCATTCATTATTGTGTCCACAGATAGCCATCTGGCGGCCTTGTTTCAGGTGACCTGGGCCCTCCTAGAAGGGAATAGCTCTGAGTTTCACCTACAAGGTCACTGTGAGGAATATGCTAGGCATCTGATGGATAAAATCTCTTGGATATATTGGACTTTGAGGGGGTGTGGTGACTCAGTGGGTAAGATGCCAGGCTTGTCGATCAGAAGATCGCAAGTTCGGAGGTTCGAATCCCTAGCCCTGCGTGCGGAGTGAGCTCCTGCACTAGCTCCAGCTCTTGCCAACCTAGCAATTCGAAAGCATGCAAATGCAAGTAGATTAATATGTACCACTTCGGTGGGAAGATAACAGCGTTCCGCGTGCATCATGAGGCCACATGACCGTGGAAGCGTCTTCAGACAACGCTGGCTCTTCGGCTAACAAACGGAGATGAGCACCGGCCCCTAGAGTCAGACACGACTGCACAAATGTGCGGGGGGAACCTTTACCTTTATATTGGACTTCAGCCTTGAAGCAGCACCAGTGGAGGCTATGGAGGCTGGGCCTTGCATGGTTATCTGGGAAGAGTTTGATCCTGTTGATCCTGAGGAAGTAAAGGATGGGATGTGTGATTGGGTTCTGGCAGTGGTTAATTCCTCCTAATTCCACTGGCTCTTAATGAGGCAGTGGTGTGCCCCTTCCTCAAAGGGCTATTGCTCAACCCAACTAGTCTGGACAATTTTTGTCCAGTTTCCAATCCTTCATTTTTAAGGAAGGTTGTAGAGAAAGTGGTTGTGCTGTAGCTTCAGAGGACCCTGGAAGAAACAGATTATCTGGATCCTTTTCAGTCAGGATATGGGACTGAGATGGCATTGATCATGCTCTTGGATGACCACTGGCAGTAATGGGTTGAGGGTGGTCCATCCATCCTCGCTCTTCTTGACCTCTCAGCGGCTTTCAATGCTATCAATCATGGTATTCTTCCAAGGTGGCTCTGGGGGCTGGGGATAGCACTGTATTGCAGTGGTTCTTCTTCCTCCTCCAGGGCTGGTTCCAGTTGGTGCTGATGGGAGGAGAGGACCAGCCCATGGCCTTTACTTTGAGGGGTGCCACAAGGCTCAGTTCTCTCTCCCCTCCTGTTTAACATCTACAAGAAGCCACTGGGTGAGGTCATCCAATGGTTGGGGGTGAGATATCACCAGTATGCTGATGATTTTGTTGTTGTTTATTTGTTCAGTCGCTTCCGACTTCGTGACTTCATGGACCAGCCCACGCCAGAGCTTCCTGTCAGCTGTCACCATCCCCAGCTCCCCCATGGTTGAGTCCGTCACCTCCAGAATATCATCCATCCATCATGCCCTTGGTCGGCCCCTCTTCCTTTTGCCTTCCACTTTCCCTAGCATCAGCATCTTCTACAGGGTATCCTGTCTTCTCATTATGTGGCCAAAGTACTTCAGTTTTGCCTTTAATATCATTCCCTCAAGTGAGCAGTCTGGCTTGATTTCCTGGAGTATGGACTGGTTTGATCTTCTTGCAGTCCAAGGCACTCTCAGAATTTTCCTCCAACACCACAGTTCAAAAGCATCTATC
Source organism: Charina bottae (assembly GCA_023362775.1). NCBI lineage: Eukaryota > Metazoa > Chordata > Lepidosauria > Squamata > Charinaidae > Charina > Charina bottae. Next base: position 2,037,659 of record JALMGJ010000013.1, on the reverse strand, counting down.
TTCCTTCGCTCAGCCTTCCTTATGGTCCAGCTCTCACAGCCATAGGTTACTACAGGGAATACCATTGCTTTAACTATGCGGACCTTTGTTGTCAGTGTGATGTCTCTGCTCTTAACTATTTTATCAAGATTTGCCATTGCTCTCCTCCCAAGAAGTAGACGTCTTCTGATTTCCTGGCTGCAGTCAGCATCTGCAGTAATCTTTGCGCCTAGAAATACAAAGTCTGTCACTGCCTCCACTTTTTCTCCCTCTATTTGCCAGTTATCAATCAAGCTGGTTGCCATAATCTTGGTTTTTTTGAGGTTTAACTGCAACCCAGCTTTTGCACTTTCTTCTTTCACCTTCGTCATAAGGCTCCTCAACTCCTCCTCGCTTTCAGCCATCAAAGTGGTATCATCTGCATATCTAAGATTGTTAATGTTTCTTCCAGCGATTTGCTGGATGATATTGAGCTTTATTTATTCATTTTTTTTTAAAATTTCTATAACCACCCATCTCCCCCTCAAGGAGGGACTCTGGGCGGTTCACAACACAATATCAACAAAATACAACAAAAACAGTAATAAAAATACAATACAATAAAAATACAATAAAAATACAGTAAAATCCAAGAGGCAGATGGTTCTAAAGTGACGTTGAATATAGTTAAATATTTTAGATATTTAAGGTGGTACTAGGGGATCAACCATCCCCAAGCTTGATTGCTTTCCTTTTTGCCCCAGGCGAGATCACAGAGCCAGGTTTTTAATTTTTTTCTAAAATCCAGGAGCGAGGGGGCCTGTCTTATCCCTGGTGGGAGGATGTTCCACAGGGCAGGTGCTGCTGCAGAGAAGGCTCATCTCCGGGACTCCGCTAGGTGGAATTCTTTCATAGAAGGAGTCCGCAGCATGCCCTCTCTGCAAGATTGGGTGGGACGGGAAGATGTAATGGGGATGAGGCAGTCCCTCAGATAACCTGGTCCCGTGCCATGTAGGGGTTTAAAGGTGATGACCAACACCTTGAATTGGACCCGGAGGCAAACTGGCACCCAATGCAGCTCACGGAGCAGAGGTGTTATATGTACCGATCTTGAGACACCTAAAACTGCCCGTGCAGCCGCATTCTGCACCAGCTGTAGCTTCCGGATATTCTTCAAGGGTAGCCCCATGTAGAGTGCATTACAGTAATCTATATGGGAGACAACCAGGGCATGAGTGACCGTTCGAAGGGCCTCTCGGTCAAGGAAAGGGCATAACTGGTGCACTACACAAAGTTGAGCAAAGGCCCTCCTGGCCACAACTGCCACCTGCTCTTTGAGCAGGAGTCGTGAGTCCAAGAGGACCCCCAAGTTACGCACCGGGTCTGTCTGGGGAAGTGCAACCCCATCCAGAACTAAAGATGACAATTTCCCAGAAACCGAGGGGCCATTAATCCACAGCCACTCCATCTTACCAGGGTTCAGCTGAAGCCTATTTTCCCCCATCCAGACCCCTACAGCCCCCAGGCACTTGGACAGGGTGGTCACTGCATCACTTACTTCACCCGGGATGGAGATGTATAATTGGGTATCATCGGCATATTGATGATACCTCAGCCCGTGGTGACGGATGATCTCGCCCAGTGGTTTCATGTAGATGTTAAAAAGGAGCGGCGAGAGTACCGAGCCCTGCGGGACCCCACAAAGAAGGGCCCGTGGGCTGGCTCTCTCGCTCCCTATCAACACCGACTGGGACCGGCCCTGGAGGAAGGAGGTGAACCAGCATAAAACCACGCCGCCCACCCCCAACTCCCTGAGCTGTCCCAGAAGGATACCATGGTCGATGGTATCGAACGCCGCTGAGAGGTCAAGAAGAGTGAGAATGGATGCACTCCCTCCATCCCGCTCCCGCCAAAGATCATCCATAAGCGCGACCAATGCAGTTTCTGTCCCATGACCCGGCCTGAAACCTGACTGAAAGGGGTCCAGATAATCCGTTTCATCCAGAGTCCTCTGGAGCTGCAACGCCACCACCTTCTCAACCACCTTCCCCAAAAAGGGGAGGTGGGAGACTGGACGAAAATTATCCAGTATAGTAGGGTCCAGCGATGGCTTCTTGAGGAGGGGGAGTACCAGCGCTTCCTTGAAAGCTGCCGGAAACACCTCCTCTCTCAGGGATGTATTTACCATCGCTTGGACCCAACCACAAGTCACCCCCCGAGCTGCTTTCACCAGCCAGGAGGGACAAGGATCTAATTGGCAGGTGGTGGCATTTACAGACCGGAGGACTCTGTCCACTTCCTCGGGACCAACAGGGTCAAACTGTTCCCAGATAACAAGGTGAGTACGTTCCCTGGGTGTCTCCTCAGATTCTGCCTCACGCTCAGAGTCCAACTTGGAGCGAATCCGAGCGATTTTATCCTGCAGATGCCTTGAAAATTCCTCGGCCCGAGCCTGCAGATGGACTTCTGACTGCCCTTTCCCCAAAAGAGATCAGGTAATCTTAAACAGGGTCGCCGGGCGGCATTCCGCGGATGCAATAAGAGTGGAGAAATATTGACGTTTCGCCGCTCTTACCGCCACAAGGTAGGCCTTAACAGCGGCTCTAGCCTGTGTTCGGTCTGATTCAGTCTTTGTCTTCCTCCAGCGGCGCTCTAGGCATCTCTTGATCCTTTTCAGAACCCTTAACTCACCCGTGAACCACGGGGAGCATTGGGTTCTCTGGGATAGGAGAGGCCGCATAGGCACGATCTTGTCTAAGGCCCCAGCCACCTCTCTATTCCAGGGAGCAGCCAGGGCCTCCGCTGGACCGTTCAGCAAATCCTCAGGTATAACCCCCAGCTCCCTCTGAAACCTTTCTGGGTCCATCAGTCGCCGGGGGCGGACCAATCGAATAGGTCCCGCCTCCCTGCGGAGGGGGGCAGCATGCGAGAATCTCAAAGTCACCAGGGCATGATCTGACCATTACAAAGGGGAGAGCTGTAATTCTCCCCTCAGATCACGTTGCCATTGCTCCGACAAGAAAACTAAATCTGGTGTGAGGCCACTATCTTGAGTCGGGCCCTGAATAATCTGGAACAGGCCCATGGTCGCCATGGAGACCATGAACCCCCGGGCCGCTTCCGAGGCCCGTCCCAGGGATGGCAGATTGAAGTCCCCCAGAACCATAAGTCTGGGGAACTCCACCACCAACCCCGAGACGGTCTCCAGCAGCTCGGACAGGGAGGATGCTACGCAGCAGGGAGGCTGGTACAGCAGCAACACTCCCAACTGTTCACGGGAACCCAACTTAAAGAACAGGGTCTCACATCCAGAAACTTGTGGAGCAAGGCACCTGACGGCTACCAGGGATTCTCGGATGACAACAGCCACCCCTTTATACCTCCACTCCAGGCCAATGAGGGATGTCTTGGACATCCTGTCCCAGTGCCTGGAGGCTATTGGGGTCTGCATGGGGAGGCCAACCCAAGCAAGACCAAGTGTCTTTGGGTCTTTGGACCTTCTGCTGAGGATCTTCCATCTTTGGTTCTGGATGGGGTGGCACTGCCTCAGACAGATCCAGTGCACAATCTGGCAGTCTTCCTGGACTCCTGGCTCCTGCTCAAAGAGCAGGTGGCAGCCCTGTCTAGAAGGGCCTTTGCACACCTTTGGGTTGTGCATCAGTTGCACCCGTTTCTGGACCGGGAGGCCTTGCTCATGCTCACTCATGACCTCTCTTCTGGATTACTGCAATGTGCTCCACATGGGGCTGCCCTTGAAGAGCTTTCGGAAGCTTCAACTGGTGCAGAATGCAGTGGGCAGTTAATGGTGCTGGTTATTCAGTGCATGTGATGCCACTGCTCCATGAACAGCATTGGTTACCAGTTTGCTTCCGGGTGCAATTCAAGGTGCTGGTAATCACCTTGAAAGCCCTACATGGCTTGGGGCTGGGTTATTTGAGGAACCGCCTCTCCCTGGTTACAATTACCCATCCCATCAGATCTGGTAAGATGGGCATGGTCCAGGTCCCATTGGTTAAGGGATGTCAGTTGGCGGTGTTATGTACAATTTTAAGGTTTAAGTTTAGGAAACCATATTTTTCCTTTGAGCTAAAGCCATTTTCTTTGATGTGCAAAAACTAGCCCTTTTGGAGACAGTGATGAGAGCAATCAAACAATAGGACTGTATTCTGAAGACTTGAAAGAAAAAAAACCCAGGTGGGAAAAGAGGAGATGCAACATATTTTAATTTTATCTAAGGATATCTGTCTTTTCTCATGTCTAACAAAAACAAGCAAAGCCTTTATTGCACATCAATGATTTGTTGCTTTCTGATACACCTATCATATATCAAATGTATGTAATCATTTGTTTCTGTACCTTATATAAAGACTTGAAACCCCCCCCCCCTTAATAAATGCCGTTTTGCTCTGCCTGAAGTACTTGTGGTTTGTATTGTTGGGGAGCGAAAAAGCCACTTTCCAAAGGTATTGGATGTTTCTCAAATACAGGGAGTAGGTTTTTTCCAGCTCTATGCCAACTCGGGTGCTGAGTTTGGGCAACAGCGGGGCCCAGAAAGAGAGCCTTTTCTGCTGCAGCCCTCTGGAACATTCTCCCTCTGGAGGTCAGGCTGGCCTTTCGTGAGGGCCTAAAGACCCAGCTTTGTGCCCGGGCCTGCAGTCCCAGGTGTGCGAAGGAAACCCTCTCCTGGCTATGCGGATGATTGTGGGTTTTCTCGGCTGCTGTGTATTTCAATTTTTGTAGATATATGGTATGGTTTTGTTTATTATCCCTGTTTGCTGCCCAGAGTTGTTGTTGAGATGGGCGGCTATATAAATTGATTAAACAAACAAATCAACCAACCAACCAACCAACCAACCAACCCTCCAGCCACTGGTGTGAACACTTGGATTGCCCAAAAGTTAACAGAGAGTGGTTTAACAGGGTTTAAGGTTGGCTACCAGTTTTCTCCTTTGGGCACAAACCCCACAAGGCTCGGGCTTCTGATGCTTTGCATGATGCTCTCTTCTTTTCTTGGGCTCCAAGATCACCGCAGACGGTGACTGCAGCCATGAAATTAAAAGACGCTTGCTCCTTGGGAGGAAAGCTATGGCAAACATAGACAGCATATTAAAAAGCAGAGACATCACCATGCCAACAAAGGTCCGTATAATTAAAGCTATGGTTTTCCTAGTATGGCTGTGAGAGTTGGACCATAAGGAAGGCTGAGCGCCGAAGAATTGATGTTTTCGAACTGTGGTGCTGGAGAAGACTCTTGAGAGTCCCTTGGACTGCAAGGAGGTCAAATCAGTCAATCCTAAAGGAGATCAACCCTGACTGCTCATTGGAAGGACAGATGCTGAAGCTGAAGCTCAAATAGTTTGGCCACCTAATGCGAAGAGAGGACTCACTGGAAAAGACCCTGATGCTGGGAAAGACTGAAGGCAAAAGGAGAAGGGGACGGCAGAGGATGAGATGGTTAGATAGCATCACCGATGCAATGAACATGAACTTGAGTAAACTCCGGGAGACAGTGGAGGACAGGAAGGCCTGGCGTGCTGTGGTCCATGAGGTCACAAAGAGTCGGACACGACTAAAAGACTGAACAACAACAACAACAACAAACTCTTCTGTTTGCTTGCAGCCTGGCACCTGCTTCTCTTTTCCTCATTTCTCTCTCAATTTTCTCTGTTTTGATTCCTCACCCCTACTGGTGGAAAATCCTCAGTTCTGTCAGGGGGCAGAGCCAAGGCTGAAAGGGAGGCGTTTCCTGCCTGGGACAGAAGGCAAGCTAATGGCCCACCCTCTGCCTTGAGGGGGTAGCGTGAAGCCTTCCTCTGGATTCTCTCTTTCTCACCCAGAGTACTGGGACCTCGCTCTCTGTCCCCACACCCACCCTGGGTCCAGGGGCCTCCATCACATGCACCCGAATGTTCTGAAAGCACTCAGATGTTCCATGTAGCTACGGCAATGTGAGGGTGGCCAAAGCCCTCTCGGGGAAGGAGCAATCCACTCCTTTGTGGGTGAGGGAGCCCCTCCCCTTGCTCTGGCACTCACGGCCCTCTTGAAACTGTGTTCGGAGGGTAATTACGCCATTAATTACATTGTGCTCTTCTGCAGGTTCAGTCTGAGGAGAGCTCTGCCCTGGATTTGCATGAAAAATACTTAATGGGGCGAGAGATTACTGAGCCCTTGGATGCATTTTTGCACACAATTATTAGAGCAACAAGGAAGGTGCAGAGCCTCGTATGACTTCCTGCACTCAGCAGCTCAGGTTCATTATCGAATGGCTGAAATACACTGTAAATGGCGGAGGTCCTATTAATAAAGAGCTGGCTAGAAAAAGGGCCTGCCTCCCACAGGTAATCAAGGTTAACAAGGTCTATTTGCTCTGAGGTCACTGTACATGTCCTACTGATTTTTTTCTTAAGATGGCTGGCAGGAACTGACAAAAGGAAGTCCCATTGCAGCGAAGGTGGCTGAATTCTGCGTTGCTGAGGATTCTGGGCTTACATCGACCTTTCCCTGATGATGCGGGTGTCAGACTCGCTTTGCTTGCCTGCCATGTCTTTGAGCCAACACGTGTCTCGCGGTAGAGAAGCCGACTTGTCAGCCTGCTTTGTAGCTGCTGCTTTGCACAGAAGAGAATCGCCTCCCTCACATTCCTCGCTGGCTGAGACTAACTGTGAACTGATAAGACACGTGGACTCTCATTAACAAGTTGGGAGGGGGGAGATTAGGAGTGGGAAAATGGTTGTTTTGAAACTAACAAGGGATGAAGTCAGAGGGATGTTTCTAAGTTTGAATGCTTTGCGCCAAAACCGGTATTCGGAGCTTCGTAGCCGTCCTGTGTAGCTGTATTCTAATAAATAAATTCTTTTAGCAGTCTGATGATTTGTCTGGAGAATTTCTTAAGTTAGATACTGGCACTGGGATCATCACAGCGGGGTGCAACTCTTAGCAAAATCATTTGCAGCTTCAATTAAAAGGGAGCCCACTTAGCATTGTGGAGGGGGAGGATGGGCAATTAATGCTCGAAGGTTGTTTGGGGGGACTTGACTTTAAAAAAAGATGCCTTCAATAACTGTAAGTGGTGATTACTTTCTAAAAGAAGGCTTAAAATTGGGTTATTTTACATCACCCTCTCAAACCTTTTCTCCTATTGGAAAATGGCTTCTCAGCTATTGCTTGTACAGGATAAAGGCACAAGCTGCTCTTCCAAGGGAGGGAGGGGGAGGCAGGGGGTGGAGACCTGAGTTCCCTCCAGAGGGAGGTATTCCTGCGGGGCAGCAGTGGCTGAAGTCTCTGCACCATGTGGAGAGTAGTGTAGCGTAGAGTATAAACTAGGACTAGCAGAGATTTGGGTTCCAATCCAACCCCCCAATCCCATTGGGGGTGGCCATAAAACATACTGATCTTCCAATGTTTACAAGCATGGGAGATGCAACATCAGATGTGCCCTTCAGCTACTTGAATTTCATGTCAAAACACTTATTTCAATATCAATATCACCAAGATTCATTCCATGCCTTCAGGACAGGAAGTGTAGAACTCCAGATGCTTCAAATCCTATGAGAGGGTGACTCTGCCTGGCTCTTTTTGAGCTCATTGACTACCCGTTTGCATCTCCCACCGGGAGCAGATATCCTGGGGCGCAGAGGCAGTCATTTTTCTGGAAGGGCTACATGGGGACAGCTGAGACCCCAGCAATAGGAGGAGAGCTGTTGGTTAGAGATAGGGTTCCTGGTTACAAGAGCATCACAATGATGAACTGAACAGGCTGTGGAGAAACAAGGAAAGGAATCAGAAAAAGAAGGAAAAAGGGGAGAAGAAAGCCTGATCTGCCTCATCTCTTGTAAAAAATCTTACATGCTCAGAAGTGCCTAGCTTCTGTGGCTTGGTGTGCCCAGCTGTGCCCATATTTGGAGACATCAAATCTGATTGCGGTGAATCCGACAAGGGCAGCACCTTGCTCCTGGCCTCACCTCGGTCAAGCGTTCAGGAACGTCATCTGCCACAAAGTGTGTTGAAGCAAGAGAGTTAAGAGGAGCCAGATACTAGGAGTAGGTCCTGCCTTCCAAGTGCTCAAATGGACTTTAAGACCCTCAGTGCCTTGGGACAGAGAAATGAAGGAGCGTCCTCTCCCAGACCAGCTGGATCATATGTTAAAACTTCTGGATGTGCTCTCGTCTATTTCAATAGTCCTGAAGAATATAGAGTGAAGCTTTAAAATTGTTGTAGACTGGCTTCCAGTGGGAATGGTGGACTGAACTGCTGTGTCCACTGGTTCAGCAGGTGGAGCGGACATCACGGTAACTTTTTTGGGGCTTTCTACAGTGAGGAGAAGCTGGTTCTCTTGGTGCTTAATGTTATTTTTAGGATTACTTTTTTTTAAAATTCTTTTAACTTTTGGAATTCGTTTTTCTTCCAAAGGAAATTCCAAACATTGAGACTACAGCAATTGTCTTCCTGTTATTATTTTTGTGGTAAATTTGAAGATATCAGCATTTTCCTGCATGTTGAATCAGCTGATTTGAACCTTCAGCTTTCTGTTCACATTCCCTTGACTGTCCTCTCACTCTCACTTTATGTAAACACGTCTGTAGCTTGAATCATGTCAACTGGATTTCTATTTTCTTAGTGGAAACGTTTCGCTCCTTATCCAAGGAGCTTCTTCAGTCTGAGCAAAGTTGGTAAGGGAATCCTAAATATGTTCCTAGGTAGCTGTGTGACCTTACACCTGGGGCTAGGTCATGGTTATATTGAGATGTAATTTTTAAGTCCTTTTATCATCTAATGGAGGGTCGTTAAAATCACCATGCTGCTGTTGAGCTTCTGAAATGGTCTTAATCTTCCTAGGCACAGAAGACAACACGGGGAGGAAGATGGGGGAGAGTTTGTGCCTGAGGCCCCCACCTCTATTCAAGGAAGGATTTTCCAAGTTGGCATAAATGGATTCCTTGACCCCTCTCTCAAACCACCTATCTTCTCTGTCTAAAATGTGAACATTAATGTCCTCAAATGAGTGTCCTTTTTCTTTTAGATGAAGATAAACTGCTGACTCTGGTCCTGTGGTGTTATTTCTCCTGTGTTGGGCCATCCTCCTGTACATAGGTTGTTTGGTTTCTCCAATGTAGAGTTCAGAGCACTCCTCACTGCACTGGATTGCATAAACTACATTGCTTTTCTTATGTTTTGGAGTTTGATCTTTGGGGTGTACAAGCCTCTGTCTCAGTGTGTTGGTGGGTTTGAAATATACAGGTATGTGGTGTTTGCCAAATATCCGTTTTATCTTTTCAGACACGCCAGCCATGTAGGGAATGACCAGGTTCTTTCGTTTACTCTGAGTCTCAGCCCTATCTGTCGCTGTTTTAGGTCTGGTAGATTTAGATTTGGTGAAGGCCCAATTTGGATATCCACAGGCCTTCAGGGCTGTTCTCAGGTGCTGATTTTCATTCTTTTTGGAATCCATGGAGGTGGGGATGGTTTCTGCTCTGTGTGACAATGTCCTGATGACTCCTAGTTTGTGCTGCAGTGGATGGTGGGAGTCAAACATCAGATATTGATCTGTGTGTGTGGGTTTCCTGTAGATCCCTATTTCTAGCTTGCCACCGGTCCCAATGAGGACTTCACAGTCTAGGAATGCCAGTCTGTTGTCCTTGGTGTCTTCTCTGGTGAAGCTAATGTTGGCATCTATAGTGTTTATATGGTCCGTGAAGGCCTGTACTTCCTGGGCCTTGATTTTGACCCAGGTGTCATCCACATACCTAAACCAGTGGGTGGGCACCGTTCCCTGGAATGTGTTGAGTGCTTTCTTCTCCACTTCTTCCATGTATAAATTGGCCACAATGGGTGACACAGGAGAACCCATGGCACAGCCGTGTTTTTGTCTGTAAAAGTCACCTCTGTATGTGAAATAAGTGGTGTTAAGACACAGGTCCAGAAGATGGCAGATCTGGTTTGGGTTGAGATGGCTTCTCCTTTCCAGGGTGCTGTCCTCTTCTAGTCTCTTCCTGACAGCGGATAGAGCATGAGTGGTGGGGATGCTGGTGAAAAGGGAGGACACATCAAAGGAGACCATAGTTTCATCTGTATCCAGTTTCAGGATCTTTGCTTTGGAAACAAATTCTTCCGAATTATGGATGTGGTGTTCAGAGTGTCCAACTAGAGGTGCTAGTATGGTAGAGAGGTGTTTGGCAATGTTGTATGTTACCGAATTGATGCTGCTGACTATGGGTTGGAGGGGTGTTCCTTCCTTGTGGATCTTAGGAAGTCCGTAGATGCAGGGGATGGCTTCTCCAGGATACAGACGGTGGTAGGTAATCCTATCGATGGAGCCATCATGTTCCAATTGTTTCAAACTGTCTACTGCCTTTTTCTTGTAATTGTTGGTGGGGTCTCTTTTCAGTTTTTCATATGTATGGTGATCCTCCAAAAGTGAGGTAATTTTATTGTGGTAGTCTGCAGTGTTTAGAACCACTGTACATCTTCCTTTGTCAGCAGGTAAAATGGTGATGGTTTCATCTTTGCTGAGGGCTGTCAGGGCTCTCCTCTCTTGGACGGTAAGGTTGGGGGGAGGAGGTTGAGCACTGGACAGAGCTGCAGATATAGACAATAAAATTACCTCACTTTTGGAGGATCACCATACATATGAAAAACTGAAAAGAGACCCCACCAACAATTACAAGAAAAAGGCAGTAGACAGTTTGAAACAATTGGAACATGATGGCTCCATCGATAGGATTACCTACCACCGTCTGTATCCTGGAGAAGCCATCCCCTGCATCTACGGACTTCCTAAGATCCACAAGGAAGGAACACCCCTCCGACCCATAGTCAGCAGCATCAATTCGGTAACATACAACATTGCCAAACACCTCTCTACCATACTAGCACCTCTAGTTGGACACTCTGAACACCACATCCATAATTCGGAAGAATTTGTTTCCAAAGCAAAGATCCTGAAACTGGATACAGATGAAACTATGGTCTCCTTTGATGTGTCCTCCCTTTTCACCAGCATCCCCACCACTCATGCTCTATCCGCTGTCAGGAAGAGACTAGAAGAGGACAGCACCCTGGAAAGGAGAAGCCATCTCAACCCAAACCAGATCTGCCATCTTCTGGACCTGTGTCTTAACACCACTTATTTCACATACAGAGGTGACTTTTACAGACAAAAACACGGCTGTGCCATGGGTTCTCCTGTGTCACCCATTGTGGCCAATTTATACATGGAAGAAGTGGAGAAGAAAGCACTCAACACATTCCAGGGAACGGTGCCCACCCACTGGTTTAGGTATGTGGATGACACCTGGGTCAAAATCAAGGCCCAGGAAGTACAGGCCTTCACGGACCATATAAACACTATAGATGCCAACATTAGCTTCACCAGAGAAGACACCAAGGACAACAGACTGGCATTCCTAGACTGTGAAGTCCTCATTGGGACCGGTGGCAAGCTAGAAATAGGGATCTACAGGAAACCCACACACACAGATCAATATCTGATGTTTGACTCCCACCATCCACTGCAGCACAAACTAGGAGTCATCAGGACATTGTCACACAGAGCAGAAACCATCCCCACCTCCATGGATTCCAAAAAGAATGAAAATCAGCACCTGAGAACAGCCCTGAAGGCCTGTGGATATCCAAATTGGGCCTTCACCAAATCTAAATCTACCAGACCTAAAACAGCGACAGATAGGGCTGAGACTCAGAGTAAACGAAAGAACCTGGTCATTCCCTACATGGCTGGCGTGTCTGAAAAGATAAAACGGATATTTGGCAAACACCACATACCTGTATATTTCAAACCCACCAACACACTGAGACAGAGGCTTGTACACCCCAAAGATCAAACTCCAAAACATAAGAAAAGCAATGTAGTTTATGCAATCCAGTGCAGTGAGGAGTGCTCTGAACTCTACATTGGAGAAACCAAACAACCTATGTACAGGAGGATGGCCCAACACAGGAGAAATAACACCACAGGACCAGAGTCAGCAGTTTATCTTCATCTAAAAGAAAAAGGACACTCATTTGAGGACATTAATGTTCACATTTTAGACAGAGAAGATAGGTGGTTTGAGAGAGGGGTCAAGGAATCCATTTATGCCAACTTGGAAAATCCTTCCTTGAATAGAGGTGGGGGCCTCAGGCACAAACTCTCCCCCATCTTCCTCCCCGTGTTGTCTTCTGTGCCTAGGAAGATTAAGACCATTTCAGAAGCTCAACAGCAGCATGGTGATTTTAACGACCCTCCATTAGATGATAAAAGGACTTAAAAATTACATCTCAATATAACCATGACCTAGCCCCAGGTGTAAGGTCACACAGCTACCTAGGAACATATTTAGGATTCCCTTACCAACTTTGCTCAGACTGAAGAAGCTCCTTGGATAAGGAGCGAAACGTTTCCACTAAGAAAATAGAAATCCAGTTGACATGATTCAAGCTACAGACAATTCCACCTGGATGACTGAGAACCTTCATAGACATTTATGTAAACACATTCCGGAATTCCTTCATATCTTCGACTTTCGATGGTTAAGCTCCTAGGGGGCACCATAATCTACTGCGTGAGACATGGAGGATTTCAAACAGATTCTTTCTGACCTTCACCAGGATTTTAAAATGATTTCTTCTGACTTCTACCGGGCTTTTATGCAAGATATCCAGGATATAGTGGAAAGTAAAGGTAAAGGTTCCCCCACACAGTCATGTCCGACTCTAGGGGCCGGTGCTCATCTCCATTTGTTAGCCGAAGAGCCAGCATTGTCCAAAGACGCTTCCATGGTCATGTGGCCGGCATGACGCACATGGAACGCTGTTACTACTACTACTACTAATAATAATAATAGTGGAAAGTATGAGATCAAAAATGTGCCATCAGGTTGGGGATGTGGTGGATGAAATTGAGGAACTTAAGAGTGATAGAAACGTTTTTTCCAAGAATTTCCAAGAAAAAATTGGGATTTTTATCGAGATGCTGGATGAAGATTGGATAATGGAGAAATCTAAGGGAGAGAATGATCTGCAAGCCATAAGTAAAATTGATCTCCTGGTGGAATGCCATGAAAAGAACCTTGAATCTTTGAGGGGGACAGTTGGGCAATCTGATTTTTTCAAGAGGAAAGCTCTGTGCATATTGTGGGGATATGTAACTCCTTTGGTTTATTTTGAAGTGGGATAAGGGTTGAAGAGTGTTCATCTGGTTTGCTTTACTCCCTTTCAAAGATATGGAATTACTGTTGTAATTCTGAATTGTTTCTGTTTTTTGGTTTTATTAATATTGGGATTATTAAAATTGTTGTATTATTAAGTATAATAGCAGACAACTTACAGTATGTGCTTTTTAATTTGATTCTTATTATAGTAGACAGAAATGCATAGAATAGTGATAGGAAGGGAATAATTAAATATGTTTTATCTTTTGGAGGGGAGAAAGAGGTATAGGAGGTTTATATGAACTTTATTTATTTATTTATTTTAATACTGTATAAGGGGGAGGAGTAAATGTACTTAGTAATTATTACGTGTTAAAGTGGAATGACATAGAAATAATGAGTTGTTTTGGTTTAATATAGAGTAAGAGATTGATTATGGAAATTTTTGTATATCCTTGCTGTTAAGAGTTGGAAGCCACATCTTTCTGTAAATTTGAAAAAAAGATCTTTTGTGTTTTCTTTCTTTTCTTTCTTTCTTTGTAGTTTTTTTTGTAGTTTTTTTGTAGTTTTTATTCTTTTCTTCAAACTTAATAAAATTTACTACAAAAAAATAGTTGTGTACTGTAATTTTGGGCTTTTTCCCTACTATTTCCCATTTCATCCTTTGAACACTAGATAGAGAGCAGGAAAAAGCCTCCTTTGTGATAGAAGATGAAGTTCAAGGAAGGTCCCAGTGAAGCTCCCAGTTTGATAATCTTCTTAACTCTGCTCCCCCACTTGCCTAGTCTAACAATGCTCTGGGAAGGTGTGGTGTTCTGGAGTCTCTTTCCACGGCTACCTGGTTCTGACATGGGGCTGAGCCAAATTACCCAGTTTATGCAGGGCGGCTGTGCTGGGCTTCATATTGCCTTGTTCAGGCACTTAATTCCCTTGGGGGCTTCCTGAAGCACTTCCTTAAGCCCAGAGATGCCCCTGAAGTGGTCCCGAGCAAGGTAACAGGGCTGCTTTGCTTTGCTCTTTGGCTCCCGGCAGGGGCGAAGGGGGGCTTCATTGCTTCACAGGGCAGCTTCAAAGAGGCACTTCACTCTGAACACTGTTCAAGCAAAGGCCCCAGGCCTGAGCATGTGGATTGTCTGATTTAGTTTTAGTGTGTTGTGTGAAGCCAGGCAGCATGGACAGTAAGCCACTGATTATGGCTTAACTTGCTATTGCAGTACGCTCTTGGCTTAGTGCACTGTGCAATCACTGCCATAGTGTATGAGCAAGATGGCAGCAAAATCTCTGCCTTATAAGGCTGGAAATGTGCTATCAATAAGTGCTTCCTCTTTTCCATATTGTCCCCGAATTTCCACAGCCAGGGTTTGTTGGAAAGAAAAATTGGGTAAAGGAGAATTTTCCCAATCCTGGTTTATATCTGCTGATCATTGTTGCAACTTTTATCTGTTTATGCTTAGATTTAGTGGTTCATTGTCTGCACTGAGCATGGTTTCTCATGGAAAAGCATGGCATTTTAAACAAGTATTTTAACAAGCGTATGGAGAAAGAGAAAAAGGTGAACACTTTGGGAGGGGAGTTCCACTAATGAAAAAGGCTTCTCACTTACATGGTCAATAAGTTCTCTTATCATGCCATTCCACTGCCCCTTTTCATCTTGGGCTCCATACTTCCCATCTTCCACCAGTCGAATCTCATAGGAGAAGCCAAGGATCCGGGAGACTTCTGCCAGGAGGTCAATACAGTAGCCTTCAAAGCGCTGGTTCCCAGACAGCACAGTGTCTGATTTGGCAAACATGACAAAGGGTTCTTCCTACATGGCCAGAAAAGAAAAATAACACAGCCACATCAAGAACACATCAAGAACACAAGTAGGGTGGAAGACCATGTCGGGTCTTTGAGTGGGGCGGTGGAGCACGGCGGGCCTTGGGGCAGCAGTGAACTCCAACTCTGACGGACCTCCGGTGGACCTCAGTGGACTTTGACAAGCTGTGGGGGGTGCTTTTCTGGACCCCTTGTCCATGGTGGACTCTGGTGGTGTGGAGGGACTGGCCGGCCGATACCTGAGACTCGAGGAGTGGAGTGGTCATGGCATGACACCCCCAATGGAATGGATTTTAACAACTTTTAATAACTTTTAACATCAGAGAGAAGTGAGTGGAGGATTGACCACTTCCCCCATCTACCTAGAGGCAGCGGAAGCTATCGAGGGTCCCCTTGGTGTGAGTGTGGTACCCTTCCCAGGTGTGAGAGACTTGGGGGGAGTCCAGGATTGTGTGATGGTATGTAAGAGTGCCCACCCCTGAGTGAGAGACAGGTGGTGGACAGGGATGGATGGTGCCCCCCTACGACCAGGGAGAGAGGCTGGGCACGACCAGGGCACAGTGGGTGTTTAGAGTGTGGTCAGGCCCTAACAGCACCGAGAGCAGGAGCTGGTGCACTGGGGGCCTGCCATCACCTGTGGCTGATTGGGTACAGCAGGATGTGCGTGCGGGGGAGGGGACCCTTGTCTCAACCCAGGATTTTCAGAGGGCCGGGAGTGGAGGCAACTGGGCCTGGAAACACTGGGGGTTGCGGGGCGGGCTGCCCCATTGAGGTGTTGATGGGCCGGGGATGCTATGGCAGGAACCAGTGGGCAGGCCATCTCTGGGGAAGACACCCCTGGTGTTTGTTACCAGTGGTGTGTTTCGGCCCCCCCGGATTCACACCCAGGCTCTGGTCAGCAGATCCCCGAGGGCCCTGGTCTCCAGCTGCTGCTTCTCAATGCCAGGTCTGTTAACAACAAGGCCCCCCTCATATGTGATTTGATCACGGAGGAGGGGGCAGACCTGGCATGTATCACCGAGACATGGCTGGGCCCTGAAGGAGGGGTAGCCCTCTAGGAAATGTGCCCAGCCGGGTTTCAGGTGTGGAACCAGCCAAGACACTGGGGTAAGGGAGGAGGGGTGGCGGTTGTCATCTGAGCCTCTAGTGGCCTTCAGGGGCACTGCTCCGCAAGTGGCCAGTTGTGAGACACTGTTCTTCAAGTTGGGTTCCTGAGAGCCGTTGGGAGTGTTGCTGCTGTACGAGCCTCCCTGGTGCGTAGAAACCTCCCTGTCCGAGCTGCTGGAGGCCCTTTCAGGGCTGGTGGTGGAGTTCCCCAGGCTCATGGTTCTCGGGGACTTCAACGTGCCATCCCTGGGACGTACCTCAGAGGAGGCTCGGGAGTTCATGGCTACCACAGCAGCCATGGGCCTGTTCCAGATCATTTGGGACCCAATTCGAGACAGTGGCCTCACCCCAGACTTAGTTTTCATGTCAGAGCAGTGGCAATGTGATCTGAGGGGAGAGTTAGATCTTTCCCCTTTGTCATGGTCAGACCACGCCCTGGTGACCTTGAGATTCTCCTATGCCACTCCACTCCGCAGGGAGGCTGGACCTATTCAATTAGTCCACCCCCGGCAACTGATGTCATTAGGGTTCCAGAGGGAGCTGGGGGTTATACCCGAAGATCTGCTGCATGGTCCAGTGGAGGCCCTGGCTGCCACCTGGAATAGAGAGGCGGCGGGGGCCTTGGACAGGATCGCGCCTATGCGGCCTCTCTTGTCCAGTCGGGCCCAAAGCTCCCCCTGGTTTACGGAGGAGCTGAGGGTTCTGAAGAGGATTAAGAGACGCCTAGAGTGCCACTGGAGGAAGACAAAGACTGAATCCGACCGAACACAGGCTAGAGCTATTATATATTATAATAGCTCTAGCCTGTGTTTATAGAGTATATAGAGTATACTATATACTCTATTTATAGATATATATATCTATATACTCTATTCTATAGAGTATATTATAATATACTCTATTCCAGACTATTAAGGCCTACCTTGTGGTGATAAGAGTGGCGAAATGTCAATATTTCTCAGCTCTTATTGCATCTGCAGAATGCCGCCTGATGGCCCTATTTAAGATTACTCAATCTCTCTTAGGTAAGGTGGAGTCAGTGACCCACCGACAGGGCCATGCAGAGGAGTTTTCTGAGCATCTGCAGGATAAAATTGTGTGAAGCACAGTCTGGGGAGATGCCAAGGGAACGTTCTTACCCTGTTATCTGGGAACAGTTCGATCCTGTTGGACCTAAGGAAGTGGACAGGATCCTCCGGACTGTAAAGGCCACCACATGTCATCTAGACCCATGCCCTTCCTGGCTGGTGAAGGCAGCCTGGGAGGTGACATGTGGTTGGGTCCAGGCGATGGTTAATACATCCTTGGGGGAGGGGGTGTTCCCAGCTGCTTTCAAAGAGGCGCTGGTGCTCCCCCTCCTCAAGAAACCATCACTGGACCCTACCATGTTGGACAATTTTTGTCCTGTCTCCCACCTCCCCTTTTTGGGGAAGGTGGTTGAGAAAGTGGTAGTGTTACAACTCCAGAGGATTCTGGATGACATGGATTATCTAAACCCCTTCCAGTCAGGTTTCAGGCCAGGATATGGGACGGAGACTGCATTGGTCATGCTTATGGATTATCTCTGGCAGGAGGGGGATGGAGCAAGTGCATCCATCCTGGCTCTTCTCGACCTCTCAGTGGCTTTCGATACCATCGACCATGGTATCCTTTTGGGATGGCTCAGGGGGTTGGGGGTGGGTGGTGTAGTTCTGCACTGGTTCACCTTCTTCCTCCAGGGCTGAGCCCAATCAGTGGTAATAAGAGATAAGAGATCCGACCCTCAACCCCTCTTCTGTGGGGTGCTGCAGGGTTCGGTTCTCTCTCCTCTCCTATTTAATATCTACATGAAACCACTGGGTGAGATCATCCGCCACCACAGGATGAGGTATCATCAGTATGCTGATGATACTCAATTATATATCTCCATCCCGGAGGAAATAAGTGATGTGGTGGCTGCCCTTTCTCAGTGCCTGGGGGCTGTGGGGGTCTGGATGGGGAACAACAGGCTTTGGCTGAACCCTGGTAAGACAGAGTGGCTGTGGGTTGATGGCTCCTCTGGATCCGGGAAGTTGTCATCTCTGGTCCTGGATGGGGTTGCACTACCCCATTTGGACCCAGTGCGGAATCTGGGGGTCCTTCTGGAATCATGACTCCTGCTTGAAGAACAGGTGGCAGTCATGGCCAGAAGGCGCAACTCCATGTTGTGTGCCAGTTTCGCCATTTCCTGGATCGGGAAACCCTCAGAAAGGTCACTCATGCCCTGGTCATCTTCCATATAGACTATTGCAATGTGCTCTACATGGGGCTACCCTTGAAGTGTATCTGGAAGCTTCAGCTGATACAGAACGTGGCTGCGTGCATGGTTATTGGTGCCCCAAGATCAGCACATGTGACACCTCTGCTGCGCCAGCTACACTGGGCGCCAGTATGCTTCCGGGTCCAATTCAAGGTGTTGGTTATCACCTTTAAAGCCCTACATGGCATGGGACCAGACTACTTAAGAGACCGTCTCATCCCCATAACATCGACCCGTCCCACTTGGGCATGCAGAGAGGTAAGGGAATTTCACTTGGCGGGGCCCAGGAGGCGGGCCTTCTCTGCAGTGGCAGTATTGTCTGTAGTGTATTTTATATATTTTAATTGCTGATTCCAATGTAAACCGCCCAGAGTCCCCCTTTCGGGGGGAAATGGGCGGTGATAGAAATTGGAAAAATAAATAAATAAACACAGACGCTGAATTCAAGCCCCCCAACCTGAGCCAGGGAGTCATGTCTACCAGTCGTATGGCCAGCTGGAACGGCTGCAACAACATTTTCTGGCATTAACTTCCTAGCCAGCTTGATCATTAAGCACCACCATATTCCATCATTAGCATATGTTTAATCGGCTGTGTTTTGCAAATCTAGCTGGTCAGATTCAAGGCAAAGTTAAGCACTCTGAAATGTCAGTAAAAGCACACTGGCCTCTTACATTGGATTCTGGCCCTTGTACTCAACTGAGAACATATGACAGAAAACCAGGTGGCTAGTGGAGGCCTCTCTTTGTACCCAGTCAAGGACTTCCACACACTTGCAGACTTCTGCATCAATGAAGCTTTGAATTATTCTTTCACCACATTACAGAAAGTCCATGCTCAGGCTCAAAAAGCAACCCATGCTTTGCACTACCCATTAGTTTTAGGATGTCAGTTTTCAGAACAGACCTGCAAAAGTTAGTGACCCATTTCTGTCTCCAGAGTAACATAACTGATATGTGTGGACAGTAACAGAAGCACAGATAAGGATCCTGCACACATGGCACAAAAATAGGTCCCATGTGCCATAAAATTGGCAGAATGGTCAAGCTTGCAGCTCCTGTGCCTTACATTAGCTTTTCAGTCTGGGGGCATCTGGAGCCACTTGAAAGCCCCCCTGACCTCAGGAGGCTCCAAAGCCATCCGCATTAACAGCCAACAAAGCAGCCACAGCTCTAGGCAGAAGCTCTGCTTCCCTCAGCGCCATTCCTGGAGGTCTCCAGCACAGAGTAATTCCTGGACTCTGCAGGGCACACATTCACAGGCTGTTCCACAATTTATTACTGGAAATGGCCAGGCATTCAATTTGCAAGCTTTCAAGGCTTGCTAATAAATTTATCAGCAAAGGTGCCCTCAATTTCAGGATCTTCACAACTCTTCTATGGCTTGAGGAGAGCAGAACAATCTGTTGGGCAACATGAACCTGCCCCCAGCATGTTCCTGCAACATGAACAGAAGGGTGTGAAAGAAGGGGGAGGGAGCGATTCAAGCCAACATTCTCCTTTCTTCCCTTTTTCTCCTTCTAGCATTCAGTTCCCACCAGCAACATTATTATACATGAAGCAGCGAAGAGCAAGAGAGCGGCCTTCTCCCCCCTCCCCTCTCTTGCCCAGGGGGTTGAGGCCAAGGAAAGCAGGAGCTCTACAAACCTCAGGGATTCTGCTGGGCTTATGCCTTGCGGGAAAAGGAGGCTTTTCCAGCAGAAACTGTCAGTGAGGGACTTGAGTGACAGGGCCAAGGAAACCAGGGAAATCGGGGAGGGGGCCTTTCCCCCCCTTGCAGCCTGGCCAGGACTGTTTTCCAGACCTCAGGAAGTTTTCTCCTTTCCAATCCCCCTTTTCACCACTTGGCCAATTTGTTTTCCTTCTGACCAACAAAGGTCCAGGAAGATGCTTCACTCAGTGTGTGCTGCAGAAAAAATGAGTTTACACAGAGGTTTCTACAAGGGGTAGCATCAAGACCCAATATTTTAAAGGTACGGTGGGAATCCACTGTATTATTATGATTATGATTATGATTGTATGGTAATCTACAATTGGATTCACAGTCAAAGACTGGTGAAAATGGCTGTTGTGGGTCTTCCGGGCTGTGTGGCCGTGTTCTGGAAGTTGTGGTTCCTAACGTTTCGCCAGCATCTGAGTGCTCACAGAGTGCTCCTGCCCTCTGAAGATGCTGGCCACAGATGCTGGCGAAACGTTAGGAACCACAACTTCCAGAACACGGCCACACAGCCCGGAAGACCCACAACAACCATTGAACTCCGGCCGTGAAAGCCTTCGACAATACATTGACTGGTGAAAACTTAATAATTCAAGTCCTAACCAAGGACCTAAAATTATTAAGGTAGCATCTGAGGATATAAGCAGTTCCAAGCAGGGTATTTTTTTTTTGTAAAATTAGGGTGTTCAGGTCCAATAAATTCAAAATTTCCAAATATTGAGGGAGTCCTTTAGGTATTGCTCCAAGGGCTCCAATAACAATTTGGCATAACAGCGGATTTCTTTTTCTGTAAGCATTCAACTTCGACCTGCCAGTCCCGGTATTTTGTAATTTTTTCGGATTGCTTTTCTCAATCCTAGCATCACCCGCTATAGCAACATCATTGAACACACTTTCTCCTTTTCAATGACTGCTATGTCAGGCATGTGATGAACAAGGTGCCTGTCTGTTTGGATCTTAAAGTCCCATAAGAGTCCCTTGAGGGAGTTGGGCGGTGAGAAATCGAATAAATAAATAAATAAATAAATAAATAAATAAATAAATAAATAAATAAATAAATAAAATTTAACTTGCTCATTTTCCAAAACCTTCTCGACTTGATGGTCCCAGCGGTTCTCGCTATATTCAAATCCAAACCTCTGGCAAAGTTTCCAATGAATAATTTTGGCAACTCAGTCATGATGCTGCTTGGAGTCAGTTTGTGAATTTTTGCTGCAGCCACTGATCAGATGGTCAGTTGTTCCATCCTTTTCACTACAAAGGCGACACTTACTGTTGTTTGTTACATGATGAATTTTCACTTTCGTGTAATTAGTCGGCAAAGCTTGTTCTTGAGCAGCTAAAATAAAGCCTTCAGTTTCTTTCTTTAACACTCCTGATCTTAACCAGCTCCATGTGGGTTTTTTATTGGCTTTTCCTTCTATATCCTTCACGTATTGGTCATGCATTGGCTTGTTCTTCCAATTAACAAATCGGTTTTCAGTTGTTTCTTTCCTATACTCAGCTTTCACCTTTGCTGTTTTCAAAAGCTTTCCTGGATTGCCTTCCTTCAATAAGGGTTCTTCGCTTTTCTTAATATAGTCATTCAAGCCATGCTTTTCTTCCTCCATGGTTTGTTTCACCTGTACGAGTCCTCTGCCCCCTTCAGCTCTTGGCAAATACAGCTGATCAATATCACTTTTCGGGTATAAAGCATGGTATATTGTCATTTGTTTCCTTGTTTTCCGATCCAAGTTATCAAGTTCCATCTGGGTCCAGTCAACTATTATAATTATTGTATACACGACAACGTGAAATAACAGCTGCCAGTTCTTTAGCTGGTGTTGGCCTTCATTCACATTGAGTTCTTCCAAAGAACCTTGGAGGTTGTAATGTATCGGCACAGTATCTGTGTGAATCCAGGCAGTTGTCAGGATGTCACCCATGCCATCCTGCCATGGCGCCAGGAAGGAACATCCTGCCAGTCTGTTAAACTCACAGAATCATTTAGAGGTGCTTTACAGTAAAACTACCAGATGTGTAAAGTAGGGGGGAATGCTGGCAATGGGGTTTGGGTGTATTCACAGAACTGCAAACTATGTTAATCAAAGATCGCACCAGGCGATTAATCACCCGGGATAGATCAAAGGGCAGTATCACCACATTAGTTGATTCGGACCCAGAAACACCTGAAAACTGAGAGGTGAAGGGAAGGGCGATTGAGCTGCGAATCCCGATGAGGGGGAGGGGGAAACTTGGAGATTCTTAAACTGTTGGTTGCAGGAGTTTTATTCACTCGAGTCTTTAACGTTTAATGGAGACCTCATGGTCTGTGCAAAGACCAGGCATAGTTACAGTTCAGATACAAAGTACATGTAGATAGCAGTCAAAAGAAGCATAGAAAAATTAAATGGCTTTAATAAAGATTCTTTCATTTTCCTGAGGGACTTGTGTCAGGAATTCTGATTTAATAGTCAATGGATTGAGGGCATCACAGCAGTGTGGCCTCTTGTAATTGACAGATGGAAATTTTGTCAATGTGCAGATTTTCTAAATGCCACCCAAAGTTTTTTGGTATGGCACCCAGTGCGCTGATAACCACTGGGGCCACCACTGCTGGTTTATGCCATAATCTTTCAACTGCTGGTTTTCAGATCTTGACACTTTGTGATCTTCTCCAATTCTTTGTCTTCTATTCTACTATCCCCTGACATTGCCACATCAATTATCCACACTTTCTTCTTTTCAACCACAGTTAAATCTGGTGTGTTATGCACTAAGACTTTATCAGTTTGTATTTGGAAATCCCACAATATTTTAACCTGCTTATTTTCGACTACTTTTTCAACTATATGTTCCCATCAATTTTTCATTACTGGCACATGATCATTTTTACAGGTGTTCCAGTGAATCATTTTGGCGACTGTGTTCTGTTGTTGTTTATAATCAGTTTGTGTGATCTTCTTGCATGAGCTGAGTATATGATCTACTGTTTCTTCTGCTTCTTGGCACAATCTGCACTTTGAATCATTTGATGATTTTTCAATTCTGGCCTCGATTGCATTAGTTAGAATAGCTTGCTCTTGAGTGGCCAAAATCAAGCCTTCAGTTTCTTTTTTTAATGTTCCAGTTATTCTTCTTGGCGATCACTCGTAGCCGAGTAAGATTGTCTTCCAGGGGTAAAATCTTAACAGTGTTCCAGTTATAAGCCATTGTCAGGTTTTATCTTTATCCATTTTACCCTTGATCTTTTGTAGAAATTGACCATGTTATGCTTTTCCTTGCCAGAATTCTGTTCATGTTTTTATTACATTATTTCAATATTCTTCTCTGCAATGGCTCCCGCCCTCTGGAACTCTCTGCCCCCAGAGGTGAGACAGGCCCCATCGCTCCTGACCTTCCAGAAGAACCTGAAGGCTTGGCTCTGCTGTCTCGCCTGGGGCGGGAAGGGGAGTAATGATTCTTGGGGGTGGCTGGCACCTTAGAGCTCTCCTCATGGAATTAGATCTTCTAGGCCACTTGGATTTTATATTTATATTTATTTTTATATTTATATTTGTAATTTTGTATTAATATTTTAGCTGTTATTTATACTCATTGTTTTAATCTGCTTATTGCTGTAAACTGCCCAGAGTCCCTCTTTTTGGGGGAGATGGGCAGCGGCAAAATTCAAAAAACAAAAAAATAATAAAAATAATAATAATTATAAAAATAATGTTTCCTGTACATTCACTAAGTTCCAATTTTTTTAACTTGCATCAGTGCTTGTTCTTGACTGTCTTTTACATAATCAGCCAATGCATGCTCTTCTTCTTCGACAGTTTGTTTGACTTGAAGTAAACCTCTGCCTCCAATTCTGCAGGGCAGGTATCATCTATCAATGTCACTACGGGGATGTAATGCATAGTGAATAGTCATGAGTTGTCTTGTTTTTTGGTCCAAACTGTCCAGTTCAGCTTGTGTCCAGTTAATAATTCCAGCAATGTATCGTATAATAGATATGGCCCATGTATTGAAGGCTTTGATGGTGTTTCCACCATTCAATTTTGCCTTTAACAATTTTCTCACTCTTTGTGTGTATTCTTTACTGATCACATTTTTCACTCATCCATGTTTGATGTTATCCAGCTGTAAAATGCCCTGATACTTGTAGGCTTCATCCTGATGCCTCCTGATGGTTTGGGCATTTGGCATTTCAATTCCATTACTGTTTGTGATTGTACCCCAATTTTTTGCTACTGTAACACATTTCTCTAGGCCAAATTCCATTGCTATATCTGTGTTAAAAATTCTTACAGTATTTGTCAATGACTGGATTTCAATTTCTGATTTTCCATAAAGCTTCAGATCATCCATATAAAACAAATGTGAGATTTTATTAGCATTTTTTGCTGTTTGGTAGCCAAGATTTGTTTTTTTTCAAAATCACTGAAAGTGGGATCATAGCAATGACAAATAATAACAGTGATAATGAGTCACCCTGGAAGATGCCTCTCCTAATGTTGGCAAGCCCATATTTTTCATTTCCAACCACCAATTCTGTCTTCCACTGCTTCATTATTTTTTCGATAAAGATTCTAATGTTTTTGCTGACACCAGTTGTTTCCAAACATTTGATGATTCAACTATGTGGAAATGAATCAAATGCCTTTCTATAGTCAATCCAGACCATGTGTAAATCGGGTTTTCGGATTTTGCAGTTCTCCAAAACTATTTTACCAATCAGAAGTTGATCTTTTGTACCTCTGCTTTTCCTTCTATTTCCTTTCTGTTCTACTGGAAGGATGTTATTTTCTTCGATTTCTTGTTATCGGCCTATGGTTTCCTGGTGTTGTCCCTTTTGCTGGGTCTTTTTGAATCAGTTAAGTTTTGCCAGTTATTAACCAGTCACTGATGTCTCCTTTACGCAATACTTCATTAAGCTGTTTAGCCATAATTGGATGTAAGCTAGTTAGATATTTGAGCCCAAAGCCAGGCAATTGATCATTTCCAGGAGATATCCAGTTTTTAATCATTTTCACTCGATTTTTAACCATATCTCCTGTTATTATTAGTTCTTCCATTTGATTTTTACTAAATTCATCTTCAAATTCTTTTATCCATCCAGCATTTTTATTATAATCTTTCTGAGTTTCCCATAGATCTTTCCAAAACTGGATTGTTTCATTTTTGTTTGGTTTTCCATTTTTAGAATTTCTATTGCCATTTATACTTTGGTAGAATCACCTCTGGTCTGATTGGAATAGCTGATTTTGCTTAAATTGGATGACTTTTGCCTCATAGTGTTCAATTCTCCCAGCTATAGCTGTTATTTGTTGCTTTATGATTTCGAAAGCTTCTTCAATTTTTCTGGTGCTGAGCCAATATTTTCTTATTACACTTGTCTTGATCCTTATATTCTTTAATTTTTGTTCTTTCATGTTCTTTAAATTACTCGCATCTGATATTAATTTCTTTATCTTGGGATTGAACATGATTTTGCTTTTGGTTTTCTAATTTCGATACCCAGTTCTTCTGTAACCACCATGCTGTACTGCAGACAAGCTGATTGGCCTGCTTGATAGATGTTATTTTAATTGTTGCAAGCACCTTATTCACGTCTTTCATTATAGGTGCCAGGCCTTTTTGGGCACTACTTTCAGTGCTGGCAGTCTTTGTCTTTCTACTGGTAATTCTGCATACATCTCTTTTAATTCTTCTTGTCGGCGAGCCAGTTCATAGGTTGTTTCAATGCTGACCTGTACTGGTTCTGTTGTTATTACTTCTTCTAAGTTATCATTTCTGTAGTTCATTTCTACATATTATTATTATTATTATTATTATTATTATTATTATTATTTACTTGGTGCTCTCTGAGCCTTGTTGTTTTCTTGCAGAAGTTTCATTGCCAGACTAGGCAACATCATCAGTACGAAAAGGGAGTGGGACTTGCTCTCTGTTTATATACCATGGCTTGTCCTGCTTGTATTGGTGCAGGTGTTGTTCTCCCCTTAGGAGAGAACAACATATTATTATTATTATTATTATTATTATTATTATTATTATTATTACTACTACTACTACTACTACTACTACTACTATAGAGCCAGTTTGGTATAGTGATGAAGGTGCTGGCCTAGAAACCAGGAGGTGGTGAGTTCTAGGCCTCCCTTAAGTATGAAAGCCAGCTGGTTGACTTTGGGCTAGTCCCTCTCTCTCAACCCAACCCACCTCACAAGGTTGCTGTTTTGGGGAAAAGAGGAGGCAGGAGAACTAAATATGTTCAGTGCCTTGAGATGATGATAGATGATAGATGATAGATGATAGATGATAGATGATAGATGATAGATGATAGATGATAGATGATAGATGATAGATGATAGATGATAGATGATTGATAGATGATAGATGATAGATGATAGATGATAGATGATAGATAGATGGATATTAAAAAAGGGAGATAAAAATCATCATCATCATCATCATCATCATCATCATCATCATCAAAGCAGGGCAAAACATGCA
The DNA here is from genome assembly GCA_023362775.1 of Charina bottae. Taxonomy (NCBI): domain Eukaryota; kingdom Metazoa; phylum Chordata; class Lepidosauria; order Squamata; family Charinaidae; genus Charina; species Charina bottae. The sequence continues at coordinate 2,011,151 of JALMGJ010000013.1, read as the reverse complement.
GTAGGCCCTCCTACCCCAAGAAGGGCTTCATTTATTCAGAACTGTCCCCTATTCCTCCCTTCAGCTTTTTCCTTTTTCCTGCTGTTAACAGAGACCTCCCAAATGCCTTTCCACTCACTATCTCTAAAAGTAAAGGTAAAGGTTCCCCCCACACATTTGTGCAGTCGTGTCCGACTCTAGGGGCCGGTGCTCATCTCCGTTTGTTAGCTGAAGAGCCAGCGTTGTCTGAAGACGCTTCCACGGTCATGTGGCCGGCATGACGCACGCGGAACGCTGTTACCTTCCCACTGAAGTGGTACCTATTCATCTACTTGCATTTGCATGCTTTCGAATTGCTAGGTTGGCAAGAGCTGGGGCGAGTGCGGGAGCTCACTCCGTCACGCGGGGCTAGGGATTCGAACCTCCGAACTTGCAATCTTCCGATCGACAAGCCTGGCGTCTTACCCACTGAGCCACCACGCCCCTTTCACTATCTCTAGCAAGAATAAAATGCAGGGATGCAGATTTTAATTTCTGATAAAATTGAGTCAGTGTTAAAAAAAAAAACAGGCTGAATCTTCCACAATATATTTGCAAATTTTCAGCTTTGGAGGAGCAGTAGCTATAGATACAGTAAATGATCTAGGACAGTCTGCATCTAATAATGACTCAGTGAATCCTGACTTCAGCATCTCCTCCAACGAAGGCTTGCATGAATGTGAGACTGCCTTTATCCTGGTCTGGTTTATCCACTTTAAAAGACAGGGCAAATGGGAGAGGCTTGCCTTGTAGACAAAGTAAGTGGCTGAATGGGAATCTGAGAATCTAGCTTAGAATTGGCCTTAATAAAAGTGTTAACTAGCAATTATTGTGATTAAGGCTTGTAACTGTTTATTAGCATTAAGTATGGCTGAGCCAGAGGGATATTTCTGACTGGATTTTGAGAGCATGATGGCAGCAGAGAAAGGGAAGCTGATGGGCACCAGAAATGAGAGGCAGAAATGCTTTGTGAGCCATTGGTTGACAGTTAAGATATATTCCAAATGTCAACTCACAGGTGTACCTAAGCCCAGTCCCAGTCCTTTCCTCATTCCAAAGAGACTTCCCTTTCCCAGACACTCTCATGCTCCCAAAATCGTGGGTGCTTCTGAAGGAGATTTTTCCTTGCAACTGCTACACATCATAGAAAGTGGAATCAATGTCATCGTCTGTTGGGAAACCTTCTGTGATTTCCTGCAATTTCTTCCATCTTTTTTCTTACCCGAAAAAAGGTTGCCAAGGAAGGCATTGCTCCAAATCCTTTGAGCAGAGTCCACATATAAAACTTCCACTCCCCTCATCCTGTACTGGGAGCCAAAGTGATAGGCTTATCATGAACAGAACAAGTGTCCTTAAATTAAATGAAGACTCAGGAGACTCCCAAGGGAAAGCTAAGCAGGCAAGAAGTCAGTCTCCCTCCACTTTAGCTCCGCTCACCTGTCATAGTTTCATACGTACACGTGTCAAGCATTGTAAGAACTTGACCCGTGTTTGCTTTTGTGCCAAAAGCCTTGCTGCTCGCAATGAACCACTTGCCTTGACATTCCTGCCTTGGCCAGTTTTCTGATAAGACACCTGGACTGTTAACAAGCGTTCTGAAGGGAGGGGTCGAACTGGAGTGGGAACTGGTTTGTTTTTAATTAGATAGTAAATGATGTCAGAGGGATGTTCTTAATTTCAAACTATGCACGTCAGTTTGGCCATTCGAAACTTTGCCTTTGCCTCAGGTATTCTGATCCTTAATAAATGAAACTTTTTAGCATGAACTGACTGAAAGATTTGAGTTTGGGATCCTGATAGTGAGACACTCACAGAAAGCTTCGAATGGACTGTTCACCATGGCTACCTGCCCCAAGGATACTGTTCTTTCAAAGACAGAAACTCCTGCTGTGGATACAGGAATGCCTGGTGATTTCTTCATTACTGATGGATGGCAAGATGAAGACATCAATGATGGGACTGAAGGTGTCCTTCCAAAGAGAGTTAGACTTTCCCAGTCCCCCAGCTCAGATTTGGGGACTGCAGGTGTCCTCCCAGGGGAAGTAAGACTTTCCCAGTCCCCACCATCAGAAGCAGCAGACTTGCTTGTCCTAAAAATGGGGGTGCAATTAACCCAGTTTGCCAAGCCAGATCTAACAGTGTCCTTTGGCAGATGACAAAGGACATCACCATACCAATATCGAGAAATCGAGGAGTTACAGCAATCAACATTGGATTGCCAACCTGAAGTGAGATGGCAGCAGCCTGGAACTCAGCCCAAAACCCAGTAGGTGGAAGCAGCTTGGACCACCAACCCTGTGTTTCAGAAAAAACGAGACAGCTGGTCGTCGGCTGTTGGGCGAGATGCAGACCCCGGAGCTGCACCGCACGTTACACTACAGCGTGGGTCAAGACCCCACACAGGGCAACGCCTTGGAGTTGTGGAATCCCAAATTACAGAACTTGGAGGCTGTGTAGATGACATACAGTTTGATACATAGAGCCAGTTTGGTCTAGTGGTTAAGGTGCTGGGCTAGAAACCAGGAGTCTGTGAGTTCTAGTCCTGCCTTTGGCATGAAAGCTGGGTGGGTGACCTTGGGCCAGTCACTCTCTCTCAGCCCAACTCACGTCACAGGGTTGTTGTTGTGGGGAAAAGAGGAGGAGGGAGTATTAGGTATGTTCGCCACCTTGAGTTTTTTATAAAAATAATAAAGGCGGGATAAAAATTAAAATAAATAAATAAAATAAATACAGAACATACTACAAACAATAAGCCAGCAGGTGCTTCAGATAGCGAAAGCCACCACCGGCCATATCCCACAAAGCGGCAGGTCCGATCACTGGGGCACCGCTCCTAATGCACCCCATCTGGCAAGACCCCCACCATTCCCACCCATGGCGCCACCACCTCAGCCCGCCAACTACATGCTGGAAGTAGGGCTACCCATTGGTGGTGGAGGCTTCAGGCTACAAGAACTAAAAGTTAAATTTGGAGGCAATCTGAAACAACTAGCCTGGTTTTTGAATCAAGTTCGCATATTCATGGATGCTTGGGGGGGATACTTCCCAGACAAGGACTCAAAAATTCAGTATGTTACTGCACATCTAGAAGATGAAGCAGCCGATTGGGCTGTGGACTTAAGTGAAAGCGAGGGCCCTGAGTCACAGGACTTTGATGAATTCATGTTTGCCCTCCGCACTCGCTTTGAAGATCCCCCCTCAGTGATGCGAGCCTGTACTAGATTGCAAACATTCAAACAAGGAAACAAATACATTTCAGTTTACGCTTCAGAGTTTAAAAATCTAGTGGGGAAAATGACTGACTGGCCGTAATCTCTAGAAATAGATCACTTCACCCTTGGCTTAAACACCGAGATATTAGAATGGTGTTTAGCATGAGCCAAACCTACAACTCTACGTGCATGGATTTGCCTCATTGGAGAAGTTGAAGCAGCTTATGCGCAAGTGAAATGGCAACAGCACTACCAGTTAGCTGGAAAATGCATCTCCGAAGCCCCTGTGCCTGCTGAGTGCAAAGACGCACGGCAGGGGTAGAAAACTTAACGTCCTCAACCACCCAGAACTGCCGCTTGTTTTCGCTGTGGCGAAGATGGACATCAAGCAGCAGCCTGCCACTTTGTCTGGGTGCCATCGACCTGAATTTTTTGTAGGCTTTAAGAGGCTACAATGAAACACTGGGTGAATTCTCATGTTTTTTTGGAAGTTGCAGTTGTACTATCACTTTGTTTATTATTTTCATAATTGGGAAAGGACCTATGTATTTTGGTCCCAGTTTTTTGCAAGGTTGTGCAGACTTTAGAAATTTGGTGGACAAGTATACTTTGTCTCCCACTTTAAACAGCCATTCTGGTGCCCTTTTCCAGTCAGCAAATTTTTTGTACGTTTCTTTGGCGTTTGTTAAAGCTTTCTCTATCATTGGCCATCCCTCTGCTATGTGTTTTATCCAGTTATCTAAGGGGACAATTTCAGTTTTGTTACTGGGTAGGTCCGGGAAGCCTAGGAACTCCTGTCCATTTACGACTTGAAACAGAGAGAAGCCCATGCTCTGATGCACAGAATTATTGTATGCTACTTCCGCAAATGGAAGGAAGTCCACCCAATCGTCTTGTTGGTAATTAGTGTAACATCTGAGGTATTGTTCCAGTAATTGGATAACCTGTTCACAGCCACCATCCATCTCCAGATGAAATCCAGTGCTTAGCCCTTGTCCTACACCAATTATTTTTAAAAATGCTCTCCAGAATTTGGATGTGAATTGGATGCCGGTCGCTGATTATTCTTTCCAGACATCTGTGTATTCTGTGCACGTGTTCTACAAACATTTTTGCCAATTGCCCTGCATTTGGAATGCTTGCCCAAGGGATAAAATGAGCTGGATTGGAAAATAAGTCTGTTACTACCCAGATGACCATTTTCTTATGGCTTTCTGGTAAGTCTACTATGAAATCCATGGCTATTTTTTTCCATGGTTGGGTGGGGCTTGCTACGTTTTGTAATAATTCTCTGGGCTTGCCTCCCACTCTTTTCGCCATTGCACATGTGGGGCAACTAGCTATGTATTCCTCCACATCTTTGCGAATGGAGGGCCACCAGAATTGCCACCTTAGTAGGTGCAAAGTTTTCACAAATCCAAAATGGTCAGCTGACTGCATCGTGATTTCTTTTCAATATTACCTTTCTTAGGGGTTCTGGTATGTATAGTCATTCCCCGTGCCACCAAAGCTTTTCCCCAGCTTCTAGTGACTGCTACCATCCCCGTTTGTGACTGTGGGATGATTGAATCTACTATCTCCTCCCTCTGACTGTTGTGCTGTGGTAACCAGGATAAGGCATCAGCCAAAAATTTCTTTTTCCCAGTTATGTATTTCAATGTGAAATTGAATCTGCTAAAGAACTGTGCCCATCTAATGAGTTTGGGATTTAGTTTTCTTGGGGTGTTCAGTGCTTCTAAGTTTTTGTGATCTGTCCAGACTTCAAATTGCTGGGGGGCACCTTCTAACAGGTGTCTCCAAGTGGCTAATGCTCATTTTACAGCATATGCTTCCTTCTCCCAAACGTGCCAACGATGTTCTGTTTCATTGAATTTGCAGGAGAGGTACGTGCATGGCCTCAGGTCATCTCTCTGTAAAAGAATTCCACCCAAAGCGGTATCTGATACGTCAGCCTGTATGACTAGAGGTTTTGTGGGATCTGGGTGTTGTAGTATGGGTTCTGATGTGAAAAGTTGCTTTAATCCCTCGACCATTGTATTTTTGCCCCCGGTTTGTTTGTTTTGGAGTGCCCCTTTCCTTTTGTTTTGAGTCGATCTGTAAGTGGTAGTGCCACTTGCATGAAGTTATTTATAAATTGCCTATAGAAATTTGTGAATCCTAAGAAACTCTTAGTTTACCAGAAGTGCAAGCTGGGTTTCGAAGAGGCAGAGGAACTAGAGATCAGATTGCCAACATTCGCTGGATCATGGAAAAAGCAAGAGAGTTCCAGAAAAACATCTACTTCTGCTTCATTGACTACGCTAAAGCCTTTGATTGTGTGGATCACAACAAACTCTGGCAAATTCTTAAAGAGATGGGAGTACCAGACCACCTTAGCTGTCTCCTGAGAAACCTGTATGCGGGTCAAGAAGCAACAGTTAGAACTGGACATGGAACAACCGGCTGGTTCAAAATTGGGAAATGAGTACGACAAGGCTGTATATTATCACCCTGCTTATTTAACTTATATGCAGAGTACATCATGAGAAATGCCAGGCTGGATGAATCACAAGCCGGAGTTAAGATTGCCAGGAGAAATATCAACAACCTCAGATATGCAGACGATACCACCCTAATGGCAGAAAGTGAAGAGGAACCAAAGAGCCTCTTGATGAGGGTGAAAGAGGAGAGTGCAAAAGCTGGCTTGAAACTCAACATAAAAAAAACCCAGATCATGGCATCTGGTCCCATCACTTCCTGACAAATAGAAGGGGAAGAAATGGAAGCAGTGACAGATTTTATTTTCTTGGGCTCCAAGATCACCGCAGACGGTGACTGCAGCCATGAAATTAAAAGACACTTGCTCCTTGGGAGGAAAGCTATGGCAAACCTAGACAGCATATTAAAAAGCAGAGAGATCACCTTGCCGACAAAGGTCCGTATAGTTAAAGCGATGGTTTTTCCAGTAGTAATGTATGGCTGTGAGAGTTGGACCATAAGGAAGGCTGAGCGCCGAAGAATTGATGCTTTCGAACTGTGGTGCTGGAGAAGACTCTTGAGAGTCCCTTGGACTGCAAGGAGGTCAAACCAGTCAATCCTAAAGGAAATCAACCCTGACTGCTCATTGGAAGGACAGATGCTGAAGCTGAAGCTCAAATTCTTTGGCCACCTAATGCGAAGAGAGGACTCACTGGAAAAGACCCTGATGCTGGGAAAGACTGAAGGCAAAAGGAGAAGGGGACGGCAGAGGATGAGATGGTTAGAGAGCATCACCGATGTAATGAACATGAATTTGAGTAAACTCCGAGAGACAGTGGAGGACAGGAAGGCCTGGCGTGCTATGGTCCATGAGGTCACGAAGAGTCGGACATGACTAAACGACTGAACAACAACAACAAGAAACTCTGTAATTTTTTTTCTGGTTTTAGGCAGTTCCCACTACCGCCCGTACTTTCTCTGGATCCATTTCAATCCCTCTGCTGGATACCCGATACCCCAAATAGTCTAGTTGTTCTTTCATAAATTCACATTTAGACAATTTCACACACAATTGGTTATCCAGCAATTGTTTCAACACCTCCCGCACCAACCGTATGCTTTCTTCTACTGTTTCAGTGTAGATTAAAATGTCATCAAGTACTCCCCAGTACTCCCCGATATAAAAATTCATGCAATACCTCATTAATTAAACTCATGAAGACCCCGGACCCACCTTTTAACCTGAATGGCATCACAACATATTGAAAGCAACCAAATTGACAATTAAATGCTGTTTTCCATTCATCCTCCTCCTGAATTCATACTCAAAAATATACCTCTCTTAAGTCCAGTCTGGTGAATATTTTTTCTTTCGATAGGTGTGCTAAAATGTCCATCATCAGTGGTAAGGGATATTTATTCGATGTGCTGATGGCATTCAGTCCTCGATAGTCTGCGTATAAATGCAGCAACCCGTCTTTCTTCTTCCTTAACGTGACTGGTGCTGCCATGGGTGAGGTCGCCAGCTGGATGAAACCTCATTCTAAATTTTTGTCAATCAACTCCATAAGCATTTCTAGTTCTTTAGGAGTCATGGAATACATTTTGGATTTTGGTAATTCTGCCCCCGGTTCCAATTAAATAGCGCAGTCTGTTTTTCTGGGGGGGGGGGGCAGCTGATTAGATTCATTTTCTCCAAAAACTTCTTTTAGGTCATGGAACTGGGTTGGGATGAATTCAACCACCTCCCCTTGTGTGTGCTCCCCAGATTCCATTGCTGCTCCTATTAATTCAATCCCCCCAAGTTCATCGGATTCAAATCCCTCATACTTTCTGTCTTTGAAAATCATCTGGCTGGTTGACCAATTTACTAGAGGGAATTGATCTTTCAACCATGCCAAACCCAATACTATGGGATGATCTGCTGTGGGGGTGACAATAAATCTCAATGTTTCTTCGTGTGTTCCTATCTGGTTCTTTTGGACCAGTTCTGTACAGTACTCCACCTTCATCTCTGACCCATCTAGTTGAATGAAATTGATGGGTTTGGGTAATTGTTTTACTTTTAAACTTAGTCCAGTAACTAAAGTGGGGTGGATTAGGCATCGTGTGCAGCCCAAATCCAACAACCCTGCTAGGTTTGTGCCTCTTTGGCCCCTTAATGTCTCTATTTTGACACATATTAACATAGAAGAACAGAGTCCACTCACCAGGGAATCCTCGCGCCTATGTTTGGTTGCCTGTCTCTTGGCGCTTAAGACAGGCTCCGTCCATTTCCCACTGTCTGGGATTCTTCATCTGTGGAACTGTCTGTTTCTGGAAAAACTTCGCGGAATTTCCTATCTTTTGAAGCTGCTGCCATTCCTTTCTTTTTTAGTTCAACCTGTTTGGAGCTTTCTTCTCCTGCTTTAGGAGTCACTGGGCTCATGGTTTGTGGGCAACTGGTGATGCGATGTCCCTCTTTTCCACATTTGAAACACAAGCCTTTTTAATTGCCATTCCTTTTCCTCCCCCGACTTAAGGCTTGTTCGTTTCTCGGGGGTGGCAGCTGCATTGGGTGGTCTTTTCTCTCCTGGTTGGGCTCGTTGCTGTCTTTTGAAGCGGATACGCATATCCTCTACTTCACCAGCCAAACAGATCCACCCCTTCAATGTTCCGGGATCTCCTCTGGCCAGAGACCACTCCAGGATTTCAGGTTGTAATCCCCCTTGGAAATACTCAATTTTCAATGACTCTGGCCAGTTTGTTAGTTTACCTGCCAGTCTCCTGAATTCTGTGGCATATTCAGAAATCGACTGGTTCCCTTGTTTAATGCCTTGCAGATACGTTCTGGCTCTTATTTTTGCTAGTGGGTCTTCAAATCATTCTCTTAGAGAGCTCATGAAATCATTAAAGTTCTCTAGTTCTATCACCTCTGAATCATGCAACCCTGTTATCCACTCCACTGCTTCTTGCTCGAGGTGGGCTGAAACGTAGCACACCTTAGAGCCTTCTGTGGGGAATAGTTCCTCACATTCTTCCATGAACCCATTTACATGGGTTAGGAAGCAAGATAAGTTCTTTGGGTCCCCATTGAACTTTACCTTCAAATCCTGCACCCTGAACGACGCACCTGGGCTCGATGTCCGTCTCACTGCTCTGCTTCAAAGTCGGTTGCATTGCGGCGGCGTTCTTAACAGGAAGGAAGCAGTCTTACCGGTTCATCCCACTCTGGATTTTCTTCACTGGCCGAACTTTCTTCCTCACTTTCTGGAGATGTCTCCTCATCGACCGCCTCTGCACGAGTTGCCGTATGTTTTTCTAATAGGTAGAGGATCTGATCGACCATTCTTTGCAGGTGCGACATTCGATCCTCTATGCTGTCCATCTTTTCCTCCAGAGCCTCTACTCGCTGCTCCGTTGTCACTCAGTGGGAGTGGGCACCTCTTCCTTTGGTTGCCCACTGATCTGAGTACTGCTCCACGTCACCCCCAATTTCAGTTGCCCACTCATACTTATTCTTTTTGGAGATGCTGGTTCGGGGCATACCCTCATAGTCAGTTGAAACTTTCGGCTGGTTTTGCCTTCCCCCCAGTTGCTCCTGGTATTTTTCCTCGATGGAGTTTGTTGGGATTTGGTGTTTCCCATCGGCCAACTTGCTGGCCTTTTGTTTTGCATGTTTCTATTTGCTCAAGCCAGGGCCCTTTCCTTTGGATTCTCTGCTCTCACCTCCCGCAGTTGGAAGGGCATTCATGGAATCCAAAGTTCCTGGTTGTGGATCTTCCTCATTAAACTGGTCATTTACGGGCAAGTAATCGATTTTGACTTGGTTCATTCTGTGATGGTTTGATCCTTCGACTGGCAAATGAAGCTCTGACACACACTCCACAGGATATGTAAAAGCTTTATTTACAGCGAGCGATCTGGTTCACATCAATGAACCAAGTAAAGCACAGATACAAGACCTTACAGTTTAATAGGTTTCAGTCTCCCCCCTCCCATGGAATGTGTTTGTCAGTTCTGTTTCTCTCTGTCTCGCACCCTCTCTTCTGCGGCTCAGAACTGTCCGGCGAAGGTGCTGATTGTGTTCGCCTAATCCACACTGTGCGATGATTGCCTGTCCGGCAGTTTGCTGTACATTCTTCCTATTGATAGCTTTCGGTGTCCTGGCTGAGAGATATGTTTATGTGATTTAAATATCATGTCAGGGTGGCATGGGTGCCATCATGACAGCGAGGGTACCACTTTCTTAGACATGTTACCCATGAATGCATATTTGAGACAGGCCTATAATTACAGAAATCTTTTCAGAAAAGGTTTGCAGGCCTGTTCCACGCAATGCAGGGGAGGCAGAGATAAGAGCCCTTCCCTCGCTGCCGCCGAGGGCCTCAAAAAGGCCCTACTCCATTATCCCCCCCCCATCCACTCCACTGCACTTAGCCCCCTGAGATACAATGTTGATTTGGCTCTGCTAGAGGGAAGAGAGTGCACAGGAGAAAAAGTATTACCTGCCCAGCCCGTTAAATTCTTCAGGCACATTCAGGAATTCACATCCTGATCCATGCTTGGATGAAACCATTTTAACTGGTCTTCTACCCTGCAGAGGTTCAGAGTAGCTGCCAGTCAGAAAGTGACCAGAGAATGGCCTGCTATGGCAGCTGAGTTACTTCTCAGATCACCAGCTCCAGCCAAAATGAGCATCAATCCCTGTGTGTGCCCAGTTGGGGGGGGGGCAGTCAGCTACCAACTGAGATGGGTTCATAGTCATTGGGGTGGACAAGAAATCCTGAGCTACTCCTGACTGGGTGACCTCAATAAGGAGACTGAATTCCCTGGACAAAAATCCATAGCAGGCCAATGTCAGTCCATTGATCATCCCAGTTAACTCGGTAAGAGAAATACTTGTGCAACTGAGCAGACAAGAGGTTGGCAGAATCCCTCCATTGCCCTGGCTACCCAGGACAGCTCAAGTTCTAAGTCTTTTTTTGAAGAATGTATCTGTCTCATATCTGAAATAAGCGAAGAAGAAACAGTACAGGAAGACAGAAGGGCTGCGTTGAAGTCCCCAATAACCTACCAGGACTGTGGTGACCACCAAAGATCTGTTGGTCAGAGAATCCGTCACATTGGGCCCCTGCCTTCGGGAGAGTTCAGTGATGTTCAGTCCGTCAGATGGGCTCCACACTCCAACCTGGGATGGGAACAAAGGCAAAACAAGTAGTCTGATGTAATGATTTGACTGAGGTAGATAATAAGGGGAAGTAGAATATGGATTCCTTTTTTATCAAGATGAGGAGAAAGACTGGAGACATTTGTTCCAGTGAAGAGACTCGATTGGTCCTCCCAGAGTGAAATACACATACACAATTCCATTCACTAACTACAAAACAGAAAGGCTACAAAGTGCCCAAGCTGAAGACTTGTTATTACCCTCACAATAATTATTTTTATGATTGTCCTTGCTCTGACAAATGATAATGTGTATCAAACCATTATATTATGTTCTTCTTGCCTTTGTTTAGATATTTTCCACCAACGTTGGTGGCTGCAGTTGGAAAACCAAATGCTACAGCTGTGGTCTGACTTGGGGCAAAGCCTGAATCTGGGGCAAATCATGGCAATTTGGAATGTGTTGTGATGGTCCTGATCCTTCAGCTATTAATTCAGAAACCCTTACAACAAGCCATCAAGGATATGAAAGAGTTCTTTATTAAAGCAAGTGATCCGTTCCAATGTAAAGACTAGAATGAGAACCAGTCCGCGCCGAATGGCATTTACATTCTCCCCCTTGTGCCAGCTCCCCTCATTGGGGAAGTCACTCCACGACAGCCCCTCCCTATGCTCTTACCGGTTCCATACTTCCCAGCCACAATCCTTCGCTAACAAGCTGACAGCCCATCCAGGCTGACTTGGCACCAGCCCATTCGACTAAACAATTCTGATCAACATTCCTGGCGGCTCTGTAGTTATGCCAGACTACCACTACACAACATTCCTTTGTTGTGTTCCAAGACTTCGCAGGAATGCCAGATTGCTACTACCCCCCATAACTACGCTGGCAGGATGCTCCATTCTGACATACCGCCCCCTTAAAACAAACCTACCCACTAAAAATTTTACTGGGAGAATACATATACACAATTGAAGTACACATCACATCTCACATTTTGGATATTCCATGCCTTCCCTTCCCTTCCTTCTACAGTTCCCTTCCTTTGGTTTTGCTGGGAACTTATCATGGAATTTTTTTACTAATTGGGGTGCTTGCACATGGTGGCTGTTTACCCATTCACTATGAGCTTTCGGGAAATGTTTCCACTGTATTAATTATTGCAGCCCCCCACAATGCCGTCTGGAATCCAGTATGTCTTGCACCTCAAAATGTTGTTCCCCATCAACCATCACTGGGACTGGTGTAGGTTGTTCTGGATGCCAACACTCTGAGTCCTTCATTGGCTTCAACAAGCTGCAATGGAAAACTGGATGGATTCTCCTTAGATTTTTTGGTACTTGTAACTGTACCGTTACATCATTGGTGATGGGGAAAGGGCCCACATACTGTACTTTGGTGCCAGCTTTTTCGAGGGCTGCCAAGTCCTTAAGAACTTTGTAGACAAATAAACCTTTCCCCCCCACTTTCAGTTGCCATTCTGGTGCCCTTTTCCGGTCAGCATATTTCTTGTAGGATTCCTTAGCCTCTATTAGTGCTTTTTCTATCTCTGGCCAACTATCAGTTATGTGCTTTATCCAGTCATCGAAATGAACAATCTAGTTTGGTCCATGGGCAATTCTGGGAAGGCTACAAACTCTTGTCCATTCACTACCTGGAATGGGGAGAAACCAGTGCTCTGATGCACTGAATTGTTGTAAGCCACTTCTGCAAATGGTAGTAAGTCCACCCAATCATCCTGCTGATAGCTGATGTAGCATCTGAGATATTATATCTAAAGTATAACAACTTCTGTTATAGAACTTCAATATGCTGATTATAACGTAGTCTGCACATACTCAGAGGAATATCTTCAAACTACCTTAAACATCTTTGCAGAAGCATATGAAGGGTATGAACTGCCTATAGAAATGTGGAAACCCCAGAAAAGTTTGTAATTGTCTCCTAGTTGTTGGGGGTTCCCAAGTTACTACATCCTGCACCATTGCTGGGTCCATTTCTATCCCCTTACTTGATACCAGATATCCTAGGTAGTCCAACTGCTCCTTATGAAATTCACATTTTGATAATTTGGCATATAATTGGTTTTGCAACTAACCTTTCAACACTTCCCTCACTAAACATACATGCTCTTCCATCGTTTCAGACTAAATTAAAATGTCATCAAGGTAAACCAGTACCCCCCTGTACAAAAAGTCATGTAACACTTCATTTATCAGATGCATGAATACCCCAGGCTCCCCTTTTAATGCAAAAGGCATTACTAGATATTCAAAAGACCCTAATTGGCAATTAAACACTCTCTTCCATTCATCCCCCTCCTGAATTCGAACCCAGAAGTATGCCTCCCTTAAATCCAGTTTAGTAAAAATCTTCCCTTTTGATAGGTGGGCCAGCATGTCCTTCATCAGCGGCAAGGGGTACTTGTTGGAAGTGCAAATGGCATTAAGCCCCTGATAGTCTGTGCACAGTCACAGAGACCCATCCTTCTTGGTTTGGAATAGCACAGGTGCAGCCATCGATGAGGTGGCACACCGAATGAAGCCCTGCTCCAAGTTTTTGTCGATAAACTCCAGCAAAGCCACCAATTCTTTAGGAGTCATAGAAGGGTGGCCATTGACACAAAGAACCAAGAAAGGCCTTTGTGCTTTTCCACTACATACGGTGAAACGCTTCACAGCACGTATTTGCAACAGGTGTATGCAACACGATCTGGCTTTTATTGGGTTCCAGGGTGGCCCCTAAGTCTCTCTCCCAGAGCCTGTTCCCCTCCAGCTCTCCTGCAACTGCCTCACTGCCTCCCCCATTTCTGGGCTTATCAAGGAGAGCAAAAAGAAAGGGTCAGGCAGGATTTACGGCTGTTCTGCTCAGCGAGGCTTGGTTCCTGTCTCTCGCCTGCTCAGCCCGACCACCTGCGCCCCCTTTGTTGGGGAAGAAGTCCCTGGGAGTCTTTGCCCAGCACTTCCCCGAGCCCAGGGCTTCGCCAACAACAGCCCTCCTTCCCGCCTTGGGTCTCGGGTGAAGGTGTCGGCTCTCTGGGACCTCCCTTCCCTCCTCCAACCAGGAACTGGCAACTGCTCTCACAAAACTTCACTCTCCAACTTTTCTCTCCAACAATTTTTTCTCTCCTCTCCTCCTCGCTCCCATTTTGGATCAGGCCAGCAACATGTCCCCCAGCAACCGAGGAGGTGGGTGCCCCCCAGGGTGGTAGTCCAGCACAGCTCTATAGCAGGCTGGACCAAGGGGACTGCTGTCTCGGCATCTCCCAACCCCAGCCCTGGTCAGTGGCCCGGGCAGCTCCTCGGGCCTCATGGCCACGCAGCTGCCCTTCGAGGCCAACGTGATCCCTCCTCCCTTCACTCACTACATTTGCTGACCCATGCCAGCAGAACTGAGGCCACACTAGGCCACTAAAAGCCTTATGCCACAAGTGGATGTGAATGGTGGCACTGCAGCAGCCACACCAAGAAAAGGCATTTTATGAAAACATGGGAGGGGAGTGCTGGTGTAAGGCTCCAGGAAAGGAAGGAAGAAAGGGAGGGAGGGAGGGAGGGAGGGAGGAAGGAAGGGAGGGAGGGAGGGAGGGAAAGTGAGATGCTGCATTCAATGATCAGCCGGGCTCTTGCAATCAGACCACAGTCAATTAACTGCAGCATTTTGAATGGTGGCAGGATCCTGGGGCTTCTGAACAGGCCTGGCCAGATGGGTTTGACTTGCTTGGTGACTTCCTTGCAAAAACTGGGAGCCAGACACTTCTGTGTTGGAGTTACCCCTGCATCACACATGCCAGAGGGGGATGCAGAGGAGAACAAAGCAGTGGGACAGCTTTGTTTCATTCTTCAGTGGGAGGGGGCTGTGTGTGTAATGAACCACCTTTGCTAGACTGCTTTGCTTGAACATCCATTGAAGTGACACACACACACACCCATTTGTCCAGCACAGAGCCTCAACTAGAGAGGCTGAGGACACTTTAGATGCATAGGTGTCTTCTGCAAACCATCATGTTGAAAAAATAATGAAACACGGGTTGCAACATCACAACAAACCCCTGCCTTTGGTATTTATATCAACTTTGCATCAGATGCAAATGTAGAAGTCATGAGGTTGTGACACACATTTCATCTTTGCTGCCTCCCCCCCCCCCCGCCCCCGCCGTGGACACCTAGGCTGGGATCGGGTCGGAAGAGGGAGCTCCTGGGCCAAATCATCTGGAAACAGGCTGGCAATTTCAGAAAGCTCGGTCCAGCCTTGAAACAAGTTGGTCTCTGAAAGGGCAGCTCTGATAAGGGTGGATCTGCAGAAAATGTGGAATATGTGCATAATGACTTTAAGTGATCTTTCCAAAAAGTTTAGGATATATATCATAGATGTCCATAATGAAAAGGTTTATTCTACATTTACAAAGTCTGAGATGGACAAAAGGATCCCGTCTCAGTCAAACCACACAATGTTCAAAGTGTTCTTACTTTTTCTTCTTTGAAATCATATTTTATAAAACTGTACTACCCACCTGTTTATACAGTATTTATTATTTCTTTATTTAATTCAATTTGTATAGCCGCCTATCTCAAACTAGTGACTCTGGGCAGTCATCACCCATAAAAAAGAGATGAACAGCAACACAGTGTAAGAGTTTAGTGAAAAACCAGGTTGTTTATCTGAGAACTCCCCCTTCTCTCCCCCTCCCCCTCCCCTCCTACCTGGCAATAATCAATGTGTTTGAAGATTGTGGGTCTGATGGGAAGCAAACACCCAGAGCCCCACTCCCCTCTGCGAAGATGACTTCCCCAAGGCCAGCCAGTCTCTGTAGGAGCCTGAAGGCTGATTGCGTCCATGGTTGTTTTGCAAATCCCCTAACACGATTCCTCTAACTGTGGTAGCTCAAGAGCACAGATACTGTATGGCATTACCAATCTGCAAATTTGCAGAAGGCAAGGAAGTGCTAAGCCTGAGACCTCAGCAAATGTAAAATACTGAACAGAAGGCACAAGCATCAACAGGGATTTGCTTCTGCTTTGGGCCACCCTTAATTCACATCACACACTGGCAAGAAGGGGATGTCCCGACTCTGCTGAGATTTGACACAGCCACCGCTTTTGAGCCTCTCTTGAGCTGGGAAAGAGCTTTAAACACACACACACTCAGGAGGGAGAGCGAGCAAGCGCCTGCATGGGGCAAGAACCATCTGGAAACAAGGGAAATTAACAAATGCCTTTTGTTTCTCAACACCAGAAGTCTTTTACGAGGCATGTCAGCCTTACCTTACTGCCTCGGGAACCCCCTGTGACCTCCAGTAGCTCTTGCAAAAGGTCAGCAAGTGTGGAAAAAATGTCACGAGGGAGGATTTTTTCCTCCCCACTGCAATTCATAGAGGCCCCTTCACACAGTTGCCTTGTAGGGGCTGCCATTACAAGATCCCTGATGGGCACAAGGGTCGTCAACAACTGCTGGCTGTTGTGGCCAAACCAAAACCACCACACCCCAGAATAACCTAGGCTGGATTACCAGATGTGGGGAGTGAAACAACCAGGGGTGAAAGGCCTTCTCCTTCACATTCACTAGGAAGCATGCAAGGGATCGGTCTAGATGGATTTCCATCCAATCTAGCAAAGCCATCCACCTCTGTGCAGCTGCCTCCAGATGCAGGGCCTGAGCTGCTTTCAAGAGTCGTCAAAGGCCAGTCAGCACTGGGGAGCTTGAAAAGCTGAAAAAATGGGACTTCTGCCAAAGGTTTAAGGAAAGAGGAAGAGCCTGAGGCCAAGCTGAGCCCAACCCCTGCTAGGGCAAGGAACCCCTGCAAAGGAGAGCCTGTCGCCGTGGGAGGGAGCCTTGTTCCTCTGTGGGATCCAGCACTGCCTCCTCTCTTTGAGGCTCCCCGAGCAGGAGGCGCTGACAGCCCCTGAGACCTGTCTGAGATGTGCAAAGGGCAGAGCAAGGTAGAGAAGCCCACTGACCTTTTCTAGTCCATCTTCCTTGAGGCTGATGATGTCCAAGTCAAAGTCAGTTCTCAAGCCGCTGGTTTTGTTGAAGGCAATCCGTCCGGTTAAGCCCTCCCATTGGGCCTGAAAGGACAAAGAGGGGAAGGGATGGTGGGCCAGAAGCGGTGGTGAACAAGTGGGATAAAGGAACTGTATGCCAGGGGCATAAATCACCATGTGCTTTAAGAAGTGGGCTGCATCTTTTAATGAATCCCCATTACTCTGTTGCAAAAGGGCAGGCTTTGCTGAACCGCTTCCCATTCTGCAAAGCTGGAGAAATCCATAAATCCCACTGTCCCTTAGAAATGATCTATGCTCACACCTTCTGGTTCACTGTGGAGGGAGGTGAACTGTTGCTGAGCTCTGAGCCCTGAAGGGGAAAAACCCTTTGGCGCCTTAGGCCAGGCAGCCCGGAGGGAAAGCAGGGAGCCCCTTCTCAGCCACCCCAGGCCTCACTCTCTAGATCATAGCTTTCCAAACTGTGTGTCGCGACAAAACCCGTAAGTGGTTTCTTTCTTTGGTATCTGCTGCTCCATCCATGAAAAACCAAGCTGGTCATATGCTTCAGTATGTTCCTGGCACATATGTGTGAAAAGGCCTGACATGAACTTTGTGAGACCTCATGAGAAATCTCTGCCACAGGGACAGGGTCATCTCCAGTGGCCCAAAGCAAACCTCTTCTTTGTGGCCCCAAAGGGTTGCACAGCTGAGGTGGCAGCAAAAACAGGCTGGTGAGAAAGGGGGAAAGGGCGGTCAGAGATACTTCGTCACTGTCACCATAGCAGACGTGGGCCTGAGCCCCATACGGGTTTCCCCTCACCTCCTTGGTCACCCAAAGTGTCCCTTACCCCTCCTGTTCCATTCAAGGGGACTCTCCGGCCCTTCCAATTCAGAAGAACCTGCTTAGTTTTCCTTTCTTTGGCCTCCTAGATCTGGGCTGAAACTCTGGGCCACCACCAGATGGTGGCAAACTGTGCTCTGCTTCTCCTTTCTGCCTTCTAGTGGTGGTCTTCTATTTTTACAGCCAGGTTCTGACATGATGATTCCCTCTCCCCGCATCTCCAAGGCCAGGCCAGCAGCAATTGGTGGAGAAGCTTTTGGGGCCTCAAGGGCTCTGCTTGCTGTTGACTTGCTGGGTGCACAGGAGAGGGGGAGGGGGAGGGGGAGACACAGCAATGGCAGCAGCTCTTCCCTTGCTGACTCATTTGTTCCCTTCCTCCAACCATCTATGCCATTCTTCTGGTCTGGGTTGGGCTACCATATTTGGGCTGAAAACATGGGGCCACCATGTGTGTAGCCAGGGCAGCAAAGACAGAGAGAAAACTAACACTTTGCTGCCATCTCATGGTCATCTGGATCATGATTAGTAGCCATCAGGTTGGTAGAAAGCAAGATGGGAGCCAGGGGAGCCGGCCGTTTCCCTGTGCCTTGGGCCCCAAGGTGACCACCTCTCCTGCCTTCACTTGACTGCAGAATTGCCCCGTGACTTTATTCAGTGGAAAGGATATACCCATCCTTATTTGCATTTGTTTAGATAATGTGCCTAAAGCAAACCATTTACTCTTCTCAGTATTGTTTTGTTTATAATTGCACACTGGAATGGTGTTCTTTAAGTTTCTCCTCTCACTACCAGGCTAATCAGAAATTTTCCAAACTTGAGTGGCTCAGATAGTATACATCAGACGGTCACGGAATCCTATGTAAATCATAATTTAGGCCAGGGCTCAGCCACCCCAGGCCTGCTGGGTACACACACTCTCTGGTACCCCATCTGTGGCCTCTCAGCACCCCAGTTCATGCCACCAAAATTCAGTAGCCAAAGAACTACATTTGGGCAAGGTGTGTGTGTGTGTGTGTGTGTGTGTGTCTCAAAATGAAGGATGAGTCTGCAAGATACTTGCCTCCCAGTATCCTCCCTTTCCCATATGAACTCCTAAAACTTTTTCAGCCTTTTTGTTTCATGGGAGCTGGCACTTCTGGGAGAGGAAGTCATAGAATCAGAGAGTTGGAAGGGACCTCAGAGGTCATCAAGTTTAACTTGCTGCTTGGTGCAGGATTTGCTTTTGAACCTCCTCTGTTGGAAGACCTTCAGGACAGAGGACATATCACTTCCATTGGTTGTCAGCTCACACCATCAGGAAATTCCTGCTAATAGAACTCTAAAGAACCTAAAGCTCCTTTCCTGCCCTCTGGGCAGGAACAGTTCAAACACTGGTTCTGCTCCTGCCTCCGGGACAGAGAAATAACCAGTCCACTCCTCCTTCCTTCAGCTATACCTCCCTCCAGTCTTCTTTTCTGCAGAGTAGAGATGCCCAGTTTCCTCCTTATGGGGTCTGTTTTCCAGACAACTCACCATCTTGGTAGCCCTCCTCTGAACTTGTTGCAGTTTGTCCACTGGGGCCTGGCCAAGCAGAGTACAGGGAGACCACCATTTCCCATCCTTAACCCTAAAGATCACAAGCGTTGACCTCACATCTGCCCCCTAAGGATGGCATCAGATATTTTGGAGGGTTTGGGAAACAGACATCCAGCAGCAGAAAGACTGCCCCCATCCTTTAAGTGCTGCCTACAACAATAGGAATCCGTGGATTTCCATAGGAATTAAAGCATGTGCCTCTTAGCACTGGCTTGAATATGTCCAATTATAGCAGCTCACTGCCTGATTAAGCAGCCAGTCTTACCCTCTGCCACGCTACGAGCTTTCTCGCTCAGAGCAGAGGAAGTAATTAGAGCAGTGCTTTCCAAACTGCCGCCATTGGCGACACACCAAGAGCGGCAGTGGCGCAGGGGCACACGCAGTGGCGGCGGCGTGCACGGTGGCGGCGGCGGCCTCGCTAAAATGCAGAAGCGCTGATGGCGCGCCGCTCCTCTCATCGCTGCCACTGCTGCCATACACACCGCCACAGCCACGCCACAGCGCTGCCGCCATGCACGCCCCCGCCGCCGCTTCCAGGTTGTTTCGCGACAGGCTAAAGTGTTGCGACACACAGTTTGGAAAGCTATGAATTAGAGGATCAGCTGACTCTCTGGATGCGAACCAAGAGGGTTCTAGCTTGTGTTCGGTCTGATTCGGTCTTTGTCTTTCTCCAGTGGCGCTCTAGGCATCTCTTGACCCTCTTCAGTACCCTCAATCCCTCCGTATACCACGGGGAATATCAGGTCGGATGGGACAAGAGAGGTCGCATAGGCGCGATCCTGTCCAAGGCCCTGGCCGCTCTCTTATTCCAGACAGCGGCCAGGGCCTCTGCTGGACCGTGCATTAGATCCTCGGATATAACCCCCAGCTCCCTCTGAAACCCTATCGGGTCCATTAGTCGCCGGGGGCGGACCAAACGAATGGGTCCAGCCTCCCTGCGGAGTGGGGCAGCATATGAGAATCTCAGGGTCACCAGGGCATGATCTGACCATGACAATGGGGAAAGGTGCAACTCTCCCCCCAGATCATCTTGCCATTGCTCCGACAGGAAAACCAAGTCCGGAGTGAGGCCACTGTCTCGAGTCGGGTCCCGAATAATCTGGAACAGGTCCATGGTCACCATGGTGACCATGAACTCCCGGGCCGCTTCCGAGGCCCATCCCAGGGACGGCAGATTGAAATCCCCCAGAACCATAAGTCTGGGGAATTCCACCGCCAACCCCAAAACAGCCTCCAGCAGCTCGGGCAGGGAGGTTGCTACGCAGCAGGGAGGCTGGTACAGCAGCAACACTCCCAACTGCTCTCGGGAACCCAACTTGAAAAACAGAGTTTCACATCCGGCCACCTGTGGAACCGTGCCCCTGAAGGCCACTATAGACTCTCGAATGATAACTGCCACCCCGCCTCCCCTACCCTGATGTCTCGGCTGGTGCCATACCTGAAACCCGGCCGGGCAGATCTCTGAGAGGGCAACTCCTCCTCCAGGGCCCAGCCAGGTCTCGGTAATACATGCCAGGTCAGCCCCCTCCTCCGCGATCAAATCACATATGAGGGGGCTCTTGTTATTAACCGACCTGGCATTAAGCATCAACAGCCAGAGATCAGGGCACTCGAGGATCCGCTGACCAGGGCCTAAGTTTGAACCCAGAGGGCCGGAACACACCACCAGTAATAAACACCGGGGGCGTCTTCCCCAACGATGGCCTGCCCTCCGGTTCCCGCCATAACATCCCCGACCCATCACCACTTCAATAGGACAATCCGCCCCAGAGCCCCTGGAGTTCCGAGGCCCAGTTGCCTCCACCACCAGACCTCCAAAGACCCTAGATTAAAACAAGGGGCCCCTCTCCCATGCACACATCTTCCTAACTCAGTCAACCTCAGGGGGCAGTAGGGTCACCAGCATACCAGCATATGCTTTTGGTGCCAGTAGAACCTGACCACCCCCTACCACTCACTCCACACTCACTACGCGCCCCTTCAGCTTCTCTCACTGGTCGAAGGGGCACCATTCACTCCTGCCCACCACCTGTCTCTCACTCAGGGGCGGGCACTCTAATATACAGTCATACAACTCTGGCCTCCTCCAGGGTCTCTCACACCCAGGAGGGATACCACTCTCACACCAGGGGGACCCCAGGTCTCTGCCACCTCTAACAATGGGGGAGAATAGGAACCGTCGTCCAAACCAAAGCCCCTTCTTCATAATCCTCTTGTTGACTCCGGGATTATTTAAAGATGATAAAAGTCTTGGGATTATTTAAGATGATAAAAGTCTTGGAGGACCCCACCAGAACTATAAGGGGTCAACTAGCGTCTGCTAAGATCTTATAGGTCCACAGCATAGTCAAAAGGAGTAAACACGCGGAATACACTGTTATTATTCGGGCCCTCTGCACTTCGAAATTTCCAAAGCTGATATTACGATGTTGCAATGTTGCCGCCCTTGCTTCAGCTGCCCACACTCTCTCGTCTCTCCAAAGAGGCAGCCAAGTCCCAGATAATAATACGTGATAGTAGGCAATAGCAGGGGTCCGTTTGGGATCACCATTCACGCCACCATCTCTGTATTTCCGCACTCCGCTGAGCTCCGCCAATCAGCTGTACTCCGCCACTCAGCTGTGCTCCGATACCCAGCTGTTTGCTCTGCCGTTCCCTCCAAGCCGTCTCCTTACTCGACTACTAGCTCTCAAAAAGCTGAGGAACCCACAAAATTCTTAATCTTAAGTCTGTTGTTAAGTTTGTTGTGCTCGCTGTGCTCCCCACACACTCAACTCCATCACCGGGACTCGCCACGCCCAAAGATTGTCCGTTGGGCTAGCCTCGAAGTCGCTGTGCTGTGCACCCCACAATTCTAATCCACATGTGCAGCTCCGTCACAGCTATACTTCTCTGTGCCCTGAGGTAGCAGCTCCACAGCTTGTGGGCCAAAGTCTTCCCTTCCTTCCTTCTGATCAGAACCATTTAACTCCATTGGCTGACCAATGATGCAAGCATATTCTCTCTCTCCGCATCGTGCATAATCTTACATACCTGTAACACATCATTCTGATTGCCATTGCAACTAACAGCCACTTAAAGCCTGATCTTCCATGCATTTCATCACCATTTGAGACCATAAATCAAGCCTGAGAAACCACAAGAGAGCCTCAAGAGAGCCCTGGGTTACAGTGATTTGGCAGCAAAGTCATCTGGAGACTCTACAAAATGGACATGACCCAATCAGGGCAATTCCAGAAAAAAAGCATTCACAGGAAAGGAATCTGCCCAGGCCACCCATTTCAAATGAAGCTGTGTCTTAATCCAAGGACAAATGTTTGAACAGACTGACTCCCTGTCTTCTGCTTTTATGTGCAGGCCTGCAGGAAGCACTTCAATTTTTCATGCACACAATTGTGCGGTCATTGCATGACCTCCTTGACAATCTGAACAGTACTTGAGCATATCTGCTGCTCTCGTGGCAATTACTTCTACTTGAGCCAGCAGGGACCCTTTGAAGTTATGCATCTGGTGGGGGGGGGTGACAAGTGAACTAGTGGGCTTCCTCTACAGTTGAGATGATTCAGTCTTGCTTGCTTGAGAAATATCAGGAAAAATATCTGGCTGGCTAGCAAAAACAGGCCAGGGAGCACCTCCACCAGAAGATTCCTTCCATCTAAAAAATGTCCTGAAGATATGAAGCATCACAGTATGAGTCAATGCCTGGGTCTCTGACAGCCTAGTCCTGGTCTCTCTCTCTGTCACCTGCCTCCTGAGCAATATCTATCTGAATCTAGGGCTCTTCTTACCTCTTTGATAAAATTCATGAAGCGTCCACCAAATCGCCAGGCTTTGTGTCGATGGCACTGGAGGGAGTTGACTGTCATCTGTGGGGCCCGTTGGTAACACACAGAGACTATGTGGACGGCATCATACAGCAGGGCAGCATCTGTCTAAAATGAAGGGGGGCAGTAATTGCTTTGATCACATGGAGCCACTAAGATCCAAACAATCCCCCCCCCCGCTATTCTCTTGCTTCAATAGGGCTGCTAAGCCCTCTGTGACAGCCGCTGCTTCCACCCTAAAAACCTGGCAAGTTTGCCCGTCATTGGATGGCTTGCCTTTGCACCCAGGCTGCCAGGAAACAACCATGAATCCAGGATAATATTAGGGGGAAAGCTCCCTTCTGCTGCAGCTTCTTTGCTTTGGAGTTCTTCCTCCTAGGTTTATTGCCCACTGGAAAAAGGGGGCATTGATTTATTTTACCCATTCAGATGCAATGTGTAGTTCAGCCTGAAGATGCAAGCTGTCAAACAGTCTCCCGTTCCGGCAAAAGCAGATGGTGCTAAAATATTTGGGAGCAGCCTGGCACAGGCCCAAGTGAGCTGCAAACCTTTCCTGATTTTGCACCAGCAGAAAAAGACCAAGGAGTTCAAAGTGACTGCCATACCATCATCACCCCTGCAATCAATCCAGGTTCAGGTTTGGGGGCCGTCTGCAACCTCTCCATAGACCATTTATCAATTATGGCAGATACGTGGGGATTTTCCACGTTCAAGATGCGGAAGCCAGTCAGGTTTACTCCAGAGTAGCGATATTGCTCGAGGTCTAGTGCATACAGGTCCTGTTGGAGAAGAGAGAAAACCCTCAGCTCAGTGCTCTGCCTGCTCTCCTTTGGCACAATTTAACGGGAAAAGGGGGAGAAACTGTGGCAAAGTAAGGGGTGAATGAAAGATGGCTGAGAAATGTCACCCATCTTTCTGAAATTCAGCTTCTTTGGGAATTCACAGATGCTTTGCCTGAGCAAACAACCTTAAAATTTAGGGGAGAGGGGAATCAGTATTGGTTCCAATTGGGAAGCATTTCTCAGCCAAGAGTCAGTTAATTATGATGATTAATTGAGCATAAAGAGGAAAGATAAAATATCTGAAAGAAAAATCAATGAATGGGAAAATATACTAAGCCTTGCTGCTATTAATGCTTCCAAGAATCAAAAACTGTATGAAATGCCAAAGTATATAAAAAAGTAGGTCTCCTCTTGTGTGCCCTGAGACTCAGAAGTGAACCTCTGAAATCATCCTCACTCTGTCTGACACTTTAGGTGTGATTACCTCTCTATGTGCCTCTGTCCCTGTGTACAGATCCGCTTCCTCCTTGGCCTACCAAATCCCTGGGGCACGGGCAGCCTGACCAGTGACCACTGGGTATTAGAAGAGCTAAATGAGCTGCTGATTCTCTTCTGACCATTTCTAGTCCTAAGCCTTGAGTAACGGGCTAAAACTGACCTCTGTTCCTTACACTTCTGTTCCCCTATCCAGCCCACACCTTGTAAGAGCACTGGTGGTCGGGCTGCTCCCCAGCCTGTTTCAAAGAATATTCCCACATGGCTTCTATGCACAGATTCTGGTGCTGCCACGGAACCTTGAGAACCATCTCCCCTTTACTCATGGCCCTGATTTCAGGAGCCCCTGTGGCTCCCAATTTTCCCTGGAGGAATATGCAACCCCATCACCAATTTCTCCATTGATCTGGATTAGGACGGAAAGCTGTGACACCACTTTGTGCTCACTTGCGCACTCTCCCTCTCTCTCTCTCTCTCTCTCTCTCTCACACACACACACACACACACACACTTCTCCATGCACAACCCTCCTCAAAGAGTAAAATAATCTTGGTACTTTTTCTCCTGACCATCTCAGTTGTTTTACAAATATGCTTAGTCCTAAACTGAGTATCTTGAGTTCTTCCTGTTCCTTTTCAAATGTACATTTTATCTTCAGCTAAACAGGCCAGCATGTATTTAACCAATAAGTAAAATTTTCAAAGACTCATCTCCCATAAAAAGAATAGTACTGTAGTAACCATGAGCTATGACTGCTAAAAACCTGGAATATGGTGTGTGAATTTTCCAATCCCAGTCAAGGAGGACCTAAGATACCCTCCTTGACTTTTACAACCATCTCCGCCAATGGCAAAGGAACAAGTGTGCCCTTGATGCAATTTATCAAGGAGAAAAGGAGAGGGAAGCATTCTGTCAGAGCAATTTTGGCAGGTGTCCCAGTCCTGCACATTTGGCGCTCAGCACAAGGGATATGTGCAAGCCCTGCCTCAAGTGCGCTTGCTCAAGTCATCTCCTGGTGCTGCAATCCTGCGGCAGAATATTCACTCCCAACCTGAAATTCAGACTTCACAAGCCTAATCTAAGGGCCTTTACTCATTTGCACCTACCCATGACACAGACATGCCCTGGCAACCTCTTTTTCTGCCATGTCCCCATGAAGTTGCCTTCATCATATTCCCAGCTCATGAATGAAACCACGTGACGCCACCTTGAGCCATGCTAGTATTAAAGGAGTGTCCCCTTATTCTGAGACCACTGAAGAGCAGCATCAAATCAATTGGGATTGGGAGAGGTGAGTGGCAGTGATGGGGAACAGAGATGGATCAAGTTGCATGCCAATACCATTTCCTGCCAACTCAAGGATGGCTCTAGAGCATTACTATTTGCGGTAAAGAAATGCCCTAAAAAAGGGGAGGAAACTATCAAAATTTACTATCAAAATGAACATTCTCCCAAGGATTCTATTTTTATTTCAAATGATATCAATAAATATTACAGAAAAAACATTTCAAAATTGGCAAAGAGATCTATTTAAATTTATTTGGCAGGGGAAAAAACTGAGAATTAAAAATAATTTTTTACAGGATATTAAGGAAAATGGAGGTTTTGGACTGCCTAATCTTAAATTATATTATGAGTCATGTGTCCTTGTTTGGTTGAGAGATTGGATAAAACTGGAAAATAAAAAATTGTTAAATTTAGAAGGTCATGACCTTATATTTGGTTGGCACGGATACCTTTGGTATGATAAAAGTAAAGCAGACACCGCATTTATTAAACATCCAATTAGAAAAACTATTTTAATTGTCTGGAACAAATATAAAAAGCTATTACTACCAAATTTACCATTGTGGATCTCACCTCAAGAGGCCTTTGTGAGACAAGAAAATGTGAGTGCAAAAAAATGGCTTAACTATAAAGATTTATTAATATTTGAAGGATCAAATTATAAGATCAAGACAAGAGAGGATTTAGAAAAGGAGGGCCATATTTGTAACTGGTATACATGCTTACAAATTAAAGAACAATTTAAGATTGACTCTAAAAAATTAATTTTAAAAATTATTCCGGAAAATGGGATAATGTATTATGGATGGAAGATGATCATCTGATAACAAAAATGTACAAAAATTTAATACAAAATACAATGTCTATTTTATCAAAAAAAAAAACCCTGTATAACTAAATGGGAAGAAAATTTGGGTCATACTATTCAAATTGAAAAATGGGAGAAAATGTGGATAAAAGATTTAAAATTTACTCTAAATTATAACATGAAAGAATTTTTTTTTAAAATGATGTATAGGTGGTACATCACTCCAAATACTGTACATTGTCAAAAATGAATAACACCATGTCAAATAGATGTTGGAAATGTAAAAGGGAAGTTGGTACTTTTTTTCACTTGTGGTGGATGTGTCAAAAAACAGAAAGTTTCTGGGACAAATACATGAAATTATAAGTAAAATAATTCAAGAAGATTTTAAAAAAGAACCGGAACTTTATCTACTGGGATTTATTGGATCATATCTACACAAGAAACATGGAAAATTACTATTATACTTAATTACTGCTGCAAGAATTATATATGCTAAACACTGGAAAGAAGACTACATACCCAGCATGGAAGAATGGATTATAAAAGTGATGGACTTAGCACAGATGGCAAAATTGACTGATCAAGTAAATGATAAAAATATGGATGAGTTTAACTCTTGTTGGAGACCTTTTTACAAATTTATAGAAGAAACGCAAAAAATTCAATTGGAACTTTAATGTAATTAAGTAAGTCGCTAAGTTGGTTTATAAATATGTAAATAATTTTTGAAGAGAAAGTAGGAAGTCACACATGTTATGTTATGTTATGTTATGTAAAGTTATTTTAATATTAAAATAAAAATTTATATTTAAAAAAAAGGGGGAGGACAGGTGAGCAAGGAACAAATGACAGTTGCTCTGCCTGATGAAGAGGGGAAAGAGCTAGACCCAAGGGGAGGAAAGAAGATGCTCTTCCAAGTGGTTTTCTTTGGCTTGGGAGCTACAGTGGCTCTGTTTACACAACCCAGCCTGATGAACCTGTTACTGAATTAACTCATTTTTCTGGGTCTGCACAGTACATTCTACCATGAGCTGGGTCAACCTGAACACTACATTAAACCACAAAATAACTAACCAAATTAAAATTAATCAAACTTAGCATGTTGTGCAAATGTAGCTGCTATGTTTAGAACTGGCCTGGTTAAATAAGTTGTATGAATAGAGCAAGAGCGTGGGCATTTGGTGATGGAGGAATATGGACAAAGAAAGCCCAGAAATTCACAGATGCTTGGATGACCAGACTGAGTCACTCCAGCAAAGAACCAGGGGAGGGGAATCCAGTCACCTCCTTCCTGCCAATTCGAAGACAGATGCACCTAAGAAAAAAGCTGATGTTCCAAATTACCAGATCAAATATAGCAGTTTGGTCCATCAGGTCATCGTATTGTGAACTGACTATCAGTGTCTCAAGTCCTTGTCTGGCTCAAGTTGTCAAATGGGATTTGCATCTGCTCACTAAGTCTTTTGCAGAACAGGCATCCAAAACCAGCTGTGAAACAACAGAAGCTGGTTATTGGGTTACTTGTAAACAACTGCTGCATAAACCCACAAGCTATTGTTGTAGTACCTACATGTGCTCCAAGTTCCATATTTTATAGGTGCTATTCCTATGACTTTTGCGTGGAACAAAATCCCACTGTACTCTCATCACACCTGACAGCACCACCCATGACAGTCTCTACACCAACGGCCAATTCCCTCCAGGCAGGGGCCTCCAACCCATGAACACCTCCCATGGGACCCTTCAGGCCCCCCTGCTCCTTCGAGGAATGAAGTATTAGTAATAATTGAAGACCGTGTTTTAGTTTGGAAAAGAGCGTGCTGCAAAGGAAAGGATGTCCTCCCAGCAGCGTGTTCTTTCCAAGAAAGCCTGGGGTCCTGCTTTGAAAAGAAAAACTGCCCTGGGCTGATGAGATGAGGAGGAGGACCTGGCCTGGGCGTTATCATTTCCTTTTCTCTTTGCCTGCACACGTGTGCTCCTCTGAGCTTCACCAGTTTGCCTCCAACGAAGTAGAGACCCTGTGAGAGTGGAACAGGAGGTGTGGCTTTGTGGGGGTTCAGCAACAGCCTCAGCCTTGTTCTTAGTATCTTGGCTAACCTTTTATCTTCACCAGCAGATCTTCTAGGAAATGCACATTGAATGAAAGCCTTGGGCATATATGTATACTCTCACCCTACCTATTCAACCTGTACGCAGAACACATCATGCAACATGCTGGGCTTGAGGAATCCAAGGCTGGAGTTAAAATTGCTGGAAGAAACATTAACAATCTCAGATATGCAGATGATACCACTTTGATGGCTGAAAGCGAGGAGGAGTTGAGGAGCCTTATGAGGAAGGTGAAAGAAGAAAGTGCAAAAGCTGGGTTGCAGTTAAACCTCAAAAAAACCAAGATTATGGCAACGAGCTTGATTGATGACTGGCAAATAGAGGGAGAAAAAGTGGAGGCAGTGACAGACTTTGTATTTCTAGGCGCAAAGATTACTGCAGACGCTGACTGCAGCCAGGAAATCAGAAGACATCTACTTCTTGGGAGGAGAGCAATGGCAAATCTTGATAAAATAGTTAAGAGCAGAGACATCACACTGACAGCAAAGGTCCACATAGTTAACGCAATGGTATTCCCTGTAGTAACCTATGGCTGTGAGAGCTGGACCATAAGGAAGGCTGAGCGAAGGAAGATAGATGCTTTTGAACTGTGGTGTTGGAGGAAAATTCTGAGAGTGCCTTGGACTGCAAGAAGATCAAACCAGTCCATACTCCAGGAAATACAGCCAGACTGCTCACTTGAGGGAATGATATTAAAGGCAAAACTGAAGTACTTTGGCCACATAATGAGAAGACAGGATACCCTGGAGAAGAAGCTGATGCTAGGGAAAGTGGAAGGCAAAAGGAAGAGGGGCCGACCAAGGGCAAGATGGATGGATGGTATTCTGGAGGTGACGGACTCAACCATTGGGGAGCTGGGAATGGTGACGGCCGACAGAAAGCTCTGGCGTGGACTGGTCCATGAAATCACGAAGAGTCAGAAACGACTGAACGAATAAACAACAGCAACAACAAACCTCTGGTGAATTAAACAATGCTGTGGACATCTTATCCCGGTACCTGGAGGCTCTGGGGATCTGGATGGGGAACAACAGGCTTCAGCTGAACCCTGGCAAGACTGAGTGGCTTTGGGTTTTGGGGCCTGCTGGTTCTGGGACTATGCCATCGTTGGTGCTGGATGGGGTTGCACTGCCCCAAACAGACCTGGTGCACAACTTAGGGGCTTTCCTAGACTCACAACTCCTGCTCAAAGAGCAGGTGGCAGTTGTGGCCAGGAGGACCTTTGCACAGCTTCATGTTGTGTGCCAGTTGCACCCGTTCCTGGATCTGCTCAGAGTCACTCATGCCCCGGTCACCTCCTGGATGGATTACTGTAATGCACTCTACAGGGGGATGCCCTTGAAGAGTATCTGGAAGCTTCAACTGGTACAGAATGCGGTGGCACAGGCCGTTGTGTGTGTCCCTAGTTACGTTACATCTCTGCACATGTTACATCTCTGCTTTGTGAGCCTCACTGGTTGCCAGTTTGCTTCCAGGTCCAATTCAAGATGCTGGTTTTGACCTTTAAATCCTTTCATGGCATGGGACTGCGTTATTTGAGGGACTGCCTTTCCCCAGTTACATCTACCTGTCCCATCGGGTCTGGCAGAAGGGGCATGTTGCGGGTCCCGTCGGCCAAGAAATTTCATTTGGCGGGATCCAGGGAGAGAGCCTTTTCTGCTGTGGCACCTGCCCTCTGGAACATCACCCCCCCCCCCAAGGTAAGGTTGGCCCCATCCCTGTTCATTTTCCATAAGTCCCTCAAGACTTGGTTGTATCATCAGGCTTGGGGGTCTCAAGGGAATGGTGAGTTACTGAGGTGGCTCCATTGTCTGTAAGATCTGATGTTCTCTCCCTGCCTTTTTAATAATATATTATTGTTTTTAATTGTGGGTTGTTTTTTAAAATTGCTATTTTATAGTTTTTATTGTAAGCCACCCGGAGTCATGAGCTGGGCAGCTATATAAATATGATAAATGAATAAATAAACAAACAAATAAAAATAAAATCAAAACCCTGATTACAATCAGTAATTAAAGTAATTAATAATTACAAGCTACCATTTTCTGAGAGGGCAAGCTCCCCTAGCCATGTGATGGCCACTAGGGGATTTGGGGGGTTTAAAATTCACTGTATTATCTGCATCTTGCTGTTTTATAATTTTTAAAATATTTTTATAGTATTCTTTATTTACATGCAATAATATTCCCTCCACTTTTCTCACTTTATGTGATATGATTAAAACCTTAACACCATTAAATACATTTGTTGATTGAAATGCATGTTCCAAAAGCTCATGCCCTATTTTATGGCCTCATTTATCCTGCCCATCTTTTCTTCCTCTGCCCACCAAAACCTCCTGCTCTCTTCAGTCGTGGCTTCAGTTCTAGCCACTCTGAATAAACCCAGGCCCACTAGTGCAGCCTCCCGGGAATTCCCAAAGGGCTGCATTGGCTTCCTTATGAAACCCGGAATGGCACCGCTGGTCGGGGCTCCAGGCACAAGGTGGCAAAGTGGCCGTCCAGGTCAGGCAACAGTCATTCCTGCATTAATTTGCCATGCTAGTCATTTAAAATGAGAAATATCATGATGGCTAGTAAATGGGACAAAGTGGGGCATCCTTTAAAAAGCTGCATTATTTCAACATAAATTAAAAAGCATGGGTTGTATCACCACCAATGAGACAGAGGTTCTCAAATTTTGTGGTGCCATGAACCACCACATTTTCAAATAGGACTGCCTTTTCTCATCACCTTGGCATCGGAAAGTCAGGAATCTGCTCTAAAATACAATTTAAATTATATTAAATTGAAACCCTCAAGAAATATGGTGGCCTTAATAATAATAAGGACCTTCCTTTGAGCTTGAAGACATGTCTTTATAATAAAGGTTAGAAAATTTGGCCCTTTACTCAGAGAGGAGTAAGGCAAGACAGGAGATATATCTTGATATTCCTCTTAATTGTGGGTGGTTAAAGTATGAATGTTTAGAGAGATTTTTCCCCTAATTTAACTTCCTTTGTATTGTCGAAGGCTTTCACGGCCGGAGTTCGATGGCTGTTGTGGGTCTTCCAGGCTGTGTGGCCGTGTTCTGGAAGTTGTGGTTCCTAACGTTTCGCCAGCATCTGTGGCCAGCATCTTCAGAGGGCAGGAGCACAGAGATTTTGCTTCTATCTGTGCTCCTGCCCTCTGAAGATGCTGGCCACAGATGCTGGCGAAACGTTAGGAACCACAACTTCCAGAACACGGCCACACAGCCCGGAAGACTCACAACAGCCATTAACTTCCTTTCTTTTTAGTATTGCTGATATGGGACACAGTTAGATAATATTGCTTCAGTCAGGTTGTTGATTGTTGATTTTAATTCCTGTACTATATTCTCATTTATTAATTGTATCACGGATTTTTAATGTTTTTCTACACCATGGAGAGTTGCATGATTGTGAAAAAATAAAATTAAAACTATTTTAAAGGCTGCCCTAAGTGAGACACATCAGCTACAATCCGAAATCTGCTTCTGCTTAGACCTGGGATGCTGCAACACAATTCTGTGCCCCAAATCCTGCTGAAACAAATAATCATACATGCACACAAAGATCTGGGAGAAACTTTCATCCACATCAGGTGGATGAAAGGAATCCGCAGAAGTTGAGTGCTTCATTAGGTGCTGCATCCCCAGCATTCTCAGTACAATTGGAGCTCAGATATAACCCCGCATTCCCTCTGCCCTGCTCTGTCTGGACAAGCTGGCTCTCCGCAACCTGCTGAAGGGTCCCGGCAGGGCTCTGGCCTTGCCTGCACGCAGAAGCCCGATCCCTGCTGGGTGCATTCCGGGCTTTCTTTCCTGCTCTGTCTGGATCAGTCAGCTGTTCCCGGTGAAGCAGGAAAGGTGTGAGGCTTTGGCTTAGCTAACCTGTCCGTGACAAGACTGACTGTGGAGAGATAATTCCAAAGATAACGGCTCACTTGATTGGATCCACAAGCCTCACCTGCTCCAGTACAGGCATCCATGGGGTAATTGATGGAACATGCATCATAACACGGAGATGCAAACTCTGCCTCTTTCACATCTGCCTGTGACATCACAACGCCACAGCTACCGAAGGGCAGAGCTTCCATTGTGACAGCATGACAGACCTTCTGGCATATGGGCATCACTATGCCCAGGAAGGGACCCTAGAGGGAGTCCTAGAGGGACCCTTGTGCTGCTTTGGGGTCAGTAAAATCAGTGAGAATCGGTCCATCTCTGACTGGCTGAATCCATCTTGTCCAGAGTCTGCCCACAGATTTCTCAACTGGCAAAGCTAAGGGATGTCCCGCCCAATGTCCCCTTGGTCTTCTCTGGGGATGTGAAGTGCTGCAGGGTACAAGCAAGGCTGCAGACGATATTGCCTTCTGCAGAGAAAGGGACATTTGTTTGATTCGCATTTTATTGCAACCTTACACACATTTTGTCAGAGGGAGCGCGCGGAGATGGAGCGGCCTGCCTCTCTCCTAGGCACCAGTGATCCACGTACTATGCAGTAAATAGACTCCAAACAGAAGTTATATCAAATATCCTATTTACTTTATATACATACGTATTTACAGATCACTTCCACAAGTAACAAATGATACACCATCAACGACACAGCTTTCACGAGGTAAAATGGGAATAATGGGAAATGAGAATGTCTCTGCATATATAGTGAACCTGACCAATCACATTATAGGTCACTCTCGTTATTCACCACACCCAACCTAACTCTAAGCACCTGTTGTTATGAGTCACACATGACACATCATTCCTACAACAATGGCTGCTAATTGGGTGACTGTGCAGAATATTTCACCTTTTACCTAGAAATCAAGCCTCTCTGTATAATTTATATCTAGAAGTAAATTCCTGGGTTTATCAAACCCCAACACCCCTTCAATTTACAATAGATATTACATTCAATTGTACAGAATAGAAGACATACACATTTGAGATATACACATCCTATGTCTCTCTATGCTTAGAGGCTTTGTCATCACATCTGCTACATTACACTCAGATGGACAATATTGCAAATCTATACAATACAATACAATAAACTTCCAATTATTGACTGATCACATATTCTTCATCACATGAAGTTTGTTCATCGTCTCCAGTCTTTGTCATGACAAAATCTGTTGTCATCGGGGTTGGAACTTCCTTGCACAGTTCCATATTGTTCTCTCTTAGCAGTGCTTCAATCTTCTTCCGCTGCTCTAGAACATAACCCCCATCAACCTTCTGAATACCCATGCCTAGGTAATTCTTAATTTCTCCCAGATCTTTGACATCAAAGTGCTGTTTCAGATTTTCAGTAAATTCAATTACCCTGCTTTGATCTTTCGCTATAAGACACAAATTGTCTACAAAAATCACAAGCAAAATCTGTTCATCGTTTTCACATTGCTTTACATACAGACATGGGTCAGCTATACTACACTTGAATCCCATTCTTTGTAATTCCTTATCTAACCTAAGATTCCAGCAACGTGCCAACTGCTTGAGTCCATACAACGCTTTCTGCAACTTGTATACCCTTCCTGCAATCTTTGATTCATAACCTAGGGCTTCAATCATATAGATCTCTTCATTCAAATCAGCATGCAAATATGCTGTTGTGATATCATAATGCTGTACTACACAATTCCCAGCTGCTGCCATTGCTAAGGCAAACCTAAATGTCTCCCCTCTTAGCGTTGGTGCAAAAACTTCATCATAAGTCTGATTCTTTATCTGGGAAAATCCTTGTGCTACCAACCTAGCCTTATACTGAATATCACCATTCACTAAGGTTTTCTTCTTATACACCCATCTACAGCCTACTGCTCTATGCCCCTCAGGCAGCCTAGTAGATTTGAAAACCTTATGAGAATTAATGGCTTTCATTTCCACATCCATAGCAGCTTTCCATCTACTCTGCTCATGTTGTGGCAACTTCAATACGTCCTTGTAATTACGAGGTTCATAATCAATAAAACACACTTTTACATCACCTGGTGTATAACACTTAGGTGGTATGCCCTTGTTAACTCTCTCAGATCTGCGCAATACTGTAGCCTCCTGCATCATTGGCACACTAGGAGTTAATTCCTCTTCCTTCTTAATCACATCAGTGGCCTCTCTCCGCTCTGAAAACTCAAAACTTCTCTGACTAGGAAGATATACCTCACTACTCCCGTGTAATCTCTGCCAATTGCTGTGCTCACTAAAACTTGCTGATCTAGAAATAACAACTTTCCTGCCATCAGTGAACCTATATCCCTTGGTCCCTGGCTCATACCCTAGAAACGTAAGCTTCTGTGTCTGTAGCTTGAATCATGTCAACTGGATTTCTATTTTCTTAGTGGAAACGTTTCGCTCCTTATCCAAGGAACTTCTTCAGTCTGAGCAAAGTTGGTAAGGGAATCCTAAATATGTTCCTAGGTAGCTGTAGTAATTTAATTTAGTAAAGTAAAGGTAGGTCCACACAGCTACCTAGGAACATATTTAGGATTCCCTTACCAACTTTGCTCAGACTGAAGAAGTTCCTTGGATAAGGAGCGAAACGTTTCCACTAAGAAAATAGAAATCCAGTTGACATGATTCAAGCTACAGACAATTCCACCTGGATGACTGAGAACCTTCATAGACGTAAGCTTCTGTGCTTTTGCCTGTCCTTTCCTACGTACCTCCTTATGCACGTGAACATAGGCAGTGCACCCAAACACCTTCAAATGAGCTAATGGTGGCTTCTTGCCATATAACATATAATATGGAGTTTGGTTTACAGACACACTCCATAACCTGTTAATTAAATAATTAGCAGTTAATATTGCCTCTCCCCAGTATCCTCTTGATAACCCTGAGTCAGCAATGAGTGAATCCTTCACTGTCTGCAATGCCAAATTCCTACGTTCAGCCACGCCATTCTCAGCTGAACTATGTGGGTTAGTTCTCCTATGCACAATGCCCCTTCTACGGAGCCATTGCTGAAAACTCCCACTCAGAAACTCTGTACCACGGTCAGTTTGTAAACTACACACTTTTGTGCTATACCTACGTTCCACAAACTGCACCCAGTTCCTAAACTTTTCAAATGTTTGACTTTTAGCTTTCAATAGGTAACAGAACCCAAATCTAGTGTAATCATCTACAATGACTAAAACATATTTAGCACCCCCTATTGTAGCTGGTAATGGACCAATTAAGTCAGCGTGAACTAATTCAAAACATTTATGTGACTTCCTATCACTGAATTTGCTCACAGGAAACACCTTTGACTTTGCAACCTTACAAGCTGTGCAATCCAAATACACTTGGCACTTTTTCAATTCAATTCCATTCCAGAACTTGCTTCTGACATCTTTTCAATCACTTTGAAACTCGGATGCCCAAGCCTTCTGTGCCACAGGTGCGCACATGAATCATGTGTTGGCTTATTAATCGTAGCTAAACCATGATGGTTGCTGCTTGTCCTGGTTTGAACTATTTCATAAAGACAGTTTTGCAAAATACCTTTGCCACAAACATTGTTATCCTTCATAACAATACATTCATTATTACCAAACTGTACAGTATAACCCTGTTTATCCAATTGTGACACACTAATTATATTGTACTCCAGTTCAGGCACACACAACATTGATAATTCAATATTTAACCCTGGTACATATACAAATCCCTTACCAGTCACAGATGCAATGCTTCCATTAGCTAGAGTAACATGATCTCTATCAGCCTGCCTAAAACTCTTAAACATCTGTCTGTTACTCCCTATATGCTGACAAGCCCCACTGTCAATTAAAAATGGTCCCTTTAAATCGTGTTCTACACTTGAACTAATTAAAGACAGCTGTGCAGCTTCTCCCAGCTTGGAAATTTTCAGCTTAGCCTTCGGCTTCCGTTTCTTATCACAATGTTTCAACAAATGCCTTTGCGACCCACAGTTAAAACATTTTCGTACATACAAAACATTCTCAGACTTATCAGAATATTCCTGAACAGAAACACTGTTTTGCTTAGACCTAATTACGTTAGAACACTGCTGCCTTCTTTGCTCTTCTTCTAAAAGCCTGCTAGATAAGTATCTTATGGTTAAATCTTCCTCAGTTAATGAACCAAAGCTAATTGCCAAAGTATCCCACGTTTCATTTAGAGAACTGAGAATTATATACACTTTGTTAGCTTCTGTAAATTGCATATCTCTCTGAGCCAACTCCTGGAACAACCCTGTCATATAATGCAGGTGATCCCTTATATTATCAGATACCCCTAATCTAGCGTGATAAAGTTTTCTTGTTAGTAAAACTTTACATAATGGTGAGATTCTTTGATAAACATTCTTTAAAGCTTCCCAACACTTATAGGCTAACTGACAGTCTCTAACATAACACAATTGGCTATCTTCCAGACATAAAATTATGCTTGCCAATGCTCTATCGTCCTTTAGAGCAACTTCTTCATCTTCCAGGTCTGGTTCAGGGCAAAGTACACTCCTCCAAAGCCCTTCACGCCAAAGATACATTTCCATTTTATATGCCCATGATGAATAATTACTGTCATTCAGGCTTTCCAGAGGAAAACCTCCCCCGACTGCCAGCAACATCTTCGCTGTGCTCATCTGTCTTCAGCCCCTTCTGAGCAGACACCGATGATTAAAGACACAGACCTTATCAGAATGTCCTCCAGCTGCAAAACAAGCCTAGGAGAAAAAACACACAAACAGGCACGGAACCTGTTAAAGCTCCAAATCACTCCAAATAGCCACACGACTCCTGGATAGGCCTCCAAAGCTTCCAGCTCACAGACTGCACACGATCCACTGATCCACAGCCAGTGCAAAGCCTTCCGTCATCTATGGCGTCTCTGCCGCCTCTGGGCCCGTAACCCTGTCAGAGGGAGCACGCGGAGATGGAGCTCCAGTACAGGCATCCATGGGGTAATTGATGGAACATGCATCATAACACGGAGATGCAAACTCTGCCTCTTTCACATCTGCCTGTGACATCACAACGCCACAGCTACCGAAGGGCAGAGCTTCCATTGTGACAGCATGACAGACCTTCTGGCATATGGGCATCACTATGCCCAGGAAGGGACCCTAGAGGGAGTCCTAGAGGGACCCTTGTGCTGCTTTGGGGTCAGTAAAATCAGTGAGAATCGGTCCATCTCTGACTGGCTGAATCCATCTTGTCCAGAGTCTGCCCACAGATTTCTCAACTGGCAAAGCTAAGGGATGTCCCGCCCAATGTCCCCTTGGTCTTCTCTGGGGATGTGAAGTGCTGCAGGGTACAAGCAAGGCTGCAGACGATATTGCCTTCTGCAGAGAAAGGGACATTTGTTTGATTCGCATTTTATTGCAACCTTACACACATTTTGTCAGAGGGAGCGCGCGGAGATGGAGCGGCCTGCCTCTCTCCTAGGCACCAGTGATCCACGTACTATGCAGTAAATAGACTCCAAACAGAAGTTATATCAAATATCCTATTTACTTTATATACATACGTATTTACAGATCACTTCCACAAGTAACAAATGATACACCATCAACGACACAGCTTTCACGAGGTAAAATGGGAATAATGGGAAATGAGAATGTCTCTGCATATATAGTGAACCTGACCAATCACATTATAGGTCACTCTCGTTATTCACCACACCCAACCTAACTCTAAGCACCTGTTGTTATGAGTCACACATGACACATCATTCCTACAACAATGGCTGCTAATTGGGTGACTGTGCAGAATATTTCACCTTTTACCTAGAAATCAAGCCTCTCTGTATAATTTATATCTAGAAGTAAATTCCTGGGTATATCAAACCCCAACACATTTTAAACCAATACATCAACCAAAAGGCAATTATAGTTCAATATTCACATTTTTTCTGCATGTTATGGTTCAATTCTCCAATGAAAGGAAGTATGCAAAAGTGCGTAAATTGGGGCAAAGTGTGCATAAAATGCAAACTGAATTAAGATACCTACGAAAAAGCACAAGTGAACAAAAATTTATAAAATGCAAAAAAGATAAGCAAAAAAGGAGGTATTAGGAAAACAGTGCATGGCCATTACCAAGTTAGGAGTCAGCTAGCATGCTCTCTCTCTCGGGTGCAAAGAAAACTGAAGATGGGAAATCTTTCCAGGAGGAATGAAGGGATGGCAACACAGATGTGCCCATGACTTTTCTTGCCTGAGAGTAAGTGGGCAATTCCTGCAGCTGTATGCCCCCCTCTCCCCCCCATTCTCTCTGTTCTTTTTTGGAAATGCAGACCTATGTGGTGAATCTGTTCAAATAGAGTGCCGGGGGGGGGGGAGGCCCCGCAGGAAAATATCCCTAGTCGGGAGTGAAGCCACTGCATCTTGGTTGCTCCCTGGAGAGGCATGCTTGGAAACCATTTCTGGAAGGGGAGTTCCAATCCCGCTTTCCTTGTTCATTTAGGAGAGGCGATGAACTGACTGCATTTATTAAGATAAGTCTGGACTCAACTCTGACCTGGAGCCAAAGAAACAGAAATGTAACTTATTGCAAGGGACACACTATTGTTCCCCAAGACATCAGAAGGCATGTTGAAGCCACTTTTCTGGCCACAAATTTCATTAAAAGGCATAAACTTTCATGAGGTGCCGCTCACTTTGTCAGATGTATGAAGTGACTTCACTGAGGAGTGCGGGGGAGCAAAAGGTTGGCGATGAAGTGATTCTGAGGAAGGGAGCTCCACCTCATGGAAGCTTGTGCCATTTAGGGCCAGTAGCATAGTGTAAAATGACACAGCTGTCCTCCTACACTGTCCCCATAACATGGGCAGGTTCAACTCAGTCACGATGGCAAGAATTACATGTGTGTCGTTCTTTGAGTCTTTTACTCAATACCAGAAGTTCTGATATAGTTTCCATGGATCTACAACAGGAAGAGACATTGTCACTATGTTTCTCCCAACAAAGCTTGCCTGAAGACCTTCCACGGTGCAAAGGCCGTCTGATAGTTCTTAAGAAAAAAAGTTAGACTCTTCCTCAACATCTCTAGCCTTTTTCCAGACAAACTGCAAATCAGCTTCTGCAAGTCCATTTGATGGACAGTGTTCAGGACTTGATGTCACAGGTGGCAAAAGTTTTAAACTTAACACCTGCAAATAATGGCTCATTACCTGTTATCTCAACTCCCACCAGAATGTCCTTTAAAGATTATTAATGATTATAATTACAACAGTAAAAACTAATACAAACTAAAGAAAAGAAGGATAAAAAGAAAAAGTAGAAGGTACAGAAAAGAAAGAAAAAAAGAAAAAAGAGAAGTAGAAGTAGAAGTAGAAGTAGAAGTAGAAGTAGAAGTAGAAGTAGAAGTAGAAGTAGAAGTAGAAGTAGAAGTAGAAGTAGAAGTAGAAGTAGAA
Organism: Charina bottae; assembly: GCA_023362775.1. NCBI lineage: Eukaryota > Metazoa > Chordata > Lepidosauria > Squamata > Charinaidae > Charina > Charina bottae. Next base: position 1,971,246 of record JALMGJ010000013.1, on the reverse strand, counting down.
GTAGAAAAGAAAGAAAAATAAGAATGTAGTAAAGAAAAAGAAAAGAAATATATAAAGAAGTGACTTCCCACCTTCATCACAAGTATAAATAATTTTAGTAACTTATCACCTCCTTTTAAGATACAACAAATGATCTCTTCTTCCCACATCCCATCTCTTGTTAAACAAATCCATAAACCATTGTCATTTCAGTCCTGATGTCAGCAAAAGTCCATTAAGGGTTACCAGAGATAACAACATATCTATTTTAACCTTGATCAAATAAACCAACTTTATATTTCTTCCCTTTACTTTTAACAATTTTAATTTTTAGTCCCTTCAAATATTGTCCTAGAACTTGATTTCTTTTCATTTTTTCTTTGTCCCTTCTGACAAAATTCTTCAAAGCTTTAACAAGCCTTTTTTGTAAATCCAATATAGGAAAATTATCTAGGACACTCTCTTGGTTTGTTGTTTGTATATCCCTTTTGATTATTAAGACATCAGCTGGTTTCTTTTGTATGTCCAGTGTAGCATCTGTCAGGATGTGACATCCCATCCTGCCAGAGTAGAGTAGTTGTTTAGAAATGGGGTTTGTAGTAGTTGTAGTTAGAAGCACCAGGCCTGTAGTTAGAAGCACCACTAGGTACTACCGTTCGGTACCGGTGCGTAATCTGGGGGTCCTTCTAGACTCACGACTCCTGCTCGAAGAGCAGGTAGCAGTCGTGGCTAGGAGGGCTTTCGCACAACTTCGGTTAGTGCGCCAGTTACGCCCATTCCTGGATTGCGACACCCTCCGTACAGTCACTCATGCTCTCGTCATCTCCCATGTAGACTATTGCAATGCGCTCTACATGGGGCTACCCTTGAAGACTATCCGGAAGCTTCAGCTGGTGCAGAATGCAGCCGCACGGGCAGTTTTGGGTGCGCCAAGATCTGCACATGTAACACCGTTGCTCTGCGAGCTGCATTGGGTGCTGGTTTGCTTCCGGGTACAATTCAAGGTGTTGGTTATCACCTTTAAAGCTCTACGTGGCATGGGACCAGAATACCTGAGGGACCGTCTTATCCCCATGTTATTGACCCACCCCACCCGGTCATTCAGAGAGGGCCTGCTATGAACCCCATCAATTAGAGAATGCCATCTGATGGGGTCTAGGAAGCGGGCCTTCTCTGTGACAGCGCCCACTCTATGGAACATCTTGCCCCCAGAGTTGAGACAGATTTCCTCCCTCCCGACTTTTAGGAAAGAGCTGAAGACCTGGTTCTGCCGCCTGGCATGGGAAGGAGGAAGGGATAGTTCCTCATGGGGGTGGCTAATCCCCTAATTTTAACGTCCTTCTTTTAATGAATGCCTTCGTCCATCTGGATTTTATAATTACTTATTGTATTGTATTATTGTTGTTTTTATATATTTTTAGATTCTATTTTAATTTATTTATTGTGAACCGCCCAGAGTTCCCCATGAGGGGAGATGGGCGGTCATATAAATTAAATAAATAAATAAATGGATTATAAGCGACTGAGGTGTGCAGTTCACCTCTAAGTTTTGGAGGGCTCTTCTGAAGCTGATTGGGGTGGGGCAAGGCTTAAGCTCCTCCCACCACCCTGAGACTGACGGAGGTTGTGAACGGACTAATCAGGTGTTGGAGCAGTACCTCAGGTGTTACATCAGCTATCAGCAGGATGATTGGGTAGATTTACTCCCATTTGCAAAAGTGGCATATAACAATTCAGTGCATCAAAGCACTGGGTTGCCTCCATTCCAGGTGGTGAATGGGCAAGAGTTTGTGGCTTTCCCAGAATTGCCCAAGGATCAAACTGAAGTCATTCCCTTGGACAAATGGATGAAACATATAAGGGATGGGTGGCCAGTGATAGAGAAAGCACTGGAGCATGCTAAGGAAACTTACAAGAAATATGCTGATCACAAGAGGGTGCCCGAGTGGCAACTGAAAGTGGGTGAGAAGGTTTATTTGTCTACAAAGTTTCTAAAGACTTTGCAGCCCTCGAAAAAGCTGGGTCCAAAGTATGTGGGGCCTTTCCCTATCACCAATGATGTAACAGTACAGCTACAGTTATTGAAAAATTTGAGAAAACTCCATCCTGTTTTCCATTGCAGTTTATTGAAGCCAGTGAAGGACTCAGAATGTTGCCATCCTGAACAGCCTGCACCTGTTCCAGTGATGGTGGATGGAGAGCAGCATTTTGAAGTACAAGACATATTGGATTCTAGGAGGCACCATGCCATGCTGCAGTATTTGATACAATGGAAACATTTTCCCAAAGTTCACAGTGAATGGGTATCCAGCCATTATGTATGTGCACCCCAATTAGTGAAAGAATTCCACAACCAGTACCCAGATAAGCCTAAGTAAAGTAAAGCAAACAAGCTTGATATCAATGCCATTATATTGTAACCATTTACTTCCTTTCTGCACTCTTATTTTATACTTTTATTGTGTATTCATGTGCTTGTTTGTAGGGGGAAGGATTTGTTTAAGGGGGGTGGTATGTCAGGATGTGACATCCCATCCTGCTAGAGTAGAGTAGTTGTTTAGAAATGGGATTTGTAGTAGTTATAGTTAGAAGCACCAGGCCTGGGAATGAAGGGGGGTGAAGCTGAGTGAAGCATCTGCAAGGTCAATGGTGTGGGTTATCTGTGCTCATTAGTTTGGAATGTGAGGCAGAAGAGATCGAGTGGGATTTTACTGTTTGTTAGTTCAGTGAGAAATGGGGGTGTGAGCTTTTGATGTTATGGGAAGGATTGCAGGCCTTGGAAGGGGGGGAGTGCTGTAATGGGATTTTAGCTAGCCTTTGCATGCATTTTCTTTTAGACTGATCTTTGCATTGGACAAGTAACCTGTATCAATGAAATATTTCTTCCACATCCTATAATGGCTTGTGTTTGAGAGATTCTGGATTGATAACAGAAGGGCGAATTCATCACAGCATGTTTTTCCATATCATTCTTGTAGCCTGTCATTTCATCCACTTTCAACTCAGTCGCTGACTTGTCAGGTAAAACTTGTTCCTCTTCCATAACATCTTTTAGACACAGTGTCTCCATAGAGACAGATGCCTCTGTTGACTCTACTAAAATTAACAGCTTCTGGAGGAAGAAATGGCAGACTGAAGACGGCTCCGAAAAGTTCGGTCCCAAGTGCTCCAGACAGCTGCTCCTGGTGAGGAGACTGCAAGATAGTGGTTTCCAGTGGGTTTAGAGCTCTGGGAGATGAGGGAATAGCCATCTTGCTCAAACCACGGTCAGCACCTCTGAAAGGACACTAAGTTCACATACTTCCTTCCACTTTTGGAAAATGCTTGTTAACTGCTTTTCAGCTATTAGGAACCTTTGGATTGACAAGTTTCATAGCACTGGGTGAGTTTTCTTCAATCCTTAGTGAAAGAAAGTTTTAACTACAAGTTTAAGAACTTTAAAAAATTATTTTTTTTGAATAAACAGCAGAAGGGTGATTAAAACTTTGATTTCAGAAAGTTACAAACGGACTAAGGGTCCAGATAAATTTGAAATAAGATTGTGGAATTTATTACAAAAAATCCTTCCCAAGGCAAAATGCTTTTGTTTTGATTTTTTTTTTAAAAAACCAAGATTTTAAAAATTGGACACTAGAGGGAACTAGAGGGAACTAAAGATTATAATTAAAGGAGATGAACACATAAACTTGACTTACAGTTATAGAAGGAAGCAAAATATTCTAACATTGGACATACTGAAGGATATTTTTGAACAATGGACTCTAGCAATCACAGTTTTGATGTGTTTAATAGTTGTTTGCATGAACAAGTCCTCTAGTTGAGCTTCTTTTGAATAACAATCAATTATCATAACATAGCATTTATCATGTTGTGTGAACAAGTCAATGCCTACCTTTTCCTATGGGGCCAAAGGAAACTCCTCTTCTCTGAAGGGTCCCACTGGTAGCTGGGATGATATATCTGATAAACCTCATACCTTGCCATTCACACTTAAATCTTAGAGTCCACGATAAGCTTGTCTCTGCCATGTCACTTGGACTTCTCAATCCCTATGTTAACTTCATGTAGGCAAGCTAAATTGGTAGGCTGTACTGAGTGAAGTATGATCTTGTGGTGACCTTGAGTAACGTGCCTTTCCATTCTGAAAGCTCAGACAAGAGAGACTGAAACATCTACCATCCTGTGCATGCCCTCGAATTACTTGCCTTCATTAAAGCAAACTTCATTTGCTTTAATGGCCTCTGTGATTTGTTGTCATATGTGATTGCTCACTGGATGGTTCTGCCCTATGCCATTTGCATGAATTTCAGGATCACAGGTATTCTGGGTATAAATTAGTTCTTTCTGCAGTACAGTATGATGATCAGGGATTTGTGATTGGTTCCACTATCAGCTTTCCTCCATATAGAGAGAAATGAAAATGTTTGAATCCAAGCAGCAATCCAAGTGTCACTTTTTCTATCTGACCACAGATTCATGAACTGAGGGTCAACACGTGACAGCATGACCCATCATGTTCCTGGAATAAAATAGCAGTCTTCATATCTACTTAACCATGTAGAGCAGAGCTTTCCAAACTTTTCATGTTGGTGACACACTTTTTAGACATGCATCATTTCGCGACACATTCTTACAGCAGGGCACAAGGCAGGCACTAGGACCTGCGCAGAATCACAGCAGGTTTGGAGGCAGCAAGGCACAAGGCAGGCACTAGGACCTGCGCGGAATCCTGGCAGGGCAGGTTTTGAGGCAGCCAGGCACAAGGCAGGCACTAGGACCTGCGCAGAATCACAGCAGGTTTGGAGGCAGCAAGGCACAAGGCAGGCACTAGGACCTGCATGGAATCCTGGCAGGGCAGGCTTGGAGGCAGCAGCCGCCGCGACACACCCAGACACTGCAGCCGACACACTAACGTGTCCCGACACAGAGTTTGGAAAGCTCTGATGTAGAGGTTTTTATTTTCTTTCCTGTGATAGTTCTGTATTGACACAATTGATTCTTCGTAACTTTTCAGTTATTCCTAGGTCCAGGATAACTTCAACAATTTGGTGTTACTAATGCTTTGGTAGCTGGGAGTTGGGCAGTATATAAATTTAATATCATCACCATCATCATCACCATCATCACCATCATCATCATCATCATCATCTAGAGTGCCTTTCCATTTCAAAGTGAGTTCACAGCCACCCAGTGGAACTACTGAGCCTTCATTATATGACTTTAGATGCATGGTTACTGGGTACAGGTCTGGTTTAGGCTTCAATCTGTTGCATTCATTGTCAGCTATTGGGCTAACTTGCATTGCACACCAGTATCAATCTTATGAGAAATGGGGATTCATTAATGGGTATTGCTTCACCCCAGCCTTCTTTTTGATGAGTCCCAGTCCATGTCAATTGTGCCTATGAAGAAATCATCTTCTTCATCTTCATGTTCCTTTGGCAGTTGTGTGTATATTTCTTGAATTGTTTTTTGTAGTTTTGCACATTTTTGCCATGCAATTATATTTACATGCCTAGCCAAATGTTGGATATTGTTTATAGCTATGCATTGGCTGCATTGTGTGCACACACTTTGCCCTGTTTCTACACTTTTTTGCTTGTTGCTGGTTCAAAGCTGTAGGATGGCTAGAGTTTGATGGTCTCCCCTTTTCCATAAATTTTTATCACAAGTGATGGTCAATACCAGAGTATTATCATTGCGGTATCCCCTCCTATCTTTCATTTGTGAGTGAACAACTTCTTGTGCTTGTATTTATTAATAGTATTTTCTAGGGACAACTTCATTTCTCTAAGTGTTCTTATACTCTCTTGATCAAAGATTCAGTCAATATACCAAAGCAACAAGGCTTACATTTTAGATGCAGATCTTTTCAAATTCTTCAGTTGTTCCAGTCTCCCTTTGTAGATGTAATCCAAAGACAAAGCTTTCACACATTTTTTCATAACACTCTGTAGGCCTCAAATTTCTGCAGTATGCCTTTAAAAGTATTTCTTCATTCATCCATGAATCTATAGGCTTATACACATCAAGGACATGTGCTCTAGGTAGTGTCAAGAAGAGTGCTCTGAAGAGTGATTATCCTCTTCTTCATGGCAGCCAATTACTTTCAGATACAATAGAAATATTTGTAGAAAGTGTCACCATTGGCCTCCCACATTGCCAGTAAGCTTCAGTTCTGGTAGTGGGATCGGAGGATCTGTATTTATTTATTTATTTAGAAGTTGTCACCAAAGATGGCACTATTCTGTATTGTGTGCTCAGCAATGCTCCAATTGGCCTTCTAGTCTTGTGCTGACTTGCTGTATTTGATTGTGTGCTGATACTCACATTTTCTTCTTTTCATCAGGCAAGAGAAAGTTGTATGCCAGACCTGGTCTCCAGCATGCCTTCCTTGTTGCACAGGAATCCAGCTCCACTTCTGACACTAAGTGTTGCTAATCCAGGTGGAGGTGAACTGTACCTAAGATCACTGCAGACTCAACTGTGACCCTGGAACAAGACAGTGCTATACATATTGCAAGGAACTTATGGCTATTCCCCTTATTGTTGGTAGGTTCAACTTTTGGTAAAGATCAATTTCCTGATATTATCTTGTTCTGGAAAGCATGAATGCTTACAAGTTCCCCCAGCCAAGACCAACTCAACCACCAATCTATGTCTACCTGTAATTTCTTTTATTTTTATTTGTTGCTCGTTTTTGCTGTGCTCTTTGCCTTCCTTGCTAAAGCAGGCCAGCAAGTTAATGGACAGGCACTCGCTGTCAGGGGATACCTATCAGGATCTTCCAACACTGGGGAACCACCACTGACCTAATTAATGTGTGGCAATCAGGACAGCAAATGTTATACCTGCATCTGTAATTTGCCAACAGAAGGCCTGGTGGCTAGTAATATGGCCATCTGGTCCCCAAAGAACAAAGGCCACGTTGTGGTAGGTCCTTTTAGCAGCCAATCAAAAAGGAACCCCACTGGCACCTTTGCAGAAGCCTCCCTCGCAGACATAGCAGACTCAAGACAGTTGCACCCTTTCTTGGATCAGGACCCCTTTCAGACAGTCGCTCATGCCCTGGTCAGTTCACAACTTGACTACTGCAACACGCTCTATGTGGGGTTGCCCTTGAAGTCCACCCGGAAGCTTCAACTGGTCCAGAACGCAGCAGTGCAGACAGTGATGGGCATGTTTCATGAGCTGCACTGGTTTCCAGTTTGCTTCCAGGTGCAATTCAAGGTGCTGGCTATGACCTATAAAGCCTACATGGCACAGGGCCTGGTTGCTTGAGGGACTGCCTGTCTCTCATGCTATTATTCTGGCCAGTTCTATCCAACAGTGTTGGTGTGCTCTGGGTCCCTTCAATCAAGCAGCATCATCTAACAAAACCCCAGAAGTGACCTCTGCCCTCTGGAATGAGGTTCCCCTGATACCTGGGTGGTGTTCTGGAAAGCCTTAAAGACCCGGTCCTTCTCCCAGGCTTTGGGCTAGTGCGGACTGGGCAAATGAAATGTTTGTTGTTTGTTGCTGAATTCTCCGCCGTGCTTGCTGTTATATGCTCTGTTTTTATTGCACGTTTGTTGTTTTGTTTCTATGCTGTGAGCTGCCCAGAGTCAATTGCAGTCAGGCAGCATCAAAGTCTAAATAAATAAATAAAAAGAGAGGGGGACCCTTTGACCCTTCCCCAGTTTCAGCCCTTCTATTTTGTAGAAACCTTTCCTCTTTTGTGCCAGATGGATCCCTGCTGTGTTCAGAGTCCCTAAGGGACCTTTTACTAGGACATAAGGCTCATCCCATTAGTGACTGGAGGAGCAACAGATTAAAATATTTATTACTAAATTAAGAACTTTTAATATCCCCATCTTGGATTTTATGTTTTACATTTATATTTATATTTAAGAAATAGTGTTTTTATTGTATTTTAATCTGTATTTATTTTTAGTTTTATTGTAAACCACCCAGAGTCGCTCTTTGAGTGAGATGGGCGGTGACGAAATTCAATAAATAAATAAATAAATAAATAAATAAATAAATAAATAGTCACCTATTTAGCTATATCTATTGTCGAGGTGGCGAACATTCTTAATACCCTTACTTCCTAGCTTCCCCACAACAACCGGCTCTTACACACCAAAGCATATATCATTGGCGATCACTCGTAGACGAGTAAGATTGTCTTCCAAAGGTAAAATTTTAACGGTGGATCCGTAAGTGGCTATAAAGGCCAATTCTGGATCCGCACAACCTCCCACAATGAGGGCATAGGTTTCCAGGTGGGAGACGGTCATGATGAGGGTTTGCCTGACGTGCCTTCCTTTTAGCTCTTTTCTCCTTTTCGCCCTGTACTCGTGCTTCTTCAAAGTCCATAGCGCCATTAATAAAGGATGACCTCCAATTGAAACGCTCATGAGTTAGGGCTTCCCAGTTCTCAATGCTGATATTACATTTTTTTAAATTAGCTTTGAGAGTATCTTTGAATCTCTTTTGCTGTCCACCAATATTCCGTTTTCCATTCTTAAGTTGGGAGTAAAGTAGCTGCTTTGGAAGACGATGGTCAGGCATTCGAACAACATGACCGGTCCAGCGAAGTTGATGTTGGATGATCATTGTTTCAATGCTGGTGGTTTTCGCTTCTTCTAATACACTAACATTAGTCCGCCTATCTTCCCAAGTAATCTACAGAATTTTTCGGAGGCAGCGTTGATGGAATCTTTCAAGAAGTTGGAGGTGGCGTTTGTAGAGGGTCCATGTTTCACAGGCGTACAGAAGGGTTGGTAGTACAATGGCTTTGTAAACAAGCATTTTGGTCTCCCTGCAAATGTCCCGATCCTCAAACACTCTACGCTTCATTCGGGAGAAAGCTACACTCGCAGAGCTCAGGCGATGCTGAATTTCAGCGTCGATGTCGGCTTTTGTAGATAGATGGCTGCCGAGATAAGAAAAGTGGTCGACATTTTCTAGTGACACACCTTTAAGCTGGATTGATGGCGCTGCGGAGGGATTGGTTCGAACTTGCTGGTAAAGCACTTTGGTTTTTTTAATGTTAATCGAGAGGCCGAGCTTTTCATATGCTTCTGCAAAGATGTTTAGGATAGTTTGAAGATCTTCCTCGGAGTGTGCACAGACTACGTTATCATCAGCATATTGAAGTTCTATAACAGAAGTTGCAATTACCTTATTTTTTGCTTTCAGCCTACAGCCATCTGTTCGATATATAATTTCTACACCAGTAGGAAGTTTCTCTTCAACAAGGTGTATAATCATAGTGATGAAGATAGTGAATAAGGTTGGAGCAATAACACATCCCTGTTTAACGCCGGATTCCACTTTAAATGGATCACTTTGAGAGCCATTGTTATTCAGGATAGTTGCCATCATGTCGTCATGGAGTAACCGCAAGATGTTCACAAATTTATCAGGGCATCCGATTTTCAGAAGGATGGTCCAGAGAGCAGTACGATTTACAGTATCAAAAGCTTTAGTCAGATCAATAAACGCCATGTACAGAGGGCGGTTTTGCTCCTTGCATTTTTCTTGAAGCTGTCGTGCAGTGAAGATCATATCCACTGTTCCCCTGGAAGGGCGGAAGCCATTTTGCGTTTCAGGGAGGATGTCTTCTGATACAGATAGGAGACGGTTTGTGATGATCTTTGCCAGGATTTTGCCTGCTGTGGCTAGAAGGGAGATGCCTCGATAGTTTCCACAGTCTGTTCTATCACCCTTTTTAAAGAGAGTGATAATTATGGCATCCCTAAAGTCTGCTGGAATCTCCTCCCTCATCCAGATTTTTTCGATGAGCTTATGAAGTTGTTGTGTAAGTTCAGGCCCACCTTCTTTAAAGACTTCAGCAGGAATCCCATCAGGTCCACTAGCTTTGTTATTTTTCATTTGTTTAGTGGCTTTACTGACTTCCTCCAAACTAGGGGGTACTGCAAGCTCATTTCTTATTTGTTTTTGTGGGATTTGCAAGAAGACTTCATCAGCCACAGTAGAGTGACGATTAAGGGATTAAGGAGAATGTAGTAATGTTCTTTCCAGCGCAGTGCAATAGACTCTTTGTCCTTTAGAAGTTTAGCACCATCTACTGAGCGTAAGGGATTTGTACCATGGTTTGTTGGTCCATAGATGGCCTTTATGGCATTAAAAAAGCCCCGTGCATCATGAGCATCTGCAAAATGTTGGGTTTCTTGGGCTTTTTTTATCCACCATATGTTCTTAAGTTCTCTAGTTCTTCTTTGGACTTCTGCCTTTGCACTGGCGTAGATTTTTTTCTTAAAGGCACAGTTAATATCTTTTTGCCATATCTGGAAGGCTTTCCTTTTCTTGTCAATAATATGTTCAATCTCACTATCGTTCTCATCAAACCAGTCCTGATGTCTCTTAGTCTGGTATCCGATAGTTTGTTCACAGGCTGAAATAATAGAAGTCTTCAATTTAATCCAGTGTTCCTCAACATTTTCAGGAAGTTCCATAGGCAGATGTTCCTTGAGAGTTGATTGAAAGCAAGCTCGTTTAATAGGATCTTGAAGGGCCAGTGTATTCATTTTATGCCTTGGTTTTCTTCCTTGGAGCCTACGATGAGGGACAATCTTTATGGCCATCGTGGATCGAATTAATCGATGGTCTGTCCAGCAGTCATCGGCGCTCGTCATGGCTCTGGTGAGAAGTACATTACGGCGATCTCTAGCACGGACAATTACATAATCTAAAAGATGCCAGTGCTTCGACCGCGGGTGCTTCCATGATGTTTTAAATTTATTTTTCTGGCGAAAGTGTGTTAGTAATGACAAGGTTATGCTCTGCACATTTAGTCAGAAGTAAGATTCCATTCGTGTTGCTGTTGTCAACTCCTTCTTTCCCAATGATCCCTGGCCACAAATCAAAGTCACGCCCAACTCTTGCATTGAAATCGCCCAGGAGGATAATTTTATCCTCCTTTGGTATCTCTGATAAGATGGTGTCCAGCTGGGTATAAAATTTTTCCTTGATATCCTCATCTGCATCTAGTGTTGGTGCGTAAGCACTTAGGATAGTTGCCTGTTGGTTTTTGGCGAGTTTTATTTGGAGAGTTGAGAGTCGTTCATTAATCCCAGTGGGAACTTCTGACAAGAGCTTCACAAGGTCGTTTTTGATATCAAAGCCTACCCCATGTATTCGTCGTTCTTGTTCAGGCAGTCCTTTCCAAAAGAAGGTATAACCTCCTTTTTCTTCCTTCAACTGTCCTTCTCCTGCTCTTCGAGTTTCTTGGAGTGCTGCTATATCAATATTAAAACGTCTCAGCTCCCTTGCAATAATGGCAGTCCTACGTTCAGGTCGATCACTATCCATATTGTCTTGCAGTGTCCGTATATTCCATGTTCCAAAATTCATGTGTTTCTTACGACCGCTAGATGGTGACCCCACTGGTCGCGGTAATCCAGTCAGGGAGAAAATGAGGCAGACTATGTTTAGGGCACCTTTTCTAGCCCCCTCCCCATATGGGGTGAGCAGAGTGGATCCTAAATAGGGCTGCTCAGTCGTGGATACAGCTGCTGAACTACTCAACTGCCTCGATCCTTGAGTCAGGGCGACTGAATCCGTATCCACCGCCCATGTGCTGGTCCATGACTAGGAGCTTCCGGATTTCACAGTCCTGCCCCCATTGCCATTCATCAATCGCCATGGGACTTTTGGTTGTTTTGGGTTTGGTGTGGTTGGAAGACGCCTGTGCGTGAATTTGTTTTATGTGTGGAGATCGGTGCACAACGATCAGCACACAACCTTCACAGAAAAAGGCTCTAATCCAATGGCATGGGTACCATGATGATTGGTGACCTTTTGTCTGCTGCAGCCTTCATCCGCCTTCACAGCCGTTGTAACAATACACCTTGTTATCTTCCGCCTGTTCTACCGTTGAGGACTTTCTTGGATCGTTCTTTGTCTGGTTCCTCCCCCTGGACCTTACCGCCATGGGTGACCCTACCAGGAGTACATGACTCCTGACGGCTTCGCTCACAGGGTTCATTGGGAACACACAAGCCCACTCACCACAACAAGGTGACGATCCAGCGAGTGAGGAAAGCATATATACATATATACAAAGCATATATACATGCACCATCATAAATGTTCAGCCCACTAGCCTAAGGAATGGTTGATAAAGCCATGGCTTAGTGTCTGGGTTAACCAATATACAAAACTCAGCCTCACAATATTTCTACAAAGCAGGGCCAAACCCATCATACAGACACACCTACACAGATTGAACAGGACAACCTGCAAAGACAAGAGATGGAGTCCCACAACCCTCCTACCCTAACATCTACCCAACCCTCCTGTAGTCCAGCCAGCAAAGTCATAAAGAAAGAAATGATGATCCACCATTTTAAATTTTCCCCATGCTTTAATTTCCTGCATAGTATCACATGTAGAGGGGAATTTCCTTCAGCTGCTACATCAGCCAATATAGCAGCCAATTTTGAGAATGCCTATAAATTCAGAGTTCTCTTTGTTGTAAGGAGTTGAAGTTTAAGTACTGAAGTGTTTTGGATAAGACTGGGGAGTCCTGAAAAACACAAAAGGTTTGTGATGCTTCTTATTACTACCTTCTGTCTAATTTGGAAATTCATACAATCTTCTTTTTGAGCAGGATGAGATTGCCTTGGGTTGGTAATTGATGGGAAAAAAAGAACCTTTAATCTGGCCAAGTCCTGTATTTGTCATATTCCCTTGCTGATGTTACAAATGGGTGGGGAGGGGTTACAGCAAGTTTAATGGCTAAAATCTGTTCATTCAACTGCTGTTGAAAATCTCGTTTGGTCTAGTGGTTAAGGTGCTGGGCTAGAAACCAGGAGTCTGAGTTCTAATCCCGCCTTAAGCATGAAAGCCGGCTGGGTGACCTTGGGCCAGTCACTCTCTCTCAGCCCAACTGTCACAATGTCATCAATGCCATCCTGCCATGGTGCCAAATGGTGATAGCACTCAGTGGGGGGGGGGTTCCTGGCAGTAAAATTGCCAGACAGGTAAACGGTGCAAGTCAGGGGAAAGGAGACAAGTAATTCAGCACCCGGAATAGATCAAAGAGAAACATTGTGTCCGTTGAATGGAGACAGCAGGAAACTGACAAACAAGAGCAGATTGAACTCAATAGCAAACAAAGGGGGGGGGGGAAACTGGAGACTATTAAATTGTGGAATAAGGAGACTTACTCCAGTCGAATCTTTAACGTGTTGCACAACTAGCTTAATAAAGATTTCTTTGTATTCCTATGAGACTTGCATGAGAAGTGCTTTTATTTAGTAAAAGGGCAAGATCATCACAGAAATACTCGAGTTAACATGAAGACTTTACCTGGAACCCACGAGTTTAACAAGGAAGGTTTAACAATGAAAAGTTCGGTCCCCGTGGAAACCCCTTTGATGTCTGGAGAGGGTGACGGGGAAGGTAAGGGAAAAGCCCCCAGCTGGAAAAAGCAGAAGAGCTTGGCAAAGAGGAGCAGTTTGCCAAATGAGGCAGAGAGAGGAGAGGAACCTCAAACCCCATCGAGCCCAACCAAGCGAGATGCCAAAAAACAGCTGGAGAAACAAAAGGTCAAGCCAGCGGTCCCACCAGTCCTCAAGAGCGCACCTCTACCCAGCACCATGAAAGCAACCAGTTATTCGTGGGCTTTGGAAATAGGGGGTGGTGTGGAGAAGACTTGGGATCAGTGGGTGACCAAGGAGAGAGGCTCCCACTCCAGGTGGACGGCTGCAGAGCAGCGGATGTAGAAGATGGAGTGAGAGATCAGCTCGGTAGGAGAATGCATGGCTGACCTACAAAAAACTGTCACGCAGATCTTCAGGATGCTGAGCGACAAGGTGATGACCAGCACAATGGAGTAGAGAGACGAGACAACCTCAGGGGAGGAGAGCAGCGATTCTGAGCCCTAAGAGAGAGTCCAGGGGCAACCAGGTCAGTAAGCGCATACTCTCACCATAGCCAACCCAGAATCAGGGCAACAAGGTGAATCCCAGGTACCGATGGGTTGCTTGGAGTAAGAGACTTGATGGTGAGGTTTAATGGAGACCTGAAAAACCTAGCCTGCTTCCAGACCCATGTAAAAGGGTTGAAGGAGGAATGTGAGGAGTTATTCTCCACAGAAGGCTCGAAGGTACTGTACGTCTCAGCTCACCTTGAATGTGAAGCAACGGAATGGTTTATGGAACTGCATGACTTGGGTGCTGAGGAATTAGGGGACTTTGAGAGGTTCATGAGAGCACTGAGAACCCAATTCGAAGATCCCCTCTCAAAGATGAAAGCCAAAACCAGCTTACAATGTATTAAGCAAGGAAGTAGATCAATTTCAGAATATGCTACAGAGTTCAGAAGGCTAGCTGGGAAATTAACAGAGTGTTTGGAGAAGTGGAGCCCAACCAACTCCCACCTTACAGGAAATCGGACTATGCCATAGAATTAGAACCCAGAGCCGAGTTACCTAAAACCAAGCTATAATCCATGACTCCCAAGGAGCTGGAAGCATTGCGGGAGTTCGTGGACAACAACTTAGAACAAGGGTTCATCTGTCTGGCCACCTCATCTATGGTTGCGCCCGTCCTTTTCAGAACCTAAAAGGATGGGTCAATAAGACTGTGTACTGACTACTGAGGACTGAATGTGATCTGTACCTCAAATAAATACCCGTTGCTGCTGATGAAAGACATGCTAGCTTACCTATCGAACGGAATTTTTTTCACAAAATCTGACTTAAGGGAAGCATACTTCTTAGTATGGTGGCTCAGCAGGTAAGACAGGGGCATGGTGGCTCAGCGGATAAGACTCCAGGCTTTGTCGATCACAAGTTCAGAGGTTCGAATCCCTAGCCTCGCGTGACAGAGTGAGCTCCCGCACTCGCCCCAGCTCTTGCCAACCTAGCAATTCGAAAGCATGCAAATGCAAGTAGATGAATAGGTACCACTTCGGTGGGACGGTAACAGCGTTCTGCATGCGTCATGCTGGCCACATGACCGCAGAAGCATCTTCGGACAACGCTGGCTCTTTGGCTAACAAATGGAGATGAGCACCGGCCCCTAGAGTGCACGACTGCACAAATGTGCGGGGGGAACCTTTACCTTTACCTTTACCTTTACTTCTTAGTGCAAAATTAAGAGGGGGATGAATGGAAAACAGCATTCAACTGCCAACTGGGGTCCTTTGAGTATTTGGTAATGCCGTTTGGGGATCTTTATGCATTTAATTAATGAGGTTCTGCATGACTTTTTGTACTGGGGGGTGCTGGTGTATCTAGATGATATCCTGATATACACTGAAACCATGGAAGAGCATGTGCCTTTGGTAAGGGAAGTACTGAAACAGCTGCTGCAGAATCAGTTGTATGCTAAATTGTCAAAGTGTGAATTTCATAAGGATGATTTCATAATCATCAGATTATTTGGGGTATCGGGTATCGAGCAAGGGGATTGAAATGGATCCAGCAAAGGTGCGGGATGTGGTAGCATGGGAGTCTCCCTGAACTAGGAGGAAACTACTGAGACTTAAAGTGGGGAGGTTAGAAGATCCCATCACCTTAAACCATTTGGACAGGTCAGACATGAAAAGGGGCCCGGTGGAGCATTACACCGAACCAGTGAGGATGTGAATGGGAACCCACGAGGAGTTACTAAGATTCCTTGTGGCCCCGATTTCCAGCCAACCCATTTTCCTGGGTCTGGCGTGGCTGAGAGATAGAAACCCAAAAGTGGACTGGAGGTCGGGCCAGATGGTGTTTTGCAATGGGATTTACCCAGGCATGAGCCCAATTGAACCCAGTCCCAAGATGGAGATGGAGGGAACACTATGCGAGACAGGAAGAGAAGCAGCGATGGAAGAAGAGTGCAGCATCCCACAGCAATATCATGAATGGAAGGAAGTATTCAGTGAGGCTGAATCAGATCAACTGCCGCCTCACAGAAAATCAGACCATAGAATTGATCTCCGGGGCACTGAAGACGAAGCTGTATCCCATGACCCCCAAAGAACGTGAAGTGCTGCACAAATTCATTGT
Organism: Charina bottae; assembly: GCA_023362775.1. Classification (NCBI taxonomy): domain Eukaryota; kingdom Metazoa; phylum Chordata; class Lepidosauria; order Squamata; family Charinaidae; genus Charina; species Charina bottae. The sequence continues at coordinate 1,955,258 of JALMGJ010000013.1, read as the reverse complement.
CAAGAATTTGGAGCGGGGATTCATCTGCCCTGCCTTATAATCCATGGCCACCCCTGTCTTATTTAGAACCAAGAAAGATGGATCACTAAGACTGTACTGACTACCAGGACCTGAACACTGTTTGCACCTCCAATAAGTATCCCCTTCCCTTAATGACAGACATGCTTGCCCACCTCTCGAAAGGGAAGATCTTCACGAAACTGGACCTGAGAGAGGCCTACTTCCGAGTACACATCCGGGAGGGGGATGAGTGGAAGACAGCTTTTAATTGTCAACTAGGTTCATTTGAATATCTTGTGATGCCCTTCGGGCTTCAGGGCCCCCCGGAGGTCTTCATGCACCTGATAAATGAGGTGCTCCATGATTTCCTATACCGGGGAGCGTTAGTCTACCTAGATTATATCTTAATCTATACCGAGACAATGGAAGAACATGTAAAGCTGGTGAGGGAGGTGTTGAAAAGGCTGTTAAAGAACCAACTATATGCCAAGCTATCCAAGTGCGAGTTCAACAAAGAGCAACTGGACTAACTAGGGTATTGGGTTTCCAGCAGAGGCATCGAGATAGATCCGGCAAAGGTCAGAGACGTAGTAGCTTAGGAGCCCCCTAGAACCAGAAGGCAACTCCAGAGTTTCTTGGGGTTTGCTAACTTTTACCAGAAATTTATTCCAAACTTTGCGCAAATTGCTTTGTCCCTCACTGACCTACTGAAAACAAAAGGAAAAGAACTCTAAAGCAATGAAAAGGCTGGGAATGGTGCTCAAATGTACGACCAAATGCCAGGAAGCCTTTGACCATCTGAAAGCCCTATTCACATCCAAACCAGCCTTGAAACACCCAGATCCAGCACATCCCCTGGTCGTCCAAGCAGATGCATCTGACATGGCCATCGGCCCCATTCTGCTGCAGAAGGACGAGGGAGGAAGCCTACATCCATGCACTTACTTATCCTGGAAGTTCACCAAAGCAGAAAGATGCTGGCACATTTGGGAAAAAGAGGCATTTGCTGTGAAGTGGGCATTAGCATCAGAGTAACTTATTGGAGGGGGCCTCCCAACTGTTCGAGGTGTGGACTGATCACAAGAATCTAGAAGCCCTGAAAACTCCGAGGAAATTTAACCCTAAGCAAATCAAAGGGGCACAATTCTTAGCAGATTTAACTTCACATTATAATACCTACCAGGGGGGAAGAACTTCCTGGCTGATGCATTGTCCAGACTGCCTCAGCACGATAGCCAAAGAGAAGAAGTGGTAGGCTCAGTAATTCACCCTTCCCAGATTAGCACGGCAGTAACCACCAGAAGTCAAAAACCTACGACAACCCCTAAAGTAGAGGGAGACCTAGAAAGCGAATTGCTATGCACCATGCAGCAAGGCGAGTGGCTGCAAGAAAATAAAACCTTTTTGACAAAGAAACAAGGGCTGTGGTGGAAGGGAGGAAGGCTTTACATTCCCAAAGAGTTGCGAAAGAGAATACTTGAGCAATGTCATGATTCTAAATCAGCTGGCCATTTTGGCTTTGTAAAGACTCTACATTTGGTACGATGTCAATTTTGGTGGCCAGCCCTATGCAAAGATGTTGAGGACTATGTAACTAGTTGCACCACATGTGCAATAACAAAAAGTGTTGCGGGCAAGCCCAAGGGACTGTTGCAGAATGTGGCAAGCCCTACGAGACCGTGGAAAGAGATTGCCATGGATTTCATAGTCGAGCTACCCAAAAGCAAGAAGAAAACAGTTATTTTGGTAGTCATGGACTTATTCTCCAAACAGACTCATTTTATCCCTTGTACAGGGGTGCCTACAGTGGGGCAACTAGCCAAGATGTTTCTCCACCACATATACCACTTACATGGAGCCCCCAAAAGGGTCATCAGTGACCGAAGTGTACAGTTCACCTCAAATTTCTGGAAGCAATTTCTTAAGCTTATAGGGGTGGAACAAGGCTTAAGCTCCTCCCACCATCACCCTGCTTATTTAACTTATATGCAGAGTACATCATGAGAAATGCCGTGCTGGATGAATCACAAGCCGGAGTTAAGATTGCCGGGAGAAATATCAACAACCTCAGATATGCAGACGATACCACCCTAATGGCAGAAAGTGAAGAGGAACTAAAGAGCCTCTTGATGAGGGTGAAAGAGGAGAGTGCAAAAGCTGGCTTGAAACTCAACATTAAAAAAACTCAGATCATGGCATCTGGTCCCATCACTTCCTGGCAAATAGAAGGGGAAGAAATGGAAGCAGTGACAGATTTTATTTTCTTGGGCTCCAAGATCACCGCAGACGGTGACTGCAGCCATGAAATTAAAAGACGCTTGCTCCTTGGGAGGAAAGCTATGGCAAACCTAGACAGCATATTAAAAAGCAGAGACATCACCTTGCCGACAAAGGTCCGTATAGTTAAAGCTATGGTTTTTCCAGTAGTAATGTATGGCTGTGAGAGTTGGACCATAAGGAAGGCTGAGCGCTGAAGAATTGATGCTTTCGAGATGTGGTGCTGGAGAAGACTGACTCTTGAGAGTCCCTTGGACTGCAAGGAGGTCAAACCAGTCAATCCTAAAGGAAATCAACCCTGACTGCTCGTTGGAAGGACAGATGCTGAAGCTGAAACTCAAATACTTTGGCCACCTAATGCGAAGAGAGGACTCACTGGAAAAGACCCTGATGCTGGGAAAGACTGAAGGCAAAAGGAGAAGGGGACGGCAGAGGATGAGATGGTTAGATAGCATCACCGATGTAATGAACGTGAATTTGAGTAAACTCTGAGAGACAGTGGAGGACAGGAAGGCCTGGCGTGCTATGGTCCATGAGGTCACGAAGAGTCGGACACGACTAAACGACTGAACAACAACAACCATCCACAGACAGATGGAGCATCTGAACGATGGAACCAGATACTGGAACAATATTTCTTTATTTATATATTACATTTGTCACCACCCATCTCCTCCTACTGGAGGAACTCTGGGCAGTTTACAATAGCATAATCAATAAAACAATAAATTACAATATATAAATTACAATATATAAAATACAATTAAAGCTAAAAATAAATAAAAATAAAAATAAAAAAAAGAAATCCAATGGCTGATGATCTAACTCTGTCCTTGTATGGAACGATCACTCTAGGGTACTAGCCATCCCCAAGCATGCCTACTCCTCTTCTCACCCCAAGCCAGGTGGCAGAGCCAGGTCTTCAACTTCCTCCGGAAGGCCAGGAGCAATTGGGCCAACCTCATCTCCGGGTGTAGAATGTTCCAGAGTGTGGGAGCTACTGCAGAGAAGGCCCACCTCCTAGACCCTGCCATGCGAAGTTCTTTTACTGACAGGGTCTGCAACATGCCCTCCCTGCAATATCGGGTGGAACGGGTTGATGTAATGGGGAAGAGGTGGTCCTTCAGGTAGGCGCAATCCTGTCCAAGGTCCCGGCCACTTCTCTATTCCAAGCAGTGGCCAGGGCCTCCACTGGACCATGCAGCAGATTGTCGGGTATAACCCCCAGCTCCCTCTAAAACCCCTACCAGGTCCATCAGTCACTGGGGGCAGACCAATCAAATGGGTCCAGCCTCCCTGCAGAGGGGGCTGGCATAAGAGAATCTCAGGGCCAAGGCATGATCTTACCATGACAATGGGAATAGTTCTAACTCTCCCCTCAGGTCACATTGCCATTGTTCTGACAAGAAAACCAAGTCCAGGGTGAGACCACTGTCTTGAGTCGGGTCCTTAATAATCTGGGACAGGCCCATGACTGCCATGGTAGCCAGATGTTACATAAGATACCAGCAAGACAATTGGGTGGATCTACCATTCGCCGAAGTGGCGTATAACAACTCGGTCCACCAGAGCATGGGCTTCACCCCGTTCCAAGCAACAACCGGACAGGATTTTGTGGCCATTCTCGAATTGCCCAAAGAACAAACCAAGATCCTGGCGCTGGACAAATGGATAAAACAAATCTCCAGTAACTGGCCAGTAATCGAGAAGACATTGGAAGAAGCAAAAGCAGATCACAAACGAGCACCCCAACAGCCAATGAAAGTAGGAGAAAAAGTTTATTTATCCACTAAGTACTTAAAGTCTACCCAGCCTTCCAAAAAGTTAGGACCTAAATACATTGGTCCATTCCCAATTACCAAAGTTATCAATGAAGTAACTGTACAACTTCAGTTACCAAAGAACCTAAGAAGGGTTCACCCTGTTTTCCATTGGAGCCTTCTAAAACCAGTTTGAGAATCATGCTGGCATCCTGAACTGCTGCTGCCTGCACCTACAATGATCGAGGGGGAGCAACATTTTGAAGTTCAAGCCATACTAGATATGTGACAACACCATGGAGTGTTACAGTACCTGATACAATGGAAGCATTTCCCTTCCACACACATGGGTGGACAGCAAAAACATGCACACTCCTCACCTCGTGAAGCAGTTCCACAAGAAGTTTCCAGAGAAGCCCAACTGAACAGAACTACATTAACTTGATTGCTTTCCTATAGTGGTTTAGGAGAGGGGACAACGTCATTAGGGGGCGGTATGTCAGAACCAGAGTGTTCCAGAGGCTATAGTTAATGGCATCTGGTCCATCCTCCTGACAGATTTTGTTAGTTAGTAGAGAGCATTAGAAACATAGCTGCAAGGGAGTGGGGGAAGAGCTCCATTCCACCAGTTGTTTACATAGACTTAATCGCAGCCTGGCTGGAAAGATCAAAGCAGAGGTGAGACAGTGAGGCCATCTGGCCTGGTAGTCATGACAATGAATGACTGGTAGCCAGGGCAACAATGAAGGAGGGAGAGAGAAAGTTTCCCCAACTGTTTTTTTTCCAACTGTTTGAATGCTAGGCTAGCATTCCTGCCTTTGGCTGGATTGCAGGCCATTTCTCCTTCATTACAGAATCTACATATATCTGAATGGCATGTGCTGTGGATTATTGAGAGTAAGGTTGCAGCGGCTGCAATCCTCACAATATGTATTGTATGTATAGTTTATTTTTATAAGGTTATTTTTGGAGGGGCGGTATTTCACGATGTCATCAATGCCATCCTGCCATGGCATCAAATGGTGATAGCTCTCAGTGTGTGTGTGGGGGGGTGCCTGGCAGTAAAATCGCCAGACAGGTAAACTGTGCAAGTCAGGGGAAACGAGACAAGCAATTCAGCACCCGGGATAGATCAAAGAGAGAAACATCACATCAGTGGATTCCAACGGACACAGCAGGAAACTGACAAACAAGAATGGATTGAACTCAATAGCAAACAAAGGGAGGGGGAAACTGGAGACTATTAAATTGTGGAATAAGGAGACTTACTCCACTCAAATCTTTAACGTGTTGCAGGCCACTAGCCTAATAAAGATTTCTTCGTATTCTTATGAGACTTGCGTGAGAAGTGCTTTTATTTAGTAAAAGAGTGAGATTATCACACTGACTCACTTTACAGGGTTGTTGTTGTGGGGAAAATAGGAGGAGGAAGGAGTATTAGGTATGTTCACTGCCTTGAGTTATTTATAAAAATAATAAAGGCAGGATAAAAATCAAATAAATAAATAAACAAATAAATAAATAAATAATTGCCCTTGCTGCTGCATTTTGCACCAGCTGAAGCTTCTGAATATTCTTCAAGGGCAGCCCCATGTAGAGCGCATTGCAGCAATCCATTTGGGAGATGAGCAAGGCATGAGTGTGAGCAGGGCCTCCTGTCTATAATACAGCTTCTATTTCAATGAAATGGCACTTGTTGCAATTGTTTATCTGGCCATTTATTTTCATTCTTTTGGGCCACACAGAAGCGCCTTCTTCCTGATCTTCAGGCTTTACTTCAGAAACGTGATTCCAGCTCTCAGCTGGGCCTGATGAACAACAGGCTATCAGAGAGTTGCAGAGGCTGCTCTGGAAAATGGCAGCAGGGCCAAAATATCATTTTATTGGCAGGGCTGGGCGTGGGGAGGAGAATGTAATTTTAAAAATTAAATGTGCTTTAATTTCATATACAAGTTTTGCTCTGGAGACAAAGTCAGGCCCCAGCACAGCCCGACTGAAGCTACAGAGGCCGGAAGCGGCACGGCTGGATGGCAAGAAAAACCGGGGGGGGGGGGCTCTCTCTCTCACAAACACACACACACTCTCGCTTCAGGTCCACTTCCCAGATGGCAGGAAGAGGTGCATTTCCTCAACCGACAGGCCCCTCTGCTACCCATGTTGCAAACCACTCTGCATCCCCTCCCAAGCTATTCTCTCCTTCTTCCCCTGGAACACAGGAGCCTCCTTCAGTGGTTCTTGTGCAGCAAAGCTCAGCAAATGAGAGAGTAACATCAGCTATTGTTCCATTACAACAGAAATTGCACCAAAGTCTTCTCCATAGATATTGGGATCTGATGGGAAAATGCATTCCAGATTTCTTTTTCCCCTATACCGCAAATACTCATGGATAAGCTGAGAATTGTAGGTTCCAAAATGCACCTCCAAAATTGGGTTTGGCTTATCCGCGGATAGGCTTATCCGCGAGTATATACAGTAATTAAGAGTTAACTCTGTTGGCCAGATTAGATCTGAACCCAAGATCCATTTCAGCAATTTTGTTCTCAGAATGCACATACACATTCCCATAAATATGCACAGGTAGCGTCATGTTGCAAGATGGCTGCTTTCTTAAAGATTGTGCAGATGCTGATTTCTTTGTCACTCAAAAACATTTGTTCCTGTCCCTTTCTGACCCTAATTAGGCTGACTGCCTCTCTCAGAGGCTGAAGTGTTCAGGCTCCATTTGTGGAGGGTAAGGCTGGTACATGAGTCACGATACATTACCAGTGTGGTAAAGATGAAGTGGTAGTATTCTGTCATCATCCCCATCGCCATGGCCTGAGAAAGAGCAGAGAGAAGAAGGTTAAAAAGACAACCTGTGAAAACAGGGCAGAAAGAAGAGCCATCCAAGGCCTGATGGAAAAGGGGCTTTGTGGCATGGTGTAATGGTATGTGGGAATAACCTTGGGAGACCGGGTGAGCAGATGTGGCCTACAGAATGGTCAGATAAGAGACAGCATAGCCCCAGATGGAGAGTGGGTGGGGCAAGAGGCTCAGGAGGGACCTTCCCTAAGTTCTCAGGCTGTAAAGGAGACGGAGGGAGAATTGGACTTTCAGACTTGCAAGATTAATGTCAGCCTTCCCAGGTAGACCAGACAGGAAACACAACCAGATGAGCTAATTCTACTTTATTGTAAGGCTTCATTAACAGAACCTTGCAAGTCTGAAAGAATCCATAGGAGACCCAGTGGGCAGGAGGGAAATCCCACTCTCAAATGGAGAATCTCCTGGAAAGCAGGGGCTGGGGTGTGGGGTCCACCTCACCCTTTTCCCACTTTTAGGTCTAAGAGAACTACAAAGGGATAAAAGCCAAATTGGACCAAAACACCCAGCAAAGAGTATATTTGTAGCTCAGGGTTGAACTGTGGAGTCCTTGGCATTTTTTTCTTGCAAACGTTTCATTGCCAGACTAGGCAACATCTTCAGTGTGAAAAGGGAGTGGGATTTGCTCTCTGGTTATATACCATGGCTTGTCCTGTTTGCGTTGGTGGAGGTGTTGTTCTCCCCTTAGGAGTTCCTTGATTGGGCTGTTTTTTGCTGCTTGGTTGATTGAGTTAATAGTTCCTTGATTAAGGTATATTGTGCTGTTTGATTGCTCCTCTGGTGCTAAAAAAGGTAAAGGTTCCCCCTGCACATTTGTGCAGTCGTGTCCGACTCTAGGGGCCAGTGCTCATCTCCGTTTGTTAGCCGAAGAGCCAGCGTTGTCCGAAGATGCTTCCACGGTCATGTGGCCGCATGACATGCGCGGAACGCTGTTACCTACCCACCGAAGTGATATCTATTCATCTACTTCATTTGCATGCTTTTGAATTGCTAGGTTGGCAAGAGCTGGAGCTAGTGCGGGAGCTCACTCCGCACGCAGGGCTAGGGATTCGAACCTCCGAACTTGCAACCTTCCGATCGACAAGCCTGGCATCTTACCCGCTGAGCCACCACGCCCCCCTGAGCCACCACGCCCCCCTCTGGTGATAATCCTGGTGTTAATCTTTGCATATCTGGGTGCTGATTGCTGGCAAGGAGGTGTTCTGGTCTTCTGCCTTTTCTATTGTCTCTTATGAATGGTATGTAAATGTTGTTTACCTCTCCACAAAACACCAAGGTTTATAGAAAGCACGATGAAATAGGGTGGTTGGAGCCAGATTTGGTTTGCCATGTACTGTACAGCGAATTAAGAAATAATTGTGTGTCCCTTCTTCATTAGAGGGAGGACTGTTAACACTACATGGAAACTCTAATTAGAAATATTTCCTGGGTCAAGGAAATCTTAGAGGTAATCAATATGCAGCTGAGAACAGGGATGGAAGAGAATGAGAGCCATGAGGGGGGACTGTCTTAACTCCGGGGGGAGAATATTTCACAGACCAGGCGCTACTGCAGAGAAGGCACGCTTCCGTGACCCCGTTAGATGGAATTCTTTGACCGATGGGGTCCATAGCATGCCTTCCCTGCATGACCAGATGGGATGGGACGATGTAATGGGGATAAGACAGTCCCTTAGGTAACCTGGTCCCATGCCAGGGTTTTAAAGGTCATAACCAACACCTTGAATTGGACCAGGAAGCAAACTGGAATCCAGTGCAGCTCGCGTAACAAAGGTGTTACATGTGTCCGATAAGGGACTTCCAAAATCGTCTGTGCGGCCACATTCTGGATCAGCTGAAGCTTCCGGATACTCTTCAAGGGTAGCCCCGTGTAGAGCACATTACAGTAGTCTATATGTGAGATAACCATGGTATGAGTGACCGTTCAAAGGGCCTCTCATTCCAGGAAAGGTCGTAACTGGCGCACAACACGAAGTTGTGCAAAGGCCCTCCTGGCCACGACTGCCACCTGCTCTTTGAGCAGGAGTCGTGAGTCCAAGAGGACCCCCAAGTTATGCACCGGGTCTGTCTGGGGCAGTGCCACCCCATCCAGAACTAAAGATGACAATTTCCTAGATATTGAGGAGCCATTAATCCACAGCCCACTTACTAGGGTTCAGTCAAAGCCTGTTTTTCCCCATCCAGGCCCCTACAGCCCCCAGGCACTTGGACAGGGTAGAGACTGCATCACTTGCTTCCCCCAGGATGGAGATGTATAATTGAGTATCATCAGCATACTGATGATACCTCACCCCATGGAGATGGATGATCTCACCCAGCGGTTTCATGTAGATGTTAAAAAGGAGCGGAGAGAGTACCGAGCCCTGCGGGACCCCACAAGAAAGGGCCCGCGGGTTGGATCTCTTGCTCCTAATCAACACTGACTGAAACCGGCCCTGGAGGAAGGAGGCAAACCAGTGCAGTACAACGCCGCCCGCCCCCAACTCCCTGAGCCGCTCCAGAAGGATACCATGGTTGATGGTATTGAAAGCTGCCGAGAGGTCAAGAAGAGTGAGAATGAATGCACTGCCTCCATCTCGCTCCCGCCAAAGATCATCCATAAGCACAACCAATGCAGTTTCAGTCCCATGACCAGGCCTGAAACCTGACTGAAAGGGGTCCAGATAATTTGTTTCATCCAGAATCATCTGGAGCTGCAATGCCACCACCTTCTCAACCACCTTCCCCAAAAAGGGACGGTAGGAGACTGGATGAAAATTATCCAGTACAGTAGGGTCCAGCGATGGTTTCTTGAGGAGAGGGCATACCAGCACTTCCTTAAAAGCTGCCGGAAATACCCCCTCCCCCAACGATGTATTAACCATCGTCTGGACCCAACTACAAGTCAGCTCCCGAGCTGCTTTCACCAGCCAGGAGGGATATGGATTTAATTGACAGGTGGTGGCATTTACAGTCCGGAGAACTCTGTCCACTTCCTCGGGTCCAACAGGCTTGAACCGTTCCCAGTTAACAAGGTAAGTACTTTCCCTGGGTATCTCTTCAGACTCTGTCTCACACTCAGAGTCCAACTCAGAGCGAATCCGAGCGATCTTATCCAGTAAATGCCCAGAAAATTCTTCCGCACGGTCCTGGAGATGGATTTCCAACTCCTCTTTACCTAAAAGGGATAGGGTAATCTTAAACAGGGCCGCCGGATGGTATTCCGTAGATGCAATAAGAGTGGAGAAATATTGACGTTTCGCCGCTCTTACCGCCACAAGGTAGACCTTAATAGCGGCTGTAGCTTGTGTTCGGTCGGATTCAGTCTTTGTCTTCTTCCAGTGGCGCTCTAGGCATCTCTTAACCCTCTTCAGAACCCTCAGCTCCTCCGTAAACCAGGGGGAGCTTCAGGCTCGACTGGACAAGAGAGGCCGCATAGGCGCGATCCTGTCCAAGGCCCCAGCTGCCTCTGTATTCCAGGCGGCAGCCAGGGCCTCTGCTGGACCATGCAGCAGATCTTCGAGTATAACCCCCAGCTCCCTCTGGAACCCTAATGGGTCCATCAGTTGCCAGGGGCGGACTAATTGAATAGGTCCAGCCTCCCTGCGGAGTGGAGTGGCATAGGAGAATCTCAAGGTCACCAGGGCGTGGTCTGACCATGACAAAGGGGAAAGATGTAGCTCTCCCCACAGATCACTTTGCCACTGCTCCGACAAGAAAACTAAATCCGGGGTGAGGCCACTGTCTTGAGTTGGGAACCTGGATGATCTGGGACAGGCCCATGGTCGTCATGGTGACCATGAACTCCCGAGCTGCTTCCGAGGCTCACCCCAAGGAGGGCAGATTGAAGTCCCCCAGGACCATAAGCCTGGGGAACTCTACGCCCACTCCCAGCAGCTCAGGCAGGGAGGTTGCTACGCAGCAGGGAGGCTGGTACAATAGCAACACTCCCAACTGTTCACGAGAACCCAACTTGAAAAACAAGGTCTCACACCCGGTAACTTGTGGAGCAGGGCTCCTGATGGCCACTAGAGACTCCCTGATGACAACAGCCACTCCTCCTCCCCTGCCCTGAAGTCTCAGCTGGTGCCAAACCTGAAACCCGGCTGGGCATATCTCAGAGAGAGGAACACCTCCCTCCGGGCCCAGCCAGCTTTCCTGTTTACAAAGCAACAGCCGGAAATCAGGGCAACCACGCCTCTGCTGACCAGGGCCTAGGTATGAGCACGGAGGGCCGGAACACACCACCGGTAATAAACACCGGGGGCGTCTTCCCCTACGATGGCCCGCCCTCCGACTCCCATCATAATATCCGCTGCCCATCACCACCTCAATGGCCTGTCCCGCCCTGTAACCCCCAGAGTCTCTAAATCCATTAGCCTCCACTCCTGGACTCCTGACGGAGCCCAATCAACCACTCTCACATTCATTCACTCATTCATTCACTGCGCCCCCCGACTTCTCTCACTGGTCAACAGGGGGCACTCCATACACTACCCCTCACCCCCTGACTCTCACTCAGGGGAATGAGTGTTCTCACTCTCTACATACAAACTCATACTCCCTCTCACGTCTCTCACACCTGAGAGGGAGTAACAGTCACTTCAAAGGGATCCCGATGGCCTATATTATATTAGGGTGGTCAGGAGGGGATGGCTCGGCTAACTTCCATGGTGGCCTCTGCCCTGGTAATCCGTAGCCCACACAACATCAGAAATAGTTATTATATTCCTGCCAGTCGCCCAAGATTGTCTTGGCTTTACCGTGCCCGCAGTCCAGTTCTTGAAGGTCTGTCAGGCACTGGGTTGGTCCATGTATCCAGGGTCTGCCCCACTTCCACTGTCCCATGAAGAAATGCCAAGCTAGCCAGACCAGTCCAGCTGCCGACCCCAGGGTGTCCAAGCAGCACCCCAAGCTCTGCATCGCCTCGTTAAAACCCTTCCAGGAGGCTTCTCCCGGCATCTGTCGGTCTGTAAAAGCCTCTGCGCTGCTAAAAAAGCCCCCAGCTCCCAGAGGTTGTATACTCTGGACTTGTTGTGTCACCAGCATCCACCGCATCCCACCGTCGCCAGAATGACTCAACTCCCCCACTCCACATGAGGGGTCGGCAAACGTTCCCACAGCAACGGCACTGACAGCAGCCACTACAATAGCACTGGCACTGGCACCGGCAGCAGCCACAGCTGAAGCTCCAGCTCCATTTACACCCACCACACCATGCCGCCGCCTAAAAGCAACAGCGTCGGGGGGGGGCCTCTGGTGACTTCAGCTGTTCTCGCTGTAGTTCCAATCTCGTCCGGGGGGCTCCGACAGCAACCCAAGCTGCCCCAGCCACTCCAGTCGCAGTTCTCAACAATTTGGCAGCAACTCAGCAGCTCCCAGCCATTCGGCAGTCCGACAAACCCGGCGCCGGGAGGCTCCAAAACGGACCCGCTATCTTCCACTGCTCGTCCAGGGGGGCTCTTTCCACACCCCAAGCTTGCCAGGTATGGGGATTATACCCCCAAAAGACCTTAATAGCGCCACAGCTGGGGTGAGAAGGTTGGAAAGTTCTTAAAACTAAAGTTTAGGAGCTCACCGCTTAGAGCGGCGAACAGCATTCCGTCGCGGTCGCCATCTTGAAATTCCTCCTCCATTAGCTATGTCACCTGCCCAATTGGCTTCTTCTTTGAAACCATCTCTCTGCAGGGTGAACCTGGAGACGTTCTTATTAATTGATGGTGCACCTGTCATTTGAAGAGTGCTATGATGTCCCATCCCCCCATCTGGACATTTTTTGTCAAGGCCAAGCAGTCCCAGCTCCTTCAATTTATCTTCATAGGGCTTAGTTTCTACTTTCCTAATCATCCTCATTGCCTTTCTCTGTCTCTGTTCCAATTTCTCTAAAACCTTCTTTAACCATGGTGCCCAAATCCTAGATATGAATTCTGACAAAGACAGAATAAAGTGGAATTATTATTTCCTCTTAATTTGAAAATTATGCTTCTGTTGATGAAATCTAAAATTAAATTTGCCTTTTTTGCAGCACCATCACACTGCTGGCTCGTATTCAGTTTGTAATCAACTACTATTTTATGATCTTTTTCACAAGTACCATTACTCTTCACTAGGGGAGCAAAAGAGTATAATTAGACCATGAAAATAGATTGAGTTAAGTCCTTTAATTACCTAAGTGTAATCTTCCATGCATCTTTTTTATTTTTTATTTTTTTGCTACCATCCACTAACCCAGCTTTCCTCCTACAATGTCTTACATGCATCTGGGAGGCAAGATGTCCCCCTAGATTACTTCTCCCATGTGGCTCAGGGAAGCAACTCTGGCCATTCTTTCTTTTTTTAATACCAGAGAAAAGCACTACATTCCTGCTGAGCTGAAACTTTATAAGGTCAAGGTAATGACACATTTACTTTGTGGTATACAACTGGGTCCCTGTACCAATTTTGCCCAAGTGGAGAAGGTGCAATCTAGATTCCTAGGATCAATCCTGTGGGTTCCTTACTGTGCCTCCAATGTTGCCATAAAATTGGAATTGGATGTAATATGTTGACAACTAGGTGTCACACTGGTGAGACCAGGCCTGAAGTACCACATATGGTTCTGGACATCCCAGTTCCAGAAGGACATTGACAGGGTGGATTGGTTTGGTGGAGATTCCAGCAGACTTTAGGGATGCCATAATTATCACTCTCTTTAAAAAGGGTGATAGAACAGACTGTGGAAACTATCGAGGCATCTCCCTTCTAGCCACAGCAGGCAAAATCCTGGCAAAGATCATCACAAACCGTCTCCTATCTGTATCAGAAGACATCCTCCCTGAAACGCAAAATGGCTTCCGCCCTTCCAGGGGAACAGTGGATATGATCTTCACTGCACGACAGCTTCAAGAAAAATGCAAGGAGCAAAACCGCCCTCTGTACATGGCATTCATTGATCTGACTAAAGCTTTTGATACTGTAAATCGTACTGCTCTCTGGACCATCCTTCTGAAAATTGGATGCCCTGATAAATTTGTGAACATCTTGAGGTTACTCCATAACGACATGATGGCAACAATCCTGAATAACAATGGCTCTCAAAGCGATCCATTTAAAGTGGAATCTGGCGTTAAACAGGGATGTGTTATTGCTCCAACCTTATTCGCTATCTTCATCGCTATGATTATACACCTTGTTGAAGAGAAACTTCCTACTGGTGTAGAAATTATATATCGAACAGATGGAAAGCTTTTTAATCTTAGTAGGCTGAAAGCAAAAAATAAGGTAATTACAACTTCTGTTATAGAACTTCAATATGCTGATGATAACGTAGTCTGTGCACACTCCGAGGAAGATCTTCAAACTATCCTAAACATCTTTGCAGAAGCATATGAAAAGCTCGGCCTCTCGATTAACATTAAAAAAACCAAAGTGCTTTACCAGCAAGTTCGAACCAATCCCTCTGCAGCGCCATCAATCCAGCTTAAAGGTGTGTCACTAGAAAATGTCGACCACTTTTCTTATCTCGGCAGCCATCTATCTACAAAAGCCGACATCGACGCTGAAATTCAGCATCGCCTGAGCTCTGCGAGTGTAGCTTTCTCCCGAATGAAGCGTAGAGTGTTTGAGGATCGGGACATTCGCAGGGAGACCAAAATGCTTGTTTACAAAGCCATTGTACTACCAACCCTTCTGTACGCCTGTGAAACATGGACCCTCTACAAACGTCACCTCCAACTTCTTGAAAGATTCCATCAACGCTGCCTCCGAAAAATTCTGCAAATTACTTGGGAAGATAGGCGGACTAATGTTAGCGTATTAGAAGAAGCGAAAACCACCAGCACTGAAACAATGATCATCCAACATCAACTTCGCTGGACCGGCCATGTTGTTCGAATGCCTGACCATCGTCTTCCAAAGCAGCTACTTTACTCCCAACTTAAGAATGGAAAACGGAATATTGGTGGACAGCAAAAGAGATTCAAAGATACTCTCAAAGCTAATTTAAAAAAATGTAATATCAGCATTGAGAACTGGGAAGCCCTAACTCATGAGCATTTCAATTGGAGGTCATCCTTTATTAATGGCGCTATGGACTTTGAAGAAGCATGAGTACAGGGCGAAAGGGAGAAAAGAGCTAAAAGGAAGGCACGTCAAGCAAACCCTCATCATGACCGGCTCCCACCCGGAAGCCTATGCCCTCATTGTGGGAGGTTGTGCGGATCCAGAATTGGCCTTTATAGCCACTTACGGATCCACTGTTAAAATTTTACCTTTGGAAGACAATCTTACTCGGCTACGAGTGATCGACAATGACATTATTTCATTATTTGAGACCAGAAAAAGAGGTAATTGGGTCAGACAGTTTAAGAACTGCTGTTCTAGGTATTTGTCAGTTCTCAGCCCCCGATGCAGCAAAGCTTCTCATTCATGCTTTGGTTGTTTTGTGTCTACATGACAGCAGCAGCTCATGGGCAGGCTTCTCTTCTCCTCTTGCCCCGTTGACCTGGGTTCAAAATACTGCACCCTGGGTCATTTTGAGTATTTCCTTCTTTCTCATGCCATCGTAGAGCCCTGCTCCGAGGGCCAGGTGCCAGTACAAAATCTCAATTTGGCCTTTGAGGCACTGCACAACCACCCTCCTCCCCAGCTTTCTTCATGGCTGAGCGGGAACGTGGTCACCAAATATCTTCTTTCAGCCTTTTGGCACTTCTGGCTGTTCCTGCTTCTCTGACAGCAAGTTCAAGGTTGAGAATCATTCAAGACTTAGACCCAGTGTTGGAACTGGTTCCACTTTCTCTTGAAAGAACAGATGACTTTTCAGACATTAAGTTGGACTTAATTTTTTTTGTTTGTTTCTGATTAATAGAAGCCAGGGGACTGCTAATGAAAGACAGACTCGAGATTCAAAAGAATCTTGATAGACTTGAATATTGGGCCCTGTCCAACAACATGCAGCCTCAATTTGCAGCCTCAACTTACAATTGCAAGAAATGCAAGATTCTGCAGTTAGATAGGAAAAAACAGAGTAGGTGGTAGCTGGTGAAAGGTGATAGCTCGGCAATGCTACTTGAGAAGGACCTTGGTGTCCTGGTAGAGCACAGATGTGTTGCAGCTGCCAAAAGAGCCAATGCAATCTTAGGCTGCATCATAGAGGTATAAGCCATGGTGTGCTGGAGCCAGCTCGTACTGGCTTGCAAGAAGTGATTGTTAAATTTTCTGGAATTTTGCAAGCTGGTTCAGAGCAAAGTTGAGCCACAACGCCTAGTGTGTCAATCAGCATGCCAACAATTATATCACTGGGTATAATTGTTGAGAACATGGAAAATTATAATTCAGCTCTACACTACACTAGGAATACTGTACTCAGTTCTGGTTATCACAATACAAGAAGGATACTGAGGAACTGGAAAGATGCAGAGGAGAGTGGCAAAGATGTTGAAGGGTTTAGAGACTCAATCCTATAAAGCAGGGGTCAGCAACCTGTGGGCCGCGGACCACTGGTGGGCCATGGGCTGTTAGGAAGTGGGCCACAGGGTGAGCCAGAGCAGCTGATTGGTGGGAGCCTGGAAGGGGAAACACCTCCACCTATCAGCATGCAGCAAAGAAGGGCAAAGGCGGGCTGAGGAGCGCGAGGCCTGATTGGCCCCAGCTCGCAAACCGTGTGTGTGTCTGTGTGTGTGTGTGTGAGAGAGAGAGAGAGAGAGAGAGAGAGAGAGAGCGCTCAAGTCCTGCTGAGGGGGGAGGGAAGGGCAGTGCTGAGGAGCTGAGAAGCAGCCCGGGGAGAATCTGCCACCTGCAAACCCTGCCCACCGGCCCACACGATTGGTGCCACCTGCAAAACCCGCCCCCCATCTACACGATTGTCTGCTGCCTGCAAACCCCACCCCCTGGTCCTTGGAACAATTTTTCCCACGGAAGTGGTCCCTGGTGCCAAAAAGGTTGGGGACCCCTGCTATAAAGAACAGTTAAGAGAACTGGGTATGCTCAGCCTAAAGAAATGAAAAGGTATCATAGCCAACTCCCAAAATACTTGAAGGGATGTCATAGGGAAGAGGGTGAGAATTTATTCTCTGTAGTGGCCGAAGCTAAGACAAGAACCAGAAGGTAGAAGCTTTACAGAGTGAGATTCAAATTGAAAATAATGAGGAATTTCCTGACTGTGAGAGCTATTAAGTTAATTAGTTATATATTGCTAACAGCTTTATAGGATCTAGTTTATCTATTCTTTTCATTGTAAAGGGGTTGCCTGTTTGGTATTCCACTATTCCCTTAGAGCAGGGCTTTCCAAACTGTGTGTCGTGACACAGTACTGTGTCGCCTGGGGCCTCCAAGTGTGTTGTGTGACAACCTGGTGTCAAATGTTATCCAGGGGGGGGGGCTTCCTTTTCTTTCCTTTTTACCTTTCAGCTCACAGGCCTCCTGGCTGGACGCCTCCCCCCTTGTCCTTTCCTTTGCTGGCCCACACAATTAATTAAAAGGAACACTGCCCTTTTAAAATTAACTAACCAGGATCCACACCTCAGCAATGACTGTAGTAAAAGGAACCCTGGAATAGTTTTATACAGGTTCTCTAATTAGCTTCATGAGAACCCTCTCCTAAAGGGCAGACTAATCCCAATTTAGGGCACCAACCCAGATGTTACTAGTTTGGGTACCAACCCCTACTGTTCTTAGCTTGGGCACCCACCCAACAGCCTCTACCTGGGCACCAACCCAGATGTTCCTAATTTGGGCACCAACCCAAATGTTCCTATTTTGGGCACCAACCCAAAGGACAAACTTCGCTGCCACCACCCTATCACTATAGTCCCACAGCCCTAGGGAAAGCTGGGGGGCTCTGGGCCAAACTTCAAAACCTCCAAGGATGACTTCTCCCTTCAAGCCCCAAACCTTGGCAACTCAAACATCTACAATCTCCTGGTAGTAACAAGCCAAGTGGTTAGGCAGGCTGGGTAGAATCCAATTTCCATATGCATGTGACCACAACACCAGCATGTAAGATATACATTTTTATTAAATAAATATAATTAAGACTTACACACTAAGGTAGGATTCTTTTTAAAACATAGTATGCAAGATAACAGTTAAAAATAATAAAACTATCTCCCTAAAACTTACTGTAGTTCCTTAATCTGGATACGCTGTTGTTTATCCATTTCCCAGGCATAATAAGATAAAATTGTATTTTAGGCAGGTTGCTGGAGAATACTAACCCTTTCGATGATAACAAAGCATTCTGTTGTTGCTGACGACCTTTGGAGAAAAATCTCTCTCTCTCTTGCTCTCCTTTTCCTTATTTTATTAGGCAACTTCCCAATCAAAAGCTCGGACCAGTGAGGCTTCAAGGGCGTTGCCTAACAAGCTACCCAAATTCCCCCTCCCAACTGAAATGCAGCTGCAAGGGGTTATTAGGATGTCCTTACTGGCCTGGATCCAACAATTCAAAGGGGAAGCTGGCCAAACTCACTCCTCTGAAGTAAAGGATCCCACACTCAGCACTTGTTCCCCGGGTTAATTTCTAATAACAACCTGGCTTGCTGCCTGAATGCCCAAAATAGGGTCTGGCAACAAGCTTGTTCTTCACACCCGGAAGTGCTGATGGTGCACCGCCGCCGTGCATGGCAGCAGGCCATCAGTGCTTCTGGGTTGTCGCACGACACACCAGGACGCAGCCGCCGCTACTTCCACGGCACGCAAAAACCTGGAAGCACGGCAGCGGCAACCTGGAAGTGCTGCCGCCGGCGCTTCCGGGGTTTTGTGCGCCGCGGCGGTGCTTCCAGGGTTTTGCGCACTGGCCGTGGCAAAAGTTTGGAAAGCCCTGCCTTAGAGTAATTATGCTCAAGGGAGTAATTTGAGCATATTAAGGGAATAATGGAGCAATTTGTAATTGCTTGTTTGTAAGATGTGGATCCAGTTTGGACTGCTGCTGTTGAGATGCTTGTGTGAAACAACAGAGTCTGGGTTTTTTTTTGTGAGAGTAATGACCTTATTCAAGACTGGGAAAAGGGGTAACTGGGTCAAGCAGTTTAAGAACCACTGCCTTAGAGTTAAAGCTGCCTAGCTGCCTATTTCTATATAGTCTAATTTAACAGATATTTCTCTATTACTGTTGTGCACTTAGTTTTTAAGTGAAATATAAATAATAGTTACAATGTATTCATCCCAATGAATATTACAATCTAATCCACTGGGTGTTTCCTAGCCAAGGAGCCATGGAGGTATCACCATAAAATCTATGCTGTTTCAAGTAAGGTTATCTTTTGCAAAATTGGTGGTGTCAAGTACAGTAGGTTTAAACTTTCTAAGCGTGATGTACAGAATCATGTGTGGAGAAAGTGGAAAAGAAAAAACTTCTTATAGTGTCAGCCCAGCAAGGTAGACCAGACTAAGAACCCAACGCCACGTAGGATTACTTTTGTTGCAACAGCTTCATTAACAGAATCTTGCAAGTCTGAATGTGCTTTCCACTCCTAACCCTAACCCTTCATCTTCCTGTGAACAAGGGAGGAGTCTGTCTGAGATGTTTACTCGTGTAATTTTCTTGCCCCAGGCTCAAGCAGGTAGCTTGGATAGGTTTAAAAGAATACAAGCCCATTTCATGCATGATGCTGTTCACAACCAGGCAGGTACTTCTTCTGTCTTTGTGCCCCATTCTCTGGGGGGTTCTATGTGCCCTCTAGGCAGATTGAAAGAGGGCTGCCTCTGAACATCAGCTGGTGGGGCACAAGGGCAGAGGAAGCACCTGCCCTCGTTGTGAGCTGCTCAATGCTTGGAATCCACCAAGATCATCTTTGGTTCCCTTGCTGTTCTCAGATCTTGCTCCCCATTTCTCTTCTATATCTCATGTCCACCTTAAATTGAAGCCTGCATGGCTAGTAACTTAAAGATCTTACTACAGTCACTAATTGGAGCTTCATCACTGAGCAGAGATTTGAAAACAGGTCCCTCAAGTCCAACTCCCTAAGCGCTATAGAACTGCAATGCCTTGTAACACACACACACACACACCCCACCTGCTTGAGGATATGCACAGCCATTGTGTGGGTGCAGTCAAAGATGATCCGGAACTCCCGCCCTCGCTTCATCTCCTTGAGCAAAGGCCGAGAATCTTCCGTGTCGAGGGGCAACTGGCGGATTTTCAAACGGATGTTGTATCTGGATGGAGCCATTATCAACTCCTGCAGCCGGATAAGGCCTTGGGGAAGACAAGGACAAACATGAAATAGGAGGCATGAGTTGTGTTGGAATTCTGACCCACATCACTGCTTCCCAAGCAAAGATGCCCAGAAAAGACAAGAGAGTGAGGGGTCTTGAGAGGACAGAGTCCCTTCAGTGGGAGAATTCCTGGTGTGCCATAGACTCACCAAGGTTGCACTTACAGGGCAAAACCTTCCTGGGAATTATCATAAAAAGTCATTTTCCCAATGTCAAATGGATTTTAAAGTTCTGACAAATGCTCATTAGGGGAAATTTATTCCATTGTACAAAAGCACAGTCTGCTGTTGCAATTACGCTATTGTGTTAGCCCAAAACAATTAAGAAAAAAACCCGGCCCAGCCCAAGACTCTGACAAAGCTCACTGAATCTGCACGGGCTAGCAGGCTTTGCAATTACAAGGGGTAGCAGCAACAGTAAGTTTAACCTAAGAAAATGAAAGCTGAGCTTGTGAGTGTGATTAAATAGCATATCATGCCAGATGCGGTCATTTGGAGTCTTCTCCTCCAGCAAACATGCACGTGCTGTTGGCTAAGGTACCTCCTTGAGGGAGCAATCGCCTGTCCTCTCTCCTCTGGACCCTCACCTGCTGGAGACCTCAAAGAGGAAGCCCCAGCCTGGCAGTCAAGCCGGCTTGGTAGAACTGGAGAGCTCCGACTGCTCTGCCTTTCCTGAGAAAGACCAATGGCAGGGGGAAGGCACAGCCTTTTCAGATTACAGCCAAGGAGAAACATTGCGACCAAGGCCCATTAAAAAAATTAAGAAGTTCCATTTGCAACAGATTTGAAGAGGCCACCACCTCTGATTTTATTCTTTCTTATGCCAGTAGCACTCATTTTAGAACAATTTGTACCCACTCTGAAGTGACTTAGAGATATTATTTAGTAACATATTAATATTGTTTTTAATGTATTTATGCATAGCTTTATTTCCCACTAGAACCTCAAGAAATGGCATATTTTAAACAATTCTTTAAAATCTCTACAGAATCATGGTTTAAAATGAGCAGTTCTAAACGCCCCCCCCCCCCGCCATATTCAGTAGAGATGATGCCAAGGGGCTTCTGCCAGGAGGGAATCCCAAGCTTCATGCTCCTACCGAAAAGGCTCTGCTCTGTGAATCCATCACCTGACAGGGCCTGTGATGTGGATGCAAAATTAAAGGTTGCCCCAAGGGAGAGGAGAATTTTTTCAGGATTCCTGATCCTGTTGAATGATACCAGGAACCAAGGGAACTCATTGTCTTCAGGTCCAAGCGCACAGATATTCACTCTCTAAACACACACACCCCACCCCACCAAGCAATGGTCTGCCCACTGAATCTCTGAGTTGGAGCCCGAGGGCAGCCCCACAGCTATGGAAACAACACCATCATGGATGCATCTCCCATAGGATAGGAAGACTCACAGGGAAGCTGGCAGAAAGAGCCTTTGGCTACAGGACCAATCAAGTCCATTCTCCTGAATGTGGGCAACTGTAACACTTGTTCACCTCCATGGTAGCTGCCATCCAGATTTTCCCTGAGGCTTCTCTCACACAGTGGGGACTTTTTTGAAAACGGACATATCCCCCGGTTCAACTTACCTGTGCTGTCATCATACACCACAGTTGCTGACCTCCACTTCAGGTACTGCACAAGGTCCAAGATGGCATGGCTGAGAGAGGCATAATCCGGGTAAAGATTGACATAGAAGGTGTCCTTGTTGTCCAAAGGGTGATGCTTCCACCGCAGCTGTATGTGAGGAACTTCCAGTGCATTGCAAATGGACTGGACTGCGTTGGTACATGAGCCCTGAGAAGGCCCAAATATTGCTACAACACCCAGTGCAAGCTGGTCACAGGCTGGAAAGAAAAGGGATCAAGACCGTCAGTCAGACTTACTCTGGAGGGTATCAGGTACAGTCAGAGGGTACTTACAGAAGCCACAGCACAGCTGACTAACAAGCCCATCCTTAACAGGGCCAAGGAGCCTCCTATGTGCTATTCCATCTCACCAGCAAGTAATTGTAAAGTTTACTTAACTCTTTAGTACTAAGCATGATGTGTTTTTCTGTGCTTCTGTGTACACATTAGCTTCTCATTATTACTTCAAGTTTTCATTTTCCTTCATGGTTTGCACACCATTATTGTGTTTTCATCCAGTACTAGTACTGGTCACAACTTTTCAGTGGTGGGTGTATTTTACAGCTGGGGCCAATCGCATGATGTACAGGTGCTTAAACAACAGATTGAGCCATCCCTTGATCCTGCTCTTTGTGAACTGGTGCATCACCATAGCAAATGGCCAGACAGTGGAACCCCGAGGTCAGGGGATGAAAGCGTTTTGGAGCAACTGCTGAGGTTGGCTTGGCTCTTCTCTCTTAATGGCTCCTGGTAAGACCACAAAGCCCAGCAAAGAAAACGGTAGGTGTCTCTCATCCCAAACTGCTTGCTTGCCTCTTCTAGCTGCCTATCTAATTTCATGGAGGGTTCATCACATGGAAAGTTGGTGATGATATTAGCCTGTATTTTTAATGTCATGATCCTTTTATCAGTATAAGACTATTGGGGAAAGAAGTCCTCAAAGTCTGTATTACGCCAAGCATTTCACAAATATGACAAAGACAACAGAGACACTGGATCTGGCTTTGGGTTCAATTGCTATCAAAATATATGGAATTTCCACTCCATGCTATTAAAGGCAGATCAGAAGACTTATGTATCTTCAGAGTTGTAGCACAGGACTCTATTTGTTATCCCCTCATCTTTCCAGAGATGTGACACACCGAGTACACACATCCTTTGGCAAAATGACATGTGATACTGAAATGTTTCCAGAATACCATGAGGCTGGAAGAAAAAGATTTCCAAAGGAAGATGATTTGAAGAAATCTAAGGTAAGAGGACTCTTGGGGCCTTCAGTAGTGGGCTGCAGGTATAACTAGACCTAGAAGGCAAATTAGGCCTGTGCAGAGTGCACGCAATCTGCCTTACTGCTTCATTCTGAGCCATGAATCTGATGAGCCTGATCTGCCTTGCCAATCAAAGAGACACCAAAAAACATCATGGCGCATCAAGCAAGGCCAATCTGCTTCAATCCCACTTTGAGTCAAATGGCTTTTGTTTATGCACTGAACATGTGCAGAAAACCACTGAAGGGCCAGAGAAGGGACTGAAGTGAGGTGAGATAGCTGTTCCAATCCATATGTAAGAGTGCCACATCATGGATCTGTTTTCATGAGTGATTTTGATCAACACATTTAAATCAAATCACTCCACTGAAACTTAATGCATCTCTAATGCAAATATTAAGGGGTGTGGTGGCTCAGCGGGTAAGACGCCAGGCTTGTCAATCAGAAGATCGCAAGTTCGGAGGTTCGAATCCCTAGCCCTGCGTGTGGAGTGAGCTCCCGCACTAGCTCCAGCTCTTGCCAACCTAGCAATTCGAAAGCATGCAAATGCAAGTAGATGAATAGGTACCACTTTGGTGGGTAGGTAACAGCGTTCCGCGTGCGTCATGCCGGCCACATGACCGTGGAAGCGTCTTCGGACAACGCTGGCTCTTCGGCTAACAAACGGAGATGAGCACCGGCCCCTAGAGTCGGACACGACTGCACAAATGTGCGGGGGGAACCTTTACCTTTTTAATGCAAATATTAACCTGGATATAGAGCAGAAGCTCTGGCACCTGGATCTTCATACACGTAGAAGCGGAGCTAGGCCCTTTCTTCCCTGGGCACATCATATCATTTTTATTATTTATTTAAACAATTTATATGGCTGCCCATCTCAACAATGACCTGAGTGGTGTACAAAAAGTTGAAAACCAAACTACAGTCAAACAATGATTCATATAGCCACAGTTCAGGATGAAGAGAAACACTCCCAATTTGCCAAAGCAACAATAAATGGGTCATCCAATCAACTAGCAGAGCTTGTTAATGTCTTGACCCAAATGCCTGTGGGAACAGTCAGCTTTTAAATGCCTTATAGAAGGCTAAGAGGGGGGCCATCCAAATCTCAGGGAGAATGCTGTTCCATAGTGCTACATCAAAGAAGGTGTGACTCCTGGGTCCAACATTACTTGATAGAAAGGACCCTAAGCACGTCTTCCCTGCTAAATCTGGTGGACAGGCAGTCCCACACATAGCCTGGCCTATGCCATGGAGGGCTTTATAGGTGATAACCAGCACCTGGAATTGCTCCCCAAAGCCCACTGGGAGTTGGTGCAGCTCACAGAGCAGCAGTGTTACATGAGTGTATCATGAAATACCAAAGAGTACCCACCCTGCTGAATTCTGGGCCAGCTGCAGCTTCCAAATGCTGCTCAAGGGCAGCCCCATGTAGACTCATTATAGTAATCCAAACAAGAGGTGACTAAGGTATGAGTCACTATGAGTAAGGCCTACCAGTCCAGAAAAGGTGCAACTGGCATACAGGATGAACCTGTGCAAAGGTCCTCCTAGCCATAGTTGTCACCTGCTCTTTGAACAGGAGTTGTAAGTCCAGGAGGACCTCCAAATTGGACACCAACTTTGACTGGAAGAACGCTGCCCCACTCAGAATGAGATGAAAAATCTACAGGTCTTGAGGGGCCTCAAGATCCACAACCATCTGGTCTTGCTGGAGTTGAAACAAAGCCTGTTCTCCCTCACCCAACCCCCGGCTAGCCTCCAGACACTGGGAAGGAACCTGGATGGCATCACTTGGTCAGCCCAGGGTGGAGCCGTATTAGCATACTGATGATACCTGACCCCGTGCCAACAGATGCTCTCACCCAGAGGCTTCATGTAGACGTTAAATAGGAGCGGGGAGAAGATAGAGCCCTGAGGCATCCCACAAAGCTTGGGCTTGGGCTTGACGCCTCCCCCTGGCACAAACTAGGACTGGGCCAGAGAAAGGAGAAGAACCACTGCAACACCTGCCTCCCACTCCCAATCCCCTAAGCCAGTCCAGAAGGAAATCACAATCAAGGATACTGAAGCATTTTAGAGATGAGAAATAACAGGCAAACAGAAATGGTTAACATACTATGAGATATGTACTAGAATTCTGTCAAGGGGAATACAAAACAAAATCAAGAGAACAACTGATGGCAGAGGGACATACTGTAGTTGGCAATGGTCTTCCTATTTTCAGTTATCAGAAAGATTCAAAGTCGACAAAATAATTTATGGCATTGAATATTCTAAGACTGACTTTGAAACGGAATTGGGTACAAATGCTGAACATGTGATTGCTAAAATGTATTTTTTTTTTTGAAATTTGAAACAGAAGAACAAGTGAAAGAATACATGATAAAGTGGGCTAAAAATTTTGGCTATAATATAAAGATGGAACAATGGGAAAATATGTGGTTCAAAGGACTGAAATTTTTTGTTTATTCGTTCAGTCGCTTCCGACTCTTCGTGACTTCATGGACCAGCCCACGCCAGAGCTTCCTGTCGGCCGTCACCATCCCCAGCTCCCCCATGGTTGAGTCCGTCACCTCCAGAATATCATCCATCCATCTTGCCCTTGGTCGGCCCCTCTTCCTTTTGCCTTCCACTTTCCCTAGCATCAGCTTCTTCTCCAGGGTATCCTGTCTTCTCATTATGTGGCCAAAGTACTTCAGTTTTGCCTTTAATATCATTCCCTCAAGTGAGCGGTCTGGCTTGATTTCCTGGAGTATGGACTGGTTTGATCTTCTTGCAGTCCAAGGCACTCTCAGAATTTTCCTCCAACACCACAGTTCAAAAGCATCTATCTTCCTTCGCTCAGCCTTCCTTATGATCCAGCTCTCGCAGCCATAGGTTAACTATGCAGACCTTTGTTGTCAGTGTGATGTCTCTGCTCTTAACTATTTTATCAAGATTTGCCATTGCTCTCCTCCCAAGAAGTAGACGTCTTCAGATTTCCTGGCTGCAGTTAGCATCTGCAGTAATCTTTGCGCCTAGAAATACAAAGTCTGTCACTGCCTCCACTTTTTCTCCCTCTATTTGCCAGTTATCAATTAAGCTGGTTGCCATAATCTTGGTTTTTTTGAGGTTTAACTGCAACCCAGCTTTTGCACTTTCTTCTTTCACCTTCGTCATAAGGCTCATCAACTCCTCCTCGCTTTCAGCCATCAAAGTGGTATCATCTGCATATCTGAGATTGTTAATGTTTCTTCCAGCAATTTTAACTCCAGCCTTGGATTCATCAAGCCCAGCACGTTGCATGATGTGTTCTGCGTACAGGTTGAATAGGTAGGGTGAGAGTATACAGCCCTGCCGTACTCCTTTCCCAAACTTAAAACAGTCCGTTGTTCCATGCTCTGTTCTTACCGTTGCTACTTGGTCGTTATACAGATTCCTCAGGAGGCAGACAAGATGACTTGGTATCCGCATACCACCAAGAACTTGCCACAATTTGTTATGATCCACACAGTCAAAGGCTTTAGAATAGTCAATAAAACAAAAATAGATGTTTTTCTGAAACTCCCTGGCTTTCTCCATTATCCAGCGGATATTGGCAATTTGGTCTCTAGTTCCTCTGCCTTTTCTAAACCCAGCTTGTACATCTGGCAATTCTCGCTCCATGAATTGCTGGAGTCTACCTTGCAAGATCTTGAGCATTACCTTACTGGCATGTGAAATAAGTGCCACTGTTCGATAGTTTGAACATTCTTTAGTGCTTCCCTTTTTTGGTATGGGGATATAAGTTGATTTTTTCCAATCTGATGGCCATTCTTGTGTTTTCCAAATTTGCTGGCATATGGCATACATCACCTTGACAGCATCATCTTGCAAGATTTTAAACAGTTCAGCTGGGATACCGTGGTCTCCTGCTGCCTTGTTATTAGCAATGCTTCTTAAGGCCCATTCAACCTCACTCTTCAGGATGTCTGGCTCTAACTCACTGACCACACCGTCAAAGCTATCTCCAATATTATTATCCTTCCTATACAGATCTTCCGTATATTCTTGCCACCTTTTCTTGATCTCTTCTGCTTCTGTTCGGTCCTTACCATCTTTGTTTTTGATCATACCCATTTTTGCCTGGAATTTACCTCCAATGTTTCTAATTTTCTGGAAGAGGTCTCTTGTCCTTCCTATTCTATTGTCTTCTTCCACTTCCGCACATTGCTTGTTTAAAAATAATTCCTTATCTCTTCTGGCTAACCTCTGGAATTTTGCATTTAATTGGGCATATATCCCCCTATCACTGTTGCCTTTTGCTTTCCTTCTTTCTTGGGCTACTTCCAGTGTCTCAGCAGACAGCCATCTTGCCTTCTTGGTTTTCTTTTTCTTTGGGACGTTTTTTGTTGCCGCCTCCCGAACAATGTTACGAACTTCTGTCCATAGTTCTTCCGGGACCCTATCTACTAAATCTAGTCCCTTAAATCTATTCTTCACCTCCACTGCATATTCTTTAGGAATATTAGTGAGCTCATATCTAACTGATCTGTGGGTCTTCCCTATTCTCTTTAGTCTGATTCTAAATTTTGCAATAAGAAGTTCATGATCTGAACTACAGTCAGCTCCAGGTCTTGTTTTTACCGACTGTATAGATGTCCGCCACCTTTGGCTGCAAAGGATGTAGTCAATCTGATTTCGGTGTCGACCATCTGGTGAAGTCCATGTATAAAGTCGTCTTTTAGGTTGTTGGAAGAGAGTGTTTGTTATGCACAGTGAGTTGTCTTGGCAAAATTCTATCAGCCTATGTCCCGCTTCATTTTGTTCTCCCAGACCATGCTTGCCTGTAATTCCAGGTGTCGTCTGACTACCCACCTTAGCATTCCAGTCTCCTGTAATGAAAATAACATCTCTTTTTGGTGTATTATCCAGTAGGTGCTGCAGATCCTCATAGAACTGATCTACTTCTGCTTCTTCAGCATCTGTGGTTGGGGCGTATATTTGGATCACTGTGATGTTAAATGGCTTACCCTGAATTCGAATTGAGATCATTCTATCGTTTTTTGGATTGTATCCAAGCACTGCTTTAGCCACTTTATTATTAATTATGAAGGCTACTCCATTTCTTCTGTGGTCCTCTTGTCCACAGTAGTAGATCTGGTGGTCATCTGATGTGAAGTGGCCCATTCCAGTCCATTTCAGTTCACTGACACCTAAAATGTCTATATTTAATCTTGACATCTCACCAATAACCACATCCATTTTGCCCTGGCTCATAGATCTTACATTCCAGGTTCCTATGGTGTGTTGATCTTTAGAACATCGGATTAATCGTTCACCACCAGCACCGTCGGCCGCTAGCCATCCTTTCGGCTTTGAGCTAGCTGCGTCATCACATCTGGGGCTAGTTGAACTTATCCTCTGTTCCTCCCCAGTAGCATTTTGACCATCTTCCGACCTGGGAGTCTCATCTTCCGATGGTATACCGACATATCTCTGGTTGTACTGATCCATTTAGTTTTCACGGCAAGAATACTGGGGTGGGTTGCCATTACCTTCCCCAGGGATCGTATTTAGTCTGACCTCTCTGCCACGACCTTCCTGTCTTGGGTGTCCCTTCACGGTTTAGCTCATGGTTTCATTGAGGTGCTCAAGCTCCAGCACCACGACAAGGTAACGATCTCCTTTGCTGGAGACTGAAATTTACAGTATGTATAATCTTAAATAGAACTTTTATAAAATGATGTGCCGTTGGTATATGACACCAGTAAAATTATCTAGAATGTGTAAAGGTACTTCAAATCTGTGTTGGAAATGTGAACAACAAAAAGGGTTATTTTATCATGTTTGGTGGATGTGCAAAAAATCTAGAAGATTTTGGGTTCAAATGCATACACTGATTCAGAGGATTTTAAAGATTAATATATAACTGAAACCAGAACTTTTCCTCCTGGGACTGATGGATAAACAGTTGGAAAAAAGTCATGGAGCTTTATTTGGATACAGTATATAATAACTGCAGCGAGATTATTGTACACAGAGAGATGGAAAGATGGAAAGATTTGGCAATATCTACAATGGAGGAATAATTGGTGAAGATGATAGATCTTGCTGAGATGGCCAAATTGAGAAAAGACAATATCTACATTTATTGCTGACTGGAAACCCCTTATGGACTTTTTGCGTAAAACAGAAAAAAAATGAACTGAAGATCTATGGTTTTGATTATTAGATAGATTATAGAAAGAAGAGAGTCATGATGTAACTTTAGAGAAAGAGGTAAATTTACAATTGTACTTATAACTGCTGTAAAAAAGATTGGAAGCCACTTCCTTGTATCTTTTTTCTTTCTTTTCTATTTTTCTTCTACCTTTTTTCTTTTCTTTTTGTACTTTAGCTTTCTCTTTTATTTCTTCCTTTTTCTTTTTTCTTTTCTTTTTCTGTTCTATTTTAGTTTGTATTATTTTTACTCTTGTTTTTAAAACTTTCAATAAAATTATATTTTAAAAAATTAATGTATTGAGGGGCACTCAGAGATCAAGAAGGGCTCAGATGGATGCACTCCCCCATACCAAGCCCACCAGAGGTCATCAGCAAGCATTATCAATGCTGTTTCAGTGCTATGACCAGGTCTGAGTCCAGAATGAAAGGGGTCCCCTTCTTCTGAAGTTGGAAGCCAACCATCTTCTCAACAACCTTCCCCCAAAAGGGAAGGCTGGAGACTGGATGACAATTGTCCAGATCTGTTGGGTCCAGTGATGGCAAATTGAGATAACAGAACAGCTACTTCACACTATGCACTTATGTAAAGATATGTCACTCTGTGTGTGTGAGAGAGAGAGAGATTGTAGAACACCAAAGAACAGATCCCATGTGTGTTCCTGTGGGGAGGTGAGGCACTGAAGTAAAGAACTGTCTTTTCCCCAATACATCTGGCAAATGATTTTTGCTATAACATGAGGCTCAGATACGCTAGCAGAATTAATCTGCACTAAGTAATGTTAATTTTGCAATGCACAGAAACAACAGAAAATGTTGGCTCCCATCCTGAATTTGGGTGAGGAAGCTACTTGCACTCTGAAGTTACTAATGCCAACCAAGTCCTTGAAGCAGAGTATTATTACCTACGCGAGGTAACAATTGCCTGGTCTCCTGGTTCATTGCTCTTAAGATGGCTCATCTAGGAGAGATGATAGCTCCAGAAACCCTGAGGGGATGGTGGCAGTGCAGCCTGGCTGGGCTGCCTGAAGCAAGAAATAGCCATAACCTGAGGAAGAGGAGATGGAGGGTGCCAGCATTAGAAAAAGGTTGTGGGGGGGGATGAGAGGGAGCAGCAGCTGCAGCCTCCACCCTCCACCAAAGAGCCTGTGCTAAGTCTCCCAGCTGCAGCTGCAGGAGGAGACCACAGGAGAGTAAGGACAGAAAGAAGAAGCAGCAGGGATTCTATGTGGGGTGCTACCACTTCCTCTCCTTTGGAGTGACAACCACTCCAGAAGTATCTGGGCAGCTGAGCACTGGAACTGCGGTGGAGCAGGCCACATACCATCTTCATCCAGATCAAGTTCTTAGGGAAAAAAAAGGAACAACCAGTTCACATAAACTGGTCTGGCCTGACTAGATACCTTGAGGTTGGTGGCTACCTCTCTGCAGTTACTCTCCACTCTGCAGTTACTCATTGCTACTTCCCATGCTATGTGGAAAATATGCTCCTAATATCCTGTCCAAATATGCCACACAAGATGCCCTATCTCTGATCTTTTAAGGTGTTTGCAGCAGACCATCTGCTCAGATGTTTCACTCTGCGTGTGTGTGAATATATATGTGCTCACGCATAATGCACATACAGAGAGTGGGTTGCATTTCTTGTGCAAAGGAAGCTGTCTTCATAATCTTATTCACAAGCCTTGGGTAGAGGAACATTAATTAAACACTAAAACAGAGAGGAGGTTTTTTTTAAAAAAAAGAAGAAAAGATTAGTAAACCTTATTTACTTGTCACATTTCATTAGCATCACCTCTAAATGGAATGATATAAAAGTTTTAAATTCTTTAACAAAAAGAATCAGGTTAATTTAGGTCAAGATAGTGGAAAAAGAGATG
The DNA here is from genome assembly GCA_023362775.1 of Charina bottae. Lineage (NCBI taxonomy): Eukaryota > Metazoa > Chordata > Lepidosauria > Squamata > Charinaidae > Charina > Charina bottae. The sequence continues at coordinate 1,924,234 of JALMGJ010000013.1, read as the reverse complement.
TACTGTTGATCCATCTTCACAAGACCTTCCAGGTACTGGATCCAAGAAAAGGGATTTCAGCTTCTGCCCATTCTTCACTTGACTTCTCAGTGCACAGTTTGCTCTTTGTGGAGGGCAGATTCAGCATAACTGCAGAGTGGGTGGATAGGTAGCCACCAACCTCAAGGTATACATTATTTTCTTTCAATGCAAGAAAAGTAACAATCTGATGGCAGGGCAGAGGGACAACTGGCTGTTCAGCTGCTGAAGTGCTTAAAAGACCCAAACAATGTCTAAGCACCCTATAGCCCCTTGGTCTTCTGGCCTTGTCCCTAGTGTTTTTCAGCTCCAAGCTTTCATCACCCATTGTCTCCTTTGGCCCCTGCCAAATTTGGCACCCAGCTTGCTTAGCTACTCTGACTCAAAGCTGGTCTTCTAGCAACCCTTACTCTCTTCCTTCCACCTTGCCCCCCAGTCTCTAGATCTCATCCTACTTCAAGACTGTGGTTTGGGCCTCTAAGCAGGAGCGCTCTTCATTCCAGTCAGAGCTCAACATATTCTTCCTGAAAATGCAGTTTCTTGAGTAGTTGGGTCATTCCAAAATAACAACCACCATATCTGCAAGACAATCTAAATGCCCAGTTCCTTTGGGGTATGCGGAGATTCAGCTGAAACTCATTATCTAATTCTCATTAAGCTATGTGTATAGAAAACGAATACATCAATACTGGCTCTTTTGCTCTTTTTAAAATAAAAGTCAAAACAATATACTGGAAGAATTCTAACTGGCTGTAGGCAGCAACCAGAGTGAGGACTTCAAAAAACAGAAACACAAACATGGCAACAGGAAGGCTCTCAGAGTCACAAAGAACAGATCAGGACTATAGATGAAATAAGTACTACAGCTCTGTACTGAATGGAGCTATCTCAGCTTCCATCTCCTACAGAGAATTATGATCCCCAAGGTGACACATAGGTGGGTTCCATTTTATTTCCTCATGTTAGTTCTCTCACAGAAGGCCAACTAAAAGCAAAAACACAGAGACTTTATGGTTTTATGTGTCACCATAAACATCAAGGAGGCAGCTATGGGCCAAAATTCTATGGATTTCAGAGCCAAGAAGACCTCTAAAGAAGAGCCAAGGAGTTTGCCAGACCAAACCTGAACTTTGCCCTTCACCAGACCACTGATATAAAATCCTTCATCAGACAAAACCCCAAAGGCGTGGAGTAAGAAACGTAATCCTCCATACTCACCTTTCTTAGTGGCTTCAAAGCTATCATGGAAGTGTATCCTCTGGATATCATAGGTTAAGGTTGTGTTGGGTAACAAAGTTCTGTTCCTGTTGATGATGTTAGCGGAGAATCGGAATGCTTGCTCCTCAGCATTCATTATCTGGGCATTTGGGCCATCCGCATATTCAAAGATTCCTCCTGCAAGACAACAGACTGTTATGGCCAGCCCTCTAACTCCAGTCAAGTCAACGCTGAGATTGCAGTTCCAGAAGAAAGGAAAGTGTGAAGAAGATACATGAAACCTCAAACTGTGTGGTAAATATGTATCAGACAGATACAAACGATCATGGTTGTCGTTTGTCCTGGGCATGCACCTACTGCATGTGTAGTTTCCTTTCATCTATCCTGTGTTTACTTCAGTATCACAGAAGGTATAACTGTCTGCTTTGCTCTCCATTCTTGGAGTGAAATACCCTATTTTGGATTAACAGCTCCTTTGCTATAGGAACCAATCAACTAATCAGAATTTAATAGACCTCCTTTAAAGTCAACTGCTGTGCTGGAGTTGTGGGCCTCAATTCAACCTCTGGATTTTCAAGAGATATTTCAGTGATGTCCCTAGAAGAAGAGTGGCTGAAATTGGGGTGTGTGTGTGTGTGTGTAGTTCTTCGTTTTGTTTGAGAAATTGAGGATGTGTCAGGGAGATAACTGGCGAAGAAGGAGGGGGCTCCCTCCAGGGGGAGAAACGCATGTGCAGTACTGAATCGCTTTGCTTTCCTCCGAAGAGGCTAAAGAAGGCCCCGCCCTGATTTCTTGGGACCTTTCTCTGAGCATTACTAGCTCATTTTAGTTTAGCTGGATTCTGTCTAGTAGAGTAGGACAGTAAAGCACTAGGGCTTCCACTCCAAGTCTCGGCGTGTTTTCCTTCGCTCGAAGTCAGGACAGGATGGGAAAGCAGATTATTACCATTTCCCCTCTTAATTCACACAGCCCTCTCCACTAGGTGGCTCAACATGAGCTGCCATAAATTGACCGTTTTGCTGCCAATTTTCAGTGGCACACTCTTGAGTGCTCGGGGTGTGTGCAGGTTGCCCACCCCACCATAGATGAAACTCCTAGAAGTCATAGACAGGGCAACTGAGTTCAATCCCCTGCCAAGTGCAGGAATCCAGTGCAAGCATCCCAGTCAGATGGCAGGCTAGCCTCTGCTTGAACATGTCCACTGAAGGGGAGCCCACCATTTTGGTTATGACCAGGTATGGACTAGGAATTCTGATTAGTCTACCTAAAGAAACTGACCAATGCCAATCCCAAAAGTGACTTATTTATTTATAATTCAAATTTATCACTGCCCATCTCCACAACAGTAGACTCTGGGAGGTTTACAACATTAATATTAATATTAAAAAACCTATACACTTAAAAATAAAATAAAATAATAAATAGATAAGAATCCAGAGGATGGGAAGATCTTAAAAATGGAGGGTATTACGTGGCTAACCACCCCCAGGAGGAATTATTACCTCCTTCATCCCAGGCAAGGTAGCAGAACCAGGTCTTTAAAGACTTCCGGAAGGCCAGGAGTGAGGTCGCCTGTCTCACCTCCGGTGGCAAGATATTCCATAAGGCGGGTGCTATCGCAGAGAAGGCATGCCTCCTGGACCTGGCCAGATGAAATTCCTTCACTGATGGGGTCCGAAGCATGCCCTCTCTGCATGACCGGGTGGGGTGGGCAGATTTAATCGGGATGAGATGATCCCTCAGGTACCCTGGCCCCATGCCATGTAGGGTTTAAAGGTGATAACCAACACCTTGAATTGGACCCGGAAGCAAACTGGTACCCAATGCAGCTCGCACAGCAGTGGTGTTACATGTGCTGATCTTATAGCACTTGTAACTGCCCGCGTGGCCGCATTCTGGACCAGCTGAAGCTTCCGGATACTCTTCAAGGGTAGCCTCATGTAGAGCGTGTTGCAATAATCTATATGGGAGATGACAAGGGCATGAGTGTCTGTTCGGAGGGCCTCTCGATCCAGGAAGGGGCATAACTGGTGCACAACTCGAAGCTGTGCAAAAGCCCTCCTAGCCACGACCGCCACCTGCTCTTCGAGCAGGAGTCATGAGTCCAAGAGGACCCCCAAGTTCTGCACTGAGTCTGAATGGGGCAGTGCCACCCCATCCAGAGTTAAAGATGACAACTTCCTGGAAGCCGAGATGCCATCAATCCATAGCTACTCCATCTTACCAGGGTTCAGTTGAAGCCTGTTGTTCCCCATCCAGGCCCCTACAGACCCCAGGCACTGAGAAAGGGCAGCTACAGCATCACTTACTTCACCCGGGATGGAGATATACAACTGAGTATCATCAGCATATTGATGATACCTCATCCCGTGGTGACGGATGATCTCACCCAGCGGCTTCATGTAGATGTTGAATAGGAGAACCCTGCGGCACCCCACAAAAGAGGGGTTGAGGGTCGGATCTTTCCTCTCCTATGACCACCGATTGGGAATGGCCCTGGAGGAAGGAGGTGAACCAGCGTAAAACTACGCCGCCCGCCCCCAACTCCCTGAGCCGCCCCAAAAGGATACCGTGGTCGATGGTATCGAAAGCTGCTGAGAGGTCCAAGAGAGCAAGAATGGATGCACTCCCTCCATCTCGCTCCTGCCAGAGATCATCCATAAGTGCGACCAATGCAGTCTCTGTCCCATATCCCGGCCTGAAACCTGACTGAAAGGGGTCTAGATAATCCATTTCATCCAGAATCCTCTGGAGTTGCAGCGCCACCACCTTCTCAACCACCTTTCCCAAAAAGGGAAGGTGGGAGACAGGGCAAAAGTTGTTCAAAACAGTGGGGTCCAGGGATGGTTTCTTGAGGAGGGGGTGCACCAGCACTGGGAACACCCCCTCGCTCAAGAATGTATTAATCATCGCCTGGACCCAACCACATGTCACCTCCTGGGCTCACTTTACCAGCCAGGAGGGACACGGGTCTAGGTGGCATGTGGTGGCATTTACAATCTGGAGGAGCCTGTCTACTTCATCAGGCTCAACAGGATCAAACTGTTCCCAGACCACAGGGCAAGTACGTTCCTCTGGCATCTCCCCAGGTTGTGCCTCAGACATAGAGGTTAACTTAGAATGAATTGGAGCGATTTTGTCCTGCAGATGCTCAACAAACTCTTCCAACCAGCCCTGTAAATGGGTCACTGAATCTGCATGACCCAGAAGCGATTTAGTAATCTTAAACAGGGCCATCGGGCAGCATTCTGTGGATGCAATAAGAGCGGAGAAATACTGACGTTTCTCCACTCTTACTGCCACAAGGTAGGCCCTAATAGCGGCTCTAGATTGTGTCCAGTGAGATTCAGTCTTCGTCTTTCTCCAGCGGTGCTCCAGACGTCTCTTAACCCTCTTCAAAACCCTCAACTCATCCGTAAACCACGGGGAATGACGGGCCGAACAGGACCCGAACGGGGCAAGAGAGGTTGCACAGGCGCGATCCTTTCCATCCTGAATTATCTTTCTGAATGGAGACAAAGCAGGATCTGACATAATAAATGAGAATATCATTTATATTATCAAAGAAGAATGAGGAAAGTCACTATATAAAATGTGAATGAACTTCGGTTCTCCTCCTGGTTTTATGTCCTCCCAGCAACCACACCAAGCATCTCTCACCCTTGCAATTCATCCTCTGCTGCTGTTCCACTCCTCCTTTTTAGAACAATATTAAATATAGAGGACCCCCTTCCATCCAGTCTTTAATACACAGCTTCTTAAGCCTTCAGATTCTGAGGGTCTCCTCAGAACAAACAAAGCAACCTTCTTTCTCAAGACACAACATCAGCCCTGCTGAGGAGTCCAACTTACAGCCCTTTGCTTCCCACAGCAATCTTATGCCACTGAGAAGCCCACAAGCTGGCTGGAAAGCAAAGTCTTAGACAGCCCCAGAAGCTGCATTTTGCTGCCATGGCTGATCAAACTCGCTCTGCCTCCATTGTTGGAGAGGAAGACCGAGATCTCTCCAAACACTTCATACTAGAATGTGATTGCCTCACCAGAGTCATCTTTTCTAAGCTCAATAGGCCAAACATTTTGGCCTTTTAGGAAAAGTGCAACAGTTCCCTAATCCAATTCAAGGTGCTGGTTTTGGCCTTTAAAGCCCTTCACAGCATGGGGCTGGGTTACTTGAGGGACCGCTTCTCCACGATTACATCTGCCCATCCCACCAGATCTGGCAGAAGAGGCATGCTGTCATGCTCTTGATCCTTTAGCTATTAATCAGAAACTCCAGACACAAGCCCTTAAGGATATGAAGAGTTCTTTATTAAAGCTAGAGATCCATAACACATTAAAGACTCGAATGAATGAAGCTCGTGTAAACCAACAATTAAAACCTTCAAAGTTCCCCTGCGAGTTGACAGCCCCCCCTTCACTTCCCAATTTCTCAATCTTCCCAGCCCAAATCAACTAACAATATGCTAGCGTTCTTTGATCAATCCTTGGTGCTGAACTGCTAGACACCATACTTGCATCAGCATAATTTGCGGTTCTGTGACTACACCAAGACTCCACTACAAGCATTCTCACCTACTCTACAAGTCTGGTGAGTGTCCACTTCAAAGTAGACTGGCAGGATGTACCTCCCTCCTGTTGCCATGGCAGGATATCATATCCTGACATACCGCCCCTCTGAAAACAAATCCCCCACATTCAACATTTACAAAAAGAAACATACATTATGTATAGTCAAAGGCTTTCACGACCAGAATCCGATGGTTGTTGTGGGTTTTCCGGGCTGTGTGGCCCTGTTCTGGCAATTTTTGTTCCTAACATTAGGAACAAAAACTGCCAGAACACGGCCACACAGCCCGGAAAACCCACAACAAACATACATTATATTTTAGACGTTAATAAGATTCCCTCAACCCTCTATTTTGGTTTCACTGGAAATTTGTCATGAAATCTTTTCACTAATTGGGGCACTTGCACATTGTGGCTGTTTACCCATTCAGGTTCCACTGTATTAAGTACTGTAGCCCCTTCCCCCATGGCGCCTGGAATCTAGTATCCCTTGCACTTCGAAATGATGTTCTCAATTAATCATCACTGGGACCGGTGTATCTTGTTGTGGGTGCCAGTGTTCCGACTTTCTAACTGGTTTCAGCAGGCTGCAATGAAAAATGGGGTGGATTTTTCTCAGATTTTTCGGCAACTGTAACTGTACTGTCACATCATTGATTACTTTGGTGACAGGAAAAGGTCCCACATACTTTGGACTTAGTTTTATCGAGGGCTGTAAGGACCTTAAGAACTTTGTAGACAAATACACTTTCTCCCCCACTTTCAGTTGTCATTCTGGTGCTCTCTTGCGATCATAATATTTCTTATAAGTTTCCTTCACCCCCTCCAGCGCTTTCTCTATTACTCGCCAACTATCAGTTATGTGCTTTATCCATTCGTCTAATGGAACAATTTCAGATCTATCTGTTGGCAATTCAGGGAAGGCTACGAATTCTTGTCCGTTCACTACCTGGAATGGGGAAAATCCCGTGCTCTGGTGTACTGAATTGTTATAAGCCACCTCTGCAAACAGGAGTAGATACACCCAATCGTCCTGCTGATAACTGATGTAGCATCTAAGGTACTGCTCCAACACCTGGTTAGTCTGTTCAGAGGCTCCGTCCATCTCAGGGTGGTGGGAGGAACTTAGCCCTTGTTCTATGCCAATAATTTTCAGAAACGCCCTCCAAAATTTGGAGGTGAATTGTATGCCCCGGGTGCTTATAATTCGTTCAGAGGTCCCATGGAGTCTATAAATGTGCTGCACAAACATTTTGGCCAACTGTCCCACATTAGTTACACTAGTACATGGAATGAAATGAGCTTGCTTTGAGAATAAGTCAGTTACTGCCCAAATTATTATTTTCTTTTGGCTCTCTGGTAAGTCCACTATAAAGACCATAGCTATCTGTTTCCAAGGTTGGATGGGGCTCACCACATTCTGCAACTGTCCTCTGGGTTTGCCCCCCACTCTTTTAGCCATGGCACAGGTTGGGCAACTGGCCACATACTCCTCCACATCTTTACGAAGGGATGGCCACCAAAATTGTCATCTTAATAGGTGCAAAGTTTTTAAGAACCCAAAATGGCCACCTGACTTCACGTCATGACATCTCTCAAGTACTTTCCTCCTCAAAGGCTCCAGAATATACAATCTATCCCCACTCCACCAGAATTCCTGTTTCTCTGTCAGTTTTGCTTTATTAGCCTGCAACCATGCATCGTCCTTTAGTTCAGAGCGCAACTCATTTTGTAAATCCTCTCCCACTTTTAGGGTAGGTGTGGATCTCTGACTTCTTGTGACCATTGCCATCCCTAATTGCTGAGTGGGGATGACTGAATCTACTACCTTTTCTCTCTGGCTGTTTAGAATAGAAGAATAGAATAGAATAGAATAGAATAGAATAGAATAGAATAGAATAGAATAGAATAGAATAGAATAGAATATAGAATAGAATAGAATAGAATAGAATAGAATAGAATAGAATAATAACTTTATTGTCATCCCACTATACCCAAGTGCACAATAGAATGAAATTTCGTTGCAGTTGGCTCACAATTTCAATCAAACAATAAAATACCAATAATAATAAAAAACCATAGTTACTATAAAATACACATTCTTTAGCTCACAATTTCAGTCAAACACTAAAATACTAATAAAAAAATCCATAGTTACTATAAAATATACATTCTTTATACATCCAACATTTCACCTAAAAGAACTTATTTAAGCATTCAAGAATCCAATAGCCTGGGGGACAAAGCTGTTTCCCAATCTGGCTGTTCTACATCGGATACAGCGGAACCTCTTCCCAGAGGGTAACAAAGAAAACAAACCATGATGAGGATGGGAGGTGTCACTGATGATCTTTCGAGCTCTGGACAAACAGCGTGCATGTGCTAAATCTTGGATAAGAGGCAGAGATATCCCAATTATCTTTTCTGCTGCCCTTACCACTCTCTGCACAGACTTTCTATCTGAGGCAATACAGCCTCCAAACCAGATGGAAATACAATTAGTAAGTATACTCTCTATAGTGCCTCTATAGAAAGTAAGGAGAATGGAAGATGGGAGATGTACTTTCTTCATCTGACGCAAAAAGTGCAAATGTTGCTGTGCTCGCTTTACCAAAAATGTAGTATTAAGGGACCAGGTCAGACTATTTGTTAACTGCACCCCCAGGAATCTGATGCTACTGACTGACTCCACAGCTATGTTATTGATAAAAAGTGGAGTGTGACTACACCGGTTCTTCCTGAAGTCTATAATAATCTCCTTAGTTTTTTCCACATTTAGAACCAAGCTGTTTTTATTGCACCACTCCACTAAACCCTTCACCTCCTCCCTATAAGCCCACTCATCCTCACCCCTGATAAGACCCACTACCGTTGTATCGTCCGCATATTTCACAATGGAATTGGTGGTAAACCTTGCACAACAGTCATGTGTCATCAGGGTGAACAACAATGGGCTCAAGACACAGCCCTGTGGGGAGCCGATGCTCAAGGAGATAGAGCTAGAAGTATTGTATCCAACTCACACCGACTGAGACCTCTCAGTAAGGAAGTCAAGTAGCCAATTACACAAGGGAGTACTGAAACCTAGAGAACCCATTTTGTCCACCAAATGCTGGGGAACAATCGTATTGAATGCTGAGCTGAAATCTATAAACAGCAATCGCACATAACTGTTCTTCTCCTCAAGATGTACCAGACTCGAATGAAGAACAGAAGAGATATCATCCTCTACGAAGCAATTCCGCCGATAAGCAAACTGAAGTGGATCAAACGAAGGGGGGAGTCTGGAAACAATATAATCTTTCATCAGTCTCTCAAAACATTTCATCACAATGGGAGTGAGAGCTATCGGGCGATAGTCATTGAGACACGTGATCGTAGATTTTCTAGGCACAGGTATAATAGTCGCAGTCTTAAAGCATACAGGGACTACAGTCTGGTGCAAGGAAATATTAAATATGTCTGTAAAGACACTGGCCAGCTGTTCAGCACAGTCCCTCAGTACCCGCCCTGCGATATCTGGTCCCGCTGCTTTCCGAATATTAATTTTCCTCAGGGTCCTCCAGACATCAATTATATCAACGGTAGGTGCCTGCTCGTCAGGGTGGAACAACCGGGATAAAGTGTCAACCAGAAAGTTCTTTCCCCCAGGTAAGTACTTAAGAGTAAAGTTGAATCTACTAAAGAACTCAGCCCATTTAATCTGCTTAGGGTTCAATTTCCTCGGAGTGTGTAAAGCTTCCAAATTTCTGTGATCATTCCAAACTTCAAAAGGCTGAGACGCCCCTTTTAACAAATGCCTCCAGTTCACCAGAGCCCATCGCACCACAAACAATTCCTTTTCCCATACGTGCCAGTGGCATTCCGTGTCACTGAACTTATGGGAAAGGTAAGCACAGGGCCTGTTTCTCTCTCTCATCTTTCTGTAATAAAATTGCCCCTAGGCCACATCTGATGCCTCTGCTTGTACTATCATGGGTTTCGTGGGATCGGGATGTTTTAATATGGGTCCCGAGGTGAACAATAATTTTAATTGTTCAAAAGCCTCTTGGCATTCTGCAGTCCACTGTATGCTCACCCCTGGTTTCTTTATTGCCCTAGGATCACCCCTCCCTTTGATTTTTAACAAATCAGTAAGGGGCAGGGCTACTTGTGCAAAATTGGGTATAAACTTCCGATAGAAATTTGCAAACCCCAGGAAACTCTGCAATTGCCTCCTAGACCTTGGTGGTTTCCAAGCTACTACATCCCGCACTTTTGCCGGATCCATTTCAATCCCTTTGCTTGATACCCAATACCCCAGGTAATCCAATTGTTCTTTATGAAATTCACATTTTGATAATTTGGCATACAATTGATTTTGCTATAACCATTTTAGCACTTCTCTAACCAAAATTACATGTTATTCCATTGTTTCAGTATAAATCAGAATATCATCTAAATAGACTAATATCCCGCAGTACAGAAAGTCATGTAGCATTTCATTTATTAAATGCATGAATACCCCAGGAGCCCCCTTTAGTCTGAATGGCATTACTAAATATTCAAAAGATCCCAACTGACAATTAAACACAGTTTTTCATTCGTCTCCCTCCCGAATGCGAACCCGGAAATACGCTTTTGTTAAATCTGGATTCGTAAAAATATTTCTCTTTGATAAGTGGGCTAACATGTCTTTCATTAGTGGTAAGGGGTATTTTTTAGAAGTACAAATAGCATTCAGTCCTTGATAGTCCATACACAATCTTATCTTAGCGCCCAATCCTTCTTGGGTCTGAATAAAACAGGCGCAGCCATCGAAGAAGTGGCAGGATGAATGAAACCTTGTTCTAAGTTCTTATCAATGAACTCCATCAAAGCCTCTAATTATTTGGAAGTCATAGAGTATACCTTAGCTTTGCGTAATGCGGCACCTGGCTCCAGTTCTATGGCACAGTCCAATTTTTTATGAGGTGGATGCTGGTTTGACTCTACTTCTCCAAAAACCTTTTTTAGATCTCTGTATTGTATTGGAATGAGTTCGTCATCTACTTCTGTCACTGCCCCCCCCCCAAATCTCAGCTCCTGCACCTATTAGTTCAGGTTCCCTATTCAGCTCTGTAGGAGGTGAACCCTTACATGTCCCATCTGTGAAAGTCAATTGCCCAGTGGCCCAATTTACTCAGGGGTTCTGGGCTTGTAGCCAAGCTAATCCGAACACTATGGATTGGTCAGAGATAGGATCCACTACATATCTCAAAGTTTCTTCATGGCTCCCTATCCACATTCAAACCTCTTCAGTGTAGTACTCCACTGCCCCCCCTTTAATCTCTGTCCCATCAAGTTGGATAAACTTAATGGGGTTTCTTAGTTTTCCCACTTTCAGTCCCAGTCCAGTTACTAGAGTGGGATGAATGAGGCATCTGGTACAGTCCAAATCTACCATCACCACCAATTCCACTCTACCACGACCCCCCAATGTTTCTAATTGTAATCCCACAAGCATCGCTGGACAATCCCCACTCACCATTGAGTCCACATGCCCCTTTGGTATAGCCTGCCCTTTGGTGCCACTTAGAACAGGTGCTCATCATTTCCTGATGATCCAGCAACCTTTTCTGCTGCATCTCCCCTTCTGAAAGGGAGGTAGCAAATTCTCCCTTCTGTCGCTCCAGCTGCTCCTCGGCTTTGAGGTTTTAGCACTGTAATCTCTCGCCGTGCTTCTAGCTGGTGCCCCAGACTGTGGGCAATTAGCAATGCAATGACCTTCTTGGCTGCATTTGAAACACAAGCCTTTTCTCATCCAGTGTTCCTTTTCTTCACCCCATGACTTATGCACTTCCTTCCTCATGGAAGAGATGACCAATGCTGCTTCCCTCTTTTCAGTTCACTGGGTTCTCTGCTTGCACTTAATGTGAATTCTCATGTCCTCCACTTCACCGGCGAGGCAAATCCACTCCCTCAGGTTTCTAGGTTTTCTGCTGGCTAGAGACCACTCCAAAATTTCAGAGTGTAAGCTCTCTTGGAACTACTCAATTTTCAGTAATTATGGTGTCAGGGTTGCTACAGCCCTGCCATGCGTATTGATTGTATTTGAGAATGGATTATTAACAATGCATGTCAGTGCAAAGGATTTCAAGAGAAGGCAGAGCAGAGATGAAGGAGTGAGAGACCAAAGACTACTCGGAAGCTCGTCAGACCAGCTGCAGCCAGAGAAATCAGGGTGAAGTTTGACAGCGACCCAAAGCAGTTGGCCTGTTTCATGACCCATGTAAAGGGGTTCATGGATGAATTTGAAGAGTCATTCACAGATAAAGAGGCGAAAGTGAGTTACGTGTTGGCCGTGAGGTGTCAGACTGGTTAGTAGAGATGCACGATGCCAATGCTCCTGAGCTACTAGAGTTTGACACTTTTATGACTGCACTTAGAGAATGCTTCGAAGACACCTTTTCCAGAATGACAGCAAAAACAGGCTTGCAAAACATCAGACAAGGCAACCAGTCTGTTGCAGGTATGCCTTGAAATTTAAGAGACTGGCAGGTTGCCTACTTGACTGGCTGGAATCCCTTAAGGTGGAGTATTTCCAGATGGGCTTGAAGCCTGAGATTTTAGAGATGGCCCTCAACTGGGAGGACCCAAAGACTTTAACGGAATGGATTTACCTTGCTGGGACTGTAGAGAATACAAAACGATGGCTCAAGAAACAGATGCAGATGCAAGCTACCAGGACAAGGGGTTCCCAATCCAGTGCTCTGGTGAAGAGAGAATCACAGCAAAAACCATGGGAAGAAGAAAAAGTATGATGTGCCAAAAGTGGTTTATGTTTTAAATGTAGCAAGAAAGGGCATTGAATCGCAAACTGCCTGCAACTGATGACTATGTTCAAGAGCAAAGGCAAAGAGAAACCCGGTAAAACCCCGGTCATTAAGCACAAGGGAACGCTCGCTGCTGCCCACAAAGGGAGGAGCGGTGAGCCCCAACCGGGGAAAGGGGATTCCACTGCTGAAGAATTCTCACCAGCAGGAAACTACAACTGCCTGTTCTAGATTGCGCTGGAGGACAGGAGTTTACCAACGGGCACACAGACCCAATGGTGAGTGATGATTGCCCTACCATGAAGGTGGGGGTACAATTAGAGACACTGGGCAGGGGAGAAAAAGCAAGCCATGTTAGATTTGGGCTGCACCCAATGTTTAATTCATCTGGCCATAGTGACTGGACTGGGGTTGAAAGTACAAAGGTTAAAAGTCCCCATTATTTTCAGCCAGCTTGATGGGTCCAATATGAAAGGGGGCCCAGTTGAATTCTACACTGAGGCTGTGAGAATGCAGATAGGGACACATGAGGAAACTTTAAAATTTATTGTGGCACCCATAGCAAACCAATCCATGGTGCTGGAAATAACGTGGCTTCAAAAGAGACACCATCAAGTGGACTGGGTTTCAGGCTGCCTGAAATTTACTGATGGGAGTTATGAGGGCGGGAACTGACAGTCACTAGTCTCTAATTTAGAATCAGTGGCAGCTGAAACAGAGCTGGGGGGAAAAGCCACAGGAAGAAGAAAGCATCATGCCTGCCCAATATCAAGACTTAAAGGAAGCCTTTGGAGAAGGTGAGTCAAATCAGCTTCTGCCCCACAGAAAATCAGACTACGCCATTGAAATTGACACAGGAGAAGTTCTGCCTAAATCAAAGATGTGTTCCATGACTTACAAAGAAACAGAGGAATTAAGAAAGTTTATAGATAAGAACCTGGAGCAGGGTTTCATTTGCCCTGCCAATTCACCAATGGCAGCGCCGGTGCTTTTCTGGAAAAAGAAAGATGGGTCTTTAAGAATATGTACTGACTATCGGGGTTTGAATGCAATTTGTACCTCAAACCAGTACCCATTGCCTCTGATGAAAGATATGTTGGCATATTTGTTGAAAGAGAAAATATTTACTAAACTAGATCTGCGGGAGGCTTATTTCAGAGTATGTATCCGAGAAGGAGATGAGTGGAAAACAGTGTTTAATTGCCAACTTTGTTGTTTTGAGTATTGTGTAATGCCGTTCAGCTTAAAAGGAGCCCCCGGAGTGTTCATGCACTTGATAAATGAGGTGCTTCATGAATTTCTATAAAGAGGGGTATTAGTGTATCTGGACGATATTTTGATTTACTCAGAGACTTTAGAAGAGCATGTGAAATTGCTGAGATAAGTGCTTAAATGACTGCTCAAAGCCCAATTGTATGCAAAGTTGTCCAAGTGTGAGTTTCATAAAGAGAAACTGGATTATTTGGGCTATAGGGTGTCCTGAAACTGAAAGATTTCTCAAAGCCCTGCAATGTAAGCCAGGAGGGCATGTATCTTATGCACAGCAAGGTATGTCCGTAGTCTTACACCTAACTCAGGGTTACCATTTATTATTTATTTGTATTTGTTACAAGTACTTTTATGCTGCTTCAGTTGAGCAATTCAAAGTGGCATAAAATCATAATAAATAGCACCATACACATCTGAGATAGCTACTTATCACACCCTTAATCCCTAAGGTAAAGGTAAAGGTTCCTCCCGCAAATGTGTGCAGTTGTGTCTGACTCTAGGGGCCGGTGCTCATCTCCGTTTGTTAGCCGAAGAGCCAGTGTTGTCCGAGGACGCTTCCATGGTCATGTGGCCGCATGACGCACATGGAACACTGTTACCTACCCACCGAAGTGGTACCTATTAATCTACTTGCATTTGCATGCTTTCGAATTTCTAGGTTGGCAAGAGCTGGAGCTAGTGCGGGTGCTCACTCCGTCATGCAGGGCTAGGGATTCGAACCTCTAAACTTGCAATCTTCCGATTGACAAGCCTGGCATCTTACCCACTGAGCCACCATGCCCCACTTAATCCCCAAAGGTCTGCTTAAATAACTACATTTTTAACAACTTTCTCAACATTAATAGTGAGGATGCAGTTCTTATCTCTAATGGTTTCACAGGAGGGAAGCTCCAGCAGAGCACACTAATCTCCAAATCCCTCCCTACACACCGCAAGGAGGGCAGGGACTCTTAACATCTGCTCTCTGTTGGCATGCCTTGGGCAGTCAGAATCTTCTAGAACTAAGCAGCTTGACAGATAGCTAGGTTCTAAGTGATGTAGGACTTCATAGGTTATTACCACCACCTTGAATTGCACAGAGGATCATACTGACAACCAATGAAGCTCTTATAGTAGACGTGTTACATGGGAGTAATACAACACTCTTGTTAGTATCTGGGCTGCCATATTCTGCACCAGCTATATTTTCTGGTGATCTTCAAGGGCAGTGTCATGTAGATGGGACTTAAGATAGTACAACTGCAAGGTGACAATGGCATGAGTAACTATCCCAAATGCCTCCTATTCCATGAAAGTCATAACTCGCACACCAAACAAAGTTATACAAAGGCCTTTTTGTTTACAATCTCCACCTGCTGATTCAGCGGGAGCTGTGAGTCCAGAAAGATCCCCAGATTACAAAACAGTTCCTATGTGGGGAATCCAACCATATTCAGAGCTAAAACTGGAACTATTTTGGAATTAGTTGGCAATCTGCACTCCGTTTTGTTTGGCTTGAGCTTCATCCTGTTTCTCCTCATCTGAACCGTATAGTTTCCAGACCCTGGGTCAAGATTTTCACTACATCTCCCATTTGGTCTGGGATGGAGATGTGTAATTGGGAATCATCAGTGTACTAATGATAGCATACAAACCATCAGATGATTCCTCCCTTCAGGTAACTTCAGGTAGATGTTAAAAAGATGAAAGAGAGAATTGAGCCCTGGGGCATCACATAGTGAAATACCCAAAGGTTTGATGGCTTGATCTCTCCTCCCTTGCACACACCAAGTGGAATTGCCCCATTGGGAAGGAGTGGAACCACTACAAAATGGTGCCTCCAATCGACAACCTTCATAGAAGGTCCAGAAGAATACCACTGTCAATGATATTGAAGGACACTTAGAAATTCAGTAGGACTAGTAGGATGGTGCTCTACCTATTTAAGTCCATAACAGGTCATCCATGAGAGCAACCAATAGTTTCCATCTCATGCCTGGATCTGAATTCTGCAACAGACAATCTAGTTCTTCCAGAGCCTTTTCGTAACTGCCACCCTACCTTTTTCTCAATAACCTTCCCCAAAAAGGGATGCTAAGAGACTGGCTGATAGTTATGGACCTGAAGTTAGCACCTTGAGAATGGGATGCAACAGGGCTCTCTTCAGGATGTCCAACAGCTCCCCCTTCTGTAATTATGTCTAAATATACAATACCAACCCTTTTGCAGAAAATACCATCTCTACAGGAGAAGAGTGAGCTTGCAGCTGTGCTGGTTAAAGAACATTGTATGGTGTGGCAGGAATTGTTTGAGAGCACAAACATGACCCATAACAAAAAAGAAAGATTGGAGCATGATTAAAATTTGAACAATTACCCAAGGAAAATGGAACAGCACCACAATGTAACAGCCAACCCAACAATAAACCAATTGCTCCTAAATGGCAAACCTCCAAACAAATTACAGGAAAAGAAATTTAATGGCAGGAACATCAAGAGAATGAGCATTTTAAATACACTTTGTAGTGGTGGAGCTAGAAAATGCCATTAAGCTTATGAAATCTGGCAAAACTTCTGGCCTCAGTGACATTCAGTCTGAACTAATGAAGCACTTTGGAATGGTTCCTGGAAATCTTCAGCCAATTTTCAAAGACAGGCAAGCTACCTTCACTAGGAAGAGTCCTTAGCTGCAACCTTGCAAACCTTCAGCTCTAACAGGTGCCAGCCACCTGCCTCCTGGGTGCATGAAGGCTAGCATTCAAGACGCCCTTGTGCAGAATTCCCACCACCACCACCATTTTTAGATTATTCAAAATATCATATCTCCTTTTCTTTTTTTGGACAGTCTTTCACTATATTTTATTTTTTTATTTTGTACATCAAATTTATTCCCCGCCCATGTGACTCATATAGCTGTGCAGCTTTTGATATTTTTTCTAATTTGCAACTGGCATACACACACCCTTCAAGTGGTGCCCTTGTGTGGTGCACAATTGCACACCAGGTTGCAGTGGCCCTAAAAGGTAAAGGTTCCCCCCGCACATTTGTGCAGTTATGTCCAACTCTAGGGGCCAGTGCTCATCTCCGTTTGTTAGCTGAAGAGCCAGCACTGTCCAAAGACGTTTCCGCGGTCATGTGGCTGGCATGATGCATGCGGAACGCTGTTACCTACCCACCGAAGTGGTACCTATTCATCTACTTGCATTTGCATGCTTTCGAATTGCTAGGTTGGCAAGAGCTGGGGCAAATGCAGGAGCTCACTCCGTCACGCGGGGTTAGGGATTCAAACCTCCGAACTTGCGACCTTCCGATCAACAAGCCTGGTATATGTAATTCTTTCAGCCAAGGTAACTCAAACCAGAGCAAGCTGGATTTCAATCAGGAAAGCCATATGTGAGCAAAATACTGAACTTTACCCAACGTATGTAGCTTGAATCATGTCAACTGGATTTCTATTCTCTTAGTAGAAACGTTTCGCTCCTTATCCAAGGAGCTTCTTCAGTCTGAGCAAAGTTGGTAAGGGAATCCTAAATATGTTCCTAGGTAGCTGTGTGACCTTACACCTGGGGCTAGGTCATGGTTATATTGAGATGTAATTTTTAAGTCCTTTTATCATCTAAAGGAGGGTCGTTAAAATCACCATGCTGCTGTTGAGCTTCTGAAATGGTCTTAATCTTCCTAGGCACAGAAGACAAAACGGGGAGGAAGATGGGGGAGAGTTTGTGCCTGAGGCCCCCACCTCTATTCAAGGAAGGATTTTCCAAGTTGGCATAAATGGATTCCTTGACCCCTCTCTCAAACCACCTATCTTCTCTGTCTAAAATGTGAACATTAATGTCCTCAAATGAGTGTCCTTTTTCCTTTAAATGAAGATAAACTGCTGACTCTGGTCCTGTGGTGTTACTTCTCCTGTGTTGGGCCATCCTCCTGTACAAAAGTTGTTTGGTTTCTCCAATGTAGAGTTCAGAGCACTCCTCACTGCACTGGATTGCATAAACTACATTGCTTTTCTTGTGTTTTGGAGTTTGATCTTTGGGGTGTACAAGCCTCTGTCTCAGTGTGTTGGTGGGTTTGAAATATACAGGTATGTGGTGTTTGCCAAATATCCGTTTTATCTTTTCAGACTGGCGTGTCTGAAAAGATAAAACGGATATTTGGCAAACACCACATACCTGTATATTTCAAACCCACCAACACACTGAGACAGAGGCTTGTACACCCCAAAGATCAAACTCCAAAACACAAGAAAAGCAATGTAGTTTATGCAATCCAGTGCAGTGAGGAGTGCTCTGAACTCTACATTGGAGAAACCAAACAACTTTTGTACAGGAGGATGGCCCAACACAGGAGAAGTAACACCACAGGACCAGAGTCAGCAGTTTATCTTCATCTAAAAGAAAAAGGACACTCATTTGAGGACATTAATGTTCACATTTTAGACAGAGAAGATAGGTGGTTTGAGAGAGGGGTCAAGGAATCCATTTATGCCAACTTGGAAAATCCTTCCTTGAATAGAGGTGGGGGCCTCAGGCACAAACTCTCCCCCATCTTCCTCCCCATTTTGTCTTCTGTGCCTAGGAAGATTAAGACCATTTCAGAAGCTCAACAGCAGCATGGTGATTTTAACGACCCTCCTTTAGATGATAAAAGGACTTAAAAATTACATCTCAATATAACCATGACCTAGCCCCAGGTGTAAGGTCACACAGCTACCTAGGAACATATTTAGGATTCCCTTACCAACTTTGCTCAGACTGAAGAAGCTCCTTGGATAAGGAGCGAAACGTTTCTACTAAGAGAATAGAAATCCAGTTGACATGATTCAAGCTACAGACAATTCCACCTGGATGACTGAGAACCTTCATAGACATTTTACCCAACGTAGTTTTAATCTATGCCAAAACACAGGCACAGTCTTTGCTGACCTTTGGACAACATACAACATGATTAACTGTTGTGTGCTGCTGTGGAAGGCTATCATTTGACTCAGGATTTTGAACGAATACGAATGATCACTCACTGAATCGTTGCTGAGCTTGGAGGCAAGCTGATGGTGAATTCAGCAGAACAGTTTATCCCCAGGAATGTGCTGGCATCCCTCTTCTTTTTTATAAACCAATCCATCCAAACACAAGAAGCTTCATCTGTGGTGATGCTCAAGCCACGGAAATTTATCCAGATTAAAAGGGCACAAACAGCAGCATTAGAAAAGCTGCTTCTATCATGCTGCCAATCAAATGAGCCCAAATACAGGTAAGTCTCGGGTCTGCATCGTCCATTGCTCAGTCAAGATACAAACCAGAAATCAAATATTAATTGCTATGGGCCATGGCTGAAACCCTAAAACCCAGTACACATTCGGCTGACCTTGCATTGTTGCCAAGCCCCTGCACCTGCTTACCACCAAGGAACCTTGACTCGCAAAGAGTCTTATTGAAGGGGGAAAAGGGAGATTGGTTGCAAAAATCTTGGCAACTGGATAGGTTTACTTGAGAACCTCAGTTATCTCTCAGTTCATTAGAGTGGGGCTCCTTTGATCCTTTTGCTAATTACCTGCTGATGAAGTGGGGGGTGGCTTCCTACTTTTCTCATAAAAGGGGAATGTGATAAGGGGCGTGGAGTCCCTTGTGGCGAGGGTCACCTCTGTGACTCTGGTCCTCAACACGGAGGGCTAGAAGGAGAGCCGGGCCCAGATAGCTTCACCCAACTTCCCCAACCAAGTTGGCCATTCCATCCTGGATCAGGTCATCCAGGATGTGGGTCTTATTTACCACTGAGCTGGCATTTCACATGAGCAGAGACACTGCAAGGGTTACAAAAAGGCCTTCTTGCCTCTCCTGGGCTGGAAACCTGGCCAGACGGAAAGAGAGGCCAAGCTGCCCAACCCTCAGCCTCTGGAACAGCCAACCCCAGTTGCAGTCGAGTACCTCCCCCGCCTCTGCAGCTACAGTACATGTTGATCATCCTTCTCCATGAAGACAGGTCTCCTGTCACCAGCCAGCCAGCTCAGTAAAACGAACAGAAGCCCCATCCCAAAACAACCCAAATCATTCCCGTCAATAATATCCTAACTTAAACCATTTTAAAATGACCCCCTTAAGCATTTCCTAAAATTAACATCTGAACAACTTCACCCCCACTTTTTAAAACAAAACAAAACGGCATGCAGATGAAATAGCCATGGCAGTTTTCCTCCTCCTCCTTTTTCCTTGGATCATAAACTGTTTTTCCTGCCCTGGGTTTCCCCCTACCAGGCCTTCTGACTGAAGCCACAGAATTCAGGATCTTGCAACCCATTGCCGCCTTGTTTCTGATAGGTAGGAAGCATTTCCCCGCCTCTCTCAGAACAGTGAAGAGGGACCGAAACCGGCTCTCGCTGATTAATAAGCAACTCAAAATAATTAATAGATGAATGAAAAACGCTAATGTGGCCAGGAACAGATGGATCCCCCAATTCATTAGCAGAAAGCAGAACTTCTCTGTCAGTGTCAGGAGACCTTGTTGGCTTTTGTATTTTAACATTTGTAATTCTCTAGGCACTTAATTAGATTATATTGATTTGTATTTCTCACTTTCTTCTTCCAAATGAGCTCAAGGAGCAAAACATAAGATCTACCTCCTTCTGTTTCAGAACAATCCTGAAAAGTAGATTAGGCTGAGAGAGCATGAATGATCCAAACTCATTCAGTTTGCTCAGTTGTGAGTAGGGATTCAATACGTCATCTTTCTACAGTTATTCCCAACACACCGGATGTGCAACGGTATCTCCTTTTGACTTCTGGGTGAGCATGTTCTACACACACACATACAGAGAGAGAGAGAATATGTATGCACATATATTCAGTTTTATTTTGGGGTGTACGTGGAGGAGAAGCCTTTAACTGGCCCTGACTGTTGATTCATAAATGAAGCCTAACTCTGCTTCAGATTCTCAGTTTTCATCTAATTCTTTGCAGCTGTACAAGCCAGAAATGTGTTTGTGGAGGCTCTCCAGAATGGATGCCATTGCCAGATCCTGCTGCTCCAGAGTTGGTACGGATACAGACAATGGATTCTGCTGATTAATCTGCTCTAATCCCACCATCTTGTCCCAGGTTCTCCCTTTCAGTCTTGCTGCCATAATTTTAGCGAGGCCTCCTAATAGAGATATAAATAGGTCCCAACACAAAGCAACATATTGACTATAAGCAAAAATGTTCCCAGGTTCAGGCATCTATGATTTTTTCCAGATAGATCATACATTTGTGGGACCCAACTGGAATGTAAAGAAAGGAGTGGAAAGACCAATGAACCCATTTCCACAGCCAAAGGCTTCATAGAATATTAGAATCATCAGACAAGTATTTTTTTTTCTTTCAATTTGATTCCCACAATAATTATATGTCATGCACCAGGCTGAAAGAGGGACTCTGCTTTCAACCACAGCCTCCTCATCAGCCTCTGGCCCCAGCACCGCCCTGCCCCACCTGGTTTCCAAAAGACAGACGTACATGTGGCTTGGCCCCATCAATAGGCGTGTCATGTTTTTAGGACAAGGAGCCATGGGTGGAAGCTTGTCAGAGGGAGATCCAACCTGGAAACAAGGAGGAATTTCCTGACAGTGCGAACTATTAAGCAGTGGAACAGCTTGCCTCCCGGAGTGGTGGGTGCTCCATCGCTGGAGGTTTTCAAGAAAAGATGGGACAACCAATCTTTGTCCAAGATGGTATGAACACTCCTGCCTTGGGCAGGGGGTTGGACTAGAAGACCTCCAAGGTCCCTTCCAGCCCTATGATTCTATGATTCTATGATTCTATGTTCTCAAGCTATTAAACTGGGTCATAATTGGTGAGCTTGCAGAGGCAAACCCGGGGAGGGAGTGTGGACTTGAGCCCGTATTGCTCTCAGGCAAAGGAAGAGCACATTTGCTCCCCATTAGCCCAATGGTTCATACAGGCAAAGGGGGAACCAGTTATGACAGTTCCCCTTTGGCAGTTCTGCATTATCCAGAGCATTTTTGGAAACCAGTCAAGATGCCATGACTGGAATCCAAAACTGTGACAATCCCAGTCAAACCATGAAGGTTTTGTTCAGGGTTCTGGAATTGGTGTGGTGCGGTGGTTGGTGTGGAGCATGATGATGTGGGGATCCCCTGTCTTGAGCACTGGAGGGTATAGGTTGGAGGGTGGTGGGGCTTGAGGTGGGTCAAAATATCCTGGTGATGATGGGCATGGTGCCTATTTTGAGAGAAGGGGTGGTGCCAGTGCCCCTTAAAGAGGCATTGGTCCACCCTCTCCTCAAGAAGCCATTGCTGTACCAAAACCATTCTGGACAATTTTCATCCAGTATCCAATCTTCCCTTTTTAGGGAAGATTGTTGAGAAGGTGGTCGCACAACAGCTTGTTTGCTCTTCTTGATTTCTCAGTGGCTTTTGATACCATTGACTATGGAATCCTTCTGGACCGGCTGTGGGGGTTGGGAGTGGGTGGCACTGTATTGTGCTGGTTCTCTTCCTTCCTCCGGGGTCAGTTCCAGTCAGTGTTGATTGGGGGCAAGAGGTCCCACCCTCAGCCCCTAACTTATGGGGTGCTGCAGGGTTTGGTACCCTCTCCTCTCCTGTTCAACATCTACATGAAGCTGCTGGGTGAGGTTAACCATTGCTATGGGGTGAGGTACCATCAGTATGCTGATGATACCCAGCTATATATCTCCACCCCTGGTGAAGTACTGTAAGTGATGCTGTCAACATCCTCTCTCGGTATCTGGAGGCTGTAGGGGTTTAGATGGGGTACAGCAGGCTTCAGCTGAACCCTGGCAAGACTGAGTGGCTTTGGGTTTGGGGGCCTTCTGGTTCCAGGAATTCTGGGAATGATCTTTGGATTCTGGGAGCCGTCTTTGGTTCTGGATGGGGTTGTGTGCAATCTGGGGGTCCTTCTGGACTCTTGATTCCTGCTTGAATAGCAGATGGCAGTTGTGGCTAGGAGGGCCTTTGTACAGCTTTGAGTTGTGCACCAGCTCCACCCATCCCTGGGTCTGAAGGCTCTACGCTCAGTCACTCATGTACTGGTCACCTCCCATATGGATTACTGTAATGCGCTGTAATGCGCTCTATATGGGGCTGCCCTTGAAGAGTATTCAAGTTGGTGTAAAATACAGCAGTTATTTGTGCAACTAGATCTGCGCACATTACACATCCACAAGCTGTATTGGTTACCATTTGCCTTATAATTTCCACATACCTATCCTTTTGCAATCTTGTTAATGATGAACCTAACAGGCCATCTTTCAATGATCCAACTGACCAAGTTCAGACATCCATCAGACATCTTGGAGCAAAGGAGGTTTCTGGATCTTCTTCTTGGATTGCCACACAGGGAACAATTGCAATATCCAGACTGCAGGTGTCAGGTGGAGCATCCTGCCAGTGTAGTATGGGGTTGCAGTGGTAGTCTGGCATGCCTGCAGGGCCATTAGGAATGTTGATTAGGGTTGTTTAGTCGAACGACCAGACACCAAGGCCAGTCTGAATGGCACTATCAGCTTGTTAGTGAAGGATTTGTGACTGGAAGGTATGGAAACTGTGAGAATGTAGGGAGGGGCTGTTATGAAGTGAATTCCCCAATGGGGGGGCTGGTATGAAGGTGGAAGATGTAACTACCGTTTGCATAGGCTTTTCCTCAGTCTAGTCTTTGCATTGGAAAGGATCACTTGCTTTAATAAAGAACTCTTTCATATCCTTTGATGTATTGTAGTAAGAGTCTCTGAATTAATAACTAAAGGATCAGGATGTCTATGAAGGTTCTCAGTCATCCAGGTGGAATTGTCTGTAGCTTGAATCATGTCAACTGGATTTCTATTTTCTTAGTGGAAACGTTTCACTCCTTATCCAAGGAGCTTCTTCAGTCTGAGTAAAGTTAGTAAGGGAATCCTAAATATGTTTCTAGGCTGGCTGTGTGACCTTGCACCTGGGGCTAGGTCATGGTTATTTTGAGATGTTTGTTTCTAAGTCCCTTTATCATCTAAAGGAGGATCGTTAAGATTACCCTGCTGCTGTTGAGCTTGTGAAATGGTCTTAATCTTCCTAGGCACAGAAGACAAAGCAGGAAGGAAGATAGGGGATCAGGACCATCACAGAAAGACTAGACTCACAATAGCTACTCTTCTCTTTGATTGGTATCACAATAGCTACCTTACATGGAGACATCATGTCTACCGAAGAAGGTCAGCAGCTGGAATGCCCAGAACCAGAAGAAGTCTCTCCCGAATGGGAAGAGGAAGGCGATGGAGTGGAAATGGAGGGAGCTTCCAACCAGGTGGTGGAAGAATGCCCAGAGCAGGAAGATGCATCCCTTGGATGGGGAGAGGAAGAAGGTGGAACTTGACATGAGAGCCTTCAAACAAACTGTGAAAGAGAGGCTGAAAGCCTTAGGAACCGGAGAGGAAAAGAGCATGGTGGAGTGGGGGTAGACTTTATGTTCCAGAACCCTTATGATGAAAGATACTTGAGAGATGTCATGATGCCAAGTCATCTGGCCATTTTGGGTTTTTGAAAACTATGCATCTATTAAGGCGGCAATTTTGGTGGCCATCTCTACGCAAGGATGTGGAGAAATATGTGGCCAGTTGCCCAAAATGTACTATGGCAAAAAGATTGAGGGGCAAGCCCAGGGGATTATTGCAGAATGTGGCAAGCCCTACCCAACCTTGGAAACAAATAGCTATGGACTTTATAGTGGACTTACCAGAAAGTCAGAAGAAAACAGTGATTTGGGTAGTGACTGACTTATTTTCAAAACATTCAAAACATCAATCCCATTTCATTCCTTGTGGTAGTATACCTATTGCTGGGCAATTACCCAGAATGTTTGTCCAATGTATCTATAGACTGCATGGAACTCCTGAACGGATTATAAGAGATTGAGGAGTGCAATTCACATCCAAAGTTTGGAGAGAGTTCCTGAAGATGATTGGCATGGAACAAGGGCTAAGCTCCTCCCACCGCCCTGAGTCAGATGGAGCTTCTGAACGGGTTATCCAGGTGTTAGAACAGTACCTCGGGTGCTACATCAGCTATAAGCAGGATGATTGGGTGGACTTATTACCGTTTGCAGAAGTGACTTATAACAATTCAGTGCATCAGAGTACTGGATTTTCTCCATTCCAGGTGGTGAACAGACAAGAGTTTGTAGCCTTTCCAGAGTTGGCCAAGGACCAAACTAGGATCTTTCCTTTGGATGAATGGATAAAGTACATAACTGATAGTTGGCCAGTGATAGAGAAAGCATTGGCAGAGGCTAAGGAATCCTACAAGAAATATGCGGACCACAAAAGGACACCCAAATGACAACTGAAAGTGGGTGAGAAGGTTTATTTGTCTACAAAGTTCCTAAAGACTTGGCAACCCTTGAAAAAGCTGGGCCCAAGGTATGTGGGACCTTTTCCTATCATCAAAGTAATCAATGATGTAACAGTACAATTTCAGTTACCGAAAAATCTGAGGAAAATTCATCCAGTTTTTCATTGCAGCTTATTGAAACCAGTGAGGGACTCAGAGCGTTGGCATCCAGAACAACCTACACCAGTCCCAGTGATGATTGATGGGGAGCAGCATTTTGAGGTGCAAGACATACTGGATTCCAGACGTCATCATGGAGTGCTGCAATATTTGATACAGTGGAAACATTTCCCCAAAGCTCATAGTGAATGGGTAAACAGCCACAATGTGCAAGCACCCCAATTAGTGAAAAAATTTCATAATAAGTTCCCAGCAAAACCAAATTAGGGTAGCTCTAGAAGAACAGGGAAGAAAGGCATGGGATGTCTAAAATGCAATATGTAATGGGTATTTCAAGTGTGTATATGTATGCTCTCACTAAAATCTTTGGGTTGGGGAGATTTTTTTTCCAGGGGGGAGGTATGTCAGGATGGAGCATCCTGCCACTGTAGTATGGGGTTGTGGTGGTAGTCTGGCATGCTTGTAGGGCCATTAGGAATGTTGATTAGGGTTGTTTAGTCAAATGACCAGACACAAAGGCCAGTCCAAATGGCACTATCAGCTTGTTAGTGAAGGATTTGTGACTGGAAGATATGGAAACTGTGAGAGCGTAGGGAGGGGCTGTCACGAAGCAAATCCCCCAATGAGGGGCTGGTACGAAGGTGGAAGATGTAACTGCAGTTTGCGTGGGCTTTTTCTCAGTCTAGTCTTTGCATTGGAAAGGATCACTTGCTTTAATAAAGAACTTTTTCATATCCTTTGATGGCTTGTAGTTAGAGTCTCTGAATTAATAACTAAAGGATCAGGACCATCACAGCAGGTTTTAAATCATTGGCAAATCCACCTTATCCAGGAAAAGATGCCATTAGCACTGTGGTCAAAATAGGCACAAACTAGATCTTATGGTTCCTTAAGTGACATCCCTATGGAATACATATGTTGCCCATATAAAGAGAATTCCTGATCTATGAGATCCTATCCAAGCATACATAGCTGAAGGCTGGTTGATCTCCCTTTCAGAATCACAGACTGTAAGAATTGGAAGGAATCTTGGAGATACTTTAGTTTGAGGATCTAGTTACAGAAATCCACTATTATAGCATACCTCACACATATTCATCCAGCCTCTGTTTAAACACCTTTAAAGTGAGTTTATCACCTCTCATGGCAGTCTCTTCCTTTGTGGAACAGTGTCAGACTTGCTTTGCTTGCCTGCCATGTATTTGAGACAACACATGACAAACAGTACAGAAGCCGACTCGAGTCTGTCTCCTTTGTAGCCAGCTGCTTTGCAAAATGAAAAGAACCGTTTGCCTCCTTCACATTCCTCTGCTGACTGTGAAACACCAAGGACACTGATAAGACACCTGAACTCTCATTAAACTTAACAGATTGGGTGGGGGGAAGATCAAGAGTGGGAAAACGTTTGTTTTGAAGTTAACCAGGGATGAGGTCAGAAGGATGTTAATAATTCTGAATGCTTGGCGCCAATTTTGGTATTCAGAGCTTTGCATCCGTTCCATGTAGTTGCATTTTAATAAATGAATTATTTTAGCATTCTGATGAATTGTCTGAAGAATTTCTTAAGTTAAGATACTGGCACTAGGACCATCACAGAAAGCTCTGAATCCCAATAATGGCAACTTCCCCTGAGGACACTGTTCTTTCTGAGACAGCAGTACCTTCTGTGGACCCAGGGTTGTCAAGCAATCTGGACTTATCTGTTATGGATGAGTGGCAAGATTAAGAACTCATCCCAGGGTCTCGAGGTGTCCTCCTAGTGGGAGTAAGTCTTTCCCATTCCCCCACATCAGATGTGGGGTCTGGAAGTGTCCTCCCAGAAGGAGTAAGAATTTCCCAGTCCCCCTTAATGGATTTGGAGACTGAAGGTGTCTACCCAACAGGAGTACGACTTTCCCAGTCCTCCATGTCAAAACAGGCCATGATGGGCACTACCATGATGGACTTATTGGCAGGCTTATCAACTGAAGAAACCTGGGAAATGCAAAGTAAAAAGCCCCAGGCGAGTGAAGAACTACAGAAGAGACGCAGCTCCAGAAACAGAAGGGATGTTAGTCATCCCATTATAGAGTTGCAGAACTTTGGAGCCTGACCCAAAATCCAGTTCGCAGAGATGGAGATGGGTCCAAACCCCTCACTACGGGATGTGTGAGACAGATGGTCAACAGCAATTGGATGCAATGCAGATCCAGAGGTCGCTCGGCATGTAACCATGAAGTGAGGATCTTGATCCAAATCGGGGCAATGAATTGGGGCAGTGGAACTACAGGTGTCAGAGCTTGGGAGTCACATGGAAGGCTTACAAGACATCATTGAAGTGATGAGTCAACAAGTGAGGCAAATAGCTATGGTAACTACCGGCCAACAATTCGCAACAAGCCCACGAGAAGAAAACATCTCAGCTCGTCAAAGCACCACCAGTATTAGACCCCAGCCTGCACCTTTCTCACCAGGGTTGGGACAGCAAACTGGTGGTGGAGGTGTAGGGATATGAGATCTGAAAGTGAAATTCAGAGGCAATCCGAAGCAATTAGCATGGTTCATGAATCAGGTTCGTGGATTCATGGACGCATGGGAAAGAGATTTCCCAGATGATGACTTGAAAATTGGATACATTACAGCACACTTAGAAGAGGAAGCGGTTGATTGGGCTGTGGATCTGTACAATGTTGAATTGCCAGAAATAGAGGACTTTGACAAATTTATGTTCACTCTCCGAACTCGCTTCAAAGATTGCCTCATTGCAATGCGAGCCAGAACCAGTCTACAAACTCTTAGACAAGGAAACCGATCCGTATCGGAGTATGCCTTGGAGTTTAAGAGGCTAGTGGGAAAAATGACTGATTGGCTGAAATCGTTGAAAATTGAGTATTTCAGAACCGGCTTAATACCTGAAATTTAAGAATGGCGTCTGGCACGGGCCAAGCCAACGACCCTGCAAGGTTGGATTTGCCTAGCTCGAGAAGTAGAAGAACCCTGCACACAAGTAAAACTACAACAGCCCCTGCACGGAGCTGAGAAGCACACTTCTACTACTATTGTGAGTACCGAACGAAAAGAAAGATGCAGAACTTGGGAAAAGGACAAGGAGCAGAATGTTCAAAGTGGAGCTTGCTTCAGATGTGGCAAGGAAGGCCATGGCATTGCTATGTGCCCTTTATTCTAACTAGCTCAAAAAAATAAAAGCCCCAGCTGCAAACCCAAGTTGCCAACTATAGAAGCATCCATTGGCGCCTCCATTGGCACTGAGGTCGCGCAAACCAGAGGAGCTGCTGAGTTCATGCTGAGAGGATTGTCTGACGCAGATGACAACTCAGTGGATGAAGAATTCCAGTTGCCGGGAACTGGAATTGTCTGCCCTAAATGGCGCATGAGGGCAGGCAGCAATAACTCAAAACACCGAGCATCTGGATATGATGGTGAGTGGACCCTGTGCCAGTGAGAACCAAAATCATATTCTTACCAACTGGCAGGAGTGCAGACTTAGTAGGACATTTAGACAGTGGTTGCACTCATTGCATAATGCACCCTTCAGTAGTAATGGGATTAAGACTAAGGGTTGGGAGACTAAACCCCCCCGTGACATTTACCCAACTTGATCGGTCTGACATGCCATTACCACTTCTAACAAATACCCTCTTCCCTTCCTGCAAGACATGCTCACACACTTGTCTACAGGGAAGATTTTCACCAAACTGGATTTAAGAGAGGCTTACTTTCGTGTATGCATACGGGAGGGGGATGAGTGGAAAACTGCTTTTAACTGTCATTTAGGAGCATTTGTGTATCTAGTAATGCCGTTCGGCTTAAAAGGAGCCCTGGGTGCTTTATGGCCTTAATTAATGAAGTGTTACATGACCTTTTATATAAAGGCGTGCTGGTGTACCTTGATATTTTGATCTACACAGACAACATGGCCGACCATGTAAAATTGGTCCTACAGAAACTATTAAAATCTCAGCTATACGCTAAGCTCTCTAAATGTGAATTTCATAAGGAACAATTGGATTATTTGGGGTACAGCATTTCCCATAAAGGCATAGAAATTGTTCTGGCGAAGGTACAGGATGTTTTGGCTTGGGCACCACCTTAAACCAGGAGGCAACTACAAAGTTTCCTCGGGTTCACGAATTTTTACTGCCAATTCATCCCCAATTTTGCCCAAGTTGCGTTGCCTCTCACTGACTTGTTAAAAACGAAAGTAAAGGCAAATGCTAAGAAAGCTAAACAACCTGGCGCTGCTCTGACTTGGACAGCAGAATGCCAACAGGCTTTTGATCACCTAAAGATTTTATTCACTGCTGAGCCCATCTTAAAACACCCTGACCCTTCCCTGCCCCTCGTCATCCAGGTAGACACTTCTGATGTCACAATTGGTTGTTTTGTTGCAAAAGGGCAAGAAAGGGGCTTTGCAACCCTGCGCATATATTTCCTGTAAATTTACTGACACTGAATGAGAATGGCATGTTTGGGAGAAAGAGGCTTTTGCTGTCCGTCACGTGCTTGTCACTTGGCGCCACCTTTTGGAAGGAGCTCCTCATCCATTTGAAGTTTTGACAGATCATAAAAATCTCCAAGCACTCCAATCCCCCAGAAAACTGAATCCCAAACACATCCACTGGGCACAATTTTTTACCCACTTTAATTTTACTTTGAAGTAAATGCAGGGTGGGAACTTTTTTCTTGCGGATGCTCTTTCCCGCCAGCCCCAGCATAACAGACATTGGGAGGAGGTTTTTGACTCCGTCATTGCTCCTCCCCTTGGATTGGTTCCTGTTATTCAAAATGCCAATTCGACCTCACCACTCACCACACCTCCTCCCTTGCAGCAGCATAACGAGAATAGGGAGGAGCTTGTCGAATCCGGATTGGTTACAGTTACTTAAAGCACCACCTCCCTCCCAGCCCACCATGCCTCCTGACTTGCAACAAGATCTCACTGTTTATCAGCAACAAGATATGTGGCTGGCTCAAAACAAAACTAACTTTGCTGATTGCAATGGCATTTGGTGGCATGGCAATCAAATTTATGTTCCTGAGCCTTTACGAAAATAGATTTTGGAACATTCACACGATTCCAAACCTGCTGGCCATTTTGCTTTTGTAAAGACTTTGTATCTCATACGCAGAAAATTTTGGTGGCCATCTCTTCGAAAGGATGTCCAAGACTACCTCTCCACATGCCCTGTATGTGCTATGTCCAAACGCAAAGTGGGTAAACCTACTGGGCTTTTGCAAAATGTGGCTAGCCCTACCAGACCTTGGGAACAAATTGCCATGGACTTCATTCTTGAATTACCTGTAAGTAAGAAGAAAACTGTTGTTTGGGTTGTCACTGATTTATACTCCAAACAAACACATTTTATCCCATGTGCAGGATTGCCTACTGCATCCCAACTGGCCAGACTGTTTATGCAACACATCTACAAATTAGACGTCATGCCTTCCAGGGCCATTTCGGATCGTGGCCTGCAGTTCACATCCAAATTTTGGAAAGCATTCCTTAAACTCATAGGGATGGAGCAAGCTCTAAGCTCCGCCTTTCATCCTCAAACTGACGGATCAACTGAACATGTGAATGCCGTTCTAGAACAATACCTCTGATGTTACATTAGTCATCAACAGGACAACTGGATGGACTTACTTCCTTTTGCTGAAATTGCTTATAATAATTCTGTTCACCAAAGCACTGGATTTGCACGTTTTCACATAGTGTACGGCCAGGACTTTGTCCCTATTCCAGAATTGCCTCAACAACTTGAACCCCCTCTTGGCTGATGAATGGATCAAACGCATTCAGAAAAATTGGCATGTAATGCTCCAAACCCTACAGGTAGCTAAAGACACTTATAAACACTTTGCTGATTGCAAACACACTCCTGAATGTGACCTATCTGTTGGCCAACAGGTTTACCTTTCTACTAAACATCTTAAATCCACCCAACCATCCAAGAAATTAAGTGCTAAATTCATTGGACCTTTTCCTATTACCAAAGTTATTAATCCTGTCACGGTTCAACTGCAGTTACCTAAGAATATGGAACACATACACCCTGTTTTTCATTGCTGTCTCCTAAAGCCTTTCAAACCATCTGCCCACTGGCATCCAACTCCGCCTCCCCCCAATCCTATTCTAATTGATGGGGAACAACACTTTGAAGTTCAAGCCATTAAGGTTCCCCCTGCACATTTGTGCAGTCATGTCCGACTCTAGGGGCTGGTGCTCATCTCCATTTGTTAGCCAAAGAGCCAGCATTGTCCGAAGATGCTTTCACGGCCATGTGGCCGGCATGACGCATGCGGAACGCTGTTACCTACCCACCAAAGTGGTACCTATTAATCTACTTGCATTTGCATGCTTTAGAATTGTTAGGTTGGCATTAGCTGGGGCTAGTGTGGGAGCTCACTCTGTGGGACTAGGGATTCGAACCTCCGAACTTGCGATCTTCCAATTGACAAGCCTGGCATCTTACCCATTGAGCCACCATGCCCTTTTAGACTTTTAGCCACCAAGCCATTTTAGACTCCCGCAAATATCACAGCCAACTCCAGTACCTCATGCAATGGAAGAACTTCCCTAAAAGTGACAGCGAATGGGTCTTTAGTTACCAAGTTCGAGCACCTGATTTAACCCGTTCCTTCCATGCCCATTATCCTGATAAACCTAAATAATTCTTTATGTTCTCTTTTACAGGGTTGCTGTTCCCCTGCCCTTTGAGGGGATATTTATTTTTTCTGGAGGGGCAGAATGTCAGACTTGCTTTGCTTGCCTGCCATGTATTTGAGACAACACATGACAAACAGTACAGAAGCCGACTCGAGTCTGTCTCCTTTGTAGCCAGCTGCTTTGCAAAATGAAAAGAACCGTTTGCCTCCTTCACATTCCTCTGCTGACTGTGAAACACCAAGGACACTGATAAGACACCTGAACTCTCATTAAACTTAACAGATTGGGTGGGGGAAAGATCAAGAGTGGGAAAACGTTTGTTTTGAAGTTAACCAGGGATGAGGTCAGAAGGATGTTAATAATTCTGAATGCTTGGCGCCAATTTTGGTATTCAGAGCTTTGCATCCGTTCCATGTAGTTGCATTTTAATAAATGAATTATTTTAGCATTCTGATGAATTGTCTGAAGAATTTCTTAAGTTAAGATACTGGCACTGGGACCATCACAGACAGCTCTTTCCTTTAGGAATTTTGTCTGCTTTCCAACAATGTTTTGTTAAAGTCAATGTACACTATGGCCACCAAATAGAATAGAATAAAATTTTAGTGTCATTCCACTAAACACAAAGTGTACATTGAAATGAAATTTCATTGCAATTGGCTCAACCAATAAAATAAGAATACCATAATTACCATATATGTGATATATGTTCATTGCCCATTCCCCCCTCTAATCTTTATCCCTAATAAATAAATATCAGTCCTACACACAGCATATATATCCATGAAGAAAGAGGGGATTATTAGACGTTCAAGAGTCTAATAGCCCAGGGGACAAAACTATTGCCTAATCTGGCTGTTCTACATCAAATGCAGCGGAACCTTTTCCTAGAGGGTAACAAGGAGAACAAGCCATAATGAGGGTGGAAGAAGTCTCTAACAATCTTTTGGGCTCTAGACAGACAGTGTTTATGCACTATGTCCTGAATGAGAGGAAGTGAGACCCCAATTATCTTCTCTGCTGCCCCCACCACCCTCTGCACAGGCTTCCTATCCGAGGCACTACAACCTCCAAACCAGATAGAAATACAATTGGTTAGTATACTCTCTATAGTGCCTCTATAGAAAGTAAGGAGGATGGGAGGGGGAAGATGAGCTTTCCTCATCCGGCGCAGAAAATACAAACGCTGCTGTGCTGGTTTTACCAGAGCTGCAGTATTTAAAGACCAAGTCAACCTATTTGTTATCTGCACCCCCAGGAACCTAATGTTACTAACTGACTCCACAGCTATATCATTAATAATATATCATTAATAAAGAGTGGTATATGGCTGATCTGGTTCCTTCTGAAGTCGATGATAATCTCCTTGGTTTTTTCAACATTTAGAACCAAACTATTTATATTGCACCAGTCCACCAACCCCTTCACCTCCTCCCTATAAGCCCACGCATTGTCATCCCTGATTAGACCACCACCGTTGTATCATCCGCATACTTCACAAGAGAATTGGTGGTAAACCTAGCAGAACAGTCATGGGTCATCAGGGTAAACAGCAATGGACTCAGGACACAGCCCTGAGGAGAACCGATGCTTAAAGAAATAGGGCTGGAGATATTGTTACTAACTCGCACCAACTGGGGCCTATCAGTGAGGAAGTCAAGTAGCCAGTTACACAAAGGAGTACTAAAACCCAAAGAGCCCAGTTTATCTACCAAATGCTGAGGAACGATCATATTAAATGCTGAGCTAAAATCAACAAACAGCAAAAATCAACAAAAATCAACAAACAGCACATAGCTGTTCTTCTCCTCTAGATGTGCCAAGCTCAAATGGAGAACAGAGGAGATGGCATCCTCTATAGAGCAATTTCGCCAGTAAGCAAACTGAAGTGGATCAAACGATGAAGGAAGACTGGAGACAATATAGTCCTTTATCAGCCTCTCAAAACATTTCATCATAATAGGAGTGCTATCAGGTGATAGTCATTAAGACATGTAATCACAGATTTTTTAGGCACAGGTACAATAGTTGCAGTCTTAAAACATACCAGAATCACAGCCTGATGCAATTAAATATTAAAGATGTCCCTAAGAACACTGGCCAACTGATCAGCACAGTCCCTAAGTGCCCGCCCTGGAATATTATCTGGGCCTGCTGCTTTCTGCATATTAGTTCTCCTCAGGGTCCTCCGGACATCAACTATATTAAGAATAAGTGCCTGTTCATCAGGATGAGGAACAGCCTTCTTCACAGGGATTTTATTAAATGCCTCAAACCTGCCAAAAAACATATTAAGTTCGTTAAGAAACTCTATATTCTCCTCACATGGTGACAGAGTATCCTTATAATCTGTGATGGTCTGAATACCCTGCCACATATGCCTGGTGTTTGTTGGATCATAAAAAAAAAATTCTGGACTTTCCGACTATAAGCCCACTTTGCTGCTCTTATAGCCCGGTTCAGATAAGCTCTAGCTGTCCTTAGTGCCCCCATGTCACCAGATTTAAAAGCAACATTCCTCACTTTCAACATCACATGTACTTCATGAGTCATCCAAGATTTCTGATTCGCCCGTATAGTGATGTTCTTAATGACACTAACATCCTCCATACACTTTTGAATATATGCAGATACAGATGAAACATACTCCTCCACATTAGTATGTTGATTACTCGTTGCAGCTTCTTTAAACATATCCAGTCTGTGCACTCAAAACAACCTTGTAATGCTTCCATTGCTCCCTCAGGCCAGACTCTCACCTGCTTCACAATTGGTTTTTCTCTAATTAACAGAGGCCTGTATGCTGGAATTAGCATTACAGTAAGATGGTCTGAAGAGCCGAGATGGGGGCATGGAGAAGCCTTAAATGCATTCTTGATGTTAGAATAGGCAAGGTCCAGTGTGTTCCCACTCCTGGTTGCAAAATCCACATATTGATGGAAATGAGGGAGGACTGTTTTCAAGTCAGCCTGATAAATACCTGTGGTCAGGTAAACTGATCACTCTATCAAAAAAAGCAAGTTGGTTATACATGATTTATACTTGATAAACCCACATTGGGTTTTGCCAAGCACTGCATTTTTTTCCTAAATACTCACAAACTGACTGCTTAATAATTTGTTCGAGCTTTGTCTGATGTCAGCATCAAACATGATTGCTCTTTAGTTACCCAAGTCTTCTTTTTTCCCTTTTTTGAAGACAGGAGCAACATTTGCCTTCTCCGGGTCTCTAGCTCGACACCGATCCTCCATGATTTCACAAAACTCACAGGCACTTTGAGATGAGTCTACCGGAAATCTACCCACACTAACCAAGTGCTCCACTACCAAAGCAATAACCCAACTTCCCACAAGAGGAGCTGTGTAAGAACACTATTCAGAGGAGCACAAACACACTGCAGCAACCCAGAACACCAGAAAAAGGAAACAGACCACTTATATAGCATCTTCCAGCAAAATGGATACCCATGCAACTTTATCAAAAAGTGCCTGACCACTCAACCCACCACAGCGAAACCAACAGAAGTTATGAAAAGGGTTACACTGCCATACATCAGAAACACCTCAGAAACTACTAATAGACTGTTACAACCACACGGCATCACCATAGCACACAAACCAACCAAAACCCTTCAGAACATCGTAAGTAAACCAAAAGACCCAGTAGCCCAAGAAGAAAAAACAGGAGTTATCTACAACATGCAGTGTAAGGACTATATTATTGGCGATCACTCGTAGCCGAGTAAGATTGTCTTCCAAAGGTAAAATTTTAACAGTGGATCCGTAAGTGACTATAAAGGCCAATTCTGGATCCGCACAACCTCCCACAGTGAGGGCATAGGTTTCCGGGTGGGAGACGGTCATGATGAGGGTTTGCCTGACGTGTCTTCCTTTTAGCTCTTTTCTCCCTTTCACCCTGTACTTGTGCTTCTTCAAAGTCCATAGCGCCATTAATAAAGGCTGACCTCCAATTGAAACGCTCATGAGTTAGGGCTTCCCAGTTCTCAATGCTGATAATTACATTTTTTTAAAATTAGCTTTGAGAGTGTCTTTGAATCTCTTTTGCTGTCCACCAATATTCCGTTTTCCATTCTTAAGTTGGGAGTAAAGTAGCTGCTTTGGAAGACGATGGTCAGGCATTCGAACAACATGGCCAGTCCAGCGAAGTTGATGTTGGATGATCATTGTTTCAATGCTGGTGGTTTTCACTTCTTCTAATACGCTAACATTAGTCCGCCTATCTTCCCAAGTAATTTGCAGAATTTTTCGGAGGCAGCGTTGATGGAATCTTTCAAGAAGTTGGAGGTGGCGTTTGTAGAGGGTCCATGTTTCACAGGCGTACAGAAGGGTTGGTAGTACAATGGCTTTGTAAACAAGCATTTTGGTCTCCCTGCGAATGTCCCGATCCTCAAACACTCTACGCTTCATTCAGGAGAAAGCTACACTCGCAGAGCTCAGGAGATGGCTGCCAAGATAAGAAAAGTGGTCGACATTTTCTAGTGACATAGTTCTATAACAGCCACTATGTAGGACAGACTGGCAGAAGACAAGCAGAACGCATCCACAAACACCAACTAGCAGTCAGAAGACAGGATGAAAACTCCTTAATCTCACAACACATGGACAAACTTAACCATACTTTCAACTGGGGAACTGTGAGCATCTTAAACCAGGCCAAGTCCAAAAATGCTAGAGAATTCTTGGAAGCTTGGCACTCAGACAAAGCAGCCATCAACAGACACATAGAGGTAAACAACATTTACATACCATTCATAAGATACAATAAAAAATCCAGAAGACCAGAGCACCAACTTGCCAGCAATCAACACCCAGATATGCAAAGATTAACACCAAGATTAGCACCAGAGGAACAATCAAACAGCACAATATACCCTAATCAAGGAACTATTAACTCAGTCAATCAACCAATTAGCAAACAAAAGCCCAGTCAAGGAACTACTAAGGAGAGAACAACACCTCCACCAACACAAGCAGGACAAGCCATGGTATATAAACAGAGAGCAAGTCCCACTCCCTTTTCGCACTGAAGATGTGAAGATGAAGATTCGCCTGGCAATGAAATGTCTGCAAGAAAACAACAAGGCTCAGAGAGTACCAAGGACTCCACTTTGAGATGACATCCACAAGCTCCTTCATTACTCTTAATGTCTTAATCTTAGAGCCTTAGAGCCAGAAAACTTTATTACTCTTGGATATAAGTGGTCTGGTTTTAGAGACTCAAATTCATTCACAGTAGCCTGGTGCTCCCTAACCATCTTTTTACATACTTTGGGTTGCCACAACTCTTTCATTGTGACAATTGTTCTGCTCAGGTCCATTTGGACATGATTCTCCTTTGGGGAGAAAATCAAAGCTAAGTAGGAGTTGATAACTCTGCTCTGTCCCCGTTACTTGTTGCCAACCTGCCATCTTCTCCAAGTAGCAGGCCCACCCTTCCTTTTCTTCCTTTTAGCTTCTCTTTGCAAGACAATGTTCCTTTGGTAGTTTAGCATTTCTGGTTATTTCTGTAGATATTAGCTACATCTATTGATATTTTTATAGTTTTAACTCTTAGCTCCATTGAAAGTTCTCAGTGCATCCACAGTTTCTTAAGCTGCCCCCATTTTTCTCCTCATTGAATGGTATGCAACTGTAATTCCAATACCTTATTTTTGAGAAGTTCCCAATCCTCCTGTCCTCCCTCTGAGGACTTTTTTGTCTATGGGGATCCCACTTAGTAGTTCATTCAGCCTGTTGAAATACTCTATTCAAAAGTAGTATGCATGTATTACTATATTACAGTTACTCTTTCTGTAGTATCTTGAATCCCAAGATTACGTGGGATTCCTCCCAAGGTTTCCACTGCTTTTACCTCTTCAACCAACTTTTTCCTATTGGTTAGGATCAAATTTAGGACAGCTAATCTCTTTGTCTTTTCTTCACCTTCTGGAAAATGAAATAGTCAGCATGACCATTAAGAAATTTAGGGGACTTTAGTAAAGTATCCATTTATTACTATGTCTCTCCTCCCTGAAAGTTCTGTTATTTGATCCAGGAGAGCCTTAGCTAGATCTTCTGCCTGGTTTGGTGGTCTACAGCACATCTGTACAATAATACCTTTGTTTCCCCTCTTTCGTATTCTTATCCAGGTATTCTTGACTGTACTCTTATGCCTTAATGCTGATTTCTGGTTTCAATACAGGTATATCCTTCATTCCGATATAATGCTACACCTCTTCTACCTTTGAATGCTATATATTTCTTTATTTAGCATATTTGTGTGCTGCTGCAATCAAGAATGACTCTCAGTAGCTATATAGAAAAATGCAATATAAAACAAACCCCATACAAAAGCTGCCAGGGACTCCTACCATGAGTCTTTCATCTCCTGAGTTGTCCCAGGCAGCCCACCAATCTGATGTTCAGTGGGCCGTCAGGAACCAGCTTCTGCTGGGAGGAAAATGGAAGCCTAAGAAATTGAAATGTCTTTGTTACGGTCTTTGACCAACGTTACTAGTAAGAGAAAGAAAACAGATAGCTACAGCAAACCCATTACCAAAAAATTATCATAAAACAATAGAACAATACATCTAAGTCAAAGTCTTGTGCATTTGTATGGCTCAGTAAAGGTAGCTGGCAGCCTGGAACATGAGTGAAGGGTTAACATCCCTTAAAAATAATGAACATAAAATGCATCTGTGTGACTCTCAAATTTGGAAACAGTTGGAGGGAGCAAAGCCCACCTTAGGATATCATATAAGCTGCACTTGAAGAAAATGTAGCAAGACCCTAACCCTCCCTAAAGCCACAAGGACCAAGTCCCTGAGGATGAGGAAATCAAAGGGAAGCCTAATTCTTTTTGTAAAAGGCATCTGAGTCTGACGTGTCAGGTTATAAGAAGAATCAGGAAGGCAAGTGGGCAAATGTGACCCTCAGGGCCCAAAACATTGTCTTTTGCTCGCCATGAGACTAAACCAGTGTTGAACATTTATGGCAGTGCTTTCCAAACTGCCGCCATTGGCGACACACCAATGGCACGGGGGTGCACGCGGGGGGGAGTGCATGCACGGCGGCGGCACGGGGGGGTTGTGGCGGCATCGTGCACGGCGGCGGTGGCGGCCTTGCTAAAATGCAGAAGAGCTGATGGCGCACCCGTCATCGTCGCTGCCATCGTTGCTGCCGCCGCCGCCATGCACACCGCCACCCCCGTGCCTCCACTTTGCGACACACTAAACTGTGTGTTGCAACACACTAAAGTGTTGCGATACACAGTTTGGAAAGCTATGATTTATGGTGATTTATAGATACAGTAGCCTTGAAGAAGGACTAACATGCATTAAGGTAAAGGTTCCCCCTGCACATTTGTGCAGTCGTGTTCGACTCTAGGGGCCAGTGCTCATATCCATTTGTTAGCCGAAGAGCCAGCGTTGTCTGAAGATGCTTCCATGGTCATGTGGCCAGCATGATGCCCGCGGAACACTGTTACCTACCCACCAAAGTGGTACCTCTTAATCTACTTGCATTTTCATGCTTTCGAATTACTAGGTTGGCAAGACCTGGGGCTAGTGTGGGAGCTCACTCCGTCACACTGGACTAGGGATTCGAACCGGATCACAAGCCTGGTGTCTTACCCGCTGAGCCACCACACCCCTAACATGCATTAGGATAAAAGAATAAAGAAGATTGGTTTGTTTACTTGTAACTGTAGTTCTTCAAGTGGTTATCTGTGTGCCTACAGATAAGTAGCTAGTTCTTCTTTATCATAATGGTTGTGATTCACACATGCAGTTGAAGAGCAAGCTCCTTGCCTGGAGGAGTGTCCAGTCATCATAAAGTGACAGAAGAGGGGGGGTCCTTCCAAAGGCTTTATCTCTCTGGGACTGAAGTCTGCTGTGCTAGGTGGAGGGTTGAGCCCATGTGACTGCACAGTATAACTGCAGTGGGGAATGCCGCAGAAGAAGGCAGCAACAGCTGTTGCTGATGCTGATTTGGAGACTGCACAATTGAGAAGGGGGCTGAGATCTTTGTTCAGCTCATAGCAAAGCTCAAGGGCTGTCACTGTTGACTGGGTGGAAGGAGGAGATGGTGACATCTGGGAAAGAAGCCACACTGGGCTGGAACTCAGACATTGCATCTGTCTCAATGGAGCACCATGGAACAGAGAAGACTCCAGAAGTTGACAGAGACACTTACAAAAGCTTTCTTGATCCAAGGCATGATTAGGTGACAGAATTCAAGAAAATACAGAGGGGGAAGCCAGTAATGATCTGGCTCACTATATCTGTTCCATGAAAGTCTTAGTGCTGAGAGAATCAGTGAACTGCTCTAGAAGAGTGAGATGGCATAGAATTGTCTGAAACTGAGATAACACTTTTCAGAAGCAGAATGGGCATGAGACCAATTGATTTTGTGAGCTTCCCAGAATTGTTTTTGAGTCAGGCGGCGCCCAAATCCAATAAACAAACAAACAAACAAACATGGTGACCTCAGGACAGGCAAAAGGAAACAAAATACTGATTTCAACTATCCTGGCAGATAAGAGGGTGGTCCAGAGCAGTAGATTTTATGGAGGACCTGTCCTGAATCTCCCTTTCTGGGACCAGCTCCCATGTCTGAAGTTGAGCTGATGAGGATTGGGCAGTACAAACTGGAGAGTTCACCAATGGCTGAACCAGTAGTGGAGGAAGTCATTGTGGAGAGAACTCAAGATTGCTGGAATCAGGGAGGCAACAAGTCCTTTATCTCTAATTTTCTCTCTGCTCCTGGTCATTGGGTGGGGCAACCCCTTCAAGGCTTTGAACCCTTAATGGCTGATTTCTTCATTGCTGATCATGAAACAGACAAGAATCCTTTATGAACAGTTGAAAACCTGACCCCTTGATTGAAGAGATGGGGAAGCCACCAAACAGGTTTTGGGACACAATGGATGCACAAATGCAGTAGAAAATGAAATAACTTCATAATCCCTTGGCGCATGCCACCCTTAAGGCTTGCTCCCAGAAAATGACTCACAAAAAAGAACAACTGAAATCCATCTGTTTAAAAATCCTTAAGCGCCCCTGCATGAGCTTCACTGGGACAAAAACAAAACAAAAACAAAAACAAAAACAAAAGCCAGATTATGCCCATCCAGGGGAGGACGTTCACCACGCAATGATGCCATTTGTGAAGTGGGGCTCGTAGGCAGTGATTCACCAGTTACCCTCTACAGCAGAGCTTTCCAAACTGTGTGTTGCGACACAAAAGTGTGTCGCCACACACAGTCTGGTGTGTCGCCACACAACCCGGAAGCGCTGATCATCATCAGCGCTTCCAGGTTTTCCCGCGGCGACACACCAACAGTGGTGCACAAAAACTCGAAAGCGGCAGAAGCGCTTCCGGGTTTTTGCGCGCTGCCGCAATGGCGGCACTTCCGGGTTTTCCCGTGGCGACACAACAACGGCGGTTGGTGTGTCGCCACGGGAAAACTTTGGAAAGCCCTGCTCTACAGTCTGGATGCCTTAGTTAAATGCTGATGTTTATGAAGGGATTTTCTTCTCAAATGCTGTCCATGACTTGATAGGAAGCAAATATAAACTGGTCAGAACTTGACACAATCATGCAACAATCCTGGCATGATTAACCAAAAAAAAAAAAAACTTTACAAGAAAAGAGCTGATGTGGTTCCAATCTTTAAAAAGGGGGGGGATTGCAATTGTCTCTCATGGGAAGAATATCTGTGATTAAGATGAATGTTCTGCCTAGGATGTTGTTTCTTTTTCAGACTTTAAAAATTTTGTCAACAGATTTACCATTTAAAGAATGGCAGAGAGATATTTCAAAATTTATTTGGCAAGGCAAGAAACCAAGAAGCAAATATAAATTGCTACAAGATGCCAAAGAACGAGGAGGTTTGGGTCTGCCAAATTTGAAATTGTATTTTGATGCCTGTTGTTTGCTTTGGATGAAGGAATGGATTACATTGGAGAATAAGAAATTACTACAGCTTGAAGGACATGAATTAAGATTCGGGTGACACTCCTATTTATGGTATGATAACGTTAAAGTTAACAAGGATTTAAAAAATCATTTTGTTAGGAATGCCATACTGAGAATCTGGAATAAATATAAGGTAAGATTGTCTCCCAATATACCATTATGGTTATCACCTCAAGAAGCATTTGTTAGAAGAGAAAATGTGGGAAGAATAAGTTGGTTAAAATATAAAGATTTGCTAAACTTCATTGATGGTGAACCAAAAATTAAAACAAGGGAAATGTTAGAGTCGGAAGGTTTTATATGCCACTGGTTCACATATGTACAATTGGTAGAACGTTTTAAAGTAGATAAAAAGAATTATAAATTTGTGAATGAAATAACTCCGTTTGAAATGGAACTTTGTATAAATGATGACCATGTTATTACTAAAATGTATAAGATGTTGTTACAGATGAATATGGAAGTTGAATATGTCAAGGATTGCATGATTAAATGGGCTAAGAATTTTGGATACAATATTATGCTGGATCAATGGGAAAATATGTGGACTAAAGGTTTGAAATTTACGCTGAATTACAACCTGAAAGAAATTTTTTACAAGATGATGTATCATTGGTATTTAACCCCTGATAGGTTGTCAAAAATGTATAATGGTGTAACTAATGTTTGTTGGAAATGTTTACAGGGTGAAGGAACCTTTTATCATCTTTGGTGGACTTGTATAGAAGTTCTGGGAAGAAGGCTAAAAAGTTCTGGGATCAAATATGTATTACTATTCAAAAGATTTTTAAAGTTAATATACAAAAAAACCCAACTGTTTCTTCTGGTCTTAATGGAGAAGATGTTAGAGAAGCAACGTGGAGTTTTGCTATTATACATGATTACACCTGCAAGACTTTTATATGCACAACAATGGAAAGATCCACAGATATCTATGGTTGAGGATTAGATTGTTAAATTAATGGATTTGGCTCAAATGGCTAAACTAACAACACTAATAAGAGAACACTCTACTTCTGGATTTATATCTAAGGTATTTGGCAACCACTTTTGGAGTACTTGCTTGTGGTAGAAAAAATTTTGTTCTTCGGGTTTAGTGATTAAATTGTTTGTTTTAATAGAAATAATGCTACTATGGTTTAATTAATGGTAAGAAATTATATTTGTAAATTTATATCTGTATTGGACAAAGTCGGAAGTCATGTTCTGTTTCTATTTTCTGTCTATTGACACTTGTATAGATTTTTCTTTTTTTTAGTTCTATTCTCTATCTTTTCTATACTTTCTATTTTTTTTATTTTAACTATACTTTGAAAAACAATAAAGTTCTTTATTAAAAAAAGGGGGGGGAGTGGATCCAGGAAACTACAGACCAATCAGCTTGACCACAATACCTGGGAAAATCCTGGAAAAGGTAATCAAGAAGCGGGTTTGCGAGCACCTAGAAATGAACATGGTGATTTCTAGAAGCCAGCATGGGTTTGTTAAGAACAGGTCATGCCAAACAAATGTTATTGCCTCCTTTGATAAAGTGACTAAATTAGTGGACCAAGGAAATGCTGTGGATATAGTATGCTTAGATTTCAGTAAGGCATTTGATAAAGTAGACCACAGCCTATTTCTTGGTAAGGTAGAACAATATGGCATAGGCAGTACCATTACCAGATGGATTCACAGTTGGCTCACCAACCTCACTCAGCATGTGGTCCTTAATGGACCTACATCTATGTGGAGGGAAGTATGCAGTGGGGTGCCTCAAGGTTCTGTCTTGGGCCCAGTGCTCTTCAACATCTTCATAAATGACCCAAATGAGGGGATTGAAGGGGTGCTCATCAAATTTGCAGATGACACAAAGCTGGGGGGAATTGCTAACATTTCAGAAGATAGAGTCAAGATTCAGAAGGATCTTGATATACTTGACCATTGGGTCCTATCCAACAAGATGAAGTTCAATGGCAAGAAATGTAAGGTCCTGCGCTTAGGCAGGAAAAACCAGATGCACAGGTACAAGATAAGCAGTACCTGGCTCAACAGTAATGCCTATGAGAGGGATCTAGGTGTCCTGGTGGACCACCACTTAAGGATGAGTCAGCAGTGTGCTGCAGCTGCCAAAAAAGCCAATGCAGTCCTGGGCTGCATCAACAGAGGTGATCAAGATCAAGATCACAGGAAGTGATAGTACCACTTTATACCACACTGGTGAGGCCCCAATTGGAATACTGCATTCAGTTCTGGTCACCACAATACAAAAAAGATGCTGAGGCCCTAGA
Source organism: Charina bottae (assembly GCA_023362775.1). NCBI lineage: Eukaryota > Metazoa > Chordata > Lepidosauria > Squamata > Charinaidae > Charina > Charina bottae. Next base: position 1,879,983 of record JALMGJ010000013.1, on the reverse strand, counting down.
AAGAGTGCAGAGAAAAGCAACAAATATGATAAGGAGTCTGGAGGCTAAATCCTATGAAGAACGGCTAAAGGAACTAGGTATGTTTAGCTTAAGGAAGAGAAGACTGAGGGGAGACATGATAGCAATCTTCCCATACTTGAAGGGCTGCCCCAGGGAAGAGGGCATTATTCTCCATAGCACCTGAGGGTAGGACAAGAAGCAATGGGTGGAAGCTCGTCAGAGGGAGATCCGACCTGGAAACAAGGAGGAATTTCCTGACAGTGCGAAGTGTTAAGCAGTGGAACAGCTTGCCTCCTGGAGTGGTGAGTGCTCCATTGCTGGAAGTTTTCAAGAAAAGATTGGACAACCATTTGTCTGAGATGGTATGAGGACTCTTGCCTTCGGCTTAGGCAGGGGGTTGGACTAGAAGACCTCTAATGTCCCTTCCAACCCTATTATTCTATGATAAGACTTGATACTTTGCCTGCCACTACTACATTCTTGTGCTGGAACATGGAGTGCTTGACTCAAAGTCATGGAGAGAGTAAGTCACCCAGCTGCAAATCCTGGAACTTCCACCAATGCATCACCCCTCTTTGCTGTGAGACAGCTGTATTCACCCAGCAACTCACACCTCTGTGCAAGTTCTTTGCAAGTCATTAAAGAGCCTAATCACTATCTTGGAGCTGTTGATTAATGCATAATCTTAATCATGATTACACAGTGTAATTGGTGTTAATTTGGAGAGCCAGTTAATTATGAAAATAATTGTTACAGCTTTTCGGTTTTAATAAAATGGTGCCTGAGCTATAAATTAAACAGGGGATATGGCTAGGTGTTACTAGTTTTCTGGAAAACTGAACTAATCTGAATAGGGAGATCTGCATAGAAAATACTTCATTTACATTGAAAGATTTCCGTTTGCCATGGGACATTTTTCTGATCATTTTTCTAATCATCCACCCATCCTTGCTCAGGAAAATCTCCCGAAAGATTTCAATTAAACTTGGAAATTGCCAAACATCCTTAATATTGTATCTGTAGTTGGCATCCACTCATACTAATGTTCTTAAGAAACGGAAAGTTTTCTGTGTAAAGAAATTGGAGCACTTCCCCCAAAATATTTTGCCCCATTTCATTAAATCTGGAACATTTCTGGAAATCTACCTGCACTTTTCTTGGTGGTACAGTTGTACCACAGTATGTTGTAACACAAGCTTCCCACCAGGCCTTAATGGTGAGAAGGGCCACACTGCTGTTTTCTCTCATCACTGTTTTCTTCCTCTTTTTCTCCTTTCCTTTGTTTCAACAAACAATTCAATTTTGGTTCTTCACACAACAGAGGTCAATGAACTGTGTGAATAATTAATTTTATGATGTGAAATGGTACAGTCTAATTTGCCCTATACATACCTTGCCCTATACATACATGGTTCAAACTGTCCAAGTTCACAAATTTTCAGCCATTGAATCCAAACCATCCAGCACAGTAGAAAATAGAAAAAGAAAGAGACAGAGAAATTGGAGCTACCCCAAATTTGCTGCCAGAATCCACTGGAGTGGTCTAGAAAACACATAAATACATGAGCATATACACACACACAAACCACACATGCACAGGTCTCAAACACTAGATTTCCAGCAATAATGTAGACTTAACTTAATGGAAGTATCAAACTCAGCAGTTACATCTTTCTTTTCTTTTCTGAAAACCTCTTAATTGACTGAATTTCTGGAATTCCAGACTCAGAGTACTCATCAATGTTTCCTTAACAAAACAGAGTGAAGTATCATAGAATTATAGGGTGTATCAAGTGGAGTGAATCAAAATTCAGTCCTGGGCCTTCTACTTTTCAGTATTTTTTTTAATGAGCAATGTGAAGAGTTTAAAAAATGCTGATAAAAATTTCAGATGGCACAATATTGGGTGGGTTACTAACTGGGTGGGTGTTGGCCCTGAGTCTTGGGGTACTGGCCATTCAGTTGGATGAGTGACACTGTGCCTTCATAGTTAAGAAATGTTCTCCAATTATATAGATGCATGTATTAGAGAACATGTAGATGGTACAACAGTGGATGACAAAAACACACACTATACAGCTACAATGAAAGACTACCACTATTTCCTCCTCCATTTCCTGCTAATATTAGAATAGAGAAATGTGAGACTTTCCCTCAATCTCAGAAGGCTACTTTCCACACCATCAGTGGGAGGAGAGTCATCTAGCAAGTGGTCCCTGCAATTGAATTAGAGTCAGTTGGAAGAGACAGGAGCCAGCTCAACTCAACTCAATGCCAGCTGCAACAGAGATGTAACCTATCAGAGATACGGCTCTGGAGACAGAAGCTACATTGTCTGCACGGCTGGATAACAAAGCCGGAACATGGTTCTCCTCACCAAATAAGTGCATTTTGTGAGAGGCATCAGGGACAGCCTGACACACTCTAGTGATGAAGCCCTAACTTGGCAACTGGCATCAAGGGAGAATCTCTGCTCATTAGCAAACTGAAAACAAGTAAATTTAATTGATGAATACTTAAGTCAAGACTACCTGTGCCACCTTCCCGTTTTCCACAAGGGGACTGCACCCTTCCCAATCTTCTGTCTTCCTCCTCCAAGGGGCTATTGTATCTTGAAGGAAATGCTGCATTGTCAAAATACATAAAGGACTGGACTGGAAGAATGGCCGCTCAAGAAATGCTAACTATATACTCTTCTTATATTTTAAATATCAACAGGCAGGCAGGTAAAGGACTTACAATGTTTGCTGGAATTCAAAAGCGGGCTAATTGCTCCCTGGGGTACCTCAATCAGCAAATGAAGGAAAGAGCTAATTAGAATCAGCTCCCTTTAGACTAGAAAGATATTTAACTTGTTGGAAAGTTTTATCCTCATAAGCCAATCTTCTCCATTCTGGTGTTATTCCTTGAACCGATGAATGGCTGTACTTTCCTCTCACAAAAAGGTTTCACACCAACCACCCTGTGCATAAGAACAAACCCCTGATGCACCATAACTCATCTGAAAGAAGCCATCAGCTTGGCACTCACAAGTGGCAGCAGATGGTCGTTAATGTTGACCATCAACAATACTTGAACATCTGGAAAAATATTCCTACTGGCCACACTGTGAGCAGATGAGGCTCCAAAGAGCCGTTCAAGAACCAAAATGCACTTATTGGATGGAGGGGGGGCCAAACAGGGATGCTTTTGTGGAGAAGGAGAGGGCAATCCTCTTTCTGTCCTTCAAGAATTGCATCTGACCAGGAGTTGCCTGAACAAGGGGTGAAGTGGATGCCTGATGAATGTAATGGGCTTGACGAATCAAGTAACAACCTGTGGTACTTGGTACCGAGCCTAAGCTCCAAAGAGGCATTGCAGAGGCTCCCATTCCTGTGTGGGACAAGCCAAGGATGCAGATTAAGCACCATCAAGGCAAGAAAAATGGCAACAGAAAAATGATAGATCAGAGGTGTTGGAAGATTTCAAACAAACACACACCCCTTCCATATTTTTCCTTGGCAAACCTCCATTTTCTCCCCAGAACTTTGTCTCCCTGCAACATTGCCTTCTCCTTGAGCAAGGTAAAATGTTAGAAATTACAAATAGAATGGGTTAAAATATAAAAGGAAGCCAACTGCTTAGACCAGTGCTTTCCAAACTGCCGCCGTTGGCGACACACCAATGGTGGCAGCGGCAGTGCAGGGGCGGGGGTATGTGCGGGGGCGGTGCAGGAGCGGGGGCGGGGGAGGGGACGTGCGCGGCAGTGGCCGCGCGGGGGGGGTGTATGGCGGCAGCGGGGGCGGCCTTGCTAAAACGCGGAAGCACTGATGGCGCGTCACTGCCGTTGTCGCCATGCACACTGCCCCCGCGAGCGCCCCCGCGCCCCCGCCATGCACGCCCCGGCCGCTTTGCGACACACTAAGCTGTGTGTTGCGACACACTAAAGTGTCGCAACACACAGTTTGGAAAGCTATGGCTTAGACAAAGGATTCCCTTCCGATTCAGTCAGAAGCCTTGGAACACAAAAGGTCGCTCATTCACAGAACTTAGCCAGCCCATTCAGGTAGACCTTCTTCCCCAGCCAAACAGTTCTCCATAATCGAATAACAAAAGATTCCTTCCAAGGTGAACATTCCAAGTAGTAGACAAAGCCACAGCCCACAGGGAACCCAGCCGATCAAGACAGGAAACACAAACAGCAGGGGGCCCAACCACAGAGCGCCTCCTCTCTGAAATCCGGCAAATTACACTTCTCTCAAGTTCCTAGGGGGCGGGAACACCTTTGCATAGTAACGGCCAAGCTCTCCTATATAAAGAGCCTGTGGGGGAAACACAAGTGTGGCCACCTTCCAACCAGCATACCCTGTACTTTGTACTCTGTACATGCTCTTGGAAAATAAACCAACAACCTCTGTTCCAGCAACTGCCTGCGACTTTTCATTCCCGGCTTGGGACGAACCTTGGTAAGAATTCCTTCTAACAGAGGCAAAAAAAAAAGACAAAACAGTGAAGGCATAAGAGAGGTTAGCATGTGTACAGTCCCATGTGGACACAGCAGGTAGGGACAATTACATGTCTGCATACTCTGTCACCATGTACTTCTTGTTTAGTGCAGGCTAGCATATTAAGGAGAAGGACTTTAGTCAAAACCTTTCCCCATCAAAAATAAACAAAGAACAAACACTAATTTAGCTAATGAGAAAACATTCCACCAAGCTTTTATGGTGTGTTTGGGTTTTGTATATTGTACTTTGTATATTGCTGCCCAGAGTCTATGGATTGGGATGAGTTACAAAAACTGCAAGCTAGATAGAGGATATATAGATGAGAGGGGGCGGGGAGAGGGAGAGAGAGGGAGAACTTTTGTTTTTTATGACAAAGCAATTTAACATGCAATTCCCATGCACTGCTGGAAACCATACCAGACCCAGAGTAAAATGCACCAACAGCTGTGAGATGTGGAGAAGTGACCTGACCCCTGAAGCGGCCTCTCGGCTCCCAGGCAGCTTCCCAAGAAGGGGCTTGCAGAACCCCCCAAGGCTTGAAGGGCAGCCAGTGCTGCATTTCTGGAACCTCAGTGCTGCCCTCTTAGGTCTCTTCCTGCCAGCTTAATAGGCATAGCCTCAGCCCAAGTGCCTTTTATGTAAATGACTCATTACTGTTTAATTTACGGTGGCAAACCAGAAGAGTAAAAAGAAGAAAAGACCCTCAAGGGCTTGAATTAACACAAAAATATGGGAATTAAAAACAAGTCTAACTGGCAGCTGTTAAAAGGAGACTTTGTGGGGGATGGGGAGTTAATTGCATTACAGACACCACCACCAGCACCCAGATTTTGCACTTTGGCAAACAGGCTCTTTGATAACACCGACTCACTTCCTGCTGCTGTGGGGGTCCCAATACATCCAGCTAGCCATTGGGGCAGTCAGCTTCTATTCTTCAAAACGATCTCAAATAGCAACTATGATTTTATCTCTTGCCCAAGAAGCAGGTGAAGGTAGGTGAAACTTTCCATGTGGTTCCTAAGCCATTCCCCCCAGGTGGAATAATGGTGGGCATTATCACACCCCCTGCCTTCAAAAACGTGCTATTCTGCAGTACCAATAGGACTGGCCAAGGGAGTCACTCTCAGAAAGGGAAACAACTTCCAGAATAACAAAGCACCATTCTTCAAACAGTTCTCCCTTTCAAACTGGCTGACTTCTTCATTTCCCAAAAGTGCATTGCCCTAAGCTATTCTAAGACTGTTTTATGGGAAAGGAGGTGATATTGACAGAGAAACTCTAAACTACGCATGACCCAAGGTGCAGTTCCAACTCTTTGATGGAGCTCAGCAGGCCCAGATACGAAGTCCAGCTTTGTGTGTACAATTCAAGTTTTGGAGAGCTCTGCCACAGGCACTACAATTTCTGTCTAAAGCTGCCCTTTACCTGGGAATGGGTCCGCTGAGGGCTGAGGTAAGACTGTGGCTTTCCATGTTCAAGCCCCAGCTGTAGGGAAAGTTTTGTCCAACTGTCTCTATGTTTGATGATGACTTCCAGTCAACTTGGAAAAGGACAGTAAAATACCGTTCTCACTAGAGCTTCTGCAATCTATGAGAAGAGCAGAGAGCTCTTTATACAAGGCCTCAGATGCAAACTGATTTACTGAGGAGCATTTCAGACTATCAAATATGGAAACCAAACCCTTACTGCACTCAGCCAGCCTGTTATTTTAAGACCTTGGTTCTGCCCAAATATTGGAGAGAGTTCTTTAAGGCCTGTACTTGTCCTTTATTTACTCTGCTAGAGGGCAAATTCAATAACATACTCTAGAATGAACCTGCTTGGCCCTATGGATCAGTAGCAGTTGGAAACCTTTGGAGATGTTCTTTTTGCATTGCTCCTTTTATAGGGATCTTTACCTGGAACCTACTTCTATGTCTACCTGGGCACTCAGAAGCTCATTGTATTCCTCTCCTTTTAACAGACAAACATCCTTATTAAGTACCAACATTTTCTGTCTTTGATTATAGAATCCATCTGGATATTCTGAAGGAATCTGTCTCTGTTGTAAATCTCTTGGAATCAGGGTCAAAAAGAGCCCATGTTGCATACACTGTGGGATCAGCATAAAGCACAGCTGCCATGTTTTTCTCTTCAAAGGAAGGGAATTGCATCCTTCAGATTTGCATTCATAAAGATTTTTCTGCCCTAGAGAACATCCAAAGAAAAATTCTGAGATCAGCCTTCAGAGTACCATCTTGTGTACCCAAGGAGCTCTCCAGTTACAGGCTGGTCCCATCTCCCTGAAGGCAAGAGCCAGGCTAATCAAACTCAGCTGTTGGCTGAAACTTGTTTTTACCTTGGAGAACATCTGGGTCCCCTTAAACTTGCTGACAATTTCTGATCAAGCTGGATAAAAACACTTGGCATCTTTCCTTCCATTCTGATGGTGATGGGTCCACAAAAAGCCTGAGAAGTTGTTAAAGAAAGCATCTGGGACATGAAGCTACAAAATGTTATTTGCCGGATACATAGAAGATATCCTCCAACAAATTGTTTTGGCCAGGAAGCTACTTAAATATTATGGAGGTCCCAAAACAATGAACATCCATCTTGCCTGTTTCAATGCCCTATTACCATTGTAGCGCATGGAAGATACAGAAAGATACCCTATGCTCAGCATTATGTTCGTATCCAGAGAGTAGTGAAGAATCAATTGACCATGTTTTATTATACAGTTTGTTATTGAAGGACATTTGTCACAGATGCATTATACCCCTATTATGCCATTTCCCAGGTAGATCAGACACTTTTTATATTTGCTGTTGTTGGCAGACTTAAAGCCAAATGTGGTGCCAGTGCCATGATTACAAGAGATGAGGTGGCTGCCCCAGCAGATAAGGTTACTAAGCTCCAGGTTTTTACAAATGGGTTACCTTTGAATTGTTTTCTGGGTATCCATATAGTTGTTAGAATGTGTGTGTGTGTGTTAGGACCAAATTAAAAGTGTTATGGTTTATCTGTTGTAAATCAGGTATTGTGTTTTATGATACATCTGTTGCATTTTAATATGTCTCATCTATGTAAAGATGTATAAAAGTTGGTCTTGAACCATAATCCAGAGCTATGCTACGCTACGCTACACTGAGAGTCACCAAGGCTGAAACCCTTTTTAAAAAAGATATATAAAGATTTTCAGTCACTATTTTGGTGGGGATAGTCCTTTATTATTTTTCTTGAACATTTTAATTTCATTTCTTTCCAATCTGCCTCCTATTCATTGACAGCAACATTGTATAAATCTTTTACATATACAGGGGTAATTCTGAAATATTGGATGCTTATTTTCTCAAAAAGTTGAAAATAAATAACAAAGTAACATAATAATCTATCTAGGGAGTCACTATAAATACAGTATTTCTCAAATAATGCTTCTCTGAAGATGCCAGCCACAGCTACTGGCGAAATGTTAGGAACCAAAACTGCCAGAACACGGCCACACAGCCCGGAAGACCCACAACAACCATCAATGCTTCTAAGTGTTTGAAACAATTTGAAATAAATAAAGTAAGGAATTTCAAACAGGATTTTCCTCCCACAAATATTGCATGCTGGAATCCACTTCTCTGGAATTCTGCTGTTTCTTATGCAGGACAAGTCATGAAACTATGGTACAACATGGGAAGTACAATGGTCCCCACCAAGAAGAAACAGCTGGAAAATGGTCAGAACAGTCCAGCCCCCTGCCATAAAGATGGCCTGCACTTTTCAGCAAATGCAGAGGGATGTTGTTGCAAACTGGGCATTTTCTCAAAGTCTTCTTTTACACATGGAAATCTGCAGTTCCTCTAATATTTAACGGCTGAGATTTTATAAATAGAGAGCCTGAAGAACTCTGGACTGAAATTTGTGCTATCATTACAGATGCAGCAATTATAATATTATGCGTTGTAAAATGCAAAAAATGAAGTGGCTGTTCACCACATTTGGTGGGTAGCCAAATGACACCTGGAATTATGGGTAAGCATGGTCTGGGAGAACAAAATGAAGCGGGACATAGGCTCATAGAATTTTGCCAAGACAACTCACTGTGCATAACAAACAGTCTCTTCCAACAACCTAAAAGACGACTTTATACATGGACTTCACCAGAAGGTCGACACCGAAATCAGATTGACTTTTGCAGCCAAAGGTGGCGGACATCTATACAGTCGGTAAAAACAAGACCTGGAGCTGACTGTAGTTCAGATCACGAACTTCTTATTGCACAGTTTAGAATCAGACTACAGAGAATAGGGAAGACCCACAGATCAGTTAGACATGAGCTCACTAATATTCCTAAGGAATATGCAGTGGAGGTGAAGAATAGATTTAAGGGACTAGATTTAGTAGATAGGGTCCTGGAAGAACTATGGACAGAAGTTCACAACATTGTTCAGGAGGCGGCAACAAAAAACGTCCCAAAGAAAAAGAAAACCAAGAAGGCAAGATGGCTGTCTGCTGAGAAGTAGCCCAAGAAAGGAAAGCAAAAGGCAACAGTGACAGGGTGAGATATGCCCAATTAAATGCAAAATTCCAGAGGTTAGACAGAAGAGATAAGGAATTATTTTTAAACAAGCAATGCGCAGAAGTGGAAGAAGACAATAGAATAGGAAGGACAAGAGACCTCTTCCAGAAAATTAGAAACATTGGAGGTAAATTCCAGGCAAAAATGGGTATGATCAAAAACAAAGATGGCAAGGACCTAACAGAAGCAGAATAGATCAAGAAAAGGTGGTAAGAATATACGGAAGATCTGTATAGGAAGGATAATAACATTGGAGATAGCTTTCACGGTGTGGTCAGTGAGTTAGAGCCAGACATCCTGAAGAGTGAGGTTGAATGGGCCTTAAGAAGCATTGCTAATAACAAGGCAGCAGGAGATGATGGAATCCCAGCTGAACTGTTTAAAATCTTGCAAGATGATGCTGTCAAGGTGATGCATGCCATATGCCAGAAAATTTGGAAAACACAAGCATGGCCATCAGATTGGAAAAAATCAACTTATATCCCCATACCAAAAAAGGGAAACAGTAAAGAATGTTCAAACTATGGAACAGTGGCACTTATTTCACATGCCAGTAAGCTAATGCTCAAGATCCTGCAATGTAGAGTCCAGCAATTCATGGAGCGAGAATTGCCAGATGTGCAAGCTGGGTTTAGAAAAGGCAGAGGAACTAGAGACCAAATTGCCAATATCTGCTGGATAATGGAGAAAGCCAGGGAGTTTCAGAAAAACATCTATTTCTGTTTTATTGACTATTCTAAAGCCTTTGACTGTGTGGATCATAACAAATTGTGGCAAGTTCTTGGTGGTATGGGGATACCAAGTCATCTTGTTTGCCTCCCGAGGAATCTGTATAACGACCAAGTAGCAATGGTAAGAACAGACCACGGAACAATGGACTGGTTTAAGTTTGGGAAAGGAGTACGGCAGCGTTGTATCCTCTCACCCTACCTATTCAACCTGTACGCAGAACACATCATGCGACGTGCTGGGCTTGATGAATCCAAGGCTGGAGTTAAAATCGCTGGAAGAAACATTAACAATCTCAGATATGCAGATGATACCACTTTGATGGCTGAAAGCGAGGAGGAGCTGAGGAGCCTTATGACGAAGGTGAAAGAAGAAAGTGCAAAAGCTGGGTTGCAGTTAAACCTCAAAAAAACCAAGATTATGGCAACCAGCTTGATTGATAACTGCAGATAGAGGGAGAAAACGTGGAGGCAGTGACAGACTTTGTATTTCTAGGCGCAAAGATTACTGCAGACGCTGACTGCAGCCAGGAAATCAGAAGACGTTTACTTCTTCAGAGGAGAGCAATGACAAATCTCGATAAAATATTTAAGAGCAGAGACATCACACTGACAACAAAGGTCAGCATAGTTAAAGCAATGGTATTCCCCATAGTAACCTATGGCTGTGAGAGCTGGACCATAAGGAAGGCTGAGCGAAGGAAGATAGATAGATAGAATGCTTTTGAACTGTGGTGTTGGAGGAAAATTCTGAGTGCCTTGGACTGCAAGAAGATCAAACCAGTCCATATTCCAGGAAATAACGCCAGACTGCTCACTTGAGGGAATGTCTGTAGCTTGAATCATGTCAACTGGATTTCTATTTTCTATTTTTGACCCAGGTGTCATCCACATACCTAAACCAGTGGGTGGGCACCGTTCCCTGGAATGTGTTGAGTGCTTTCTTCTCCACTTCTTCCATGTATAAATTGGCCACAATGGGTGACACAGGAGAACCCATGGCACAGCCGTGCTTTTGTCTGTAAAAGTCACCTCTGTATGTGAAATAAGTGGTGTTAAGACACAGGTCCAGAAGATGGCAGATCTGGTTTGGGTTGAGATGGCTTCTCCTTTCAAGGGTGCTGTCCTCTTCTAGTCTCTTCCTGACAGCGGATAGAGCATGAATGGTGGGGATGCTGGTGAAAAGGGAGGACACATCAAAGGAGACCATAGTTTCATCTGTATCCAGTTTCAGGATCTTTGCTTTGGTAAGGGAATCCTAAATATGTTTCTAGGTAGCTGTGTGACCTTACACAGGTTCCATTTCACAAGCTCAACAGCAGCATGGTGATCTTAACGATCCTCCTTTAGATGATAAAAGGACTTAAAATAACATCTCAATATAACCATGACCCCAGGTGTAAGGTCACACAGCTACCTAGAAACATATTTAGGATTCCCTTACCAACTTTGCTCAGACTGAAGAAGCTCCTTGGATAAGGAGCGAAACGTTTCCACTGAGAAAATAGAAATCCAGTTGACATGATTCAAGCTACAGACAATTCCACCTGGATGACTGAGAACCTTCATAGACACTTGAGGGAATGATATTAAAGGCAAAACTGAAGTACTTTGGCCACATAATGAGAAGACAGGATACCCTGGAGAAGATGCTGATGCTAGGGAAAGTGGAAGGCCAAAGGAAGAGGGGCCGAGCAAGGGCAAGATGGATGGATGGTATTCTGGAGGTGACGGACTTGACCTTGGGGGAGCTGGGGATGGTGACGGCCGACAGGAAGCTCTGGCGTGGGCTGGTCCATGAAGTCACGAAGAGTTGGAAGCGACTGAACGAATAAACAACAACAAACCCCAAAGTAAATCCAGAGAAGAGAAAGGACAAGGAAAGGTATCCAATAATCAAGGCAAAGAAACTGAGGACAACAATCAGGAAAGACAAGAGACTTATTTAAGAAAGTCTGAGAAAATAAGGGAAACCTCTATGCAAAAATCGACACAAGAAAGGACAAAGAAGGCAAAGATGCACTGGAGAAATGAGGTATAAAGAAGAGATGGTGCCTCCCCTGGAAATACGGGGAAGATGACAATACTATCTTTGTTGGTGGTCTGTATCATTTCCAAAAGAAGCCTCTCACAGGTAGTATCACTGAAGTAGAGCCAGACCTTTTGGAAAGTGAATTTAATGGGCCCTAGAAAATGTTGCTAATAACAAAGCTGCAGGAGTTAATGAAATACCAGCAGAACTATTTAAAATCTTGCAAGATGATGCAACTAAGTGCTGTTTGCAATTTGTAGGCAGGTATAGAATATACAAAAGTGGCTAGAGGACTGGAAATGAACAATCTTTATAGGCAGCAATAAAGAATACTCAAACTACTGAATAATTGCTCTTCTCTCACATGCTAGTAAGATAATGCTCAAGAGTTTACAACTCAAACCTCAATAATGCATGGAATGAGAACTACAAAAAGCACAAACCAGTTTTAGGGGAGATATGTCTATGAAGGTTCTCAGTCATCCAGGTGGAACAGTCTGTGGCTTGAATCATGTCAACTGGATTTCTATTTTCTTAGTGGAAACGTTTCACTCCTTATCCAAGGAGCTTCTTCAGTCTGAGTGAAGTTAGTAAGGGAATCCTTAAATATGTTTCTAGGCTGGCTGTGTGACCTTGCACCTGGGGCTAGGTCATGGTTATTTTTGAGATGTTTGTTTCTAAGTCCCTTTATCATCTAAAGGAGGATCGTTAAGATTACCCTGCTGCTGTTGAGCTTGTGAAATGGTCTTAATCTTCCTAGGCACAGAAGACAAAGCAGGAAGGAAGATAGGGGAAAGGTTATGCCTGAGGCCCCCACCTCTATTCAAGGAAGGATTTTCCAAGTTGGCATGAATGGATTCCTTGACCCCTCTCTCAAACCACCTATCTTCTCTGTCTAAAATGTGAACATTAATGTCCTCAAATGAGTGTCCTTTTTCCTTTAGATGAAGATAAACTGCTGACTCTGGTCCTGTGGTGTTACTTCTCCTGTGTTGGGCCATCCTCCTGTACAAAGGTTGTTTGGTTTCTCCAATGTAGAGTTCAGAGCACTCCTCACTGCACTGGATTGCATACACTACATTGCTTTCCTTGTGTTTTGGAGTTTGATCTTTGGGGTGTACAAGCCTCTGTCTCAGTGTGTTGGTGGGTTTGAAATATACAGGTATGTGGTGTTTGCCAAATATCCGTTTTATCTTTTCAGACACGCCAGCCATGTAAGGAATGACCAGGTTCTTCCGTTTACTCTGAGTCTCAGCCCTATCTGTTGCTGTTTTAGGTCTGGTAGACTTAGATTTGGTGAAGGCCCAATTTGGATATCCACAGGCCTGCAGAGCTGTTCTCAGATGCTGCTTTTCATTCTTTTTGGAATCCATGGAGGTGGGGATGGTTTCTGCTCTGTGTGACAATGTCCTGATGACTCCTAGTTTGTGCTGCAGTGGATGGTGGGAGTCAAACATCAGGTATTGATCTGTGTGTGTGGGTTTCCTGTAGATCCCTATTTCTAGCTTGCCACCGGTCCCAATGAGGACTTCACAGTCTAGGAATGCCAGTCTGTTGTCCTTGGTGTCTTCTCTGGTGAAGCTAATGTTGGCATCTATAGTGTTTATATGGTCCGTGAAGGCCTGTACTTCCTGGGCCTTGATTTTGACCCAGGTGTCATCCACATACCTAAACCAGTGGGTGGGCACCGTTCCCTGGAATGTGTTGAGTGCTTTCTTCTCCACTTCTTCCATGTATAAATTGGCCACAATGGGTGACACAGGAGAACCCATGGCACAGCCGTGTTTTTGTCTGTAAAAGTCACCTCTGTATGTGAAATAAGTGGTGTTAAGACACAGGTCCAGAAGATGGCAGATCTGGTTTGGGTTGAGATGGCTTCTCCTTTCCAGGGTGCTGTCCTCTTCTAATCTCTTCCTGACAGCGGATAGAGCATGAGTGGTGGGGATGCTGGTGAAAAGGGAGGACCCAAGCAAGTTCCGGTTGTGGAGCTCATTACAGCCACAGAATCTGCCATCCACAACAACCACCTACCTTTTGAAGAAGCAGAACAACTCCGGCTTAAAATATCTGCAGCTCTGTCCAGTGCTCAACCTCCTCCCCCCAACCTTACCGTCCAAGAGAGGAGAGCCCTGACAGCCCTCAGCAAAGATGAAACCATCACCATTTTACCTGCTGACAAAGGAAGATGTACAGTGGTTCTAAACACTGCAGACTACCACAATAAAATTACCTCACTTTTGGAGGATCACCATACATATGAAAAACTGAAAAGAGACCCCACCAACAATTACAAGAAAAAGGCAATAGACAGTTTGAAACAATTGGAACATGATGGCTCCATCGATAGGATTACCTACCACCGTCTGTATCCTGGAGAAGCCATCCCCTGCATCTACGGACTTCCTAAGATCCACAAGGAAGGAACACCCCTCCGACCCATAGTCAGCAGCATCAATTCGGTAACATACAACATTGCCAAACACCTCTCTACCATACTAGCACCTCTAGTTGGACACTCTGAACACCACATCCATAATTCGGAAGAATTTGTTTCCAAAGCAAAGATCCTGAAACTGGATACAGATGAAACTATGGTCTCCTTTGATGTGTCCTCCCTTTTCACCAGCATCCCCACCACTCATGCTCTATCCGCTGTCAGGAAGAGACTAGAAGAGGACAGCACCCTGGAAAGGAGAAGCCATCTCAACCCAAACCAGATCTGCCATCTTCTGGACCTGTGTCTTAACACCACTTATTTCACATACAGAGGTGACTTTTACAGACAAAAACACGGCTGTGCCATGGGTTCTCCTGTGTCACCCATTGTGGCCAATTTATACATGGAAGAAGTGGAGAAGAAAGCACTCAACACATTCCAGGGAACGGTGCCCACCCACTGGTTTAGGTATGTGGATGACACCTGGGTCAAAATCAAGGCCCAGGAAGTACAGGCCTTCACGGACCATATAAACACTATAGATGCCAACATTAGCTTCACCAGAGAAGACACCAAGGACAACAGACTGGCATTCCTAGACTGTGAAGTCCTCATTGGGACCGGTGGCAAGCTAGAAATAGGGATCTACAGGAAACCCACACACACAGATCAATACCTGATGTTTGACTCCCACCATCCACTGCAGCACAAACTAGGAGTCATCAGGACATTGTCACACAGAGCAGAAACCATCCCCACCTCCATGGATTCCAAAAAGAATGAAAAGCAGCATCTGAGAACAGCTCTGCAGGCCTGTGGATATCCAAATTGGGCCTTCACCAAATCTAAGTCTACCAGACCTAAAACAGCAACAGATAGGGCTGAGACTCAGAGTAAACGGAAGAACCTGGTCATTCCTTACATGGCTGGCGTGTCTGAAAAGATAAAACGGATATTTGGCAAACACCACATACCTGTATATTTCAAACCCACCAACACACTGAGACAGAGGCTTGTACACCCCAAAGATCAAACTCCAAAACACAAGGAAAGCAATGTAGTGTATGCAATCCAGTGCAGTGAGGAGTGCTCTGAACTCTACATTGGAGAAACCAAACAACCTTTGTACAGGAGGATGGCCCAACACAGGAGAAGTAACACCACAGGACCAGAGTCAGCAGTTTATCTTCATCTAAAGGAAAAAGGACACTCATTTGAGGACATTAATGTTCACATTTTAGACAGAGAAGATAGGTGGTTTGAGAGAGGGGTCAAGGAATCCATTCATGCCAACTTGGAAAATCCTTCCTTGAATAGAGGTGGGGGCCTCAGGCATAACCTTTCCCCTATCTTCCTTCCTGCTTTGTCTTCTGTGCCTAGGAAGATTAAGACCATTTCACAAGCTCAACAGCAGCAGGGTAATCTTAACGATCCTCCTTTAGATGATAAAGGGACTTAGAAACAAACATCTCAAAAATAACCATGACCTAGCCCCAGGTGCAAGGTCACACAGCCAGCCTAGAAACATATTTAAGGATTCCCTTACTAACTTCACTCAGACTGAAGAAGCTCCTTGGATAAGGAGTGAAACGTTTCCACTAAGAAAATAGAAATCCAGTTGACATGATTCAAGCCACAGACAGTTTTAGGGGAGGCAACCAAGATTTCTTAACGAGTCTCTTTCTGAAGGGGAAAGAGAAAAGCGCAAAATCCAGTCTGATTGATTGATTATTTATTTATTTATATTTCTAATTTCGTTGCTGCCCATCTCACTCAAAGAGTGACTCTGCTTGGCACTAAAATAAAAGCTAAGATTTATTTATTTATTATTTAAACTTATATTGCCACCCATCTCCCCCAACTGGGGGATCCTGGGTGGTTCACAATAAAAGCAAGGTTAAAAATACAATACAAAATCATCATCAATAAATAAATATAAAATCCAAGGGCGGTGGGTGTTGATACCAAGGAGGGCATCATGGGAGCAGCCAGCCCCAGGAGGAACTGTTGACATTCCCATCCCAAGCAAGGCAGCAGAACCAGGTCTTCAAGTCTTTCCGGAAGGTCGGGAGTGAAGAAACCCGCCTTACCTCCGGGGGCAAGATATTCCAAATGTCAATAGGCAACACCAATCCAATGTAAATGAGCAAAGAGGTAATGGAAGTAGTAACAGACTTTACCCTCCTGACCTCACAAATCTACAGGGATAGTGAATATGAATGAGAATCATGAAATAAAGACATGCCTACTTCTTTAGAGAAAGATTATGACAAATCAAAACAAAATATTGGAGTGTAGAAACATCACACTTCCAACAATTACTACATGCTGTCAAGGCCCTGGCCTTTCAATTTTAACTTATATCTGTGAAAGCCTGAACAGCAGAAAGGTTGAATAAAGGAATGGTGATGCCTCTGAATTGTAGTACATGGGAATGTTCTTCAGGAAACCTTAGACAACACGAAGAACGAATCATTTACGTAATAACAGATGAAGTAGAACCAGGTAGCTCACTGGAAGCCAAATATTTTGGCCACATAATGAGGAAGCAAGAGTCTTCCAGATGCCTGGAAAAATCAACTGAAGACAAGATGGCTAGATACTATCACTGATTACATAAGCAGAAACATGAACTTACAAGGAGTCAAAGAATCAGCTGCTGACAGACAGTCCTGGTTGAAATTATGTCCACTGGGTCATGAAGAAATGGAAGCAATGACAATAACAATGACAAATTATTTTTCACAATTCTGAAATGGTTGTCTTAGCATAGCTTTAAACTAATTAAATTCTTTTATAAGCTATTATCACACTGCTTACTCATACTCTGTCTGTGGTCAGCTACATTCTTAGATCCCCTTCTGTAGTGGTTCCTCAGCATCCTTCTTGTATTGTGCCAACCACAACCGAACACAGGTGTGGTCTGACTACTGCAGCATAAAGTTGATATATTACTTATGGTGATCTTGACATGATACCTTTGTTGATGCAGCCCAAGACTGCATCATATTGGCTCTTTTGGCAACTGCAGCACACTGCTGGATCATGCTTAATATGTGGCCTACCAGGACATCCAGATCCTTCTTACACATACTACTGCTGAGCCAGGTACCACCTGTCTTGTACTATACTTCTGATGTTTTTCCTACATGAGTACATTTCTCACCATTGAATTACACTGAACTTATTTTTCAACTTGAAAGGGGCGTGGTGGCTCAGTGGGTATGACACCAGGCTTGTTGATCGGAAGGTCGCAAGTTCGGAGGTTCGAATCCCTAGCCCCGCGTGACGGAGTGAGCTCCCGCACTAGCCCCAGCTCTTGCCAACCTAGCAATTCGAAAGCATGCAAATGCAAGTAGATGAATAGGTACCACTTCAGTGGGTAGGTAACAGCGTTCCGCGTGCATCATTTATTTATTTATTTATTTATTTATTTATATTTCTAACATATCACCACCCATCTCCCCCCATTTCCAGAGGGGACTCTGGGCAGTTCTCTGGAATCATGCCAGCCGTGGAAGCGTCTTCGGACAACGCTGCCTCTTTGGCTAACAAATGGAGATGAGCACCGGCCCCTAGAGTCAGACACGACTGCACAAATGTGCGGGGGGAACCTTTACCTTTTTATCTTTCAACTTATGTTGTCCACCTAATATAGCCTACATACAACTTGCAAGCAAAATACCACAGCAGACTTGAACGTTCTGTTTAAACCAAGACAAATGATTAACAATCGTGCTTCTCTTTAGATATGGATCAAAATGTTATCTTTTTAGCATACCAACCAAAGTTCAGAGTTAGACCCCTATTTGACCATTCATAAACCTTCCAATTTTTAACAGGCTGATCAAAAGGCTTGAATTCAAATTCCAGTTCAGAGATCTAAACCTAAATAGGGTTATTTTCTTGTTCCTTCAAATTACAAATCATCACCAATGGAGCTCATGTAGGAGAAGACAGATTGATTCAGTTCACCTGCATCTGAAAGCCATCCCAGATCCTTGGAATCAGGATTGTGACCCTGGAAAAGAACCCTCCACTCCTGTGCTGTTTTCTGAATAAAAGCCCTTCAGGAGAAATGAAGAGGTTGACAATGGATATATTATTTATTTATTTATTTATTTATTTATTTATTTATTTATTTATTATTTAAATTTATATGACCGCCCATCTCCCCCAACGGGGGACTCTGGGCAGTTTACAATAAAATTATGGAGATGGCAAATTAAGAGGAATTTAATCATCAGGCAGAAGGGAGCATAGACCACTGACTCCCAGTTCCTTCTAAAAACCCAGCCCCACTGGCATCCACATTCCAACTTGCAAAATCTTTGAGATTCACAGCTGTTCATTGGTGGTGCTAAGAGCGACAGCTCTGCAGCCAATCAGAACACAAAGGATTCAAGCTGACATATGTTCAGGAGCAGATACTGCGCCAAGCATTCTGGCTGGGCTACTATTGCATCACAGCCAGGAACTGCTCCTGATCTCACCCAACTAACCTACAGAGTCCAAAGGTTTCAAATAGCCACCCAGTGATTCTGCTGGAGAGGAGTAGAGACAGTGTCTGCTCGGAAACTGGCACATTCCAGCCTAGACCAACTACTGTGGATCTCAGGACGTGCTGGTGAAGAGAAAGGGACAAAATAGTGAAGGAATTCCCTGCCATCCCCCTCTTCATCTGCAGGAGGACTTGAGGAGAGGAGAGGAAGAAAGGAGAAGAGAAAGGAAGAGAAATGTGATAATTTTTGCAGAAACCTGTAATCCACCCTCCCAGGAGACAACTACTTTTTTTGTTCCCTTTGGCATTAAACATTCTGTTTTCATTATATTAGATACTTCCTGTCACTTAGGGTGACAGTATTCTCCTGTGCATAAGCCATTTAACAGAAGAGCAGTCAAGGAGCAAAGGAACTACATTATTAATGTTTCAAGTTAAATTAACTGATTAAAAAAACACACACACCCTAGGTAAAATGTACGTATCAGCACTTTATGCAGATTAAATGAGAAATTAATGGAATATGGTAGGTGATTTTGTAACAAACAAAAAACAGAAAGTGCCTAGAAAGGTAATGCGATTTCCATGGTAGGGAGGGATAAGAAAGAGATGGAGATGCAAACCAAAGGAGCTCCAAAAGAATGTTCAAAACATTTCAAGGAGACAGCCTACCGTGATCTGCAGTATTCAGATCTCTGCATCAGCCTCAGAGATGCAGCAATCTATGTGCAAGAGCACAGACCTTGTGAGCAAAAGCACCACTGTGAAGGGAACCTGAAAAAATGGCCATTCCTTGCAGGCTGGGCTTGCTCTCTTGCACTCGGGGAAACCCACGCTGCTGCTTCCTCTGTCCAACCTCCACTGCTCCACTTCCTTGAAATTAGCTGGACCAACAGATCCCAGCTCATAGCTTTCCAAACTGTGTGTCAAGACACTTTAGTGTGTTGCAACACAGAGTTTAGTGTGTCGCGAAGCAGTGGTGCGGGGGTGCGCGAAGCGGCGGTGCAGGGTGTGTGTGCGGTGGCAGCGGCATGCCATCAGTGCTTCCGTGTTTTAGCGAGGCCGCCACTGCCGCCGTGCACGCTGCCGCCACCGCGCACCCCCCACGCCGCCGCCATCCATGCGCTCACTGCCGTGTGCGCCCCCACACTGCTGCCGTTGCTACCGTTGGTGTGTCGCCAACGGCAGCAGTTTGGAAAGCACTGCCCCAGTTCTTCAACACTTCCCCTTCCTGCAAAACTGCCAGTTTCATGTATTAAGGAACTTACACACACACACACACACACCACTCCAAGTCCTAAGGAAGCTGAAGGCAAAAAGAGGTTGGCGGGGTCTTCCTCCATAGGCAGCTGCTTGGTCCCAGTGGGTGTTGGAAGTGGCCACCCAGCAGGACACTTCTGGGTACATTTGAACCAAAGAAAATCTTTAATTCCAGGTCAGACAATAACATTCTCCCTCAATAATAGTGGGTCCAAATGCCAGTTTGAAATGCTGCAAGTAACCTCGTTTCATGCATAGAAAGGTTCGGTTATTCAAAGTAGGAGAAACCTGGACAATTTTGTAATCAGCTGTTCACCCTTGCATGGGCAGATTTGATTCTAGTAACTACAGTATATTATAAATCATACGCAGGGTGATATTTTTCCTCTTGATTAATGTCTAACTTCATGAACTCAAACCCTGCCCACCTTTTCACTTTTTTCAGCAGATCTTACTAACGGTATGGTGATTTTCAGAAATCTTTCTGGAATGCCAGATACAGAATCAGGGAACCCCCGTCCCTCCCCAGCAGCACAAAACAGCAGGAGCAGGGAGTTGGCACACCAGCGGCATCGTCCTGGATGGATTGACTCACGTGGCTTTCCCCATAACTAACGCAAACTAACTGTCAGTTTAGAAATTAAGAAAGCCAATTACAAAGTCTCATAATTGGCACTCTTGTGAATTAACACCAATTATGGAAAAAGGAAAGCAGGAGAAAGCTTATAATGGATGCAAATCGAATTAATAACCAATTTAACTCACCTCGGCAGAATTATTAAGGGGTGAGAGGCAGGCATGCTCTATGGAACACTGGCTGATCCCGGAAGCTCCCAGGGGGGCGGCCTGGCCAGCACAGCACACCAGCAGTCCTCCCCCACATCCAGCAGCTGCAGCTGCAGCTGCAGCAGCATCAGCATCCCCAGGCAAAAAACTTGAAGGCGCCTTCCCACTGAGCTAGGAGCCAACTGAGCACAGCCATTGGGGTCTGTGAAAGGCCAGAGGGGAGCCTCTCTCTTGCTGCAGCTCAACAGCTTGGAAGGCCGTGGCCTCCAGAAGGGCTTTGGGATTCTGATACTGGTACTCTCACAGGGTAGCAAGAAGGGGTTCCAGGCTCGCAGGGCTCCAGGAAGGGCTGGGGAGCTCTCCCTCTCCTTGGCAAAGTTGCAGGGGAGCTGGGAGCTGCTGAGGACAGTCCCACTCACCATCCCAGGAGACGCGAGTGGTGGAATCTCCCAGAATCTCCGGTGCGCTATCAAGCTGTCTCTCTCAAGAAAGACAGGTTTTTCAGTAAATGCCCGGGGGGGGGGGGGGATTGCTTCTGGAAAGAACTGCCAGGAATACACAACCTCCCAAGGGGGTTGTTTCTGCTACCTTAAACAAGGAGACATCTTTTGAAGAAAAAAAAAACAGCTGCTGGGTTTGCCCAACACTGTTAAAGGTGGAAAGGTGGCTACTGAATTAACCCATCTTCTGGGTTTGCACAGTGCGTTGAAGTAACCAAATAAGCAGCTGTCATGCAATATCTTAAACCAGAAAAAAAGTTCAGATTTGAAGCCCATTCAGCAGTCTGTTAGAATTACTGAAATGGAGCAGGGCTGCTAAACTCGTGTACAGAAAAAGAATATTGTTTAAAAACAGACCCCATGAGTATATTAGAGAGATCCAGGTTAATCTTACACCTTTAGCCCACCCAAGCATAAAGAAACACACACTTAGACATGGCAGGTATGAAAAGTAAGTACAAAAGAGACCTTACGTTTATTCATTGCAGGTACAACATTTTTGGTAGATAAATGATGTTTCATTTCTTCTTTGTTTTCCTAAACTTAATACCTCTTGCCCTGCTTGCTGCAAGAGATGCGTGTAGAAAGGGGGAAAAATCTCCTAGGCCCATCCATGGCCTAGGTTGGAGCAGCACACAGCCATGTGCTTGCTTCCGGTCCAAGGAGAGAGAGAGAAGAGGAGGAAGTGGGAGTGGCCGCTAACAGCTTCCTCAAAAGCATAGAGAGTTTGCATCCTAGAGCAGCCATCCATATGCTGATGAGGCATGCTGGATTTGCCAGGATCTCCAACAAGATTAACCAAGCTTAGCATCTTGTGCAAAAGCAGCCCCTCCCTCTCGAGCAGACTGAATGCAACGGGCTCTGTGTGCCAATCGAGGCATTGCAGTTCTTCACGGGATACTTGTGCACAAGAAAGGGTGGGTTGGTGTTCTCTGTTCCGGCTTCATTAGGCCTCCCAGCTCCTGGGCACAAGCCAGCTCTTGATCAGGATCCCCCGAAAGCAAGTGGGGCCAGGGAGGAATGCACCGGGCTCCATGCACAGGGAAGGACCCAGCTAAGATGTCTCAGGGAGGCGTCCCTTGGGGATGGCGCAGGCTGGAAGGTTCCGGTAACCTCGCTCTTTTTTGTTGCCTCTGTTACTGTTCAGAATAACGTCTTTTCTTGGGAACACTGGCATTATTTGAACTGTAAATAAAGTGCATGTTTGCTTATATAAAATACATACTGTATTCCTTTATATGAAGATGGTGTAATTCTTTAACAGAGGCAATTGGCTCAGGGAGGGAGGGAAGAGGGAGGGAGGAAGAAGAGAAGAAATGAAGATAAAAAGCCGAGCTGAGACCTGTTAAAAATAGTAATCACAAGACTGTCCAACATGCCTTTTCCATGCCTTTTGCTGCATACAATAACTCATGCTATGCCACAGAATGTGGGCAACTTTATCCACAAACCTGATCTCATTGTTTCCAATTGGCTTCCAGTACTGTTAGGTGAGGGAGCTCGGATTTGCTTTGCTTCAGAGCTTAGGGCTGCAAGGGGAATGCGATTCTCTTTATGGAGGCACAGAGGTGACACAATTTATCTCAACAAGGCCTTTTACATCATCTCTGCAACCTTGACCAGCACTTGCAATAGCTGGAAAAGATTTCTGCAGTGCACAGCACGTGCTTTATTTGCTTTTAGAAGGGAGAGAACTGTCTTGCTTAGTGAAGCACCTTCAAGGGGATGCTTTGCTTATGTCAAAGCAAAACATCGGATCTGCATTGCACTACAGGCTACAGTTACAAAGGCTTGGAAAGAAACTGCTGCCGAAAGAGTGCCCTGAACTCTTGCCTCCCAGCCTCCGGGCTCAAATGGGCCATTTCCCTTTCCCCACTTCCTACACAGAGAAATTCTACACCGCAACCTACTTTAAGTGGTTAGACTAACTAACCATTGTGTCCTGCCAGCAACAGAGCTGGCAGAGGATTCTCCACAGAAACTGAAGGAATGCTGCCCTCATGGCAGGAGAGCCAACCTTGCAACATTTTCTTTCCTCTCCTCTCCTCTCCTCTCCTCTCCTCTCCTCTCCTTTTCTTTCTTTCAAAATTGCCTGATAAGCACCACCTTTGGGGTTGAGCAACATTGTTTGTAAATCAATCAATCAATCAATCTACCCACATGTACAGAAAAAGTGAAGAGGAGTGCTAGCAATTTATTCTGTGTATATGTGCGTGCGTGCGTGCGTGCGTGCGTGCGTGTGTGTGGAATGGGAGAGAGATTTACTTACTCCAGGAACTGTGGTAGCTCAGGAGTCCCATTTTTGAGCTCTCCCATTAGAATCATAGATTTGGAAGGAGCTACTGAGACCAAGGAGTTCAACCGCTAGTTCAGTGCAGGAACCAGAATGGCCCAGATAAAGGACTATCCAGCCTCTGCTTGAACACCCCGAATGAAGAGAAACCCACCACCTTTCTAGGTCACGGATTCCACTCTCAAGCTGCTATTATTTTAGAATGTTCAACCAGAATCTATTTCTTTTACTTAAATCTACAGTATTACTCCAAATCCAGGCTATGGAGAACAGGTGTTGACTTCTGTGACATCCTTTCAGGTGTTTGAAGAGGGTTATCTTATCCCCTCCCCGCCTTCTGCTCTCGAGGCTAAACACGCCCAGCCCCTTCGGTCTCTCTTCAGTGGACATAGCTTCTATCCCCGATCATCCCCACTGTCCTTCTCTGCTCCTCCTCCCCTCTGTCACCTGGCAGGAGCAGGACTGGCTCCTGGTGCTCGCTCACGGCTTGTTCTCAGCACTTCAAGGCCAGTTTGCAAGGGACGGGGATGGAGAGAGACTGAAAACAGACCTCCTTAGCCACAGATCTTCACAACCTGATGTGAGGCAAGGGCCTCCCAGGGATTTACATTTGGGCAGTTAGGATCCTCAACCAGTTCAACTTCTTGCGCAAAACCAGCTTCCGGAGCAAAAAGCTTGCTCTCTCCTTCTGTCATGCATACACGCACTCCCAACGCACACACAACCCACTCCCAACAGCTCAACAATGTTATACAATGCTGTAATAGATTCCCTTAATTAAAAAGAGGCAGTAACTCATACAAATGGATCTCACAGCCACAATAATTAAAATATATGAGTTGGCCATTTGGAAAAATCAATGTTGCTCTTGCTGGTTCCATGTGTATTGTGCCATCTCTGGTGTAAGCTAAACCCAGCTCCAGGGGACTCAGTAGAGAACCAGCATCTGGCTCAGGAGGAAAAACCTGGAGTCCTGCCACCTCCTCTTCTGCCAGGGAAAAGAAGGTAGATTATTTATTTATTTATTTATTTATTTATTTATCTATCTATCTATTTATTTATTTATTTATTTATTTATTAAACTTCTATTACCGCCCATCTCCATAAGCCAAGAGCATAATGGGGGGTGGGGGGAGGAGAGCTGAAGTCAAGAGCAGAGTCCCGGTGTGGAAGGGTTGGGAGGGAGCTTGCACGCGCCATCCCAAATGAAATAATGATGCTCTGCTGTGCCTTCCTCTCCCTTACTGGAAGCTATAGAATTTGGTGTCAAAAGCAGAAAGGGGAGCTGGTGACAGATCTGAAAAGAAATCAGAAAATAAAGTGCTCTAGAGAGGCAAATGCTGGGAGAGAAAGGCTGCAGGGGAGGCTGGCTAGTGACCTCCCGCACAGCACACCTTCTTTCATACCCACCGCTGACTTTCTCTCCCAGATGCTGGGCAGCAAGAGAACAGACTTAACACACCTTGAGGCTGGCACTGGACAGTGTTGGCATAAGAGGGAAGACATGCCTTCTCTTGCAGGGGACACAGCGATGACCCAAGGACTTTCCTGTGTGCCAGGAATGAGACGAGCCCCACACTGCGATCAGGGAGGAAGACAGAGGATGACCGGGCATGAAGGTGTCATGGTAAGATGCAGCTGGGCTTTGGATCAAAGCCTCCCAATCCAAACATAGAAAACTGGCCAGGCGTCAGACACTGATCTTAACTAGAGTTTAATTCTTCTTTTGGGGCAGAAATGAAATGTTTCCCACTTGGTAAGAAGCCCCCGTTTCCAGATTTCCTTTCAATGGACTGCCCTGTCTCCCCCCTTCCCCCACCCCTGCAGGCCTTGTGCTGGATACGCTCAGATAACTGCCCACGGATAAAGCCCTCCGCCTTCATCTATGTTGTGGATCAGGGAGAAGAACGCAGCTGGCAAGCGTGCCTTCCCAAGGGCAGCCTGAACTCTGCCAGCCCATGGGGTCACTTCCTGCTCCCCCCATCAGCCTGACCTTAAAGCCCCACCTGGTTTCCCTCTCCAGAAAGGAGGTGCCCCAGATGGCCCTTTGAGCCTCCATCGCTTCCTTGGAGCCTTGACCAGTTTGCTTAATGCCACAGGAAACACATCAGAAGCCTTAATAAATGGGCTTCCGGGTGGAGGAAAATGAGTGGGGACACGTCTCCAAAGAGTGGGGACAATGCTGAGGTGGAGAATTGCAACCAAGTGGTGAGCTCGAACCAGCAGAGCTTCTCTGGACAAGGAGCAGCCAAAGAGATCACCCACGTGTGCTCTGGAAGGCAGCTCCTCATGAGGAAACCTGCAGGACACAGAGGGACCCTGTGGGCACCTCATGAGTAGAGCGCCTTGAGCCGAGGAAGAAAGATCAAGCTCACAGCCTCAAGTGGAGCCTGTAAAGGACACTTGGTCCACCAAACTCCACTTTCCAGAGCACATTTGTATTATAACTATTTAAAAGCTATAGAGATCTTTGGAGCAGCAGAGTAACTAGACCTCCTGGTAAGTGTTCCTATGACCTGGGGCGTGAATAAAGGGAAGTGGAAAGAAATACGCACAAGGATTTAAAAATAATCTATAGCAAAAGGCTTGCTAAGAGTTTGGACTATGAAAATTAAAAAACGGATACTGTTGAATTTGGATTTTGCTTATTTTAAAGCATTTTGAATTAATTAAACACATTGAATAAATAAATATACCTCCATGGGAAAGAGGACTGTTTGAGTTTTCCAAGATAAATGATTGGTGTATTTTTCTAAACAAAAAGACAAGGGACTGTTGTTACAGTGCATAGATTGTTGAGAGAGAGAGAGAGAGATGGCTGTTACCAGGAGAGCAGCGAAAGAAGAGAGGAGAGGATTACTAACACAGGAAATACCAGGAAAAGGGATTGCACCAGGGATGTTACAAAGGATGTTTAAGGAATTGGGGAAGAATATTACAAAGTCAGTGACAACTTCAGTGACTGAATTTGTTAAGAAAGACCTGACTAAAAAATTTGCAAATATGGAAGAGAAAATGAATAAAAAATTGGAAGAATCTGCAATACAAATGACAGGAGAAGTTAAACAAATCGAGGAAAAAATGGAGATCCCAGAACACAAGATGGAAATAATAACCAGAGAAACGGATGAAGACTGGATGTGGCAAGAAGATAGGAAGTCGCTTCTTGTCAGGGAGACACAGGAGAGCGGAGGGGGGAGCTTGCCCATGGGAGGGAAGCGAGCACGTAGCTCGGAAAGCCTGGCCTTCTTTCCCAAACGCCTCCGGAAAGCTCCGCCCTAAGTTGGACTCATATCTTTGGGATTCTTCGGGCACTATCAGTTTAGCAGGATTCTGTATATAGGTACCAATAAACACTAGAGACTAGATTCCCAGCCTCGGCGTGTTATTTCTGCACCTACACAGGACATAAATCCTGCTAACGCTATGGACTTTGAAGAAGCACGAGTACAGGGCGAAAAGGAGAAAAGAGCTAAAAGGAAGGCACGTCAGGCAAACCCTCATCATGACCGTCTCCCACCCGGAAACCTATGCCCTCATTGTGGGAGGTTGTGCAGATCCAGAATTGGCCTTTATAGCCACTTATGGTTCCACTGTTAAAATTTTACCTTTGGAAGACAATCTTACTTGGCTACAAGTGATCGCCAATGATGATGATGATAAACCACAACTCCCATCGGAAGAGGGAGGAAGAACTAGACCAGGAGAATGGCTTCTCAGACACAAGAACTTCAGCAGGCAATAATCCAGCTCGCTGCAGCGTTAACACACCAACAGCAAGTCGATGACCAGATTAATAATTTGCAAGCAGCGATGTTACAACAAATGCAACAACCAGCGCCAGTCGTCCAGCAGCCGGAACCAGCAGCAGCACCCCCACCAGTTGTTCTGCAGTCCCCAGGGTGTTTGCCAGAGAAATTTGGGGGAGAGACAGCGCAGCTCAGGACCTTCGTCGCCCAGTGCACCATGTTTTTCGACAGCCGACCAGCTGAGTTCCCGACGGAAAGGTCCAGAGTCACCTTCATTTTAAGTCTGCTGAAAGGCTCAGCCGCAAGATGGTCCATCCCTATGGTGGAAGCTAACGACCCAATCCTAGACAACTACCAGAATTTTATGGCCCGTTTCAGAGCCCATTTTGATGACCCAATCAGAGAAGTCACTGCTAGCCAAGAGATCCGAAAGCTCAGACAGGGAAACAGGAGAGTCGGAGCTTACATTGCAGACTTCAAACTGCTAGCAGGAGACTTGGGTTGGAATGAGGTGGCATTGAAGGATCAGTTTAAACAAGGACTTGACAAAGAGATTAAAACAGAATTAGTGCGTCAGGGCACGCCAGCTACATTGGAAGACTTATATCAGTTGGCAGTGGTCATAGATGCTCGGCTAGAAGAGTTAAGGCAGCTCCGGCCAGGGAGAGGCAGGGCAGGAACCCGGCCGGCATTTCCGGGTTTTGCTACCCTCCCCAACACGGCTGTCCCTCTGGGCGCAGAGGAACCTATGCAAATTGGGGCCACACGGAGGTTGGTTTCTGAAGCCGAGAGGCAAAGGAGAAGGGAGAATGCACTTTGTTTCTATTGCGGGGGGCCAGGACACATAGCAAGGGCTTGCCCAGCCAGACGCCAAGCAGCTCCAGTAAGATTTACAACCCAGGACACAGAGCAGGCACAAATTCCAGCCTCCTTTTCCCAGCAGTTAAACTCCAACGGCCCCCCTCGCCAGAGCCCCGCAGGGAGGCCATTCAGCAATTAAGAAGGGCTCAGTCGGCAGATTGCAGCCAAGATTTTTACCTTGTTCCAGCCACGCTGACAACAGATTCCAAGCACCCATTACCTGTAGAAGTGATGATCGATTCCGGTGCAATGACAAATTTTATAGATGTGGAAGCAGTGGGAAAGTTTCAGATTCCAACGATTGCCCTACCAAGCCCCATATAGGTTGAAACCAACGACGGGCAACCTCTCAAGGCAGGCACAATTACACACTGCACCCAGCCAATTCAACTCTCTATCGCAGATCACACGGAGTGGATTCAACTTTATGTCACAGCTTCATTGCACGTTCCTATCATCCTGGGCACTCCGTGGTTAAAACTTCATAACCCCAATTTGGACTGGATGACCAGGGCGGTTTCCTTCCCCGCTCAGGACTGTCTGCACCACAAATTACAGGCAACCACCCACTCCCAAGCGACAGTTGCAACCTTGGAAGCAGGGAGGGCTCACCTACCAGCAAAGTATGGAGACTATGCAGACATTTTTGGCGAACAGGAGGCCACAGCGATGCCACCCCACAGACCTTTCGACTTCATGGTGGACCTAAAGCCCGGAGCCAAGATTCCAGCGGCAAAGCATTATGCCATGTCACCAAAGGAGCTAGCTACCCTGAAAGAATATGTGGATACCAACCTCAAGAAGGGATTCATTCGACCATCGAAATCGCCAGCATCTGCTCCCACCTTCTTCGTCCCAAAGAAGCCATATCCCTTCACACCTTCGGCACAGGCTGGTGGAAAGGGGGCTCCCATGCGCACGGTGCATGACTACAGTGCACTCAACGCAGTTACCGTTAGGGACCACTACCCCCTTCCCCTTATATCGGATTTGCTAAATCGCCTACAAAAGGCACGCGTTTTTACCAAGTTAGACCTCAGGAATGCCTACAATTTGATTAGAATGAAGCAGGGTCATGAATATCTCACAGCCTTCGACACCAGGTATGGTAAATTTGAATATTTGGTCATGCCTTTCGGACTAAGTAATTGTGGGGCTGTATTTTCCAGATTTATGAACCACATTTTTTCAGATTTGTTAAATAAGTATGTAGTCATTTATCTCGATGACATTCTGATATTTTCTGAGGACCCCACGTCCCACATAACTCATGTACGCAATGTTCTGCAGAGGCTGAGGGAGAACAAACTTTTCACCAAGCTAGAGAAGTGTGCCTTTGATTTAACTCAATTGGACTATCTGGGCTACAGGATTTCCACAGAAGGTATAGCCATGGATCCTGCAAAAGTCCAAACAATTCTGTCTTGGAAACCTCCCCGCAATGTCAAGGAGGTCCAGCAATTTTTAGGGTATGTGAATTTTTTTCACAAATTTATTACCGGCTATGCAGAGAGGGCGCGGCCCCTTACTCAGCTTTTAAAGAAAGGCACACGCTTTTGCTGGGGGGAACAGCAGCAGGCTGCCTTCCAAGAGTTTAAGCAGCTGTTTGCCTCCCCTCCTCTCCTGAGGCATCCAGATCCACAAAGGCAGTTCCATGTCCATACTGACGCTTCTAACTGGGCGATCGCCGCCGTCTTGCTCCAAGCGACGGACCCAAAAGGGGAGGACTTGCTTCCTTGTGCCTATTTCTCTCGCACGCTGTCACCAGCAGAGAGGAATTATGATGTCTTCAACAAAGAATTACTTGCCATAAAGTCAGCTTTTCAGGAATGGAGACATTGGTTACAAGGGGCTACATTTACAATCAAGGTTTCCACAGACCACAAAAACTTGGCACTTTTGCAAAAGTCTGGATCCCTCACCCCCCGCCAGGTCAGATGGAGTCAATTTTTTTCACGTTTCAAATTTGTAATCTCATATTTACCCGGCAAGCAGAATAAGGTGGCTGACGCCTTGTCTAGGCAGCCGCAGGACATTGCAGACCCTGACCAAACCACTCAAGCCACAATTTTGCAGCCTCAAAATTTTGAAAGACCTCCCAAAAGGGACCAGGTAGAGATCTTAGCGGCTGTCAGGCAAGCGGACGATCTCCTTGCACAAATCAAAGCTCAGCAGCAACAAGACCCTTATGCAAGGGCTAGGCTGGATGACCTCCAGGGGGCCCAGCATGGAACACCATCCCCATTCACAGTAGAGGCCGGGACCCTTTGGCATAGCGGGCGGCTTTATGTTCCCATTACCCTGAGGGAAGAGGTCCTACAGCTATGTCATGATAGCCCAACGGCAGGACACGGGTGTGTGTGTTCAAAACGCTGCACAGAACACTCAGAGATTACTGGTGGCCCAAGATGGCAGCGCACATTAAGACTTACGTGGCCTCTTGCCACACATGTAGACGTGCTAAAACTGTTGCAGGAAAACCAGCAGGCCTTTTGCAACCCCTACCCACGCCCCCCCAGCCTTGGGACACTATCTCCATGGATTTTATCACTGACTTGCCACAGGCACAAGGCTTCACTTCCATTCTGGTGGTGGTGGACTGTTTTACAAAGATGGCACATTTTATTCCATGCAAAGGTCTCCCAACGGCACAAGCTACAGCACAGCTCTTTTTGGACAATGTCTTCCGATATAGAGGCATGGTTAACCACTTGATCTCAGATCGAGGCTCCCAATTTACTTCCAGGTTCTGGGGGGCGCTTTTTCAGACATTGGGGGTCAAAATACACTTATCCTCTGCGAATCATCCTTGCAGTAATGGAGAAGCTGAGAAAACTAACCAATTATTGCAGCAATATCTCAGATGTTATATTAACTATCGCCAGGACAATTGGCCAGACCTGCTCCCCATGGCAGAATTTGCTTACAACAATTCAGTACATTCCTTGACCAAGATGTCCCCTTTCCAGGCACTCTATGGCACGAACCCGAGAGTGTTGCCTCTTTCCTCCCAACAAACAGCTGTCCCTGCAGCCACGGATTTCCTGGCAGAAGGGCACGCAGCCCATCAGCTGTTAAAAGAGCAGCTTGATATGGCGAAAGCAGCCTATTAAAGGAATGCAGATGAACACAGACAGGAAGGGCCTTCGATTTCAGTGGGAGAAAAAGTCTGGCTATCTACTAAGTTTTTGCCATCTAGCAGGCCTTGCAAGAAATTGGACTCTAAGTTCATCGGCCCTTTCCCAGTGTTACAGCAGATAAACCCTGTGGCTTATCGTTTGCAGCTTCCCCACTCCATGAAGATCCACCCAGTGTTTCACAAGTCATTGTTAGTCAAGGATTCCCCTCCAAGCACCTTGCATTCACATACCACCCCCCCACCTCCGATACTTGTCGAAGGGGAACCGGAATATGAAGTGCAAGAAATATTGGATACCAGAAGGAGGGGCAGAGGAATTCAGTATTTAATACACTGGAAGGGGTATTCTCAAACGGAGCGCTCCTGGGAAAATGCCAAGGACGTGCATGCCCCTTTGTTAATTCACAAATTTCATCAGCTTTTCCCCCACAAGCCACGACCACCTCGACTGCCAGAGCTACCTCCCTTGGCGGAAGACGACGAAGCCAGCCAGCCTGAAGTGTTCGTAAGTTACCAGCATCCGCCTCAACTCCAAGAACAGAGGCCAAAGAGGGGGGCGGAGGAGGATTCTCGCCCATCCACTTCTGGGTTGCAGTTCCCAGGCAGGGGGGGGGGAAGCTGTACTAACCATGTAGATGTTTTTCAGACGCCGCCAGCTGCAACTGAGATGTTATCTGATTAGACAGACAGTGAAGATTCCTCCCCTGACATTCCTTCCATGGAAGACTTCCCTCCTCTGCCCAGTTCTCAGGAAGAGGAGGAGATGGAATCAGCTTCCCACGGCACTGTACCTGACACCAAGGACGGAGGAGGGGAGGGGGTTGCTATGGAGTGTTTTTCTGGAGAGAGGGGTGGTGTCAGGGAGACACAGGAGAGCGGAGGGGGGAGCTTGCCCATGGGAGGGAAGCGAGCACGTAGCTCGGAAAGCCTGGCCTTCTTTCCCAAACGCCTCCGGAAAGCTCCGCCCTAGGTTGGACTCATATCTTTGGGATTCTTCGGGCACTATCAGTTTAGCAGGATTCTGTATGTAGGTACCAATAAACACTAGAGACTAGATTCCCAGCCTCGGCGTGTTATTTCTGCACCTACACAGGACACTTCTTTTTTCTTAACTTTCTGTTTTCTGTTTTTTCATGTTTCTTTTATCATGTAAAAAAATTCCAATAAAAATTATAAAAGAAGCCTTAATAAATGGCATTTTTCTTACAATCCACACCGCTACATTTCCCTGAACAATACTCTTCGGCAGCCAGAGAAGTGATAACAATGCTAGGCAATGCTGTAGAGGTGTCATTCGCCCAGGGGTGCACGGGAGCCGGCTCGCAAGAGCCAATTGTTACGTCTTCTGGGATTTTGTGAGCCAGTTGAGAGCAGAGTTGAGCCACGACTCCTAGCGCGTCGATCAGCTTTTTGCCGGCTAGTGGCACAGTGGCGGCAATGGAGCCGGCTGTCATACATGCACCGTTCTTCTCCCTCCCAACCCGGTTGGCCCTCTTCACTGCCTCCATTGATCTGGAGCTGGCCTTCTTTTTGCCAGAAGTCCGCCTCACTCCCACTCCCCAGAGTCCTCATCAAACATGCCACACGTGATTGTGCAGAAGGCAGCAAGGGCATCTTCTTTCCCCACCGGCAGGTAACCGTGGCACCAGTTTCTGCCTGCCCCTCAGCCCTTTTGTGGCCTTCACAGAGGCAAAGCAACCCCAACGTGAGGAGGCTGTTTGAGAGTGTCAAAGAGATAGAGAGGTACCCACGCCATCTTCTCAATGGGCACATCCAGATGGACGTTTAACATGCTGCCTTCCAAAAATTTGCTCTGTCCCTGTAATGGTATGTGGGAATGACCTTGGGAGGTGGGGTGCAGAGATGCTGCCTAGGGAACAATCAGGGAAGAGAGCATAGCCCACCGTTGCAAAATGGGCAGAGAAAGAGGCTGAGAAGGGACCCTCCCTAAATTCTCAGACTGTAAAGGAGACAGCGGGAGATTTGTACTTTCAGACTTGCAAGATTCTGTTAATGTCGTCTTACAATAAAGTAGAATTAGCTCATTTGGTTGTGTTTCCTGTCTGGTCTACCTGGGAAGGCTGACATCAATTTTGCAAGTCTCTTACTCTTTTCCAAAGAGAGGAATTTCAGGGAGATGTACAGATGACCAATTTGCAGAATGCTATGATACAACTAACTAACAAGTGGGGCAGGGAAACCTCAACCCGTGGCAGCACAACAGATTGCGGCTCAGCCAATGCTCCTGTGCTCCCATGGGAGCTTGCCGGTGAAGTTTGGAGGGGACCCGGACATTCACCGCTCAGTGTGAAATGTTTATGGCAGGCAGGCCAGCAGAGTTTCCCACTGATCGCACCAAAGTGACGTTTGTGCTGAGCTTGCTGACAGAAGCAGCAGCTAAGCAGGCAATACTGTTCATTGAGGGGAACGATCCGCTGCTGGACAACTATCAGGAATTAATGCATAAACTCGAAGGCCTTTTTGGGGATCAATACCGAGAATCACAACTCAACTCGAAATCCCTAGCCATCGGAAAGCCTTTGCCTTAGCTCGTAGCCACGCACTCCCTTCCGCAGTCTTGGATGGTAGATATAAAAAAATCCCAAAAGCTGCAAGGTGGTGCTGTTGTAATAATGGAGAGATAGAAACTACAGACCACGTGCTCCTCCGTTGTCCTTTTTATAAAGAGCTTAGGAGTAAATTAATATTACCTTTAACCAAGAAATATCCTAGGAGGCAAGATATAGAGTATATGCAAATGTTACTTATAGATGAAGATCCAACTGTTACGGCGCAAGTAGCCAAATTCTGTGCAGCTGCTATAAAGATACGCCAGACTATGATAGGAAAAATGTAGTAATGTACTCCTTGTAATGATTTTAATAATTTTAAAAGGTTTATATATATATATATCACACCATATTTTATATATGATATTTTATTTTATAAGCATTTACATCTGATAGAATATTAGTTATGACTAATATTAAGAGCATATTTAAATTTGATTAAGTGGCTCATCCACATTGTGGTTTGAATGTATTTTAATTTTTAATTGGAACAATGTAATTTAACTTATAATTTTAAAACTATTTTAAATCAGATGGTGCATATTGTAAGGTTCAATGAGTATACCTTGTAGAATATTCTACTGGTCAGTGACCGTAATAAACCAGAATGAATGAATCACAACTAGTTGAGAGATCTGGAAGCTCAAGCAGGGACAGAAGAGAGTAAGGGCATATATTTTGGACTTTAAATTACTTGCTGGTGATGTAGGTGTGCAGACCATAAGAATTTAGAGGTCCTGCAAAACGCCTGATCCCTCACCCCTTGGCAGATCCGGTAGGGACAGCTTTTCTCCTGCTTTGATTTCTACATCTCCTACGTCCAGGCTCCCAGAACAAGTCCAGACGCCCTCTCACATAACCGAAGTATGAAGTCTCGCAGTCAACCCCCACAGCAACCATATTCCAGCCATGCAACCTTTTTTATTATTTTTATTGCTTTTTAAAAAATAACAAAAAGAAAAAGAAAAGAAACAAAACACAAAGATAATTATGATAGAAATACATACATTATCAAAGGGGGAAAAACCACATAAAAAGTGCTTTAACAAAATAGTGAAAAAATGCAACAAAGAAAAAAAGAAAAAACATAATATGATATATGATTATATATATATAGCAAAAGATATAAATATATCTTTTTTTTACACCTTTGGAAGACAATCTTACTCGGCTACAAGTGATCGCCAATGACAGATGACAGATATGATTATAACAGTAAACAGTTACAATTCTATACATACTTATCTAATGCAGATATTATTCAAGTATGTATATATTTCTAATACACTTATATAACTATCATGTTTTTTAACCGACTGTATTTTGTATAAATCAGTCCCGTATTTCCCATACAAAGTCTACATCTATAGGCAATCCGCTCATAGGTGGCAAGTGCAATCAGGTCTTCAATCCATTGAGTGTATGGGGCCATGGATTTACTGTATCTTTCCAATGCTGCAATATCAGTCTTTTGGCCATAGGAAGGGCATGGAGAATCCATTTATGTTGTCTGGTTGTCAAATTCCATGTACTAGGTATGTAGTTCAAGAGAATATTATCCTCTGAAAATTTTAGCTTTTGTTGCACAATCCTATTTACATAATCCACTACTTTCTCCCAAAATGTAGTAATTATAGGACATTGTAAAAACATATGTTTCAAAGAAGCATTATCCTTATTTCATCTCGAACAAAATGCTGTTTTGACAGTCCTTTTCTATACAAATGTAATGGAGTCCAATAAATTCTAAATATTATTTTTTAGTCATAATTTGAGGTCCATTCTCTTGCTATAGAAGTTAAGACACTCTCCCATTGTGTAGGCAATATAGGAACCTCTAATTCTTTATTCTACTCATTTCTTAGCATCTGCATATCAAATTGATACTGTGATACTGAGCATAATTTGAAGATGGCGACCGTGAGTGGACGCCGTCTGCCGCCGCTCTAAGGGGTGAGTCCTAATCCTTTTCCAGACCCCTACCCCCAGCCTTGGTTTTCCTTATTGAGGCTTTGGGGGAGAATTTTATAATTAGAGCTATAATTTGATCTGTGGGGGGTCGAACGGGATCCCCCTGGATAGAGTGGTGGGGCGGCGGGCTTCGATGGGCCTTGACGGCATGACGGCCCTTTGCCTTTGCTAGAGCTGGGGCGGCCCCTTGCCGGGGCTAGAACTGGAGCTGGAGCCCTTCCTTTGTTGGAACTTCAGTCAGAGCCCCCCGGAGGTGACCGCAATGGACGGTGCAGCGGACTTCGGCAGGGGGCGGCCAGCGATGGGGGCCTCGGTGGCACAGCAGACCTGGTTGTAGAGGACCAGCCTGGGTGACGCAGTGGACCTCGGTGGGGGCGACCGGCGACGGGGCAGCCAGCGACAGGGGGCCTTGGTGGTGCGGCGGGCCTGGGTGTGGCAGACCAGCCTGGGCAGCGTAGCAGACCATGGTGGGGGCAACTAATGGCGGAGGACGTTGGTGACGCGGTGGGCCTGGACGGACAGGCCTTGGTGGCACGCCTTTGGACTTGGGCGGCAGACGAGCGACCTGGCTTCAACGATCCGGCTTTGATAACTTGGCAGGCCGGAGCGGTGCAGCCAGCTGCGGCGCGGGGGATCGTCCTCAGCAGGCCCGGGACCAGTGGACTATCACAGTACTACAGCAAATTTTACCAGCATGGTGGCCCAGTGGCCTAGGCAATACAACGGACTCTGTTTGGGGGTCCCTGAGGGAGGAAACCCTGAAGGTGGTGGACTTTGGAATGGGATAGTGGCCACCATGGAAATTAGAACGACCATTCCTTCCCAATTGTCTTAGATACTCTCAAGGCTAGTGGGGTCCCTCCAAAGTGAATGGGGTACTCCCTCTCAGGTGTGAGAGGCGTGGGAGGGAGTACGGGTTTAGATGTAGAGTGAGAGAGCACTCACCTCCTGAGAGGCAGGGGGTGAGTAGTGGATCGAGTGCCCACCCCTATTGACTAGTGAGAGGGGCCAACGGGGTGGCACATTGAATGAGTGTATGGGTGAGGGTGGGGCTCTGACAGTGCTGAGAGCATGAGCTGGTGCAGTCTCAATCACCTTGAGATTGATTGAGATTGTATGAGGTTGTATGAATGAATGGAGGGATCCCTGCTTTTAACCAGTGATCTCGGGAGTCCAGGATCAGGGGCTAATGGACTCGGAGACTCTGGGGGTGATAGGGCAGAGCAGGTCATCAAGGTAATGATGGGCAGGGGACGTTATGATGGGAGCCAGAGGGCGGGCCATCTTTGGGGAAGGCGTCCCCGGTGTTTACTACCGGTGGCGTGTTCCGGCCCTCCATGCTCAAACCTAGACCCTGGACAGCAGACTCGTGGGAGCCCTGACCTTCGGCTGCTTCTATGCAATGCCAGGTCAGTTTATAACAAGGCCCCCCTTATATGTGATTTAATCATAGAGGAGGGGGCAGACCTGGCGTGTATTACTGAAAACTGGCTGGGCTTGGACGGAGGTGTTCCTCTTTCGGAAATCTGGCCGGCAGGGTTTCAAGTATGGCACCAGCCAAGATATCAGGGCAGGGGAGTAGGTGTGGCTGTTGTCATCCAGGAATCCCTAATGGCCGTCAGGGGCTCTGCTCCACAAGTGTCTGGGTGTGAGACCTTGTTTTTCAAGTTGGGTTCCCGAGATCAATTGGCGGTGTTGCTTCTGTACCAGACTCCCTGCTGTATACCAACCTCCCTGCCTGAGCTGCTGGAGGCCGTCTCAGGGTTGGCGGTGGAGTTCCCCAGGCTTATGGTTCTGGGGGACATCAACCTGCCCTCCCTGGGGTGGGCCTCGGAAGCGGTCCGGGAGTTCATGGCCACCATGGTGGCCATGGGCCTGTTTCAGATTATTCAGGACCCAACTCGAGACAGTGGACTCACACCAGACTTAGTTTTCTTGTCGGAGCAGTGCCAACGTGATCTGAAGGGAGAATTACATCTTTCCCCTTTGTCATGATCAGATCACGCCCTGGTGACCTTGAGATTCTCTTATGCCACCCCCCTCCACAGGGACGCTGGACCCATTCAACTGGTACACCCCTGGCGACTGATGGACCCGGTTGGGTTCCAGAGGGAGCTGGGGGATATACCCGAGGATCTCCTGAACGGTCCAGCGGAGGCTCTGGCTACTACCTGGAATAAGGTGGCGGCCGAGGCCTTGGACAGGATCACGCCTGTGCGGCCTCTCTTATCCTGTTCAACCTGACACTCCCCATGGTTTATGGAGGAGTTGAGGGTTTTGAAGAGGATTAAGAGACGTCTAGAGCACTGCTGGAGGAAGACAAAGACCGAATCCAACCGAACACAAGCTAGAGCCACTATTAAAGCCTACGTTGTGGCAGTAAGAGCAGCGAAATGCCAGTACTTCTCCGCTCTTATTGCATCTGCAGAATGCCGCCCGGCGGCCCTGTTTAAAATCACCCAGTCTCTACTAGGGAAAGAGGATACAGAAATCCATCTGCAGGGCTGTGCGGAGGAGTTTTCGGGGCATCTGCAAGATAAAATCACTTGGATTCGTTCCAAGTTGGACTCCGAGCATGAGACAGGGTCTGAGGAGATACCCAGGGAACGTACTTACCCAGTTATCTGGGAACAGTTTGATCCTGTTGGACCCGAGGAAGTGGACAAGATCCTCCGGACTGTAAACACCACCACTTGCCAATTAGATCCATGCCCCTCCTCGCTGGTGAAGGCAGCTCGGGAGGTGACATGTGGCTGGGTCCAGACGATGGTAAATACATCCTTAAGAGAGGGGGTGTTTCCGGCGGCCTTTAAGGAGGTGCTGGTGCGCCCCCTCAAGAAACCACTGCTGGACCCTACTGTAGTGGTCTCCCACCTCCCCTTTTTGGGGAAGTTGGTTGAGAAAGTGGTGGCGTTGCAGCTCCAGAGGATTCTGGATGAAACAGATTATCTAGACCCCTTTCAGTCAGGTTTCAGGCATGGGCATGGGGTGGAAACAGCATTGGTCGCACTTATGGATGATCTCTGGTGGGAGCGGGATGGGGGTAGTGCACCCATCCTTGCTCTTCTTGACCTCTCAGCAGCTTTTGATACCATCGACCATGGTATCCTTTTGGGCCGACTCAGGGAGTTGGGAATGGGTGGTGTAGTTTTGTGCTGGTTCACCTCCTTCCTCCAGGGTCGGTCCCAATCGGTGTTGATAGGGAGCGAGAGATCCAGCCCACGGCCCCTTCTTTGTGGGGTGCTGCAGGGTTCAGTACTCTCTCCGCTCCTTTTTAACATCTACATGAAACTGCTGGGCAAGATCATCGGTCATCGCAGGATGAGGTATCATCAGTATGCTGATGATACCCAACTATACATCTCTATCCCGGGTGAAGTAAGTGATGCCGTGACCACCCTTTCTCAGTGCCTGGGGGCTGTGGGGGCCTGGATGGGGAACAACAGGCTTTGGCTGAACCCTGGTAAAATGGAGTGGCTGTGGATTAATGGCTCCTCGGTATCAGAGAAATTGTCATCTTTAGTTCTGGATGGGGTTGCACTGCCCCAGACAGACCTGGTGCGTACCTTGGGGGTCCTCTTGGACTCACGACTCCTGCTTGAAGAGCAGGTGGCAGTCATGGCCAGGAGAGCCTTTGCTCAACTTTGTGTTGTGTGCCAGTTACGCCCTTTCCTGGACCGAGAGGCCCTTCGAACGGTCACTCATGCCCTGGTGCCCCAAGGGTAGCACATATAATACCTTTGCTACACGAGCTGCACCGGGTGCCAGTTTGCTTCTGGGTCCAATTCAAGGTGTTGGTTATCCATCACCATATTTTTCCCAATTTTCAAAGTTGGGTTTCCCTATAAAGTCAATTTAGCATGGGAAAAAGGGTCAAATCTTTTTTTATTAGACATTACATTCCATAACTTTCTGACTAACATAATTGTTTCCAGAGATAGTAGAGTTCTATTGTATTTAGATCCTAATACTGTCCATCTAACCAAAGGTGCTATATATGTATATTCCAAAGTTGCCCAAATTGGAAAATTAACACCAATTGTTGGCTTCCAGTATTTAATACTTTAAAATGGGTAAGCTTGATGATATAGCTCCAGATTCAGAAAACTGAATCCTCCCTCATTAATTGGTAATTGCATTTTCTGTAAAGATATTCTTGGAATCAAAGAACCCCATAGAGATTTTCTAGACAAAGATTTTATTTTCTGAAAATATTTTCCAGATATTTGAACAGGAATTCCTTTCAGAATATAAATTAATCTGGGAATAATATTCCTTTTGAGAGTTTTCACCTTTCCCCAAAGGGTGAGGTTTAATGACTCTCATCTATCGATATCTGAAGAAACCTCTTCATATATTTTATTTATATTGCATGTTACTGAGTTATATCTTTTGGTATACCTAGATATTTAATGGATTCAGTACAAATACGGAATTGATATTCCTTAAATGGATTGGTAACCAAATTTTCACTATCGGCATCAATTCTGATTTGGACCAGTTAATAAGAGTATCCTGCTATTTTACTAAAGGCATCTATCATTTGCATCAACACTGTAATAATAGTGTGAGGTTTAAAAATGAACAAAATAATGTCATCTACAAATAAAACCAGTTTATGTTCAACTGAATTATGAACTACTCCATAAATCTCCCCATGTTGTCTAATAGCACAAGCCAAGGGTTCCACGCAGATATTAAAAAGCAAGTGGACATTCTTGTCTAGTTCCTCTAAATAGTGGGAAAGAAGGAGAAAACATGCCATTAACCTTTACTTTAAATGTGGGCGACTCATATAATATCTTGATCCACTTTATGAATTCCAAAGGAAATCTGAACCTGCTTAGTATAGCAAAGATGTACTGTTTATATATTTTGTCAAAGGCTTTTTCAGCATCTAATGATAAAATTACAAATTGATATTTATCTTTAT
This sequence comes from Charina bottae, assembly GCA_023362775.1. Lineage (NCBI taxonomy): Eukaryota > Metazoa > Chordata > Lepidosauria > Squamata > Charinaidae > Charina > Charina bottae. The sequence goes on along the minus strand of JALMGJ010000013.1, from coordinate 1,839,190 downwards.
TCAAGTCTATTAGATCTACAACTAACCTAATGTTATCTGCTGCTTGCCTAGTTCATATAAACCCTGCTTGATCATTCTTAACAAAGTATCACTTGCTGTTATCGATTTGCTAACACTGCTGTTAAAATCTTTTTATCAACAAAGCCATGCAACTTTGAGTCGCACTGTAAATTAGACCACCACGGAAGGCTGGGAGCAGGAAGACAAGCTGTTGATCTCTTTGATCGGATTAGGGCACAGCAGCAGCAGGATGCATATGCTAGGGCCCGGATGGATGACCTCCAGGGAGCCCAACAAGGTACTGTTTTTCCTTTCACAGTGTATGGAAGGCAGCTGTTCCATAATGGATGTTTATATGTGCCTCTTCCCCCAAGGGAGGAAGTGCTATAGCTGTGCCATGACAACAAAACAGCAGGGCACAAGGGCATATTTAAAAAGCAAAGCAGACTTTTCAGAGAGTTTTGGTGGCTGATCGTTCATGCTGACATTAAGGATTATGTTTCCCCCTGTCATGTCTGTCGTAGAGCAAAACCAATCCCTGGTAAGGGGGCTGGCTTATTGCAACCACTAGAGACCCTGTGGCAGCCCTGGGACACTGTTTCTCTAGATTTCATCACTGATCTTCCCCCAGTGCGGGGGTATACTGGTTGTAGTGGATTTATTTACCAAATTGGTCCATTTTATTCCTTGCAAGGGCCTCCCACTCCAGCAAAGGAGATCGTTACCTTGTCGTGGTGCTGGAGCTTGAGCACCTCAATGAGCTAAACCGTGAAGGGACACCCAATTTATTTATTTATTATTTCTAACTTATATCACCGCCCATCTCCCCCCACAAGGATAAGGGACACCCAAGACGGGAAGGTCGTGGCAGAGGGGTCAGACTAAATACAATCCCTGGGGAAGGTAATGGCAACCCACCCCAGTATTCTTGCCGTGAAAACTAAATGGATCAGTACAATCAGAGATATGTCGGTATACCATCGGAAGATGGGACTCCCAGGTCGGAAGATGGTCAAAATGCTACTGGGGAGGAACAGAGGATAAGTTCAACTAGCCCCAGATGTGATGACACAGCTAGCTCAAAGCCGAAAGGACGGCTAGCAGCCGACGGTGCTGGTGGTGAACCAAGAATCCGATGTTCTAAAGATCAACACACCATAGGAACCTGGAATGTAAGATCTATGAGCCAGGGCAAATTGGATGTGGTTATTGGTGAGATGTCAAGATTACATATAGACATTTTGGGTGTCAGTGAACTGAAATGGACTGGAATGGGCCACTTCACATCAGATGACCACCAGATCTACTACTGTGGACAAGAGGACCACAGAAGAAATGGAGTAGCCTTCATAATTAATAATAAAGTGGCTAAAGCAGTGCTTGGATACAATCCAAAAAACGATAGAATGATCTCAATTCGAATTCAGGGTAAGCCATTTAACATCACAGTGATCCAAATATACGCCCCAACCACAGATGCTGAAGAAGCAGAAGTAGATCAGTTCTATGAGGATCTGCAGCACTTACTGGATAATACACCAAAAAGAGATGTTATTTTCATTACAGGAGACTGGAATGCTAAGGTGGGTAGTCAGACGACACCTGGAATTACAGGCAAGCATGGTCTGGGAGAACAAAATGAAGCAGGACATAGGCTGATAGAATTTTGCCAAGACAACTCACTGTGCATAACAAACACTCTCTTCCAACAACCTAAAAGACGACTTTATACATGGACTTCACCAGATGGTCGACACCGAAATCAGATTGACTACATCCTTTGCAGCCAAAGGTGGCGGACATCTATACAGTCGGTAAAAACAAGACCTGGAGCTGACTGTAGTTCAGATCACGAACTTCTTATTGCAAAATTTAGAATCAGACTAAAGAGAATAGGGAAGACCCACAGATCAGTTAGACATGAGCTCACTAATATTCCTAAGGAATATGCAGTGGAGGTGAAGAATAGATTTAAGGGACTAGATTTAGTAGATAGGGTCCTGGAAGAACTATGGACAGAGGTTCACAACATTGTTCAGGAGGCGGCAACAAAAAACATCCCAAAGAAAAAGAAAACCAAGAAGGCAAGATGTCTATGAAGGTTCTCAGTCATCCAGGTGGAACAGTCTGTGGCTTGAATCATGTCAACTGGATTTCTATTTTCTTAGTGGAAACGTTTCACTCCTTATCCAAGGAGCTTCTTCAGTCTGAGTAAAGTTAGTAAGGGAATCCTTCAAGAAGGCAAGATGGCTGTCTGCTGAGACACTGGAAGTAGCCCAAGAAAGAAGGAAAGCAAAAGGCAACAGTGATAGGGGGAGATATGCCCAATTAAATGCAAAATTCCAGAGGTTAGCCAGAAGAGATAAGGAATTATTTTTAAACAAGCAATGTGCGGAAGTGGAAGAAGACAATAGAATAGGAAGGACAAGAGACCTCTTCCAGAAAATTAGAAACATCGGAGGTAAATTCCAGGCAAAAATGGGTATGATCAAAAACAAAGATGGTAAGGACCTAACAGAAGCAGAAGAGATCAAGAAAAGGTGGCAAGAATATACGGAAGATCTGTATAGGAAGGATAATCATATTGGAGATAGCTTTGACGGTGTGGTCAGTGAGTTAGAGCCAGACATCCTGAAGAGTGAGGTTGAATGGGCCTTAAGAAGCATTGCTAATAACAAGGCAGCAGGAGACGACAGTATCCCAGCTGAACAGTTTAAAATCTTGCAAGATGATGCTGTCAAGGTGATGCATGCCATATGCCAGCAAATTTGGAAAACACAAGAATGGCCATCAGATTGGAAAAAATCAACTTATATCCCCATACCAAAAAAGGGAAGCACTAAAGAATGTTCAAACTATCGAACAGTGGCACTTATTTCACATGCCAGTAAGGTAATGCTCAAGATCTTGCAAGACTCCAGCAATTCATGGAGCGAGAATTGCCAGATGTACAAGCTGGGTTTAGAAAAGGCAGAGGAACTAGAGACCAAATTGCCAATATCCGCTGGATAATGGAGAAAGCCAGGGAGTTTCAGAAAAACATCTATTTTTGTTTTATTGACTATTCTAAAGCCTTTGACTGTGTGGATCATAACAAATTGCGGCAAGTTCTTGGTGGTATGGGGATACCAAGTCATCTTGTCTGCCTCCTGAGGAATCTGTATAACGACCAAGTAGCAACGGTAAGAAAAAGGCACGGAACAACGGACTGGTTTGAGATTGGGAAAGGAGTACGGCAGGGCTGTATACTCTCACCCTACCTATTCAACCTGTACGCAGAACACATCATGCGACGTGCTGGGCTTGAGGAATCCAAGGCTGGAGTTAAAATCGCTGGAAGAAACATTAACAATCTCAAATATGCAGATGATACCACTTTGATGGCTGAAAGCGAGGAGGAGTTGAGGAGCCTTATGACGAAGGTGAAAGAAGAAAGTGCAAAAGCTGGGTTGCAGTTAAACCTCAAAAAAACCAAGATTATGGCAACCAGCTTGATTGATAATTGGCAAATAGAGGGAGAAAAAGTGGAGGCAGTGACAGACTTTGTATTTCTAGGCGCAAAGATTACTGCAGATGCTGACTGCAGCCAGGAAATCAGAAGACGTCTACTTCTTGGGAGGAGAGCAATGGCAAATCTTGATAAAATAGTTAAGAGCAGAGACATCACACTGACAACAAAGGTCTGCATAGTTAAAGCAATGGTATTCCCTGTAGTAACCTATGGCTGTGAGAGCTGGACCATAAGGAAGGCTGAGCGAAGGAAGATAGATGCTTTTGAAATGTGGTGTTGGAGGAAAATTCTGAGAGTGCCTTGGACTGCAAGAAGATCATACCAGTCCATATTCCAGGAAATAAAGCCAGACTGCTCACTTGAGGGTATGATATTAAAGGCAAAACTGAAGTACTTTGGCCACATAATGAGAAGACAGGATACCCTGGAGAAGAAGCTGATGCTAGGGAAAGTGGAAGGCAAAAGGAAGAGGGGCCGACCAAGGGCAAGATGGATGGATGATATTCTGGAGGTGACAGACTTAACCATGGGGGAGCTGGGGATAGTGACGGCCAACAGGAAGCTCTGGCGTGGGCTGGTCTGTGAAGTCACGAAGAGTCGGAAGCGACTGAACGAATAAACAACAAAAAAGGCCTCCCAACGGCCGAAGAAACAGCTCAACTCTTTTTGGACCATGCCTTTAGATATAGGCGTGTGATCAATCATGTGATCACAGACCGAGGGAATTAATTCACTTCCAAATTTTGGAAGGCCCTCTTGCACTTAAAGGTAAAGGTTCCCCCCCCCCCCCCGCACATTTGTGCAGTCATGTCCGACTCTAGGGGCCGGTGCTCACCTCCGTTTGTTAGCCGAAGAGCCAGCATTGTCTGAAGACGCTTCCGCGGTCATGTCGCCGGCATGACGCTGTGGAACGCTGTTACCTACCCACCGAAGTGGTACCTATTAATCTACTTGCATTTGCATGCTTTTGAATTGCTAGGTTGGCAAGAGCTGGGGCTAGTGTGGGAGCTCACTCCATCATGCGGGACTAGGGATTTGAACCTGCGAACTCCGAAAGATCTCTCTGTATTCCATTGGTCTTTGCTGGTGAAAGAGGCCCCCCTGCACTCTACGATCAGACGGCACCCCCTCCCATTCTAATAGACAGGGAGGAAGAGCATGAGGTGGAAGTGGTGTTAGACCAGAAACAGAGGAAAGTGGGGCGAGTACTTGATCCACTGGAAAGGCTACCCAGAGTCGGAGAGGCCATGGGAGGCAGCAATGGACATCCATGCGCCACAATCAGTGCACCACTTTCACAACAAATACCCAACAAACTCTATCCTCAGCAACTCCTGGCCTTGCAGGAGTCAGGCACTGAACAGGAGTTCTTCTTCTATGGGGTGGAGGGAGCCTCAGGAATGGCAAGAGACCAAGTAGGGGAAATGAATCAGCGCCCTCCACATCAGGCTTACAGGACCTGAGGGGGGAGACCAAAGATTCTCAAGGGAGGGATGGCTGTCACCTCAACTGGAGCAGGTGACTTATGGGACACCTCATGTAATCGCAGGGAGTTGCTGGGAGAAGAGGGGAGTGACATAGCTACATTTCGTTCTCACAGCCCACAACCTGTTTCCCCTGGGAACTCGGGGGGGGGGGGATGAGTCTGAAGGGGAGGGGGATGTAATGGTATGTGGGAAAGACCTTGGGAGACGGGGCAAAGCGATGCTGCCTAGGGAATGGTCAGATAAGAGGGGGAGGAGCCTGCAGCTGCATAACGAACACAGAAAGAAACTCAGAAAGGATCCTCCCTAATTTACCAGGCTGTAAAAAGAGACAGCAGGAGATCTGTACTTCCAGACTTGCAAGGTTCTGTTACTGCAAGATTCTCAGTTCAACCACCTCACAGGGTTGTTGTTGTGGGGAAAATAGGAGGGGGAAGGAGTATTAGGTATGTTCTGCACCTTGAGTTATTTATAAAAATAATAAAGGCAGGATATTTTTTTTTTAGAAATGTAGTCTTACAATAAAATAGAATTAGCTTATCTGGTTGTGTTTCCTGTCTGCTCTACCCGGGAAGGCTGACAGTCCCTGCGGCCACCACAGCTCTGCCTCGCTAGCCCGGCTGGGAAGTGGGGTTTCCTAGGACGTCCCCACCAGGCCAAGCTGAGGGGCAGCGGGACAAGCACCCACCGGTTGCCCCCACTAATGGGGAAGAAAAGGGAAGGAGGGAAGCCATGGCAGAGGCTGGGGGGTTGAGCCCTGGCCCATGTTCCCGGTGAGCTCCGAAGGCCGAGCAGAGCACTCACTCCACCTCTCTGATACTCTAGCCAGGGTTGGCAACTTCTGGCCAGGTGGAGTGCCACCTCTTCTGCTACTGGCCATGAGTCCTGGCAGTTACGGTTCAGCAACCTTTGGGGTATCACAGGGATTGCCTACCTCTGTCCTATGTTACTTGACAATGGCTCATCTGCAGAGCTGCTCCGCCAGGCGTTCTTTTGTCCCAGGGCCGGGAGGAAATTATGCCAGCATAAATCGCACTGCCCCACAGCTTGCCCTTAACATGCACTCAGAAGAAGACCATGCTGTGCTGTGGCCCATCCACACTTGGAGGTTTTCCTTGGCTGAAGTTCCAAAGTCACCAAGCACAGGAAAAGCCATCAAAAATCACCAGGTATGCCAAGGTGGTCTTGAAAGGTCTAAGTGCTCCTCCCACTAACCTTGTCCCCCCCAATTCCGTGCACCATGGATTCCATCATCTGTTTTTGCAGGGAAAACACGACTTTCATGCCAGAAAGCCTTGGACCAGCTTCAGCCTCAGCAATGGGCTACGTTTGACAGAGGCTCCCTTGTGAGGACATGTCCTCAGCAAATGGAAAATGGAGCACCGTCTCACTGTGTAAGCAGGCAATGCGGATCAGCCCAATGATAGTAATAAATGTATTTTGCAACAATGTCGATTTCTTCTAAAAGGAACCCACATGGGAGGTGGATGGTTTACTTCAACTGAAGGTAACCAACCAGTAGTTTGCCCAGTGCAGTTGAGAGAGGGGCTCCCTGCCACCTTGTGGGAAATCCTCTACCAAATGTTCACGGGACACGTCCGAGCCACAGAAGTTAGCCTTGGGGCCATGAACAGCAGTAGAGAGTTTGATTCAGACTTTAATTGGGGTTATGCGTGTGCTTTTATTTCTTCACAAGTTGTTGTGAAGAAAGTTTAGGGGTTTCAAAGCCCTAGAATCAGCATTCAGGCTGCGGTGTGTCAGAGGGATCACTCCTGGGCTACTTGAAATATCTGGAAGTTGTCAAGGGGGGCGTGACCACAAAACTGACGCCCCCGAGCCTCTCTATTGAACAAACAACGGTCAGAAGACACAGGTTGATCAAAGAACCCAGTAAAGGAGAACAAGCAGCAGCTGACAGGCGAAGGGCAGCAGACGACCAGCAGGCACAGAGAAGAGCCCACGGATCCCTCGGCTTCAAGCAGAGACCGAGGAGAAGGCCGCCTGCCAAGGAGAAAGGAAGCCCCTTGGCCCCCGGCCGGACTAGTGCCGGAGGATGGCTCCTCGTCCCTGGGCCGCCCACGAGGCGCGTTTGGAACGTAACGTTCCACGGGGTTGGAGGGAGATAATCTAGCATCTCTACAATAAACTGGAAGGAGTTCTCTTTTTCCATCCTGATTTGGCTGAGCTGTGCTCTGTCCCCTTTCTGCGCTTTGAATACTTAATAGGCCTTTTTTTGTTTTACAGAGAAAGCACATACACTGTTTTTAAGCCTTTTTGACATATATTATTTATTATGGACAGTGAAATCTTATATTTTAGGAGAGATTTCTCCAAATCTTATAAATATGCATGAGTAAGAAGAGAAATAGCCAATGGTGTTGGCAATTTCCCTTTTTCTTTTCATTTAAAAAAGACAGAATGCTAATAAGCAGAGACTCTCTTCAGAGTTAATGGTGGTTCATCTTGGGTCACCTCCTGCCTGTGTCAGAAGATGCATTAAGATCCACTTAATGTAGCAAATAACTCTCCGCTACTTGGGCAGCAACCTTTGCTGTCCGCACCAAGGCAGTGCGTGTATAAAGCAGCAAGAAGGCAGAGGAGGAGGACGTCCTTTCTTATAGCTCAAGAGGAAAGAGGGGCTTCCAAAAAACAAACAGAAAGGGGCAGGGATTTTGAAAGCCCAATCCGAGCACTGAGGACTTCTGGGTCTTAAAACCTTTCAGGCATAATCTCCCAGAGAAGGAAAAGGAGGATGGGAGACCAAGCTGGCTACAGGTAGCTGTCAGGGGCACGCCAGACACCTCAGTGAACGGAGGGCCCTGGCGAGGCATCTTCTTGTCATTTACTTGGGGAATGGAATATTGATCGTCCTTTCTGGTTCCTGCCTCCAGTAGGCAGCAACTGCTGCTCCCCAGCGGCTTCTAGGAGGAGGTTGGGTCAGCGGAATGACCCTGTCCATGTACCTTCTCGGGATTTTCAAGACTTTGGGCAAGGTCCCAAAGCTCTCAAGCAAGCAGCCCCCGGACACGGAAGGGGCCTTCTGGTGCATCAGGAACAGATTACGGAACAGAAACCAGCAACTGGAGGAGGGTGAGAACAGCAGATTCCTCTGGGATTTCCCAGCTTTTTGGACATTTATTTATTTATTTATTTTATTAATGGATTAATTAATTAATTGATTAGTACCGTGTTTCATTTATTGTGGTTTGTTATTTTGATGTGTTCCTATTGTAGTGGCATTATTTCTGTTATTTTATTGTAAACCGTTGCGAGTTGATTATGATTCGGTAGCATATATGTTCAATTTAAATTTAAATAATAAAAATTTTAAAAAACCGAAATGAATAAGTAAATAAATAAATAAAATCAGAAGTTGCTGCACAAGGGGTGTGGAAACTTGTGGGTTTTGCCTTCTGCCTTCATCCTCAACCTTAAACTGGAATTTTCAGGAAGTAGGACTTTCCAGGTAGCAAAATTAGTACAGAGACACCATCTGTTCAAAGGGCCATCCATTCCTGAGAGCAACGGTTCTCAAACATTTTGGTCTCAAGACTTCTTTTTGTTGTTTATTCGTTCAGTCGTTTCCGACTCTTCGTGACTTCATGGACCAGCCCATGCCAGAGCTTTCTGTCGGCCGTCACCATCCCCAGCTCCCCAATGGTTGAGTCCGTCGCCTCCAGAATACCATCCATCCATCTTGCCCTTGGTCGACCCCTCTTCCTTTTGCCTTCCACTTTTCCTAGCATCAGCTTCTTCTCCAGGGTATCCTGTCTTCTCATTATGTGGCCAAAGTACTTCAGTTTTGCCTTTAATATCATTCCCTCAAGTGAGCAGTCTGGCTTGATTTCCTGGAGTATGGACTGGTATGATCTTCTTGCAGTCCAAGGCACTCTCAGAATTTTCCTCCAACACCACAGTTCAAAAGCATCTATCTTCCTTCGCTCAGCCTTCCTTATGGTCCAGCTCTCGCAGCCATAGGTTACTACAGGAAATACCATTGCTTTAACTATGCGGACCTTTGTTGTCAGTGTGATGTCTCTGCTCTTAACTATTTTATCAAGATTTGCCATTGCTCTCCTCCCAAGAAGTAGACGTCTTCTGATTTCCTGGCTGCAGTCAGCATCTGCAGTAATCTTTGCGCCTAGAAATACAAAGTCTGTCACTGCCTCCACTTTTTCTCCCTCTATTTGCCAGTCATCAATCAAGCTGGTTGCCATAATCTTGGTTTTTTTGAGGTTTAACTGCAACCCAGCTTTTGCACTTTCTTCTTTCACCTTCGTCATAAGGCTCCTCAACTCCTCCTCGCTTTCAGCCATCAAAGTGGTATCATCTGCATATCTGAGATTGTTAATGTTTCTTCCAGCGATTTTAACTCCAGCCTTGGATTCCTCAAGCCCAGCACGTCGCATGATGTGTTCTGCGTACAGGTTGAATAGGTAGGGTGAGAGTATACAACCCTGCCGTACTCCTTTCCCAATCTTAAACCAGTCCGTTGTTCCGTGCTCTGTTCTTACCGTTGCTACTTGGTCGTTATACAGATTCCTTAGGAGGCAGACAAGATGACTTGGTATCCCCATACCACCAAGAACTTGCCACAATTTGTTATGATCCACACAGTCAAAGGCTTTAGAATAGTCAATAAAACAGAAATAGATGTTTTTCTGAAATTCCCTGGCTTTCTCCATTATCCAGCGGATATTGGCAATTTGGTCTCTAGTTCCTCTGCCTTTTCTAAACCCAGCTTGTACATCTGGCAATTCTCGCTCCATGAATTGCTGCAGTCTACCTTGCAAGATCTTGAGCATTACCTTACTGGCATGTGAAATAAGTGCCACTGTTCAATAGTTTGAACATTCTTTAGTGCTTCCCTTTTTTGGTATGGGGATATAAGTTGATTTTTTCCAATCTGATGGCCATTCTTGTGTTTTCCAAATTTGCTGGCATATGGCATGCATCACCTTGACAGCATCATCTTGCAAGATTTTAAACAGTTCAGCTGGGATACCGTCGTCTCCTGCTGCCTTGTTATTAGCAATGCTTCTTAAGGCCCATTCAACCTCACTCTTCAGGATGTCTGGCTCTAACTCACTGACCACACCGTCAAAGCTATCTCCAATATTATTATCCTTCCTATACAGATCTTCCGTATATTCTTGCCACCTTTTCTTGATCTCTTCTGCTTCTGTTAGGTCCTTACCATCTTTGTTTTTGATCATACCCATTTTTGCCTGGAATTTACCTCCGATGTTTCTAATTTTCTGGAAGAGGTCTCTTGTCCTTCCTATTCTATTGTCTTCTTCCACTTCCGCACATTGCTTGTTTAAAAATAATTCCTTATCTCTTCTGGCTAACCTCTGGAATTTTGCATTTAATTGGGCATATCTCCCCCTATCACTGTTGCCTTTTGCTTTCCTTCTTTCTTGGGCTACTTCCAGTGTTTCAGCAGACAGCCATCTTGCCTTCTTGGTTTTCTTTTTCTTTGGGACGTTTTTTGTTGCCGCCTCCTGAACAATGTTGCGAACTTCTGTCCATAGTTCTTCTGGGACCCTATCTACTAAATCTAGTCCCTTAAATCTATTCTTCACCTCCACTGCATATTCCTTAGGAATATTAGTGAGCTCATATCTAACTGATCTGTGGGTCTTCCCTATTCTCTTTAGTCTGATTCTAAATTTTGCAATAAGAAGTTCGTGATCTGAACTACAGTCAGCTCCAGGTCTTGTTTTTACCGACTGTATAGATGTCCGCCACCTTTGGCTGCAAAGGATGTAGTCAATCTGATTTCGGTGTCGACCATCTGGTGAAGTCCATGTATAAAGTCGTCTTTTAGGTTGTTGGAAGAGAGTGTTTGTTATGCACAGTGAGTTGTCTTGGCAAAATTCTATCAGCCTATGTCCTGCTTCATTTTGTTCTCCCAGACCATGCTTGCCTGTAATTCCAGGTGTTGTCTGACTACCCACCTTAGCATTCCAGTCTCCTGTAATGAAAATAACATCTCTTTTTGGTGTATTATCTAGTAGGTGCTGCAGATCCTCATAGAACTGATCTACTTCTGCTTCTTCAGCATCTGTGGTTGGGGCATATATTTGGATCACTGTGATGTTAAATGGCTTACCCTGAATTCGAATTGAGATCATTCTATCGTTTTTTGGATTGTATCCAAGCACTGCTTTAGCCACTTTATTATTAATTATGAAGGCTACTCCATTTCTTCTGTGGTCCTCTTGTCCACAGTAGTAGATCTGGTGGTCATCTGATGTGAAGTGGCCCATTCCAGTCCATTTCAGTTCACTGACACCTAAAATGTCTATATTTAATCTTGACATCTCACCAATAACCACATCCAATTTGCCCTGGCTCATAGATCTTACATTCCAGGTTCCTATGGTGTGTTGATCTTTAGAACATCGGATTCGTCGTTCACCACCAGCACCGTCGGCCGCTAGCCGTCCTTTCGACTTTGAGCTAGCTGCGTCATCACATCTGGGGCTAGTTGAACGTATCCTCTGTTCCTCCCCAGTAGCATTTTGACCATCTTCCGACCTGGGAGTCCCATCTTCCGATGGTATACCGACATATCTTTGGTTGTACTGATCCATTTAGTTTTCATGGCAAGAATACTGGGGTGGGTTGCCATTACCTTCCCCAGGGATCGTATTTAGTCTGACCTCTCTGCCACGACCTTCCCGTCTTGGGTGTCCCTTCACGGTTTAGCTCATGGTTTCATTGAGGTGCTCAAGCTCCAGCACCACGACAAGGTAACGATCTCCTTTGCTGGAGCAAGACTTCTTTACGTTCTTAAAAATTATTAAGGACCCCAAAGAGTCCTTAATAATTAAAGTCCTTTGTGGGTTATATCTATTGATATTTACCATATTAGATTTTTTTTAAAAAAATAAAAAATATTTTAAATATATAAAATTTAAAAATATGTATTAGTTCATTTAAAAATAACAATAATAAACCCATATTAATGTAAAATATTTTAAATTAAAAATAACTATATTTTCCAAAACAAACAAACAAAATAATGAGAAGGGTGGCATTATTTTACATTTTTGCAAAGCTCTTTAATGTCTGGCTTAATAGAAGACAGATGGATTCTCATATCTGCTTCTGTATTTAGTCTGTTGCAATATGTTGCTTTGCTTGACATATATGAAGAAAATTAAGCCTCACACAGATAGGTAGTTGGGAAAGAGAGGAGTATTTTAACAGCCTTTTCAGATAATTGTGGGTGTTCTTCTTTGATAGTATACCAACGGTTGATGAGTAGTAGTTTCATAGGGGTTAGATGCAATATGGAATCTGAAACCATATTAATGGACTTTTCATATTATATTACATTAAAATCCATTGATCTATCTCACAGTTTGAACAGATCTTTTGCCTATGCATGATTTTTTAACATCATGGATTGGTCATTTGGAAGATATTGGTTTACAGATCTTCTAAATGTTGATACGGTTCATCATACCATACCAAAAAATCACATTCGTTAATATCACCACCAATCTCATCAGAGAAGTCTTTTAAGTATTGGGAAACTATCAAGCTCAAGGATACAAGTTTTCCAAAATTCTAAATTTTCCTGTGAAAGCTCAACTTTTATCATTGGCAACAAATATTGCACTTGTTTTCCTTGAAGTGACAGACTCACTTCGTTCATTGTTAAGAAAATGCCTATTCAATACCCACATCCGAATAAGCAGTTTGTCTTTCGAGTAAAAAGAGCGTTCCATGAAAAAAGTGGCCAGCACAGCCCGCGGCTCAACCATCATGCGGAAGTGCTTTCCTTGAGGCGGCATCCTTGCACTTCAGTATGAAGCAGAAGCGCTTCCTGTGTGCACCTTCAGTCGTGCTTTTGGTACACTTTTGTGCGTACATTTGGTCACACAGAATATCAGAGAGATGTGTATGCGAGACTCAACATTAATAATTTCTACTGCTTCAAGGACATTCTTAAGTGAAACTGCCTTTTTTTTAACTGTGGAGTGTGTGGTGGCAGTCATGCCATGATTACTCATACCACTGGGTGCCACTGACGTGTTTTGTGCTAAGGCGCCAGGAGGTTTGCCCACTATTGCTTTTGCACCATCAGTGCAAATATCAACACAAGTTGTTCCAGAATAAACCATGAGATTCAAAAAAAACTATTCAAAACTTTGAATATTTCAGCACCACTTGTGTTTGTTGCCAACTCCACATAAAAAAGAACTTCAGTGATTAGCCGGTGCTGATTCTGGATCAATACAAGCAAAACAGCAAATCCAGCCATGTCTGCAGAGTACTCCGTTTGTACGGCAAAATTACAACGCTGCAGACGAGGTATTAACCCTGTCTTCATGTCTGCAGCTCAATCTTTAATTCAACCGAGTTACTGGCACTGCCAGGATTTTTCTCACCGACCTTCCACCCAGCAGGCATCCAGCAATGTCAGATGTACAAGGCTTCATTAGTCTCTCCAGCCAATGCACTATGATAACTTGCCCTGTAAGACGCTTCAGTGGCTTTTTCATTTCTAGTTTTAAAAGCTGTAGCAAACAATTTTTGACTTTTAAAGAGCTCATCACATCTACGTTTAAAATATTCATTTTTCTTTAAATTCTGTCTCAAAATGATGCCACAACTTAAGTGGTACCATGACACTATTCAAAATTGTTCTGTTGCATAAGACACAGTAAGGTAAATTATTAACATCTATAAAGCCGAGGGGAAAATAGCATTTGTCATATTTTCTTTTCTTATTTACTATTTCACCCAGTTTCTTTGGAGTAGATTCCTCCCTTCCATGAGTTAGAATGCTCTCTGATATCTCAGTTTCATCTTTTGCAGCATCTTTACACATGGACCGAGCAGCTGTGGATAGGAAAAGCGAGATTTCTAAGCTCCCTTTTTTAAACCAATGATCCATCCTTAAACATAAGAAAAAAATAAACATTTATAGGCTACCATTGCAATTAGAAATAGGAGATCGAGAACCAGCAATGTATAATCTTCCACTGAAATTCTTGCACTGAAGCTGAAGTGAATCCACCCAATTTCCATAATGCCTGCCAATTTCTCTCCTGTCTGGTTTAAAGGAACCTTGGAATACTGATTTTGATAAACCCATATATGGTAAATACGAACATGTACTGTATCAGCGGTCCCCAACCTTTCTGGCACCAGGGACCGGTCGTGGAAGAGAATTTTTCCACAGACCGGGGGGGTGGGTTTGCAGGTGGGAGCCAATCGCGTGCACTGGGGGGCGGGGTTTGCAGGCGGGAGCCAATCACGTGCACCGGGGAGGCGGGGTTTGCAGGTGGGAGCCAATCATGCGCACCGGGGGCAGGGTAATCACACACACCAGGGGGCTGGGTTTGCAGGAGGGAGTCCTGCGGCCCACTTCCTAACAGGCCGCGGCCCACAGGTTGGGGACCCATGCTGCATATTATTTGTCTATTTTTTAGCAGATTTTTTAAAAAAAATTATGTATCTTTAATAAAAATTATGCCGCGATGAAAATAAGGCATAACCAGTCACAGAAATAACCAAGGTTTATTACATGTTAGCTATCTTGTTTTAAGTAATATGTATCTTTATGTTATATATTGTAATAGTTTAGATTTACACTTGCACAGGTAATTAGTATACCGTTACAGTTGCGTATGCTACATTTTTATTATAGAGACTCCTTGTTATGCTAGTATTTTATCTCACCCATTTGATTATACTTTTGTGTTGTATATTTTCAAAGTTTGCTGGTCTTTGCCTGAATAAACAGTATTTCATTATACATCTTTCTCCTCTAGCCATCATGGATTTGTCACTCAGTTACTTGACAATGTTTGTTAACCACAGTTCAATAAATAAAAGCAAAACAAAAAAGCTTCCATAAACAACCCACTGCAATCATAGCAGCCACTATAAGAATAACAAATAAATCATTAAGCATTGGAAAAAATGTAAGAAAAATATAAATAAATTTTCTTTATTTCAAGTTTCAGGATTTCAAAGTAATCATTTCTTGGATGATAACGAGGTTACAGAGATTATAGCAGGTATAACCGAAGCTAGCTCGTAAGAGCAAAGTTAAAAGGACTGAAAAGAAATTAAGTCAATCTCTGGAAACACACATATTTATACCCTCAACCTGCTACCTTAGAAAATTCTAGAAATCCCAAGAATCTCAAGCACACGTCCCGTGAGGCATCAGCGTGATGACATCACCACACGTCATGCAGCTTCTGGAAAGCGCCACTGGAGCCTTCTGAGAGGAGGAGAGTGAAAAAGGCAAATGACCTCTTGGGGTTACAATGGAAATAGTGTTGACCTTGCAGAGCCCCCAATAGTGTCTCAGGGACTTCCAAGGTCCACCAACCACCCTGTGAGAACCGCTGCTCTGTAGGCATAGAGGAAAGCTGGTTAGGGACAGTTCTGTGTCTGCTAGCTAATATTTTACAGTTCTCTGTTCCTGCTCAGTAAATTGTGTTTTTTATACAAATTGGCACATCTTTCCATCAAAGTTGCTTAGCATTAGCAGGAAAACTATCACCTTGTGTCTTACATTCTCCTTTACAGTTTTTCTGAGATACACTTTTCAGATGCTGACGGTTTTGAACAGTTCCATGTTTTTATCTTATATTTTATCTCCTTTGCCACTGAATGTTTTACATATGACTAGTTAGAGCAACAAAAGGAAATTTCACCTTATCTTTTTCCTTCTTTTAATAAAGTAATTTTAGTTACCACATGTGAATTGATCTATTTCCAGAGGAATGAGGCTGATTTCCCTCCTCACACACGCACACTACAGGGCCAGGAGGGGGCATTAGACAATTCATTTCCTTCTTGACAGCCATATTTTTCTATTAGTTGACATTAAGACAGGCAGTCTGTGGGAATGCCGCCTCCCTCCCACACCAAGTTTAAGGGGGAGGAGGCCAGGTAAAAGCATCTGTCTAGAAGAAAAGGGGTGGCAAAAGTCATTCCCAAGCAGCTACACCAAGGCAGGGCCAGGGCATTGATACCTCCAGAAGACTTATGGAAAAGGAGGGTTGAGACCTCCAATTTCTCACCCTACAGACTCAGTCGTGCCCTTACAGACGTTAACAGACAATGGGGAGAAGGCAGAGTACCACATCCCCTCCTTTGCTTTAAAGTCAACTTGTTTAAGCGCATCTAAGAACAACTGATGGAAGTCAGTAGAGCAGAGCTTTCCAAACTGTGTGTCGCGACACAAAAGTGTGTCGCCACACACAGTCTGGTGTGTCACCACACAACCCGGAAGCGCTGATCATCATCAGCGCTTCCGGGTTTTCCCGCGGCGACACACCAACGGCGGCATGCAAAAACCCGAAAGCGGCAGCAGCGCTTCCGGGTTTTTGCGCGCTGCCGCAACGGTGGCACTTCCGGGTTTTCCCGCGACGACACACCAACGGCGGTTGGTGTGACGCCGCGGGAAAACTTTGGAAAGCCCTGCAGGAGAGAGAGGGTCAGAGTTAAGTTTACTATGAATTTCACGGACCAGACCAGTCACTTTGAGAATCTTAAAGAAACTTGTGGATGTCATCTTGGAGCATCTCTCTGTGATCTTTGGCCTTCTAGGGAGACTGCCCTCCGCAACAGCGCACAGCGACTCTTAGGTTGCTGAAACATATAGGGCCATCTAAGTAAGTGGGTGCCAAGCTGTAGCAGGACAGATACAGCACCTTGCTTGAACTCAGAAATCTACTGGAAGCCAGCAGGGGTTTCCACAGGGGGTCAAAGAAGTCAAATTGAAACCCCACCATTTTTTAATAGAAACTGCACACCAAAGGGGGGCATGGCATTGATCACACAGACTCCTACCATACCACTACCGCCACTGTGGACAGCCCTGGGAGCCAGTACCGCTCTGGTAAGAGAATGATCCACATTGTCATATTCTTCCACATTGAAGCACCTGACTCAAACCTCGCTGTTGCATTCTGGGCCTGTTGCAATGGCCAGGCTTCCTTCGAGAGCATCCCCACATACACTTACATTACAACAGTCTCCTCCGGAAGTAACCAAGGCATGGACAACAGTAATCAGGTCAGAACTCTCCAAAAAGGTCCACTCAATCAAATGCAGCTGAAAGTAAACACCCTGACGTACCACGCACATCCGAGCACCGCAAACTTCAGACCTCCCCCTTCAGACAAAATTTACCTCTCTAGAGCACGGAGACCTTTCCATTTGAGTGAGGTCAGCCCCAGCCACCCAGAACCCCCGACTTGTCTAGATGCAGTTTTTACCTGTTACACCTCATCCGGTTAGCAATCTGACCCAGCAAGAGCCAACCAAGAGCTTTGCACACTAGAGGAGGGAAGAAAGGAAATGCAGACCTGGGAACCATCTGCATAAAGGCAGCACACAGCCTCACGGCATGGGGGACAGAATGGAACCTTGTTGAATCCCATAGTACAAAGGATGTCAGATGGAGCTGTATTTCCCCAATACCATCCTCCCACTCTTGAAGTAGGAGTGTAATCATGACAGAGCCATGTCTCCACCCATTAACTCCTTAAGGTAGTCCATTTGAGAGTTGATGGCATCAAAAGACATCAAGCAGCATGAGCAGGGATGAATTCCATATTCATCGCCCAGGGTCCCTCCTTGTGGGGGAGATGGGCGGGATATAAATGTAATAAATAAATAAAATAAATAAAATAAAATAAATGAATTATCCCAATCACGCTCCTTCGGAAAATCATGTCAGGGCAACCAATGCCATCCGTATGCCACAACCTGGGCTGAAACCAGATTATTATTTTTATTTCTGCCACTACTTCACACATCTGCCCACCAGCTTTACTATCTCTTGCTGTGTCTCAACAAACCAAGGAGACCCGTGAGCTCAGTGGACAGGCAGAGCTCACTAAGCAGCCAGTCAGTTCAAAGCCAGTTGCAGAGTTTGGGTACATTAACACATTTTCCCAATCAAAAACTGTGGAATTCCACTGGATCCAGATGACACTGTGGTTGGCCCCCAAATTGGCCCTGCCCCCTCAGGGAAGGAATGGGGCCCACCATTGCAACCTTACCAGTAATGATCTGTCCATGATAAAGAAACCCCTTGTCCCCCCCACAATTGTGAATCACTATTACCAGTGCAGCAAACAGGTTCAGGGTGTGTTCTGTCGGATTAGCGAGAGAAGATATAATTTAAGGCAAGCCCCTTGAAATCATGGCAGCCACAAATTTTTGAGCTGCTCTGGATAAACTCCTTGGTTTTAATCCCTATCCTTTATAATTCTATAAAGGATAGAATTTCTATAATTCTATAAAGGATAGAATAGTTTTTAAAAAGGCTAATCTTCAAAACCCTCCTGTTGTCCAAGGTTCATACAAGGCTTGTCCAGGCTTTGTCACATATGCCACCTAACCAATCTTTCTATTTCTCCTTCCTTCACCCACACATTCTTTTTAAAAGAAAACTCTGTCTTCCCCACCAATTACAAATCTTTCAGGAAAATTCCGAGAAGTTAAAAGAATATTAAAATAAAAGCTGCCCCCCAAAAAAGTATCACCAAACCGCAAAGTATTTTCTTGACACCCTTGGGCCTCTGAATACCCCGCTTGGCTTTCTTCTGTCTTCTGGAAAGCTTCTGGACACCTCAAGGACTTCCTGAGTCTAATGCAAGACTTCCTCAACTTCTCTGATAAACTGGGGAACTGACAACTTTGTGTTTAGCCCCTTCACCTTCTTCCCAGAGGGCAATCAGCTGGCACTTGTAGCACGTGAATTTCTCAGCACTGTTAGGGAGGAAAAGAAATATGGAGCATCCTTGCAGATCATGAGAGTAATTCCCTCCACCTCCATGTTCCTCTGAAGAACAACAAAAGTGGCTCTCCCTTGACCTCCTCTGCCAAACCTCTGTTCATTTTCTGTGAGCTTATTCTCTGAGAATGGGCTTCCTTATATGCCTCCCTTAGCTGCCTCAACTAGGTCAGCAGCAAACAATGCTCTAATCCATAGCTTTCCAAACTGTGTGTCGCGACACTTTAGTGTGTCGTAACACACAGCTTAGTATGTCACGAAGCGGTGGCGCGGGGGCACACACACGGCGGCGGCGGTGTGTACGGCGGCAGCAGCAGTGGTGCGCCATCAGCGCTTCCGCGTTTTAGCGAGGCCGCTGCCGCTGCCACCACCGCCGTGCACCCCCCGTGCCGCTGCCGTGCACGCCCCCTCCTGTGCCGCCGCCACTGCCGCCGTTGGTGTGTCGCCAACGGCGGCAGTTTGGAAAGCACTGCTCTAATCACATACAACGATCATTCAGGGAACAGTCAGCAGCAGTCAGGAAGCAGGAGCAACCAGTCTTTTCCTACTCCTTGGCTCTTTCACTTTCTTCTTCCTTCTTCTGCTTCTTCTTTCTCTTCAGTTAAATTCTCCTGCCAAACTCTTGTTGGCTCTTACTGTTCATTCTCTCAGGGAACTTGGTTTCACGCACTTTACTAAATCAAGGCCAAACACAGCATGGCTTAGAAAGCTGTGTGAATTGAGTCAATTGTAGCCAATTTGTTTAAGCAAACCATGGTTTATTCCAGTGGAGCATTCAGGACAGGGATGGCAGCTTATTTTACGACATTATCTCTCTGGATTCTTTTATAGCTATGGTTATAAAATAGCCCTTCTGACTCTCAAAGTGTCACATATATTCCGTACGTGCCAGTACAGACTGCCTTTCATCTGCCAGATAGATTTACACTTCCAACACTCTTGAAAAAATCCTACTCATGATCCATGACAGTGGCAATTGTTCTGACAGCTCATAGAACTGGATGGATTGACAGCCCCCATTTTTGGGATTACATCCTTCAAGGGAAATTTTGTAGCAGAGACGAGAGAGGCAGGAGCCCAGATAAGGTGGCTGCATGACCAAGACAGTTAGGGGGCTCCTCATGCTGTCAGGGGGAGTAGCTCAAATCTGAATGCCCCCCAGGGTCCTCAGTCTGCCTTCTAATTCCACACAAAGGGGTGCCACTGTTCCTTGTCCGGCTCCATAGTTGACAAACTACCTTCACCTGATCCTTTTCCAGGAAGAGCAACAGCTGCAAAAACAACAACAACCAGAAATGGCTCCACAGGAATCCAAGAATGGACCTCGTAGATTCCTCAACCCAACATCTGGATTTGGGCGCGGTAGCTCAGCGGGTTAAACTGCTGAAGCTGTAAGACTGCCGATCAGAAGGTCGGCAGTTCAAATCCCCGCGTGACGAGGTGAGCTCTTGTCACTTGCCCCAGCTCCTGTCAACCCAACAGTTCGAAAGCAAATGCAAGTAGATAAATGGGTACCACCTTAAGTGGGAGAATTTGCTGGCGTCCTGTCGGGGGTCGCCCACCAGAACGAAGAAGATCCCGTGAATGGTGGCGGAGACGACGGTGGTGGTGGAGACGATGGATCCCGAACAGCAACATCCAGGACGTCAGCAGCCGACTCTGAAGCAAGGTATTCTGGGACATGGAGTCCAATACCCACGGAAAGAGTCAGTTCCCTTACCCCTTCCCTCAGCGCGCGGTAAATAAATGTATAATATATATGAAATGTATAAATATATATGAAATATGTATGTAAGCCGCCTAGAGTCCTCCATTAGGGAGGGGATAGGCGGGGTATAAATACGATAAATAAATAAATTTGTTCCACGTTTATGGATTAATTTCAACATTTGTGCTTAAACCATCACCCCACCGGGATGGTCCTAATGCAGCACCTACAGGGCATGGCTGTAGCCTGTGAGACTTAAGAACATAAGAACGTAAGCAGTGCCCTATTTGTATTGGACCCCTGGCCCATCTAGTCCAGCAGTCTATTCTCACAGTGGCCAACCGACTGTCCAAAGAAGCCCATTAGTCTCTCAGCAGATGGCCTTCAGAGGCAGTCCCACTGCCAGGGCCACAACTAGAGGCGGGCAAGCGGGGCATGTGCCCCGGGCGCCGCGCTGGGGGGCGTGCCAAAATGACAAAATAACCCATGGGGGGGCCACAGAATCCATGTTTACCCCAGGTGACACAGACTCTAGTTCCATCCCTGCCCACTGCCATCAAGGCTAACAGCCATTGATCCCCATGACTTCCATGAATTGGTTTAACCCTTTTTTGAAGCCGTCCAAGCTGGTACCACATCTCATGGTGTGTGTGTGTGTGTGTGTGAGAGAGAGAGAGAGAGAGAGAGAGAGAGAGAGAGAAAATCGTTCATGTAGTCATGTGGCTTTCCATGTTCCTAGTTCCCAACTGGCTGCATGGACTATCATTCTCAAAGGATTGGACACCAACATTTCATGTACTTATCTGGTAACCTGACAAAACACGATGCTCCCAGGATGGTAAGTGCTTAATACAGTGAAAAAAAATACAAAGATAAAAATTTAAAAACAATTCAATTATAACATCAGGAGGCAATGGTGAGGCTATAAAATTATAACATCTAACAGAGGACAAATACAGAGGACAAAGCTATTTGATTTGACAGAAAGCTTTGAACTCAAAGGCTTTGCAATAATTAACAGATATGTCAAATTTTGTTCAGGAATGAGCTTGAGTCACAGCAGAGGAGGAAAAGGCAAGAAGGGAATGGATGAGGCAGGAGAGAATCAACTCCAAATTGGGCAGATGGTGGTGCTGTCATCAACAGCCAACACAGTGAGAACTGATCTGCTTTTTCAGACCACCAAGATAGAAGCAAATAGCTCTCCACAGTCGTGCAGACCCAGAGTAACCAAAATGCCCAAAGAACCACATAACCACATGTTCGAAAATAAATGTTAAAAGGTCATTCTTAATATGCAATACTTTTGCAGTGCAAAGAACTCCCTTCAAAGTGACTGGATCAGAAACTACACTTTGAAAAGCTGAATGCATCTCTCTGAATGAATTTGTTTAGGACTTGACAATTGCAGTCAAGGGAATCAGGATTTATTGAAATATAAAGAAGCCTCCAATAACTTCCAGGAAAGGCACAGGGAGAATGACGGAGCTGTCAGCTTGCATTGCTTGTAAACTGTATTTGAACCTTTGCTTAGAGCAGAAATGAAACAGGCTGGCTCCAGGTTGGCAAAGGAGTGAGACAAGGCTTTATACGCTCCCCTTATTTGTTCAACCTACATGTTGAATATATATTAAGGGAAGCTGGATTGGAAGATGAGTGTGGTTTAAAAACTGGAGGAAGAAACACCAATGACTTGCACTATGCTGATGATACTACCCTCAGAGCCAAAAATGTAAAGGATCTGCAAGCCCTAGTACTAAAAGTCAAAGAGCTGCGTCAGGTGGGGGGGGGTTTGATGGGTTTTTGTATTGTGGATTTTAATTCTGTAAGCTGTCCGGAGTTGGGCAGGTGAGTTGGGTGGCCATAAAAATTTGTTAAATAAATAAAATGTAAAGAAGACCAAACTAATGAAAACAGGTAGAATAACCAGCCTTAGAACTGACAATGAAGATATCGAAGTAGTGTAGAGCTTTTGCCTTTTAGAATCAACCATCAACAGTAAAGGAACCAGCAGTCAAGAAATGTGCCGCAGACTAGCCCTTGGTAGAACAGCCATGAAGGCCTTGGAAAAGATATTCAGATGCCGTGATGTGTCTGTACCTACAAAGAATCAAGCCATGCTATTCCCTATGACATTCTACAGAAGAAGCAGGATAGACAGGGTATTGATGCTTTTGAACTTTGGTGTTGGAGAAGACTCCTGAGAATTCCGTGGACAGCCAAGAAAACAAACCAATGGATCATCCAACCAATCTACCCCGAGTTCTCACTTGAGGCACAAACGACCAGGCTCCAATTATCCTACTTGGATTATGCAAAGATCAGCCAAGGGCTAACCATCTGTGGCTGGCTGAGCACTCATAATATAATCTCAGCAGGTCAAATAGGCTCACTGGCCCAAAATGGTTAAGGACCTCAACCTCAAACTATGCAGTTTTCTTGTTGTGGAAGAACAGGCTGTCTGCAGCCAAGGAACACAACTAATGAACAACTTTGCTCCTTATTATCCCACTCTATTTGGCTTCTTCTGGTTCTCAGTGGAGCCTTTCAAAAGTGATTAACTTCTAACACCAGACTCCCACAATTGACTTCTCTTTCTGCTGAAATCTGTCAGAGATGGATTAAGGGAAAATGCAAGGAAAGGGGTGAACATACTTCCAATATGGTGTCCCTGAACCTCATCTGCACTGTACAGGGCACCTATGCCAACACTGCTAAGGCAGGGACTCCTTAATTACTTCTTCCAGAAGTAACCCAAAAGCAGCTCCTTCATGAAGATCAAGGCCATATGTCTGAGGAATGTTTTGTGGCAACTTCCACATTGTATTAGCAGAAAATAAGGAATAACCTCCTGATTCAAAGCAAACCCTATCTTGTCTACTATCCAATTTCTGAGCATGCTCAAGGCCACATCCATACAGCCTCTAGCCCTGGCATTTCCTCTGGCATAATTTAAACTCATAATAAACTCATGCCAACCCCTGTGCTTCATTGCCAGCCCATAGCTGAGGCTATACAGGTAGTCCGCAACTTACGACCATTCGTTCAGCGATCAGTCCCCGACGTTATGGCGATTGCAGCACCCCTGCAGCCACGTGATCAAAATTCGGGCACTTGGCAGCCCGCCTGCACTTATGACCGCAGGGGCACTTCAACTCCCCCCACCCACCTATCTTCCCCCCATCTCTGCCCTATTGGGTGCCCTGCACTCCGCCACATGCCCCTGCTACCCCCCCCCCCCCCCGGTTATATGCACTTGCCAATGTGTAGATGTTTTCAGTGTGGACTGTCCACTTTATGGAAAGAGATGCCATGAAATCCCAGTTAGTCCTAAGAATGTTTCTGAGAAGCCCACAAGCTTCATCTATCCACGCTGTATAAACAGTCAGTTCATCTTTCTGTACCTCTGTGGTCTCCTGAGATCATTTCCTTTTTTTCTCCTTCTCCCCCACAAATCTTCGCTTAGATTCCAACATAACTCTCTCCTTTCCGGTTTGGTCGTCCACTGCAAAGCCCACACGTTTTATGTTTCATCAGCCCATAACAATCAATTCAATTGTTTAAACGGCAGGGGCAATTTTTTATACACCTGCCTGGAAAGAACCACATCGCTGCCCTCGTATCACACCCAACAGTCAAGAAGAGAAGAGGCAGAAGCCAGTCTTCCTAACTGCCCACGAGGGCTTAGAATGGCAAGATGAACCCTCCAGCATGTCTCCCTCCACTTCAAGCATCTCAGCAGAAGCACCTCAAGGAAAGGCAGCTGAGGGGGGGGGGCAGCTGGCAGTTCCTTTAACCACTTTATTAGAAGGCGGCTGAAGCACATAACCAACTCCCTTGGTGTTCCTGATGCTTCTGCTGCCTCACACAGGATACAGCAGTGACACGGGTGGCTCTGGTATGCCACCAATTACAAATTGTGACCCATTTTGGTTACAAATGTAGCTTACTTACAAACCTTGGGTAGTGTTTTTGTGGTTTAATGTGTTTAAGCACAAAAATATTACCCAGGTTTTGTAAGTGTGTTGTGTGAACTGAGGCCACTTGTTTATGGTTCAGTGTACTGTATAAACCCAGAAAATTGTTAATTCAGGAAATAGACCAGGTGTACAATATGAACACAGCCAAGGTATCTCCTGGTTTCCTGCATTAAATACATTTGTTATCTTCTGTGCTGGAGGGTCACTCTCATCTAGATCACACATAAATTGGCCTGTTCCTAAGAATGCACACACTCAACAGAATACACAGAGGCAGTACATTGACATCTCGTTGGAAATATATTTGGCAGGTAGACAATCCCTGTGGCTTTCAGGAGATGGACAAACTCAGCTTCTACTAAAGTTATGAGATCTTCCTCCCCAAACCAGCTTTTTTTGTACTACTAATCCCTCTAGACCAGAGCTTTCCAAACTGTGTGTCGGGACACAATAGTGTGTTGGCTGCAGTGTCTGGGTGTGTCGCGGCTGCTGCTGCCTCCAAGCCCTGCCAGGATTCCGTGCAGGTCCTAGTGCCTGCCTTGTGCCTGGCTGCCTCCAAACCTGCCCTGCCAGGATTCTGCGCAGGTCCTAGTGCCTGCCTGGCTGCCTCCAAACCTGCCCTGCCAGGATTCCGCGCAGGTCCTGGTGCCTGCCTTGTGCCTGGCTGCCTCCAAACCTGCCCTGCCAGGATTCTGCGCAGGTCCTAGTGCCTGCCTTGTGCCTGGCTGCCTCCAAACCTGCTGTGATTCCGCACAGGTCCTAGTGCCTGCCTTGTGCCCTGCTGCCTCCAAACCTGCCCTGCCAGGATTCCGCGCAGGTCCTGGTGCCTGCCTTGTGCCCGGCTGCCTCCAAACCTGCTGTGATTCCGCACAGGTCCTAGTGCCTGCCTTGTGCTCTGCTGTAAGAGTGTGTCGCAAAATGATGCGTATCTAAAAAGTGTGTCACCAACATGAAAAGTTTGGAAAGCTCTGCTCTAGACCTTCTAAACCTGCTCTGTTCAATAGAGGGAGACACATGACTGCAATGCCTTCTGAACCAGAAGCCAGCAGTGGTTTTCATCTTGGCTATCCATTTCTCTGTGAGCTGCTTCTCATCTCTTGGCTTGCTCCTACCTCCTCCAGGTCCCAATTTATTAGGCCTCGCCAACCCTCGCCTCAATCCTCTGCACAACTGCTGGCCGCCTCCTGCTCTTCTGGTCACTTCCACTGCTGGAGCCGCTTCTGTCCCTTCCTTTCGCCGCCTCCTCTTTCTGCTTCCCTTCTGCCCCACCCTCCCTTGGCTACCTGAGCTGCATCTGCTCTCTTGACCCAACCCTTCTGCCTGTTTTCACTACTGGGGACACCAAGCCCTTTCTGACTGCTGCCACCCACTCCCGGGCCTACTTAACATTCCCCATTGATGGACTGGAGGGTTCACCCAGGAGACCCTTCTCCACTTGTCTCTTGCCATAGTTTTAAGAGGTAAATAAGGAGATACCCAGAATGGAGGATAAAAGTTAAGGGCTATTCGCTACAGTAGCTCTACAGGACCTCCAGGATCTCCCCAGCAATGCCAGTTGCTGGGAAAGAAGAGTGCCAGGGCCAGCTGCATTGTTGGCTGTCAGTTTTAAGAAGAATTTGGATGTTTCTCTTTGGAGAAACAAAACAGAATAGATGCATCACAGAGTCTGAATCTGTTCTAACCTTGAATGTCTTTTCAAAGACTGACCAATCCATTGCAGCATCTCCAAACCCAACCGAGAGTGATGTTGGATCTAGTGCAGCCTCCCCATTTTGTGGGCAAGAGGCTCCTTTCTCTTCTTCCCCACCCCTCAGCCATCTAGCAGCTCATTCAAATGGGCAACATGGACAAAGGCCAACTGTGGAAGCTAAGGAACTGGATTCCCAAGCTCCTCATGAAAAAAAATCACAGCAAAGGGAAGAGATCTCCCACTGAGTCCTCCACTGACAATCTGGAAAAAGAAGCATTTCTCTGAGTGAACTTTCAGGTGCACATGCTAAAAGCAGGCAGCGTCCAGTCTGAGGGTGGGTTTGGAAGGCCGAGACAACTGACTTGAAACAATGTTAACTGTCTCATTAACATTCCTTGACCTGATAACTGCAAGCTAATTCATTCTCCTAATTTCTCTCCATAGCGGCATATTATCCTTATGAACATGACTTTTTGTAGTTCTCTCAGCCAGTCTCACATTCCCATGAAAGCATTCACAATCAGACAGTGGGAATCAGTGGGAACTATTAAATGCTAAGGAGTTAATGACAACTAGCTTCCTCCTTTTCCATTTCTCCTGGCTCCCTCTCACTTCTCTGTGGTGGAAACACACACCAGCAATTACTGAATTACGAAGTGTCTTCAGAACCTGCACGATTTCTGTGGCTTTGCACTTACATTGTTTTACTTCTTGCCACAAAGATGCCTCTATTTGGAGAGTCATAACTGTCCTCCCAGGCAACTTTCCACATTCAAATTCTTGCAGATTCTTCTCTCTTGGACTGGAGCTGGAGTCCAATTCTCCCCCCCACAATACATTTCCACAGATAACATCCTATCACTGCCACCCATTTTTGCCTATTCCCCACCTCCCCCCCCCCCCATGTACAGAACTGGTTTTCTGCATTTTAAGCTTCCACCTTCCCAAGGAACTTGCTTAAATGAACTTGTGGGACTGAAGGATTTTATCAGGTACCTCTTCAAGAGAAGCATCATCCCCAGAATCTACAAAATGTCATTTTAGAAGGTTCTTGCAAAAATGACAGTGTCACCCACTCTAGGTCATCCCAAAAAATGTGCAACCATATGGGCTTTTTAGGTGTGAACAGATTTCTCAGTCTAATTTTGTAATTCTTAGAAAAAGAATTTTTAAGAATACCGTGTTTTGGGGGGCCAATCTTCCCGTATTTTTGGAAGGTTTTCACAGTTCATTTTTAGAAATTGCAGATACTATTCATGCTCAGGATTCACGTTTTTTTCCCTGTAGACTCATCAAGTATGTGAATGAAAGTGAGCCTAACTCCTTCAATTTTTTAAAGTGAACTGAGATCACGTAAATCAAATCAAATTTCCCTCGGCTTCCTAGAGAATTCCATAAACAGCAAGGCAGCATAATGAGTGCTAGGCCAGGGTGAGCGTTTGCACCCTGCTCTAGAGAAGACTGTGCCCAGGTGGGCATCCAAGAGTGGTAAACTGGAAAGATGAACAATCCTTCGGTATCACTGACTCAGTGGAGGAGGAAATGTGTGGCAGAAAATACGTCCGTGAATTTCTCTTTCTGTTTAATTATAAGATCACGTGCACCGCAGCATTAATACCTTTCAGCTAAGCTAGTTGAGAAGGTCAGGCAGAAAGGGCGGTGAAAAGGCAAGCATCCCTCTGCATTTCAGCAGACTAGTTGCAAGTTGAAAAGCCCAAGTCTGCCGCAGTTTCCATTGCAACGACTTAAATGCTCTCTGGGCAAAAGTTCTTCCTCCGGGCCCTGGGAGTCTCCCCCCCCCTCCGGCAGAGAATTCTTCAATTATCCGGCAGGTGAGAAACAGAATAGGCAAAAGAGCAAGCCAGAAAGAGGAAGAACCAGCCTCTTCCTCCCCTGCCAGGCCTCGTAGGAAAGCCACCTATGGGGGCATTTCTTGCTCCAGAGCTTTCCAAACTTTTCATGTTGATGACACACTTTTTAGACATGCTTCATTTTGCGACACACTCTTACAGCAGGGCATCATTTCGCGACACACTCTTACAGCAGGGCACAAGGACCTGAGTGGAATCACAGCAGGTTTGGAGGCAGCAAGGCACAAGGCAGGCACTAGGACCTGCGCAGAATCCTGGCAGGGTAGGTTTGGAGGCAGCAGCAGCCGCAACACACCCAGACACTGCAGCCGACACATTAACGTGTCCTGACACACAGTTTGGAAAGCTCTGTCTTGCTCCCTCCCCGCTTTTCAGAGAAACCTCTGAAGAACTACCATTATTTGGATTAAATTGTATTAGATATTTTATTGAATTTTTATATTATTTATGTTTTTATTGATTTTAAATTTGTGCTGTGAACCGCCCAGGGTCCCTCCTTGTGGGGGAGATGGGCGGGATTTAAATATGATAAATAAACAAACAAACAAACAAACAAACTTACAGGCACCCACTGAGCCTGGCTAACTCATGTTCTTAGATTGCAGAATGTAACCCTCCAAACAGGTGGGGTTTGCAAAACTTGCTAAGCTGTAAAAAGCCTAGCCAAGGTTAACGGTAACAATGCAACTACTAGGACTTTAAGTATGCTGTGTGCACCTCTTTTTAAAGAACATACAAACATATACCATCCTAGTGACAGGTGATACTGCTACTTATTCATATTTAATTATTCTAATTATTTTATCATGCAAAGTTCCCAGAGCAGCTTGCAAGCAAAACTAACACAGTGTAAATAAAATACACACCACACTCTTTTTATGTGAAAGCTACACCCTTACTAGCAGCTTACTTCCCGAAAGTGACGCCGTATCACATTCGCCACATATGGCAAAGACTGTTTGGTGTCACCCAGTAATTCTGCTCAGCCAGCCGTCTTTTTCCCCCATCACCACCACCCCCGATATTGCTTCCATTTTGCACAAGCAGGACAGGGTAACCCCCCCCCCCATTGGAAGCAGTGGCTAGGGCTCCTGGGTGCCTTCTGAGTGCCTTTTCCACCTCTCCTGACGAAGGTGGGAGACAGTCCCTGGGGCCTGTCTCCAGAGGAGGTAAAGATCCCTGGAGGTCAACGAGAGCTTTCCCTTAAGGAAGGAGGGAAGAGCCAGAAGAACAGGGGTGCTCCACGTCCTTCGGAACAGGAGCACCAGGGAAAGCCTTGCCCTCGGGAACACAGCTGAGCTTTGAAAGCGGGCTTCTGTGCAAGAAAAAAGGACACAGATTCGGGGGGGGGGGTTCTAGTATTTGCTTGGACTCTTGTTCCCTTGTTCTCTTATTTATCCTTTTAAAATATGCAGCAGGAAACCGGGAGAAAATGTTGAAAGTCTTTTCCACATAAGCCCACCCACTGCACAATACGCATTTCTATCTGCCGGTCAAATGTATTGTTAAATATGTCCACCAGATTCACAGAAAACAAAGCAGTGTGTCTTTGTTTCCAAAACTTTTAAACTAAGTGGCCTGTTAGGTAGGCAAAAAGAAGTGGGAAGATGGGTTCATATAGAATGCAGTGATATCGTAATACTGATGAAGGTATTTCAACATCATGCCAACCTTCCGTACCCCATGGCCACCCCACCCATTGGTCCACCTATAGGCACACCTGCCTTAATATCTCATGGAGGCCCAGAGACCAAACTGTTGTGTGCTGTTGATCCCAATAAAGACCCTGCCCACTGTTGGGATGGTCCATTTTGGGCATGGCTTCATGACTGCATGAATTGCCGGACTGGAGGCTTAAAGTTACTGGTGCTTAACTGCAGACTGTTTTGCATGCTGCAGATTTATCTCTAGGAAAGGACCACAGCTCAGTTGCTTTGCTTTGGGCTGGAAAATATTCCTCTCTGAAATCTGGAGATGCCACCAGGCAGTATAGATAATTGGGCTCAGCACATGACAACTTCCTAGGTCTCTAATCTGGCACTACTTTCTGACACTTACTGATTCTTCAGTTACAATTTGCTTTGCAGGATTATTTTCCAGTGCTTTGCAAATATTAGCCTTGCAATGGACAAAAGATACAGAAAAGGATCTTGTATAAGCATAGAAGTGAACATCTTCGTGTAAATATAAAGATGTGTGAACCTGAACACAGACATTCGGCTAATCTGGAGACTTATAATTGCTTTAGCAACCATTCAATAAACCCCTGGAAGTTGTACTATAACAGAGGTTGATATGTATTTCTACGGTAATCGTATTCTCAACATATTCACCAGATTACAATTCCCAGGATTCTTTAGGGAAAATGCTGGCTGTTTAACACATAAGTTCTAGTAATACAGCAAACCCTCCCTCCGAGCATCTCACCTCTCACACTTGCCAAGACAGCAACCTTGCATTTGGGGTGACACTGGTAGTAGGAAAAATATTCACTAAAGCAAGCACGGTATCCAACCTTGGAGCAAGATTTAAGTTGCAACTCAATGTAATGTGAACTTCAATTAGTTTAGTAAGAAATGAATATGGCAAAGAAAATATATTGTGTTTTCATCTTTGGAGGCAGCTGAAATATGCCTGAGAAGGATCTTTTAGATATATCCATCCTCTGCATCTCCTCCAAAAATCCACAGCCCGGCCCAGCCCCCCTTCCACTACTACCCCCCCCCCCCACATATGCATACATCTCTAACTGGAGATTGCCATCCAGCAGCCAATCTTTGCAACCTGGAGCTCCACCCCATTTTGGAGTCAGTGGCCTTTTAGATCCAAAAGGTAAGACTGGAGTGAGCATTGAGAATAAAATAAATGACTATACAACAGAAAAAAGAAGAAAATGAGAAAAAACAGAGGATGGGAAATAAAATACCAGTAAATAAACAGTATTCACAATTGTCATAAAATTTAAAATCCATTATTTCATTGATTAAATAACTGAACATATTAAACTAAACTCATTATATCATGTTGAGAAATAATTCTAAGTCACTGCAAAACTCTAAACATTAATATTTACGTTGGGATCATCACTATTTGTTATTATCTAAAATAAATGGACAGGATCTTGAGGGAGGGAGGAATCCAAATAATATTAAGTCCCAGATACCTTCCCACTGTACCCAACTGGTGATTACGTCAACATTAGAATCTGTGGATAAACAGAAAAAGAGTCGGTCTGCTGGGCAGTCCAGCGGCGCAGCGCCAGAGCAAGCAGGCCCACGACCACGGCGAGCCTGGACCCCTGGGGGTCTGGGACAGAGGAGGGTCCCGGCCCCTGGGCAGAGGCTGCTGCCAGGCCTTCTCGCCATCCTCCCTGGGCCTGGCTGAGCAACGGGGGGGGGGGGGCGCTCCCCATTAGAGCACACCACCACAGGCGTTATGTCTTTGTTAGGCTAAAGTCAAGAGTGCTGCACAATTCAAACAGCACTTCCAAAAAAATTAAATATGTTCACTGACACAGCAAAATATTTTCACCCTCCATGTAACCTTCACGGTTTCTGTACAAAATCTATCAGTCTGTAAACTATTCCTCTGTGAATGGTTACCAATTATTATGCTAATGCTTTGCAAGAGGCTACCGCTATTCCCTTTGAACGCCAAGAAGTGCATCCACCGACACCTCCTCACCCGCATGATAGCCCTATCAATAAACAGCAGGATATTTGCAACCCAGTTTGCCGTTTCAGCTGCGAAGGCAGGACAAGGTGTCTGTATTATTTCTGTTATTACCACCAAGAAAAGCATCCTGTATGAAGAGAGAAGTTCTCAGAACCATCAATAGGTTTGATGTCCTTGGTTTTATTTCTTTTAATCCAGATCTTGTGTGATTCGAAGGATGTCCGGCTCAGGCCGGCTCTTCCCGTTTAGCGCTTCGCAATCAATCCCAAGGCTTCGCGATGCACACCGAACGGTAGGTTTGGTGCGCAGATGTGCCCTGCACCCCAGGCTACCTCAGCTGCTGCCTCCAGAGGCCACCTTTCCTCCGGGCACGCAGGACTCCTTTCCTGCACACGCCAGACGGGCCGAGAACGCGGGACTCGCTCGGGTCCCCGGGGGCTTCCGTGCTTGAACCCGCCTCTTCCTGGCGTTGCTCACCCCCCCCCCCCGCCTGCCCGCCCGCCTGCCCGCCCGCCTGCCTCGGGCTAGGGTTGGAGGGGCAGTCAGAACCAATGGTTCATTCGGGGCGGAAGTGGTGCGGCGCGGGGGGAGGCTGCAGCAGAAATATTAAATAGGAACTCGTGGGTTTAGAAACACAAACCAGTTGCTAAGGCTTTCCCCCCCCCCCCCACCTGTTCAAGAAATCGCCTTTGGGTGGCCCGGTTGCAAGAGTCCCTCTAACACCAGTCCAGCCCTGCCAATCAGTGATTCCTGACTCCCCTCCGCACCACAGGAGGGGCTTTATTTGAAGCGAAACTCCTCCCTCCCTGCCTGGCGCTGCTGCTTCAGGGCTACTGCTTGCAGCTGGCCAGAGCTCGGGAGGCACAGAAGGGGGGAAGGGTCCGATCCACCCTTCAGCCAGTGCGGATCCCCCCACTCCACCCGCTGCCAAATTGGGCCTCGGATGCAAACTCCGAGGGCTTCTCCGCGTCACGGGTTACCCTGCGCGGCAACGGTTTCTGGAGGGTGGGGAAGGATGACCTCGCTCTCTAGGGATCCCCCCTCGCCTCCAGAGCAGGTTCCTTTTCTCTGCGACGCCCTGGGGAGGCTCCGGTCCGCCTGGGGCAGGCGGCGCGCTCGTTGGCTGCAGGTGCAGGTTGCGGAGGCGAGGCGCCCCCGGCCAGCTGTCTCTCGCGTTCATGTTAGAGCCGCCCTTGCCATGGGTGCTCTAGTTGCACATAAATTTTAACGGTGGATCCGTAAGTGGCTGTAAAGGCCAATTCTGGATTCGCACAATCTCCCACAATGAGGGCATAGGTTTCCGGGTGGGAGACGGTCATGATGAGGGTTTGCCTGACGTGCCTTCCTTTTAGCTCTTTTCTCCCTTTCTCCCTGTACTCGTGCTTCTTCAAAGTCCATAGCGCCATTAATAAAGGCTGACCTCCAATTGAAACGCTCATGAGTTAGGGCTTCCCAGTTCTCAATGCTGATATTACATTTTTTAAAATTAGCTTTGAGAGTATCTTTGAATCTCTTTTGCTGTCCACCAATATTCCGTTTTCCATTCTTAAGTTGGGAGTAAAGTAGTTGCTTTGGAAGACGATGGTCAGGCATTCGAACAACATGACTGGTCCAGCGAAGTTGATGTTGGATGATCATTGTTTCAATGCTGGTGGTTTTCGCTTCTTCTAATACGCTAACATTAGTCCGCCTATCTTCCCAAGTAATTTGCAGAATTTTTTGGAGGCAGCGGAATCTTTCAAGAAGTTGGAGGTGGCGTTTGTAGAGGGTCCATGTTTCACAGGCGTACAGAAGGGTTGGTAGTACAATGGCTTTGTAAACAAGCATTTTGGTCTCCCTGCGAATGTCCCGATCCTCAAACACTCTACGCTTCATTCGGGAGAAAGCTACACTCGCAGAGCTCAGGCGATGCTGAATTTCAGCGTCGATGTTGGCTTTTGTAGATAGATGGCTGCCGAGATAAGAAAAGTGGTCGACATTTTCTAGTGACACACCTTTAAGCTGGATTGATGGCACTGCGGAGGGATTGGTTCGAACTTGCTGGTAAAGCACTTTGGTTTTTTTAATGTTAATCGAGAGGCCGAGCTTTTCATATGCTTCTGCAAAGATGTTTAGGATAGTTTGAAGATCTTCCTCGGAGTGTGCACAGACTACGTTATCATCAGCATATTGAAGTTCTATAACAGAAGTTGTAATTACCTTATTTTTTGCTTTCAGCCTACTAAGATTAAAAAGCTTTCCATCTGTTCGATATATAATTTCTACACCAGTAGGAAGTTTCTCTTCAACAAGGTGTATAATCATAGCGATGAAGATAGCGAATAAGGTTGGAGCAATAACACATCCCTGTTTAACGCCGGATTCCACTTTAAATGGATCGCTTTGAAAGCCATTGTTATCCAGGATTGTTGTTGTCATGGAGTAGCCGCAAGATGTCCACAAATTTATCAGGGCATCCGATTTTCAGAAGGATGGTCCAGAGAGAAGTACGATTTACAGTATCAAAAGCTTTAGTCAGATCATATTGGCCCAATGAATGGAAGAAAAGTATCCCCCACACCCGAACTCGCTCTAGCAAGAAGGGCTGCGTTCACACAACATGTTTATCCATTACTAAATCAACGGGCTTTCTTGGTTCACACCATGTATCAAACCATGATGGGGTTGTGTTCATAAGTAAAGTAAAGGTTTTCCCCTGCACAGTCGTGTCTGACTCTAGAGGCCGGTGCTCATCTCCGTTTCTTAGCCGAAGAGCCAGCGTTGTCCGAAGACACTTCCGCAGTCATGTGGCCGGCATGACGCACACGGAACGCTGTTACCTACCCACAGAAGTTATTATTTGTAAGCCACCCAGAGTCACTTTTATAATGATATGGGCGGTGTATAAATTTAATAATAAAAAAGGTAAAGGTTCCCCCGCACAGTCGTATCCAACTCTAGGGGCCGGTGCTCATCTCTGTTTGTTAACCGAAGAGCTAGTGCTGTCTGAAGACGCTTCCGCGGTCATGTGGCCGGCATGACGCGCGCGGAACGCAGTTACCTACCCACCGAAGTGGTACCTATTAATCTACTTGCATTTGCATGCTTTCGAATTGCTAGGTTGGCAAGAGCTGGAGCTAGTGCGGGAGCTCACTCCGCACGCAGGGCTAGGGATTCGAACCTCCGAACTTGCAATCTTCCGATCCACAAGCCTGGTGTCTTAACCACCGAACCATTGCGCCCCCTTATTCATTATTATTATTCGTTATTATTTATTTATTTATTTATTTATTTATTTATTTATTTATTATGTAAGGGTTAGCTTAGCTTAACCACCGCCATTCTGCTTTTGGAAACTGCTTGCTGTTAGAAATTAGGTAAAAAGGCAAGAAGATTAGATACCGCTGGGCAAGGATTGTTTAACTTACCAGGAGACATGCAGATTGCCCCTGGAGGTCTCTAGGATGCTTACTGCTAGCAATGCAGATTCAGGAACCTCGCCCTGTTACTAGGAGGAGAGTTCACGATGCTTTCTTACTGGGCTTTGCAAACCATATATAAGTACTGAACTTGCGATGTGTGTGTGGATCTTCCCAGACATTTCACTGTCATGATGTCTGCTTTGATGCCACCCAGCTTTACTTGGCCAAATAAATGCTGTTACTTTAAATCTCCAAGCCTCGACTCAAGGATTGTTATTGGTAACTTCGGGAACTTGGGTAAAACAGTGTAAGCAGGGGCCATACAATTATTATTATTATTATTATTATTATTATTCAGATTTATCACTGCCCATCTCTACAGCAGTTATTATTATTATTATTCAGGACGGCCAGGCCAGCCAATAAAGGCAGCATATTGTACAGTGGATGGAGGAGTGGACATACAACCTGCTAAAAAAACCCACACATACAACCAAAGGTAACCCTAACCATGATGAGCACCTTTGGGAAGGCACCCCTTCCACTGCCTCCCAGCAGCACAGAAGAAGGAAGCTGCCTGCTTCCCCTCGGCTCTTCACCCAAGGGCCTCATCGGCCCCGGGCCCTTCCCGGGCTGGCTGGAGCCCTGAATGCCCCCCCCCCCCCGGAAGGAGCACAGGCAGCATCTTGCCTCGCCTCAGAAGAAAGCCCTGGGCCAGAGGGCAAGAGAGCCGCAGTGCCAGGTGCGAGTCCGGCTGGCTGGCTGGCTCCTGGGCTTTGGCTCGGATTTGGAAGCCCGCAGCCATCCGGACCAGGGGCGCAGGTCGGGAGAGATCAGCGGCGCTCTGGCCAGAGGATTTCACATCTAAATGACCCCAAGAGGTCACTGCAGATTCATGCAAATATAGATTTGGAGAAGCCCCTGGGCGCTATTTTGAATGGAAAAGCAGCCAGTGTGGAAAGGGTTCCACTCAAAGAAATGCCTCCAAGGGACAGCCTTTTATTTTTAAGAATCTTGCTAGGCTTGGCTTTGTCCTTTGGTGTGCAATGTGTCCTTTGTCCCTAAGCCTACTGGCAGCTGTGAGAAGAAAAGGGGGGGAAATACTAATTGGCTTGGTAGAAATGCTGAGCTCTTCTGCAAGGCTGCTCAGGAAGAGCCAGTGCTCCAAGGAGCAGTGCCAGACCTGCAGCCACCACCTCTGGACGGTCCTGCTCACCAGCATCGCTCTCCTCTCAGCCCTCCTCTTCCTCTTGTGCCTAAGCCAATTCCCAGAAGCCCTTGTGCAGCACCCTTGCGTGCAGCTGTTACCAAGCCTGAGCCGATGAAGACACTTGCCATCCAGGATGGCCAGCCCAGCCAATCAAGGCAGCATTTGGTACAGTGGATGGAGGAGTGGGTGAAGCCAACCCGTGCGCTCACATGGGGCTTGGCACCCACCCCCCAAAAGGAAAACAATTTTGCCATAATGCCTCAGAAGGGTTTCTACAGAAGATTGCCTTCAGACAAGCGGAGCCTGACATTGTCTCTGTTCTATACAGTTCAGATGTCACTTCTGAATTTTTAAAGGAACCCCAAAACTTTATTGATATGCTAGCCAAAAATGTCAAACTGAACAAAACAGTTGTTTTGGAGCCAAAATATTTCATTGACGACTTCAAGAAAAATGGAATAAAATAACAGAATTTAAAGGTTGGAAGTCC
The DNA here is from genome assembly GCA_023362775.1 of Charina bottae. NCBI lineage: Eukaryota > Metazoa > Chordata > Lepidosauria > Squamata > Charinaidae > Charina > Charina bottae. The sequence goes on along the minus strand of JALMGJ010000013.1, from coordinate 1,802,384 downwards.
TTTTGGAGAACCTCTAGTCCAACCCCCGCCCCAGTGCAGGAAGCTGTTGCTATAGCATTCCAGATAAATGGCCATCCAGCCTCCGTTTAAACACCTTCAGTGAAGGAGAGTCCACCACCTGCCAAGAAAGGAGGCGTCCCATTGTTGAATAGCTCATATCACTCGGAAATTCTTTGTGATGTCCACTCAAAATGTACTTCCTTGTAATTTAGTTTCCCCGTTTTTGCCCTTGTCCTCTGGAACAACACTGAACAATTCTCCCCCATCTACTGTACCTTGAAGACAGCTAGCATGTCTCCTCACAATCTTCTCTTCTCCGTGCTAATGCCTCCAATCATTCCTCCTAAGTTTTTCTTCCTGATCCTTTATCATCTTGGTTGCTCTCCTCTACACATGCTCATTTGCCCATCCTAAAATGTGATAGTCAAAACTGGATACTCTATTCTGACTGATGCAAAATTGAGAGGAACAATGACTATTCTTGCTCTTGACATTATACTTCTGGGGATGCAGCCTAGAACAGCATCTGCTTTTTTTATCTACATCACACCATTGGCTCATGTTCAGCTTGTGATCATCAAGATCCTTTTCGCATATACTCCTACCCGGTATGGTTCACACACATCCTACATCCTATACTCATGCCATTAATTTTTAGCCAAAATACAGAACTTTGCAAATTTATCTTGCTGGATTTTGACCAGTGTTCAAGCTTGTCAGTGAATACCATCATGTAAGGTGTTGTCATCTGCAAATTTTATGATTGTATTTTCTAACCCCTTATCCAAGTTATTTATAAGTATGTTGAATGGAGTCTTGCATTTAACCCTTCCTTGCAGCTTGACGCAAAGCCACTCACATACACTCATTGTGCAACATGGTTCCAATGGTAGCATAGTCCAGCTCACATTCTGCTTTCTACCCTACTAGGATCTCATGGAAACCTCTGCTGAATGCTTTGCTGAAATCCAGGTGGACTGTCCATTGCATTCCCAAGGTTAACTAAACTGATCACACAATCAAAAAGAGTAGGGTTGGCATGACTCATTATCCCATTTATCAAGGACATTTTATCAACCCATTTTCTGAATGGTCATAAGATCAACGGTTTAACAATCTGCTCTAGAGTTCTAACTGGAATCAGTGTCAAGATGACCGTTCAGTATTTATCTGGCTCTTCCTTTCTCCTTTTCTGAAGTTAGGAACAACATTTGTACGTCCTCCATAGATCACGGAAAGGGACTCCCGAGATGACAGCTACAAGCTCTTCCAAAACCCTTGGATGTAAAAGGTCTGATCCTGGAGACTTAAATCCATTCAGTGTAACCAACTGCTTCCTGACTATCTCTTTACTGATTTTAGGATGCTGCTCCCTCCTTGGGCCAATTGTTCTGTCCCGATCCACCTGGACTTCCTTCCCGTTTGGGGAGAAGACTGAAGCAAAATGGGGGTGGATGAGCTTTGCCCTCTCCCTGCCAAGAGCTTGCTCTCCCCCCAGGAAGCAGCAGTGACCTTCTTCAGAGCCCAAGGGGAACAGAGCCCTAATAAGCAACCACTGTCCACGGCATGTGCAACGGCAGCAGGCACCCACCCCACAGCCAGTCGGCGCCTCAGCCGAGCCTAGGTGCAACCGGATTCCACTGAAAAACGAGATGACGAAGCACCAGCAGCCCACAGAGCAGCTGGAAACCACAATGCCTTTCACTTTGCTGCTTCTCAGCATTCTTCATCACCCGTACAGACAGCATCAGTTTCAACTAACGGTCCCATTTGCATATCTACTGTGCCTTGAGCCAACTGTCCCTTCAGCCTGTCCTTGAAAAGAAACAATGAACTTACAGTATCTTGGAGAGTGAGAAACTCTGGAACAGGTCTGGAGTTCAGTTGCCCGTTGGCTGGGAGTCTGGGACCTTCTCATGAGAATAGGACACCCCACCTGTCCCCGGGGTGATCATGGGAATCGCTTCAGGGTTGAGGGAGGGGGAGGGGGGTCAGATCAGACCCTAAGCCTGAAATGAGCAAGCAGGTTGAGCTTGCGTGATCGCTTGTTCTGCTGCCCCCTTGGGCTGGATTCCTCGGGACTGGATTAAACTGAAAAACGTGTGTGTGTGTTGCTGCTCCATGAGTCTGAGAAGGAAAATTGGCTGGGGATTATATTAACGGACTTGGGGCAGAATGATATTCTCCCAGATGCTTGTGTCAGGTTTGTCTGGCCACAGCCACACAGAGTGTTTGCAGGCGATACAGAGGAGAAGAGGCGTGACCTCGGGCGCGGGCCCAGCAGGGATCCGGCTGGGGGGATGGGGAAATGGTCTCCATCAGGCCTGCTGGGAGTCTCCATGAAGCAGCTCCCTAAACTGATGTGGACGGGAAGGCGGAGTTGCTGGGCTACGCAGTTCCACCTCACAAGCACCACGGCTCAATATTCTCCCCACACGGGAACTGGCATGTGGCGTTGGCACCCCCTATGCCAAGTGCTTTGCACAATGCTAACATTCAGGTAGACGGGGGATGGGCACCCATATCCAGGACGTGCCCTTTTTTGTCATCCCCCAAATGACGAATCCCTCCAGGATTGCCAAGTATCATGTTCTGACTTTCGATGTTACTTTATTTCATACATGCTGCGTGTGATCCTTAGTAGCAAGAAAAAAGTGCAAAAATAGTGCAACGCAGTGCAATGAAGCCCAAGGAACCTAAGCCTTCTGGAGTCCTGTAGTATTCCAGACCTGGCTTGGAGCATTCAGACACACTCTGCAGACCCAGCCTGCCTCCACTTAGGAGGGTGAATGACAAGAGGCTGAAGCCCGGTCCTAGAAAAGGCTGCTGGTTGCAGACTAAACAGATGTGGCTTTAGTGAGATACGGTATGAAGGTGGGCGCCACACTGCTGGCGGACCTGGCCAAGTCCTGCCCATACATCTCATCTCTGCACTGACTGGCTACTGGAAGACCCTGCTTAAATTAACTTCTTTCCAAATTCTCTTGTTTGATCTCCACTCCTTAGTTTTGAAGTCTGCCTTGAGTTTGCATTCAGCTTTTTTGGAAACTGGAGTGGTATCTGCTTCACTCTGTCGTTATATTTTTCTCTGAAGACCCTGTTCCTGAGATCCTGAATAGACAATAGGCACATATGGCCAACTTGTGGACTTGCTACCTGCTGTCCCATGTCTAAATTATGTACTGCCAAGCTCATAGGCAGACTACTCACTCCTGCTGTCAAAGTCACAAAAAGGGTGCCCACCCACAATGTGGAGGCTGTCCTGTTGGGAGCACTCAGGAATTCACAATGCCCATGGCTACCATCCAGATAATACTAACCCGAGTAAGTGGACACATTTGGATCTGTATTTTTGTTCTCCTTTTATTTGTTTTCATTGTATGCGGATGAGATGTTAATGAACTGGCTTTGGAGGGATAGCATCTTACAGGCAGCCTGCTGCTTGCAAAATTCATAAAGGATAACTCAATATCACAAGGGAGAAACAAACATGGAATGTTTCCTTTAGTGTGGTTTGTAAAAGGATAATCTACAGTTTGTTTACAAAGGATTTCTCTTGTCTTCCCCTAAATAAGACAGGCCTCTATAAAAAGTATTTAATGTACTGAGAGTCCAACATTCCCTGACTCATAATAGCTGTAAACAGACCTCTATAAAGCATCGTTCTGTGACAGCATCAAGTGATCATTCATGTTATCTGCCATGAATACAAGGAGAGCGTGGAGGGAAGAGCCTCTTTTGTCTTCCAACCATTCCATCCATCATCCTTCTGAGGTGCCTGTGCAGGGTGAGAGACAGGCCCTTCCTAACATTTTACACAACTAATTCCTATAATTTATGAGGCAACAGAAATGACAGTTTCAAGTCCACAAGGCTCATTTGTTGACTTTACCCATCCATCAAGAAATTACGTCCTACATACTGACCAAGACAGACTCCCTACCTACATACACTGGAGAGTATTGGAATGCCAAAAAGTCTGTAGTGCCACAGAACTCCCAAACGTTTTTCACGTATAATTCAAAAATAGCTAAAGGAAGTTGTTACACTTCCTTTACCTGTACAATAAGATTTGTCAGGTGTTACCCTTAACAAGCTTTCTTCCATCCTTGCTCTCAGTCTCCCATTCCAAGATACTGTAGATGTGTTTGCCATTGTGACTAGCTGGCCCTTCAGCCTCTTTGCCTGCCCAGTTTAATGCTGTCTGACCACCCTTAAAGGCAGAAAAGCTCTGGCATTCAATCAGATGCAAGGCTCACCTAGTCCCATATGTTGTTTGCACAGCAACCAGCCAGATTCTTCAGGGAAACTGACAATCGGGGCATGAATACAAACACAGTTCAACTGAATATTCTGAGTTCACACAAAATGCTGAACTATAAACTAACCACACAGGCTGGGATAAAAGGTGGTCATCATACATGTGCTGCCAGGTTCACCTTAAAGGACTCTCCTTGCACAGCACAAACATTGGATGTTGCACAGCAAAGAATAAAGTCTTTCTGTAATGTTTCTAAGTCAAAAGCTCATTCCTAATATGCCACATAGCACTGAAGACCACAGCCATGGCCTTTTCTTTTTCTTTTTTTGCACTTGCACCCAGTGTCGATGAAGGTTCTCAGTCATCCAGGTGGAATTGTCTGTAGCTTGAATCATGTCAACTGGATTTCTATTTTCTCAGTGGAAACGTTTCGCTCCTTATCCAGGAAGCTTCTTCAGTCTGAGCAAAGTTTGTAAGGGAATCCTTAAATATGTTTATATTTAAATACAGCTCTGAAGGCCTGTGGATATCCAAATTGGGCCTTCACTAAATCTAAGTCTACCAGACCTAAAACAGCGACAGACAGGGCTGAGACTCAGAGTAAATGGAAGAACCTGGTCATTCCTTACATGGCTGGCATGTCTGAAAAGATAAAAAGGATATTTGGCAAACACCACATACCTGTATATTTCAAACCCACCAACACACTGAGACAGAGGCTTGTACACCCCAAAGATCAAACTCCAAAACACAAGAAAAGCAATGTAGTGTATGCAATCCAGTGCAGTGAGGAGTGCTGTGAGCTCTACATTGGAGAAACCAAACAACCTTTGTAAAGGAGGATGGCCCAACACAGGAGGAGCAACACCACAGGACCAGAGTCAGCAGTTTACCTTCATCTAAAGGAAAAAGGACACTCATTTGAGGACATTAATGTTCACATTTTAGACAGGGAAGATAAGTGGTTTGAAAGAGGGGTCAAGGAATCCATTTATGCCAACTTGGAAAATCCTTCTTTGAATAGAGGTGGGGGCCTCAGGCACAATCTTTCCCCTATTTTCCTTCCTGCTTTGTCTTCTGTGCCTAGGAAGATTAAGACCATTTCGCAATCTCAACAACAGCAAGGTAATCTTAATGATCCTCCTTTGGATGATAAAGGGACTTAGAAATAAACATCTCAAAAAATAACCATGACCTAGCCCCAAGTGCAAGGTCACACAGCCACCCTAGAAACATATTTAAGGATTCCCTTACAAACTTTGCTCAGACTGAAGAAGCTTCTTGGATAAGGAGCGAAACGTTTCCACTGAGAAAATAGAAATCTAGTTGACATGATTCAAGCTACAGACTTGCACCCAGTGTTTCAATTCTTCTCTAGCTATAGAAATTCCAGGGCATACAGTACAAAATCAAGTTCCTTAGGAGAAAGAAGCCTAGAGAGTAATTCCATTGTGGAGTCCTTGGTGCTCTCTGAGCCTTGATGTTTTCTTGCAGACGTTTCATTGCCAGACTAGGCAACATCTTCAGTGTGAAAAGGGAGTGGGACTTGCTCTCTGTTTATATACCATGGCTTGTCCTGCTTGTGTTGGTGGAGGTGTTGTTCTCTACTTAGGAGTTCCTTGATTGGGCTGCTGTTTGCTTGGTTGATTGACTGAGTTAATAGTTCCTTGATTAGGGTATAATGTGCTGTTTGATTGTTCCTCTGGTGCTAATCCTGGTGTTAATTTTATTTATTTATTTATTTAATTTATATTACCGCCCATCTTCCCCCAAAGGGGGAACTCTGGGCGGTTTACAGTAAAACCGGAGTTAAAATACAAAACAGATCCCAATGGAAATGCAATAAATATACAATATCAGTATAATTATTAAAAGATATAAATAGAATAGAATAAAATAAAATCTAGATGGCTACAGTTTTTCCTCAAATCCTGAGTGCAAGGGCCATTCTCTTTGCATATCTGGGTGATGATTGCTGGCAAGGAGGTGTTCTGGTCTTCTGGCTTTTCTATTGTCTCTTATGAAATAATGGACAGTAATTCCATTATTTGAAAGGTAATGAACAGATACAAAGCTCTAATTACTGTGGGAAATCCACAGTGACCATCCCTCTGACTTCCATCAAGTTTAGCTAAAGCCTTGCAAGGATAATAGCTGAGGTGGCATCATAAATGTGAAAAGGCAAACTTCTCTGCTCCTCTTACCTCATAATTCAAGCCCTCAACAATTATGTATTTATTTACACCATTTGCTAGGTATCTGGAGGATAAAATCACTCTTGCTTGTTCAGAACTGGAAGGTGGTTGAGCAAGTCTCAAAGATAACAGAGGCTGGGACTTATCTGGGAGAAGTTTGAGCCTATTGGTCCTAAGGAAGTAAACACGGTTCTCTGCAACATCAGCTCTGCCAACGAAGGTTCAGATCCCTGCTGTTCTGCTTGGATGAAGGGGCGGTGCCATCTGTCTCATAGGAGATAGTGATGCACCCTGTCCTCAAGAGGCCATGCTCAACCCAGCTATTTTACAGTATATAACTCTCAACCAATCTCCAATCTCAGTTCTCAACTTTTGTTGAAAAGGTGGTAAGCCTGAAGTTGCAGAAAGATCTCAATGAAGCAAACCCTTTTTCAGTCAGGTTTCAAGCCAATATGGAACTGAGACCACTGACTGCTCTTAAGAATGACCTATGGTGGGACCAAGTTAGAAGGAATGTCACCCTGTTGTTACTGTTAGGTTTCCCAACTGTCTTCAGTTCAGTTGGGCTACAGGAACTCTGAGGTTCTTTCCAAACTTTACACTGTATGACTCTGTCATCCTTCTGCACGAGGGACCCTGACACAGCTGCTTTCTGCCACCAAGAATTCCTTATGCAATCTTTCCAGGTGAATTTCCTTCTCTTCCCCACATTTAACTTGAAAAGCGTAAATGAATTAAATACTTGTGAGGGATGTTTAATGAGGATAAACAACTGACCCAGCTGAGCGAGATGGGACTTCATCTCCATGTGAAGGCTGGTCACCAAGCGTGATGCTCCCATCTGCCACTAGGGGTCAGGCTGGAAGAGGCGGGATGCTGTGGCTAGTCAGGAGCAAGCCCAGGATCTCCAGCAGAGGATGCTGCTGCGGAGGAAGAGTGGCGGTGCTGCACATTGCAAGGTGGCTCCAGCCTCGTAGAGATGGAAACCTGCAACCAGCGCCTCTCCATTATGAAACCAACACACTGGAAGACAGGGAGGCTCTGGGACGCCCCAAGACCTTCTGAGCACTTCTTACCATTCTTTTGACTGCATGGAACTTCTACCGCAGCTGGAAAAGTGGAACTCCAAAGTAGAGGGTTTACTGCAAGAGCGTAATGCAGCCATAAAACTAAGCTATAAAGTTAAATAATTTACCATAAATATCTAAAAGCTCTCAAATTATGCTCTACGTTAAGCTTCCAAGACTCCAATGGTCTCTGCATTCAGCCTGCCACAGATGGCAGCAGAGCCAGACAAGAGAGGCCTTGATAAGGCTCCAGGGCTGTAATTACTTGCGGCGCAGCTGCAGCTTTTTCTGACGCCTCTTCAGTTAGGCAAAGACACAGCGAGAGATGTACGCACTTTTGGAAGAGGAGGGATTTTCACCAGTTGGACAAGGCATTTCAAGCGGAAAGCAAGGGGTAGGAGAATTCTGGCAGCTCCTAAACCTGGGCAGCACGACCTGCAGGCCCAAATGAACTGCGAACTTCCAGGGCTAATTAAAAATAAACCCGGCCTGGCTGTGTCCAGCAAGGCACTCTCAATCCCATTATGCCGCTGCTGTTCTAGCTGTCAATGCTCGCAGCAGTGCAACAAGGCCTCTGCCCAAACGGTTTCGGTGAAGAGTTTGATGGCGAAGCATCCACAGCGTCGCCCCACCCCAGCAGGAGCGGGTGGACCCAAAGGGCTCAGGATGCCCCCCTTGACCTATAAACTCATCTTGCCTTTACTTGTCCCAAGACAAATTCCGATGTTTCTACCACCACCCTGTTGCTGAGTCTTCTTGTTGTATTGGTATTATAATTTCATCACCCACCTTGTTATCTTTTTGCATAAAGGAAAAAGGTTGTGATTTGCAGAGAGCCTCATTGAGATAGCCAAAGCAAATTAATGCCTCCCTACGGAGCAAGGGCTCCAATGATGTCTGCTGTGGGCTGCTTCATGGGCCCTCCCCAGAACCCCTCTGGTTGTGCAGGATCACAGCAATGCATCTCTGAAAATGGGTAAGACTAATTTCTGGGCAAATTGTCCCTCTCTGTTCTCCATTCTCCAGGAAATTCATTCTTCTCTTTTGAAAGTAGCAAAGGAGCTGGAACCAGCCGCCACACATCCCACTTCTAGAATGAAGATCATTTCTTTTTCAAGGGTGAGAGGACGCCCCCTTGGACATCCATCTTTCTGCTCTATGTCCTTTTGCTTAGACAGGCCATTAGGCATTAGGGAAAAGTTTACAACCAGAACGTTTCTTAGGGGTTTTTTATCCCACCTTTATTATTTTTATAAATAACTCAAGGTGGGGAACATGCCTAGTACTCCTTCCTCCTCCTATTTTCCCCACAACAGCAACCCTGAGAGGTGGGCTGGGCTGAGAGAGAGGGACCGCCCCAAGGCCACCCAGCTGCTTTCATGCCCAAGGCGGGACTAGAACTCACCACCTCCTGGTTTCTAGCCTGGGGCCTTCACCACTAGACCAAGCTAGCTCTTTTCTTAATTAAGTGAATCAAATAAGGATTTAATTGGAATGTAATAGATGCAATGACATGTTCTAAAATGGGATTATTAAGCACACATTTAAAGCAAATATTTTATGGTTGTGTATCTTGTATATAAAAGCTTTGCAATCATAACAAAAAGCTTTAGAAGGAAGGATCAAAGGCACTTGTGTAACCTGAAGGTGAGCAAGTTTTCACAGAAGAAACCCCTAGTCCAGCCCCTGCAGCCCCGGCCTCATGAGAAAAGTGAAGTGGCGAGTCCCGTTGTTCTCTGGAAGGGCAGATTTAATGAATCTGCATTTATGTACGTGCTGCTGCTAAGAACTGGAGTCCTTCTTTGAACGACAGAAATTTGTACAGAAGGGCAGAAATCAGTGGTAAGGGCCAAGTTGGCTGCCTCTTTAGTTGCCACTGAAAACAGGACAAGAAGGTCCTAATTTCCATCCCATTCCATTACTCACACCTGACCCATTCCCAGAACAGGGCTGGGAGCCCTGGGAGTGATAATTCAGCCACATTCGAGGAGTCACCGGCTCCTCTCCTTTAGGGTTCCTCTCACTGGCACTGCCCCTTCTTGGTCTGTCTGTCTTTTTATTGCTTACTGATGGTGCAGTTGCTGCTCCTGAGATCCTCACTTTCCCCCAGCTTTTATAATTTTTCCAAGCTAGTCAACAGTAGGCTGACCATATTTCCTTGAGACAAAAATGGGACATTGGGATGGCAAAAATGGGACGGGGTTAACCTTACATAATATTCCGTATTCATGAAAAAGTAAGATGATAAAAAAAGTTTTAAAGAGTTTTTAAGATCCATTTGCTGGTCCTTAAGCAGATTACTGTATATATAAAAATATTTTTGTTTTCATTAAAATGAAGAAGTTTTATTACATGAACATATTGAGCTAACAATTATTCTTAAGTGACAGAACTCATACAAAAATTTAGGTAGATGTAGAGCGGGACTGTATTTGACAGGAGGCGAATGGGGAAAGCACAGCTCACGGGCTTTGTGACATCATGGATCGCAGGAAGGAGGGGAGGGGGGAGAGAAGAGAGGCAGGGAAGGGAGGATTCAAAAACTCCACGCCCGGCGAGACTTCTCTTCCTTCTGCCTTCCCTCCTCCTCCTGCTGCTTTTTTTTTCTCCCTCTTTCTCTCTCTCCCACAATCCCAAACAAAAGACTCTCTCTTGCCGAGCTGGAGAAATAATCAGTTTCACTCTTGAAAAAAAGGGGGCAGGATCACATCCCGAATGCATTTTAATAAAACAAACAGAGAGCAGAGAGCGACCAGCTAAGAGCAGAGCAGAGGCAGTGGCAAAGATCTCTCTCCCCGTCTCCCTCAATCAAGCACTTTTTAAATGATAATTGCATGGCTGAATCAATCTTGCCATGCCTGACATTTTCCTATTTTTTAAAAAAAAAAAACGGGACAAAATTGACATTTATATTAAAATGACGGGACGCTTGGGAAATGTGAAAAAAAAAAGGTACTGTCCTGCCTAAAACAGTACGTATGGTCAGCCTAGTCAACAGAGAAGTCTAGGTTTCACAGTTTCACTCTGGGAATTGTCCAGAATAGGCTGTTTTTCTGAATCAGGATCCAACCCAAAACTTATGCTCAGGAGTCTTTCCCTACATGAGATACTCAACTATAATCCCTCCAGAACAGCTTCAGAGACAAAGGAACATGTTGGATTATATCAACACACTTTACATGGGGCTGTCCTTGAAGAGCATTTGGAAGCTTCAGCTGGTCTAGAATGCAGCAACGTGTGTAGTTTTGGGCACAGTGCAGTACACCCATGTAACACCACTGCTCTGTGAGCTGCACTGGCTCCCTGAGGGCTTGTGGGTGCAATTCAAGGGGCTATGTGTCACCCTTAAAGTCCTACATGGCATCGGACTAGGTTACTTGAAGGACTGTCTCTCCCCACGAGTGGGCATGCTCATGCTTCAGGTACCATCGATAAAACAAGGTCATCTGGCAGGTCCCCAGAAACACGCCTTCTCTGTTATGGCACTTGCCCTCTGGAACAGCCTCAGCCCCTACTTTATTGGCCTTTCACAAGGCTGTGAAGATCTGGCTCTTCCCCCAGGCACCGGGGTCAGGACATTGGTACGGGAGTCCTGGCATGGGTGCGTGTGTGTGTCTAGGGGTTTTGTGTTTTTATTGTTAGAGATCGGGTTTCAACCAAGCACAACTCACACACAGACAGCCTCTGCTGTAACCTGATCTCACTTGCTGTGTGTGGGAGGGGCTGAATCCTGGTTTCCTGTTCCCTTCTCTCTCTTTCTGCTCGAATCTCCTACCAAGGAGCATGGCTGCCATGGCTGCTGCCTCACGTTGATCATACTTCCATCCAGGTGGGCCACATTGGAAGCATGTGGTTCACGTCAGAACCTTCTTGCTCGCAAGGAACTGTGAGTTACAATAAATTTGTAAACTCTTTTTTATGTAACTTTACATTAATGTGTGAAGTGTGTTTATTTTGTGTTTTGAACTGATTAAGCCTTGTGCAAGTTTATGGGAACGCTTCTACTCTGCTATATACTAATAAGAAGCTGCGTAGAGTTCTGGCACTAACATCCCAGAATTCCTACATTTATTGAGCCTTAATTCAGTTTTGTTTGTTTGTTTGTTTAAATGAGATTCTCTGTTTTTATTTTGTTCATCATCCAGTTTCTTGGATAGATAGGTGGCCATTTAAATAGGATAAATAAATAAAATGTCTTCTGGATTAGTGCTTTGAAAGTGTGTATGATGACCAGTCAAAGAGTTCATACAACCTGTTCTCATCTCTCTTGACTGGCAGCCTCATTGGGGGGCTCGGAGCACTTAGGGAGCCCCCTGTTTTCTGATCACTTTAACCAGAGACTGGGATTCAAGCTGAAAATGCCTGTGCTCCCCCACTGAGCTACGGCACCTCCTGTGTAGCAAACAGGAGGAGGAGGAGGAGGCTGCCTTGTCTTCTCTTGCAGGGAAGAACCTCGGGAGAGAGAATTCTACCAGAAAAAAAATTAGGGGCTGTCAACAGTTTATACATACAGTAGTTATTCTAAACCAAACTGCATTGCTGCGGTTAAGCAGAAGGCCTCGGGCCAAACAATCTGAACTATGCGGCAGCTTTCCAGATTCCAGCAAGTAGCCAAACTCTCGCCAGAGCCTGAGGTGAGCTTTGGAGAAACGTTGCAAAACGTTCCCTCCAGCAGCTTTTGATTTCAGCCCATCTGCTGGATGGTCTGATTTGGGGGGAGAAGTTATCCAGCTATAGAACTAAATGCAACCGAAGGAGAAATTTGTGGGGAAATTGGCACTATGCATTTTAGTATCTCTTTTTTTTGGGTGGAAGATCTGGTGAATATTTTGCACCCAGGAGAAATCTGACCCCTGAGAGAGAAAGCTTTTACCAAAGGACCCCGAAGCCAGGGGAATGCTGATGCAGTTACAAAGAGGCTACCTGAGAAAGCAAGCAGAACTGACAGATGGGTGATGGATAAGATGCTATTCCGAAAGATGTAGATGGAATCAGGTTTAACCTGAGAAAGGGCCCGGCAGATGACAAGGCCTTCTGAATCATCAAGAGCCAAGGCCAGGTCCAAAGAACCCTAATGCAGGTTGCTAAAATGCATACACGTTCTAGGGAGGTAAAACAGGCAGAGTGACCAGCCAGACCAGCTTTGCTCCCTGATCAAGGCCAACTTGGACCAGTACCTCCAAAGAACTCTTGATGTATTTGCTGGGAAAGGAGCAGCACGGAAGGGAGAAGGTTCTGCTGAGTCCTTGTGCATCTCCTTCACCACCACAGGAACTTCTAGAGCCCTTTAGCTGTAGTCATTGGCGATCACTCGTAGCCGAGTAAGATTGTCTTCCAAAGGTAAAATTTTAACGGTGAATCCGTATGTGGCTATAAAGGCCAATTCTGGATCCGCACAACCTCCCACAATGAGGGCATAGGTTTCCGGGTGGGAGACGGTCATGATGAGGGTTTGCCTGACGTGCCTTCCTTTTAGCTCTCTTCTCCTTTTCGCCCTGTACTCGTGCTTCTTCAAAGTCCATAGCGCCATTAATAAAGGCTGACCTCCAATTGAAACGCTCATGAGTTAGGGCTTCCCAGTTCTCAATGCTGATATTACATTTTTTTAAATTAGCTTTGAGAGTATCTTTGAATCTCTTTTGCTGTCCACCAATATTCCGTTTTCCATTCTTAAGTTGGGAGTAAAGTAGCTGCTTTGGAAGACGATGGTCAGGCATTCGAACAACATGACCAGTCCAGCGAAGTTGATGTTGGATGATCATTGTTTCAATGCTGGTGGTTTTCGCTTCTTCTAATACGCTAACATTAGTCCGCCTATCTTCCCAAGTAATTTGCAGAATTTTTCGGAGGCAGCGTTGATGGAATCTTTCAAGAAGTTGGAGGTGGCGTTTGTAGAGGGTCCATGTTTCACAGGCGTACAGAAGGGTTGGTAGTACAATGGCTTTGTAAACAAGCATTTTGGTCTCCCTGCGAATGTCCCGATCCTCAAACACTCTACGCTTCATTCGGGAGAAAGCTACACTCGCAGAGCTCAGGCGATGCTGAATTTCAGCGTCGATGTCGGCTTTTGTTGATAGATGGCTGCCGAGATAAGAAAAGTGGTCGACATTTTCTAGTGACACACCTTTAAGCTGGATTGATGGCGCTGCAGAGGGATTGGTTCGAACTTGCTGGTAAAGCACTTTGGTTTTTTTAATGTTAATCGAGAGGCCGAGCTTTTCATATGCTTCTGCAAAGATGTTTAGGATAGTTTGAAGATCTTCCTCGGAGTGTGCACAGACTACGTTATCATCAGCATATTGAAGTTCTATAACAGAAGTTGCAATTACCTTATTTTTTGCTTTCAGCCTACTAAGATTAAAAAGCTTTCCATCTGTTCGATATATAATTTCTACACCAGTAGGAAGTTTCTCTTCAACAAGGTGCATAATCATAGCGATGAAGATAGCGAATAAGGTTGGAGCAATAACACATCCCTGTTTAACGCCGGATTCCACTTTAAATGGATCGCTTTGAGAGCCATTGTTATTCAGGATTGTTGCCATCATGTCGTCATGGAGTAACCGCAAGATGTTCACAAATTTATCAGGGCATCCGATTTTCAGAAGGATGGTCCAGAGAGCAGTACGATTTACAGTATCAAAAGCTTTAGTCAGATCAATAAACGCCATGTACAGAGGGCGGTTTTGCTCCTTGCATTTTTCTTGAAGCTGTCGTGCAGTGAAGATCATATCCACTGTTCCCCTGGAAGGGCGGAAGCCATTTTGCGTTTCATTTTCATTTCATTTTGCGTTTCATTTTAGCTGTAGGGTAGATGATTGTCTGAAGGTTTGCTATCTGGGACTTCTATTGTTCTCCCATTGTTCCAAATGGAAATGACTGCAGCCCTGCAACTGCTGGAGGACATTCTGTTATTCAGGATCTCTTAGTTTATAACCTGAGGATAATCAGGAACAGAAACTGTCTGAAATGCTCACAACCATAAGGGCCACAAAATCTAAAATGTCATAAAAGCAAATGCCTTCCACACCTATCTTGGACACCACAGAAATGGACATGGGGTGAGCCCAGATCCAAAGAAAGCTGAAGACGTTTTAACCTTCTAGATTTTATTTATGTATGTATTTACTGGGGGTTCTTTGTTGCTCCAATGCTGGGGACTCTGAGCGGTTTTCAAACAGGGTTAAAATTAATAACAAACACGAGAAACCACAGTTTTGGGGTCTTATTCCCAATGCCTTCATGGAGAGTAAGGAGGAAGTGGTATGGATATAAGGGGACAGGGGAGGCTGTTCCAGATTTTATTCAGATTGTGTGACTCCAACATCATCGTTAGAGAATGCACGCTTCCTGAGTCCCACAAGATGGCGCTGACCCGGAGTTTACCGACCCCGCCTGATCCTGATGGAGAGGGACCATCCCTCAAACCTCTCGGCCCTGTGCCCTGAAGTGCTCTGTAGCTGACAACCAGCACCCAGAAGCCCACTGGTAACCGGCACAACCAGCAGTGGTGCAACATGGGCATCACCATGAATTGTTCTTCAGAAAGCAACAATCCCTCTCCACCAAGCGAGATGAAATTGCCATGACTGTCCACACACTGACTAGGATGGTGAACGTATGAGGGGCGGGGCTTAGTGTCACGAGACAGCAAGCAAAGCACCTCTCTGTAGTGAGCCAGTGCTACACTTCCAAGTCGAGAGGGGCCCTGTGCTTCTCCTTGCTCGGGAACAGCTGCTTCTGTGCCCTGTTTCACTGGCAGAATGACATTCCTCCCCAGGCAGAGGTGTCTGCGACCCCCACAACATTAGGGATGAGCAAGGGTCTCTTAAAAAAATGAGAGCAGAGCAGTGGCTGCACAATTTCACTCGTATTTCAGCTTCCAGAACAATTAGAGATTTGCTCCTGTTAAAATGAAAGGTGAAAATCTAAGACGTATGATTTATTATCAGTCTTCTCTACAAAGAAAATCTGTTCTAGCATGAAATTACAGGTGGTGCTCAGTTAATGATGGTAATTAGGACCGGAATTTCCGTCGCTAAGCAAGGTGGTCATAAAACACAATGTCACGTGACCGCATCGCTGAGTGATGGCAATCCTGGCACTCCGCATTGCCATCACTAAGCGAGGATCGCGGGTTGTTAAGCAAGTCCCAGATGGGTCACAAGCAGGCCAGCAGGCAGGTTAGTGGCTTCCGCTGGGTGGGGGAGGTTGTGTGGGTGGCTGGCGTGGCACAAGCGCAGCAGGGCCGGGGGTGGCTGCTGCCAGGCAGGGGAGAGTGCAGGCGACTTACTGGAGTGACTTACAACCTTCCCATTGACTTTGCTCGTGGGAAGTCAGCAAGGAAGGTCACAAATAGTGATCATGTGAATGGGGGACACTGCAACCATCATAAGTGCAAGCCAGTTGCCAAGCACCCAGATTGCAATCACGTGACCATGGGGGCGCTGTGATGGCCAGAACTTTGAGGACCGGTTGTTAAGTACCACTTGTTCAGAAGCGTCATAACTTCAAATGGTTGCTGAACAAGTGGTCGTTAAACGAGGACTACTAGTAAGAGCAGTAGGTCAAAGGGGTCATGGGGATGAAGAATCATAGAATCAAATTTGCAGGACTTGCAAAGGACAATTAATAGATTTATATGGAGTGGGGGGGAAATGAAGAGTAAGATTTAAAATTCAGAAAAAATCTGGATGAGGGAGGAGATTCCAGCAGACTTTAGGGATCCCATAATTATCACTCTCTTTTAAAAGGGTGATAGAACAGACTGTGGAAAGTATCTCCCTTCTAGCTACGGCAGGCAAAATCCTCGCAAGCATCCTCGCAAACCGTCTCCTATCTATATCAGAAGACATCCTCCCTGAAACGCAAAATGGCTTCCGCCCTTCCAGGGGAACAATGGATATAATCTTCACTGCACGACAGCTTCAAGAAAAATGCAAGGAGCAAAACCGCCCTCTGTACATGGCGTTTATTGATCTGACTAAAGCTTTTGATACTGTAAATCGTACTGCTCTCTGGACCATCCTTCTGAAAATCAGATGCCCTGATAAATTTGTGAACATCTTGCGGCTACTCCATGATGACATGATGGCAACAATCCTGAATAACAATGGCTCTCAAAGCGATCCATTTAAAGTGGAATCCAGCGTTAAACAGGGATGTGTTATTGCTCCAACCTTATTCGCTATCTTCATCGCTATGATTATACACCTTGTTGAAGAGAAACTTCCTACTGGTGTAGAAATTATATATCGAACAGATGGAAAGCTTTTTAATCTTAGTAGGCTGAAAGCAAAAAATAAGGTAATTACAACTTCTGTTATAGAACTTCAATATGCTGATGATAACGTAGTCTGCGCACACTCCAAGGAAGATCTTCAAACTATCCTAAACATTGTATAGTCGAAGGCTTTCACGGCTGGAATCCGATGGTTGTTGTGGGTTTTCCGGGCTGTGTGGCCGTGTTGTGGGAGTTTTGGTTCCTAACGTTTCGCCAGTCGCTGTGGCTGCCATCTTCAGAAGACAGGAGCACAGCTAGAAGATTCTGTCTGTGCCCAAGTGGAGGGTGTGTGTTCCTGCTGGTGTTACAGCTGACAGCAGGAACACACACCCTCCACTTGGGCACAGACAGAATCTTCTAGCTGTGCTCCTGTCCTCTGAAGATGCCAGCCACAGCGACTGGCGAAACGTTAGGAACCAAAACTGCCACAACACGGCCACACAGCCCGGAAAACCCACAACAACTATCCTAAACATCTTTGCAGAAGCATATGAAAAGCTCGGCCTCTCGATTAATATAAAAAAACCAAAGTGCTTTACCAGCAAGTTCGAACCAATCCCTCTGCAGCGCCATCAATCCAGCTTAAACGTTTGTTACTAGAAAATGTCAACCACTTTTCTTATCTTGGCAGCCATCTATCTACAAAAGCCGACATCGACGCTGAAATTCAGCATCGCCTGAGCTCTGCGAGTGTAGCTTTCTCCCGAATGAAGCGTAGAGTGTTTGAGGATTGGGACATTTGCAGGGAGACCAAAATGCTTGTTTACAAAGCCATTGTACTACCAACCCTTCTGTACGCCTGTGAAACATGGACCCTCTACAAACGCCACCTCCAACTTCTTGAAAGATTCCATCAAGGCTGCCTCCAAAAAATTCTGCAAATTACTTGGGAAGATAGGCGGACTAATGTTAGCATATTAGAAGAAGCGAAAACCACCAGCATTGAAACAATGATCATCCAACATCAACTTCGCTGGACCGGTCATGTTGTTCGAATGCCTGACCATTGTCTTCCAAAGCAGCTACTTTACTCCCAACTTAAGAATGGAAAACGGAATATTGGTGGACAGCAAAAAAGATTCAAAGATACTCTCAAAGCTAATTTTAAAAAATGTAATTATCAGCATTGAGAACTGGGAAGCCCTAACTCATGAGCGTTTCAATTGGAGGTCAGCCTTTATTAAAGGCGCTACGGACTTTGAAGAAGCACGAGTACAGGGAGAAAGGGAGAAACGAGCTAAGAGGAAGGCACGTCAAGCAAACCCTCATCGTGACCATCTTCCACCTGGAAACCTATGCCCTCATTGTGGGAGGTTGTGCGGATCCAGAATTGGCCTTTACAGCCACTTACGGATCTACTGTTAAGATTTTACCCCTGGAAGACAATCTTACTTGGCTACAAGTGATCACCAAGAAGAAGAAGAAGGAGTGGGGGGAAAACGAAGAGTAAGATACAAAATTGTATAAGACTTAAAAGAAAGAGATGGACTAGCATTTCCTAATCATAGACTGCATTACAAATTTCCAAACAGTAGAATATCAATTAAAGAAGGAGCAGGCCTACCTACTTCATAGGCAGCTATGGTATAAAGAAACACAAGAAGAAAAGAATCTGGACATATTATAAGACAAAATTTGTTAAGACTCTGAAATCTTTAAAAAACTAGGATAAGTCTGGTGACCTTACCATCAAATGCTTTTTACTCTAAGGACGACTACAGTAAGAAAGTTATAATTATCTATGCCAATATGATATCTTCAGATTGAGGAAACAGATTAAAAACACAACAAGAATTGCTCCATGAAGGAAGGAACTTAAGTGATCTTTAAAAATAAGAAGGGACCTTGAGAAAGCTGACAGAATTAGAAACACTTTATAAAACTAAGATCATATGTTAGGCCATATATATAAAGTGTTACTGAAATACAATACAAAGATAGAACAAATAAAAAGTTGCATGACTAAATGGGTGCAAAATTTCAAAGAAGTAATCGTAGTGGATCAATGGGAAAAGTTAAGGGGGAAAAAATCAATAAAATTTACTCCAAGCTGTAATTTAAGGGAAAACTAGTATTTTTATAGATGTTTTATAGATACTCCAATGATGTTTGTCAAGGTGGACAAATCATATAACAATAAATGCTAAAAATGCCATAACAAAGAAGGAACTTTCTTTCATATGTGGTGGTCATAAAAAAAATTCAAAAGTACTGAAAAGAAATATATCAAAACATTCAGGGAATTTTGAAAATAACATTTGAATTGAAACCAAATTAGGCATGATTCCAGAGAGCATAGAGTAAATGAAAAGTACAGGTAGTCCTCACTTAACTTGGGGCTGGAATTTCCATCGCCAAGTGATGTGGTCGCAAAGCATGACGTCCTGTGACAGCACCGCTTAGTGCCCCATTGCCATCGTTAAGTGAGGATTGTGGGTCGTTAAGCGAGGCCTCTTTGCAACTTTCTGCCAGCTTCCAACAAGCAAAGTCGACGGGGAAGCCGGCAGGAAGTCACGAGTCCCGGGTGGCTCGCAAGCAGGCCAGCAGGTGGGCTGCAGCCCAGTGC
The DNA here is from genome assembly GCA_023362775.1 of Charina bottae. Taxonomy (NCBI): domain Eukaryota; kingdom Metazoa; phylum Chordata; class Lepidosauria; order Squamata; family Charinaidae; genus Charina; species Charina bottae. The sequence continues at coordinate 1,783,012 of JALMGJ010000013.1, read as the reverse complement.
GAGCACAGCCAGGCGGTGCTGCTGCCAGGTGGAAGGGCACATCCCGGGCATGGCCAGGTTGGGGGGGCTGCTGCTGGGTGTGGAAGTGTGCACCAGTGGCCCCTGTGCACCATGTGAGTGTGGCCAGATGTGCATACACTATGGAGTGCGGGCAGGGGGGATGCTGCGGGTGGGCTCCTTGGGAGAAAAAGCAGTGAGCGACTTGCGGCAAAAAAGGGGCAAGCGACTTGCGACCTTCTCTGCCAGTTTCCCTGTTGATTTTGCTTATTGGAAGCCAGCCGGGAAGGCCACAAGTGGCTATCATGTGACCAGAGGACGCTGCGATCACCGTAAGTGCGAGCCAGTTGCTGAGCCCCAGATCACGATCACGTGACTGTGGTGGTGCTGGGATGGTCAGAACTTTGAGGACCGGACATAAGTACCACTTGTTCAGTGCCGTCGTTACTTTGAACAGTTGCTGAATGAGTGGTTGTTAATCAAGGACTACATGTATCACAATTTATTGAGTTATATATTGTTGGCAGCAAGAATTAATTTGGCACAAAATTGGAAGAGAGAAACCTTGCCAACGATACATGAATGGGAGACCAAGATTGGAGAATATGCGGCAATGGAGAAATTGACTGTATATATCTCAATAAACAACAGAAGTCCAACCAAATTCAAGCAGGCATAGCTCCCTTACATTCAGTATGCTACACAGCAAAGCAAGCTAAGACATTTAGAATATGGTTTTGAAGAAGGTAGATTAAAAACAACTGAAAAAAATGACATAAACAGATATAAACAACAACTGTAAAAGTTTAAAGCAATGTGTAAATATCCAATAGTAGTTAGTAATTGGGAAAATTGAAAGGAATGGGGAGAGTGCATAATTGAACACTTCTTTTTATAATGTATTGTTTCATTACATTATACCTTACTTCTTGCATTTCTATTGTTGATCTCCTACTTTTGTACAATAGTAATGCAATAATAAAACTAATCAAATGCTTAAAAATAATCATGGAAACATGATCAAGGAATCCCTTTTTACTTTAAATGAGTTTAAACCCAACTGCATCCCAGTGAATGCGCACCCAAATCATATAGTCAGCTCTTAGATCTACAAGTGCTATTAAGTGCTTCTTTTACACAAGTGGAAGCCAATTAATCCTTGCAGCAATAAAACTTTTTGAGGCCAAACCGCTGGCCCAAATCCTGCACAAGTAGGAATTTATGCAAAGAAGGATGCACTGAAATCAGTGCAAAGAGAATTTTTGAGCTCAATGTTCGCTGCACCCAGTGGAACAGCAAACACGCAGTTAAGGCTACCCTAATCCTAAGGGGCGTGGTGGCTCATCGGGTAAGATGCCAGGCTTGTCGATCGGAAGATCGCAAGTTTGGATGTTTGAATCCCTAGCCGCGTGTGATGGAGTGAGCTCCCGCACTAGCTCTTGCCAACCTAGCAATTTGAAAGCATGCAAATGCAAGTAGATTAATAGGTACCACTTCAGTGGGTAGATAACAGCGTTCCGTGTGTGTCATGCTGGCCACATGACCGTGGAAGCCTCTTTGGACAACGCTGGCTCTTCGGCTAACAAACAGAGATGAGCACCGGCCCCTAGAGTCGGACACGACTGCACAAATGTGTGGGGGGAACCTTTACCTTTTTAACCCTAAGGAATGCCTGCAGTCCAGGTAAGGGCCTGGAGGACGATGGTAAACTACTGGCCAAAGATCCAATTCTTTCCAGTCAGCCTGACTGGAAACAGGCCGTAGACCAGAATTTGGTGTTATGTGGTTTTCTGTACCATTCCTAATTTCTTTAGGGTATGACCAAGCCAAACAACTGCTCACATAAAGAATAAGGGATATGGAGTTACAGGCTGAAGTTAATAGGCTGCCCCAACATGGCAGAAATTGGATAAATAAGGGCACTTGGGAACCAGCAAGATACCTACAAAATCTAACTTTCCCCAAGCTGAGAACAGCATTTTTCAAAGCCAGGCATAACATCTTACCATCCGCAGTGCTGCAAGGCAGATGCTCCGAAACCCCATTAACCGAGCGTACCTGCCCATGTCCGTGTGGCGACGAGGAGATCGAAACCATTTTGCGTGTATTACTACACTGTAAACTCTACAGGGATATCAGGTCTGCTTATATTCTGCCCCTAATATGTAAATTTCCAGGAAGGCCAGACAATTTCTATGTGAACCATCTTCTAGAAGATTTGAAGCCCTTTATCATGTGTGCAGCAGCCAAATTCTGTGTTGCCGCGATGAAAATAAGGCATAACCGGTCACAAAAATAACTGCTTCCATTTTATGCATCACTTCAGGTTTAATACCTGTTAGTATTTTATCTCACCCATTTGGTTTTACTTTTGTGTTGTGAATTCTCAAAGTTTGCTAGTCTTTTGCTTTCCAAACTGTGTGTCGCGACACTTTAGTGTGTCACAACACACAGTTTAGTGTGTCGCAACACAACCCGGCAGGGGCGGCGGGGGCGTGCACGGTGGCAGCGCAGGCGGCGGTGGCGGTGTGCATGGTGGCGGTGGCAGCAGCGACGGCAGCGGCGCACCATCAGCGGTTCCGCATTTTAGTGGAGGCCGCCGCCGTGCATGCCACCGCCGCGTGCACCCGTGCCCTGCCGCCGTGCACGCCCCCACCGCGCGCGCCCCCGTGCCGCCACCACTGCCGCCGTTGGTGTGTCGCCAACGGCGGCATTTTAGAAAGCACTGAAATAAACAGTATTTCATTTCAACTGCATCCCAGGGTGCTGAAGGAACTTGCTGATGTCTAGTCAAATATTTTATGGATTATTATGGGTGAAATGCCAGATGGCTAGAGGAAGCCACGTGTTGCCTCTCTCTTTCAAAAGAGGGGAATGAAGGATCCAAGAATCCACAGACCAAACAGTCTGACACTAATACCTGGGAAGATTCTAAAAGAGATCATAACACAATCAAACCTTAAGCACTTTGAAAACAAGGCAGTAATTACCAGAAATCCCCATGGATTTGCCATAAATCTTATCAAGCTGATCTTATTTCATTTTTTAAAATCATGTAACTTCCTTATTAGATTGTGGGAATACTATAGGCATAATATATCTTGATTTCAGTAAAGCATTTGACAAACTACCTCATGACATTCTGATTAGCAAGCTAATTAAACGTGGACTGGATAGCCCAACAAGTAAGTGGATAATTTCTGGCTTGAAAACAATCCTGAAAGAATGTTCATCAATGCTTCCTTTTCAAACCGGAGAGGGGTATATCAATAGACAGCCACAAGTATCCTCAGCACTATATCCTCTATTTCTTCAATATTGTAATACTTTTTCAACATTTTTATTAATGACTTGGTTATACTACATTAATTATGCAGATTATAACACTAAGAGAGAGATTTTATACCTTAAAAGAAATAAAACTCCATACAGTTAAAAAAAAGTCAACTGAAAGTGAAGGAATGAAATTAGCAGAGACAAATGTAGACTTTTTTTTAAACTCTCTTCAGAAATACGACGAACACACTTTGGTGATGAAGGAGTTACAGCTTGGTTTGCAAGATAATGAGGTTGATTTGCTGAGGGACTGCATTGAGAAAGATATGGCTCTGGTCTGGGGGAGGCTTACCTCTGAGAAATCTGGCTTTTCAAAGGGTGCAGTTATGCTATTTGATTTCTTTATGAAAAATGCCTTATGTGAAACATGGAGACAAGTCAATGTTCTGGTCTATTTTGATGCAGGATAAAACATCAAGAATATGTACTTGGTTTGATATTAAGGCTTATATGATTCCATTTAATCTCAACGATTTGACTGGATTTGTTAAAGGGGAAAGAGCAATTGCATCAGTGATTTGTATGATTTGTATACGTGCTAATGGAAGGATCTATAGAAATAATGTGATCTTGGATTGATATAGAGCAAGGGTTTGAATATGGAAATTGATATATATTCTTGTTGTATTATGACAGAACAATAGGAGAATATGTGGAAAAACCGCCCAGAGTTCCCCGTTGGGGGAGATGGGCGGTTATATAAATTTAAATAAATAAATAAAAAAGGTATGAAATTTATTGTGAATTATAATTTGAAAGAGAATTTTTATAAAATGAGGTACCATTGGTATTCAACTCATGATAAGCTGTCTAAAAGGTATAATGGGATAACAAATGTTTGATGGAAATATATACAGGGGGAAGGAACATTCTATCATTTTTGGTGGACTTATGGAAAAGCTAAGAAATTCTGGAACCAAATATGTACTATTATTGAAAAGATTCTCAAAGTGGACTCACAACTGAAGCCAGAGCTGTTTCTCTTGGGTTTGAAGGATCAACAGTTTGAGAAGCAACATGGGACTCTATTCTTATATATGAAAACAGCTTTTTATCTGTGCTGGAGAAGGACAGAAGCCACTTGTCTTATATGTTTTTCTGTCTATTCCTGCACTGTTTTAGCTTTTCTTGTTTCTTTTTTTACTTGTATTTTATCTGTCCTATATTCTGTATTTTGTGTTTTAATTATATCTTGAAAAACAAAAACAAAAAAATTAAAAAAAAGAAAACAATCACTTGCAGAGATATGGGATGGAGATACTTGGTTTGGTAATAGTACTTGTGCAAAAGATCTTGAAATCATAGTTGATTGCAAACTGAATATGAGGCAGAAGTGTGATGCGGCTGCAAAAAAGGCAAATTCAGTGTTTGGCTGCATCAACAGAAGACTACCTTCCAAATCATGATAACACTTTACCATATTCTTTCTTGGTCAGAATCTATCTCAAGTAACCTGTTCAGTTTTAGGCATCACACTTTAAGGATTTCCGACATACTAGAACAGGTTCAGAGAAGGGCAACAAGGATGATCACGGAACCAGAAAATAAATCACATGATGAACAACTGAAGGATTTGGGCATTTTCAGACTTGAAAGGAGAAGATTCAAGGGGAAATATGATAGTTCTTTCAAACACACAGAAGAAAGTTCAAAGGAGAGCCCATGGAAAAAGAAGCCATGCTCTCATTCCAAAGTGCGGGGCGTGGAGTAATGGATTTAAGTTACAGGTAGGCAGATTCCAGCTGAAGCTTAGACAAAACTTTCCATGTCCTGAGAATTCTCTCCGCCTGGTCTGCAAAGCATTCACTTCATGGCCACAACGAAATGCGGCCTCTTCCAAGGACGCTGCATGAGGCTTCTATTAGAGAGGCAATTATCCTTAGTGGTTAAGGAGCTGGAATGGGGGGGGGGAGATCCAGGTTAATGTGACAACAGAGGGGTTGCACACACTCTCTCAACTGCACCTATCCCATAGGTGGTGGTTGTGGGGATAAATTTGGGACACCCTCATGCTTGACAGCTTGAGCTCTCCAAGAAAAGAGGGCAAAAAGGCAAAAAACAAACAAGGATCTTGTTAACCTTTAGGTTGCCATGAAGGTAATGGAACAACATGGGCAGCTCTTTCCACCAAGCTGGGGTCATTTTAGAAACAATCTTCCTTTTCACATAAATGGTCCCCAGTTTCCTCTGCTTTATTCAAGGGTCCCATGATATCAGAAAGAGCCGTCCTTCCAGCCCTAGTCTGAACAGGTGCATGGGGGTAAGCTTGGGAGCAGGCTGCAAGGGTCCTTATCTGTTCAAGTTAACATGGGCAAATCCACAAGAGTCTTTCTCCTGTTGTACACACATGTGTGAGAAAGACAGACAGGAGTCAACTTTCTGAACTGACTGGCCACCATGCAGGAAAATGGATTTAGAATTTCAATCTTCCTTGGTTAGTTTTTTCATCACTTACAAACAGATGTGTTCTCTCTCCAACCTATTTTGCCCAAGCTGCACATAGCTGTAAAAGGCTCTCAAAGACATTGTAACTAACTGTCCTTGTCCCAAAGACCTTTCAGCAGGTAGCATACATTCAGTCTTCGAGTCTTGCAATCTGGGCCTTAGGCAGTGGAACTCCAACCCAGAGATCATGCTTGCTATCCACCTGACGTGGTCCTAGATCCTGCAGCTGGTCCACTGGACATCAGGGATTATTGCTGCCAGACACTAAAAAATAGGGTCTTCACTTTTGTCTTTCTCCACAAACATGCACTGGCCTACAAATGGCCATGACATAACACACACAGCCTACAAATGGCCATGGCATCTATAGGTGAACAAGCTGCCACCAGCAATTTTCTACTACATGTTGTAGCACAGAATCCTAAACCAAAGTAATGGAAGAAAAATGCAAAATTGAAAAAAATGCAAAACAGTCTGTAAATTAGACAGCAAGGAGTCTAAATGCTTCTGAGTGCTCCCTTCTCACCAGTACCTTCTCAAATGATGCTCCCTGTGATATAGCCACCCTCTCACTCTCTCTCCATTCCATTACAGCAAAGATCTACAGGTAGTTTTTAAAGGGCATTTCATTACTACTGTGCACTGGTCTGTAACATGCATAGTGGTGCTTCTAATGCTAACAAACAATGTCCTAGATAATTCTGTTTGCATTTAGAAGGGTATAATTGTCAAACAAAGCTTAAAAGAAAAACTTTCAAGGCAAGGGGAGGCAGAGCAAAAAATATATATGCACAAGTCGCAATTTCTAACCAAAGACTGGACTTGGCATAAATGTTCACATGCTGCATTTTCTATTATTCAGAGAGAAAAGTACTTGTAACGAAAGCCCCCAAATCCTTGGAAGAGCAAAGATCAATTAATGGGCAACAGTTCCAGTAACACTCCCTCCCCCTTTTGAAGGCCGTGAGCTTCTCCCCCAGGCAAGAAGATGCGTCTTAAACAAAGTGTTCTCTGATGACAGGGAGTGGGGATGGCAGCCCATTTCAGCTCCTTCGGTGATAGGATGGATTCATTTCTATTTCTGTTTCTAACATCCAACCATTAACATCAATAAAAGGAAACTGAGCACTATGCCAAATATATGAGTTTCAGGAGTCACAATATCTTAGCTGGTAGCAGCAAAATAACGTTTTATTTATTGTGTGACTTCAAAAGCTAACCAAACATTGATTGATTGATTGATTGATTGATTGATTTTATATGTGGCCAGACTTCTGAAAGACTCCCAATGGTTTTGGCCATGGCAAATTTGTCTGGCGGTTTTTCCCAAACACCAGGATCCCTCTCCAGAGCCTGCTTACTAAGAGAATGGTTGAGAAGCAAAGTTCCAGACCTGCCAGCATCAAGAGTCACAACCACAGAGCCAACTCTCTTCAGAAGACCTTGACTTGGTTTTTATGGCTGCTTACAGAAGGAAGGGACACCGTCTTTGTTACACTTTATAGTTGTCTTGCAGGATTACTGAATTTATCCGCTTTGCATTCTACTCAAATCCAGGGTGGGTCATGGAGAGTTGGATTTTAACTTCTAACACCGCAGCAGGATACAGTTCAAAGACTAGGTGGATTCTGATCAGATTCAGAATTAAGGCAGTTATTCTGCTCTATTATACCATGCTCACCAAAATCCTTTCTCTTGCGTCTGATGTTTAACTTAGCCACAATGAACCATATCCTCAAATTTTCTCTCCTTCTTGACCAGGGGAAGAACCTAGCTCACAACCCAAATTTCAGAAATAGCTCCTCTTACAGCTAAAGATCAGAGTAATTTCACTTTTCTCATAGTCTATGAAAATCAACCCCAAAAAACCACAATTTAGCAAACAGGCCTATTGCTTTTTAAAAAAGAAATAAAAACAGATTTTTCATTAAAATAATAGCCCAAACCAATCCCTTATTTGGATTACTAGGTAAAAAGCAACTTAAGCAATGAAACTGAGGAGCAAACAGACTGTAACCGCCTAAGAACTTGCTGCAGAAAGTCTAAGCTGCAGGATTCTTCTCAGGAACACTTCCATCCAGGAGACACTGTGGGAGAATCCAGACCTGCTCTTCTCTTTCAGCTCATTCACCTTGACTTCCTCTGCTTCCCAGAATCCATCAAGGAACAAGCCAGGGTGGAGAGCTCTCAAAACATGCCAATTATTTCATAAATAATTGATTGAGAGGTAATGATCACCATTATAAATTGAAATAAATGGTTTATAGCAGCCATTAAACATACAACATGGTTGTTAAATGATCTTCTCATTACATCACCTGCAGTTTACTGGTAGTTTTCTTCTAATAAAAATGCATATATAATTATCAATGATTCCACACACATTTGCCTTGCAAGCTATGTATTCCCTCCAATGTTACCAAAGTTTTTCATTCCTCTCATTCACCTCTTAGTCCTTGGTTCCTCCTTGGTTCCTTCCAAAAACATGAAAATTGTCACATTTAGAATTCCTGGTGTGCCAAGAGTCATTCTCTAGATGGAAATATTTCCCACTGAACTCTGGAAGTCAGGATCAACACAAATAGGACCTCGGTAATGCATCAAAAATGATGTGTTGCATGTTTGTGGGTGAAGGATTTTGACAGACAAAAGCACAACTGAATTGTCAAACAGATGCTGGAAAAGGCTCAACTGGATCAGTCCAGAAGCATCACCAATGAGCTTGGCTACATCCCTAAAATGGTGCCCGGCTTTCATACAACTATTATTGTATGTCAGCTTAAACAGGAGCAAAGATATGTGTTCCTTGTAATAGGAAAGAAATGCAAAGGTCCTGATGGCCACTGTGCAGGGAAAGTGAGATCGCAGCCCTGCAAGCAAGATGGCCTTTAAGGTCAAACATTTCAAGGAGAGAATTAATGGCTGCAAGAGAAAAAGGTACTTGAGGCCATTTCAGTCCAAACTACACCTTGCATGAGAAAAATGTTGCTTCTCAAAAGAAAATGAATCTCAGCTTCGAGGCCGGGTTGATTGGAACTCATCATCTCATTACCCTGTTCCCCTTTCCCTAGGAGGCTCCTGGCCTCATCACATCTGTTCATGTCCAAAGTGAGAAAAAATCCAACTAGGCAACTTCAAGCTCAAAAAGGGAAGCCAACATTTAGGCATCCGCCAAGCTCAGCATTTGAGCATTTAATGGTTTGGAAATAATATTATTGGGGAAAGGACACACCCTATTTATGTACGCACTATGGAAAATCTTGAATCAAAAGTATGCAAATCATGAATTTCACAAATTATGAGAAGGCAAATCAGTAGAAAAGAATGTAACTGGAATTCATGGCTAGAGGAGACAAATCTATGATCTCTCCAACACCATCTGGCAGGTGCCAGGTTTGTTCAACACCATCTGCCAGGTTTGTTCCAAAAGATTTTCTTGAACTGGTAGAGAACAATGACCTTTTTATTTAACAGACACATAGTGGGTGACTCCAACTATTGTATACAAACACCCATCATGATATGAGATGCAGAGAAAACCACAGCTTTTTTTTTAAAGGAACAGAAGAGGCTTCCAGTTTTTCTGTTTGCAAAAATGAGGTTGAAATCTGTGAGCGAGTGTGCCTGGCAAATTTTCAGAAAGCAGGGCAAGGGGAGGTGTGTGTGTGTGTGTGTGTGTGTGTGTGTGTGTAAGTTGGCTCATTAAAGGGTGGCATTCCATGTCTCCAGAGCCAAAAGCTTTGTTTCTTTTCTGCTGTTTGCATGTGTTCATTTTCAGTAATTCAGGCTGTTTTGCTAAGGGCCATTTTTGGCCCTTAGAAAGAGTCAGACTACAAAGTACAGAGTGCAAAAGCCTTCCCACATTCTCCAGATGTGCTGGCTTCCCGAATTCTTAACCGGGAGACAATTCTGAGACTTGAGTCCATCTATTTGTAGGCATCCAGGACAGGGAAGTCGGAAGCCAGCCAGACGAAGGACAGGAAGGGGATAGGTGAAAGGCGGTTTAGACTTTTTATCCAGAAAACTCTTGCAGTTTGTCTGCATCTGTAGACCAAATCCTGTTATTGGTTGCAATTCACAGTGGGCAAGACGAAGATGAGAAAATCCATTTAATTTCCAAGAAGGACTGGATTGGACTGGACCTATATGGGGAATTATGAGAGTGTGACCCAAAGCTTAAAAGCATTTGGAGTGATGGCCTGCAACTGAAATATTGCAGGTGTTCTCTCTCCTGCCACGTCTCAGCTGGTGTTTCAGCCGGAGGGGGAGTATTTGTTGGGCGGGAGGAACAGCAGAGTGCAGCAGTAGATTCCTGGATTAAGGGAAAGATTTAATTAGGCTGAGCGTTGCCTCCAAAAAAAAGTACTAAAATTAAATGTGAATTCATAATGGACAGTATTACAGATAATGAGATGCAAATTGGGCTGGGTTACAGCTTTTAGTGTGCAATTTGCTTTCTTTCTAATTGGGAGAAATGGATCTGGCCCCAGAAGCCAGGTACTCAAAATGCAAAACAGCCTCGCAGCAGGGAAAGCAAATGGTTCCACTCCAAAATCAAATATCCAAAGCAACATTAATATTTCAGTATAACCACACAGAACAAACAGCAACATTGTTTTAGCTGAGCAGAACGGATCCCAGCCCCGGCCCAGACCCAGCAGCAGGAGGGCGGCCCAGCTGAGGCCACTGAGGGGGCATTCCTGGTCTGAGGTGGTTGCTGCTGTCTAGGGAGGTTCGCCACGCTGGCCAGCTGGCCGGCTGCCTTCTTGATGTATCCAATCTCCCGGCATCTCCACCGGAGCCAAAGGGGGCGCACGTCATGCTCCCTCCGCCTATTTTCCCATGCAGCCCCACCAACTAGGGACTGCCCCAAGGCCCCCCAGGGAGCTTTCAGAGCTGAAGGTGGACTTGACCTCCGTCTCTCCACTCCTTGCCCGGCACCTTCCCCCCGTGCTCCCGGCTCTGGGCTGAGCCACAAGGACACAGCCCAAGTGTCCCGCTCCCCCCCCCCGTTACGGCCATTTTGCCTCACCCCGTCAACAAAACCTGGAAGGTCTGAGAAGGTTGCTACCCAAGTCCCTCCCAAATGCTTCACGCACAGAAAAAAGGCAGGCTGGTCATAGACAATAAGGTGTTAGTGACCCACACGTGGTGGCAGCTTGCCCCACAGTCAGGCCTCCGCAGCCCCACAGCCCCTTCCGCCTTTTCAACCAGGACTAGCTGCTTCACCACAGACCGAGAGGAGGGCAGTTGGCTTCTCACCCATCTCTTTGGCTGGGGGGGGGAGGGGAAGCCCTGCGAGAGAACGATGCGCCACGCAAACGGCCTCCACAGAAGAAACCTGGTTTCCGGACATGTTTGATGATTCCAAATGGCTGCTGCTGCCACAGCAGAGGCTGCCCTTACGAAGACTGGTGAAAATGCTTCTGGCTGGAGCACATGAGGCCGACCAAGACCGCTTCACGCCAAACCCTTTGGAGGTCAAAGAGAGAAGCCTGGAGCAAGGACCTTCAAGGCTGGTGCGCATTCAAACAAGGTGGGCCTCTTAAAACACCCTGCTGTTGCCACAGGGCCTCTTAAACGTTCAGGGAAAAACTAGAAAGTCTGTGGCCTTCATTGTCTATATACTATGAAACTCACAGAGTTCAGGAATTAAACATGATGCACTCAAATTTTTAATCTACAAAATGGAAGCGTTTGTATTTGGGGGAAGGAGACTGACCATGTAATGCCAAAATTCCTGTATCTAGAGAAGCTAAAGCATATCTTGGACTTCAAAAGAGCAGATTTGAATCAGCAGTGCTAGGTAGGATTTCACAACAGGAGAAGCAAATGGGAAAGTGACCTCAAGGAGAAGGGAATGAAAAAGGAGATACTAAAAGTACAATTACAAACAATTCCAACAAGGAAGAAAATGGAGGAAAGCAGAAAAAGTCAGCCTAGTAGGCAAGAACGATAGTGATGAACGGAAAACTACCGTCTCCAGGGCACCTACGGGAGCTATAAAGTGAGGCCTGCAGCTGAAGAAGAGCCCACAAGGCAGCCCAGGCTTGGAGAGGTAAGATCTGGACAGCTGCAGCTGATGTTAAGGAAGGATGCTAAGAACAACAACAAAGGGCTTCTTCGGATATTCTTCATTTTAAAAGACAGGGCAGTTCAATAGCCAACCCACGACTCACAGAGATGGGCCAGAGACGGAGCAGCCAATTGTTACGGAAGCTCCCACAGTCTCCCTCCCAGAGACTCTCCCCTCTCTCTCCATTTCCCTCCCTCGTTTTGGGGCTTGACAAGGGAGGGAGTGTGTGAAAAGAAAGGAATGGACTGGACTCCACACAGCAGGCTCAGCAAGACTCGAATTTCTCCCGCTCAGCCAAACACCGACTGGGTCTCCGTCGGGGGACAACCTCTCTCAGGGTCTTCTGTCCAGCCCTTCCCCAGAGACCAGGGCTGACAGCTGATCCCCTCCTTCCTTTCTGGGGTCTTGGGTGAAGCTGCCACCTTGCATTGTTTGGCCACTATAAGAAATTAGAAAGCCTTCAAGAATCCCATCTCACCAAACTCTGTTTTCTCCATTACACAGCTGGAAATCAGTGAACTAAACTTTTGTCACCCATTTTACAAATGTATTCCCTACCATCTTTTGGAGAACTCAGAACTTGGAATAGAGAAAATATTAGAGATTGGCTTTTTGAAAGAGATGCTAATAAAGATGCAATTATGGTACAATCATCCAAATTTTCATCCTGGTACTATCATTATAAAAAACATAGAAGCCTCTCCCAGTACCTGGTTAACATAACCAGTGCGTCACTGAGAAGGGCTTTAACATCCCTTCGCCTGCAGACCATGCCCTCCACATATCTCGAAGGGAGGTTTTGTAAGCTCCTTGTCGAACAACGCCTCTATCCTTGTGGTGCTGGTCAAGTGGAGGATGTTATCCATTATGTCCTCCACTGCCCCATTTATAACGAGATCAGGGCCAAATTATTAATGACAGATGAACTCAAGGACTCTGATGTTGAAAAATTGATTTATCTTCTTGCAGACGTGTTTCCAACTGTTAGCAACCAAGTTGCTACTTTTGCTCTGCTCTCACTTAAACTTAGGAAGAAATATTTAAGTTCTTAGTTGTAGCTCTGGCTCTGTTTTGCTGCAACCTTTTTCTTTTATATATAATGCTTCTTTTATTATTTTATTTTATAATTTCATTTTATTGTTTTAATGTTATTATATTTTATTGTATTTTATTGCATTCTTATGGACCTGTGGTTACAACAATAAACTTTACTACTACTACTACTGCCTCCTGCTTCTCCCCTTCTACTCCCTCCGTATGTTGGCTCACGCCAGCAGAACATCGGCCATGTGAGGCCACCAAATGCCATATGCCACGGAATTTTTGCACCGAGCAGAGAGCTGGGCTAAATTCCAACTTATTAAGGTTGGCATTAAGGGCCCCTCGGACTCTAGGATTCTGTGATCCTGCACTGACTTACATTTTGGTGTAGTCTGCTATAGTGGCCAAGGGGCTGGGCTAGAAACTGAGACACCCCACCTGAGTTCAGCAAACATAAAGGTGGGATAAAAATCTAATAAATAAATCAATCTAGGCATGGGCTGTACTGAACTCAAAGTTACCTTCTCCTAAAAAGACACACACAGGAGGTGCTCTAACTCTTGTTCACTGGTAGAAGAAATTCACCTTGTATTTTTTTTAATCCCATTTTACAAAACCACTTTCTGTTAAAAATATCTCTCCCTGCTACCCCACTTCCACACTTGCCAGATTCCTCAGCCAATTTCAGCTTGGGAGTTCTTTCCTTTGAAAGAAATAAAAAATTAGAAAGGCTATTGACCACTTAAAGATTTTTTTCAAGTAGTTGAGTAGTTTTTTTCATTAGTTGAGAAAAGCAAGAAGGGACAAATGAGCAAGTAAATGTGCAATTGTTGCCTGTTTTTCTTCAGCACAAGAATCATTCTTCCATACAGTATTTTGGTTTTTATTTCCCAGTAAAACAACACAAAGCAGAATAGACCCAAAGGAGCCGTGCCGGATGGTGATGGTTGCCCAGGACCACCAACTAAAACGTGTTCCCAAAGATGCTGATCTGACTCCCAAGGCACCCTTGTCTTCCGCAGCAGCAGCAGCAGCAGCCGCTGCCAGCCCTGAATCACTGGAGGGACATCTTGGTTCTTCAATAAATCACTCAGTGCCCAGTGGTAGCAGCATTTTCTTGAACACAAGAAAGAAAGAGAGAGCAATATTTATTTATTTACTTTATTTATATACTGCCATATTTCACATGGACTCATGGCAGTGTACAATGAAAAACAAACAGCAATACAGAAATAATATAGGAATAATGACCCTTAAAACTGTCAAACCCTTTCATAAATCACTGTAATAAAATAAATTAATAATAGGTATAATAGTAATGTGCCAGATCTTAAATAAATTCTCTTCTGGGGAGCTCAGGGGTTCAGGCTCTTCTAAAAGTCAGGAGCAACGAAGCCGTCTGGCTGCCTGGTGGGAGGCCGATCCCTGCGGTGGTTGCCCCTGAGGGAAGCAGTTGGAGTTTCTTGCCTTCCGCAGAATCCCAGGCGGAGAGAGACCAGAGCCTCCCAGCCCGGGACACCTGCATTAGACGAAGACTTGACCCGGGTGGCGTTCCAGCCCTGCCCTTGCAACTGTAGCCGGGAGCCTCTGGCAAACCGCCTTAAGTGCGAAGAGCTGCTCTTCGTGGGACCAACTGCGGCTCCCGAGCACATCACCAAGGCAGTGCCCTGCACGGCGCATTGCAGTCCTCACGGTCCCCACAGCCAGGGCCTCATTCTCTAGGAAAAGGCCTATGGCCAAGGCTGGCCGAAGCCCGACCAGCCACAGCCTTGCCTGCCGGTCTAGCAGTAGCCCTGAGTCTAGGAGGCCCCCCGAGACCTGCTCCTTCATCAGGTGTCCTGCCACATCACCAACTCAGCCTGGGGTGGACAGATGTACATCTTGGTCACTCCAAACCATCAGATATCTTTGCCCAGAAGTTTCATAAAAACGTAACTCTCAGATGAACAAAGTAAATAGCTATCTGTGTTCAGAAATATCATTTGATGATCTTAACAAATCATTTTGATAACGCCACATTACTTCATCCATTTGTTGAACAATTTGTAGAATAGGGGAGAAAAAATGGTTCTGTAAATTAACTTCATTCCAAAGCCACCAAATACACATACAAGTCATTCAGCGTGGATTTATTCAGCCAAAGCCCAACATGGAATTTTAGGGCCAGGAGATGGTCTAGGAGTGACTGATGGGCAGTCTTTCTCAAAAGCTTGGAAGGAAACATCTTTCACACGTACTTCCATACGACAATTTAAAAATCTATTCCAAACAGTTTAGACATCTGTACTCATCTTTCCCCCCACTTATTAAAAACAAAACGCTGCACCGACGTGGATGTCTTGAACCTAGGGGAATTTGTGGCATAAGGCTTTTAGTGTCCTGGCGTGGCCGCAGTTGTGCTGGCGTGGGTCAGCAAACGGAGTGAGGGGAAGGGAGGAGGGCTCACGTCTGGCCTTGAGGGGCAGCTGCGTGGCCACGAGGCCCAAGGAGCTGCCTGGGCTACTGGCCAGGGCTGGGCTGGGCTGGGGTGGGGAGATGTGGAGCCGGCAGTCCCCTTGGTGCAGCAAGGAATGTAGGTTGGGGACCAGAGCCCTGGGGGGCACCCACCTCCTCGGTTGCTGCCAGTCTAATCAAAATTGGAGAGAGCGAGGGTGGGGTAGTAAAGATTTGTTGCTAGATGGACAGAGACGCTGGAGAGGGAGGTGAGGTGTGCAGAGCAGTTGTCGGTTCCTGTTCGGGGAGAGGAGAAGAATGGTCCGGGGTGCCTTCCTTGGGAGTTGGGAAATGAAGACCTAGACCCAAGACCCTGGAGGGCTAGGAGGACCCAGCTGGTTGCAGGCGGCGGATTCACCCAAGACCCTGGAGGGGACAGAGGGAGTCTGCTGCTGGCAGAGCCACCCTGGGTTTGGGGGAAAAGCTGGGCAGAGCCTGAGAGAGGCCCATCCCCCAATGGAGAAGCAGGAGGTGTTCGGCTGAGCTGGGGAAGGTGAAGCCACACCAAGCACACGCCAGCATCCCAGCCCTTTCCTTCCTTTCCAGACCCTCGCTCTCTTGCCAAGCCTGAAAGGTGGGAGGGGCTCAGCGAGAAAGGGGGAGGAAGCAGGAGAGGTGGGGGGGGTCGCTGGGAGGAAGACCTGGGAGGAAACCCAACACCAGGACTGTGTTGTAAACCCCTGCTGTAAATAACTGTATACAGTAGAAAGCATAAAAGCCTCCGCTGCTGTGTGTTTCTGTGCCCACTGCCACCTTCGCAAAGAAATACACTCCAGGTCAAGAAAGAACCCCACTGCACTGTGACAGGGTTCTTCATGCATATTTATGCAGGAAATATGGAGCAGTGGGTCAGCCTAGCCACCCCCTTATTCTTTGCAAACGGGTGGGCTCGGGGATGAGGCGAGGTCATTCCCCGGGTCCTCCTCCTAGTTATTTTGGGACTGAGGTGAAAGGTGCCAAGGATTTCCAACCCACTCATCCCTGAGCAGCGGCAAGCAAGCCAATTACCTGAGTTTAGCTTCAGATTCTGACGCAAGCCACTTCGAGTACGTATGCCGAACCGTAGTAAGTGGGGAGGAAGATGGAGACTGCCAGCTCCATCCCCCTCCTTCCTTGCTGCCCCCAACAGAACCCACATGCAATACAGGCCTCTAATCCATTGCCCTGCATACAACAAGGGACCCAAGCAGACGGAGACAAAGACCGTTTCAGACCCTCTTCAGACCCTCCTGCAAAATGACGCAGCCTGGGAGGGAGGCGGGGGCCAGCCTGATCTCCTCCCCAACCCCTCCTTGCAGCTTTGAATGCCTGATGGGGACAGACACCTCTCGCGGCTCCATCATCTGCCAAGCGACGCACCCCCATGCTCAGCCCACAGGCACTGCTGTCTGAACTGGTTCCAAGCTGGTAGCCACCAAAACTGCCGAGGTTATAAGGCGGCTGTTACCGGGCTCAGGCACATCAAAGCAGCTGCACAGGGAGCTTCCATAAGGACAGGGCCTCCCCTTCGTCTCCCTTGTAGATTTTCCAAAGTAAAAAAGAGCCAGGAGAAGTGGTATTTATTTTACTTATTTGTTTGATTAAATTTATTATGGCTCTCAGCATAAATGGTGTGTGGGAACGACCTTGGGAGACAGGGCAAAGAAACGCAGCCAAGGAACACTCAGATAAAAGGCAGCTGAGCCCGCAGCAAGAATGTGGGTGGGGCAAGTGGCTCAGAAGGGACCCTCCCCAGTTTTGGGACTGTAAAAGGGATGGGGTGGGTGGGGAGGGATATACTTTCAGACTTGCAAGATTCTGTTAATGTAACAGAATGTAATATAAACAGAATTAGCTCATCTGGCTTTGTTTCCTGTCTGGGCTACCTCGCAAGGCTGACAAGATCTAACCCTAATGAAAAACATAAAACAAAAAAAGACAGCTCAGACTAAAAACAACTCTTAAAACCAAGCATGACAGCCCCCCCACACAACACACAAACACTAGACCTGGGACCAGAGCCAGGTCTTAAGGGTGTTGTCAGGATGGAGCATCCTGCCAGCGTAGTTATGAGGGGTAGTAATAGGCTGGCATGCCTGCAGGGCCATTAGGAATGTTGATTAGAGTTGTTTAGTCAAATGGGTTGTCGCCAAGGTCAGCGCGAATGGCGCTGTCAGCTTGTTAGCAAAGGATTTGTGGCTGGGAAGTATGGAAATGGTGAGAGCGTAGGGAGGGGCTGTCACGGAGTACTTCCCCAATTGGGGCGGGGCTGGCACAAGGTGGAGAATGTAAATGCTATTTGGTGCGGCTCTTCCTCATTCTAGTCTTTGCATTGGAACGGATCACTTGCTTTAATAAAGAACTCTTTCATATCCTTGATGGCTTGTAGCAAGAGTCTCTGAATTAATAGCTAAAGGATCAGGACCATCATAGAAAGACTAGAATCACTAATAGCTACCTTACGCACATGTCTAACAAAGAAGGTCAGCAACTGGAATACCCAGAACCTGAAGAAATCTCTCCTGAATGCTTAGGGGAAGATGACGGAGTGTAATTGGAAAGAGCCTCCAGCCGGGTGGCAGAATGCCCAGAGCAGGAAGATGTTTCCCTCGGAAGAAGAGAGGAAGAGGGTGGAGTTCAACCTGAGAGAGCCTCCAAATGAACTTCGAAAGAGAGGCTGAAAGCCTTAGGAACTGGAGAGGAGAAGAGCGGAGTGAGGATGGGAGGAATCTCCCAGTGAGCTGAACTGCACGTGAAAGCCAGAAGAAGGATTCTTCCCACCCTGGAGGCAGTTGTACCCTTATGCCGAGCAGTGGGGGCGGCCAAGCATACCTGGGCCCTGGAGGTGGGATACAGCATGGAGAAGGACCCCACTCATTGGATAACAATGGGAGGGAGTGGCCCCCTCCCCTCTTTGCCGGTGCCCGAAAGGCGAACGGAGAAAGTAGAAAAGGAAGTTAATTCCCTAACAGGTCAGATGGCGAGTCTGCAGGGAACCACTGAGCAGCTGCTTTGAAATATGAGTCTGAGAATGGCTGCCGGTCCTGAAGTGGTGAGTTCCAGAGCTGCCACCCCACAGCCCATTGAAAAGGGAGACGGCGACACTGAGATGGATGTGGGGACTGAAGGACGCAGGGTGGCTGAGGCCGCTCGCCCCCCTTATGGCTGGAGCCTGGTGGGGCCACTAAAGGGAGTCCCAGGACGGAACGAGCCCTTCAGAGGAAGAGTCCTGAAGGTAAAGTTCAGTGGGAAACCCAAGAACCTAGCTTGTTTCCTGACCCATGTAAGGGGTTTCATGGATGAGTTTGAGGCAGTTTTCCCCACAGAAGATGCTAAAGTGAGACACGTTTCAGCTCAGCTGGAGAGAGAAGCAGTGGATTGGCTTGTAGAGTTACATGATGCCGAGTCACCAGAATTAGAGGACTTTGAAAGTTTCACGACCACTTTGAGGATGAGGTTCAAAGACCCCCTCTCTAGAATGAGAACCAATGTGATAAAGATCCTTCGGCTTTTAATACAGAAACTCCCATTACACGCTGTGAACGGTTAGGAAAGAATTATTTTATTACAGCAAGTGAGGTAAAGACTAGACTGAATATTCCCACACAAAACAACATTTAGATTCCTTCCCTACATACTAGCCCCTCCCCCATTTCAAGTGGTGCCACCCAGCGGGCCTAAGATTCCAACTGAAAATTAATGGTCCATTCTCAATGGTTTCACATTCAAATCAGGTTGCTGCCTCGGAGTTCTCCATCGACCCTGCCGGCGCACGATTCACTGTAATAATAATAAATCCGATTATTAAATACAATAATCCCGTTGGCATGATGTCCATCCTGACATACCGCCCCCCTTAAAACTAATTACCCCACCCCAAAGGTTTAGTAGGGTCTCTACATATATACATACAATCATTACCCAATTAGATACCCAAGGACTTTCTGTATCTAAGCCCTACTATTTTGGTTTTGCTGGGAACCTATCGTGGAACTATCTCACCAGTTGGGGTGCTTGTACATGGTGGTTGTTAACCCATTCACTATGAGCCCTGGGAAATGCTTCCATTGGACCAAATATTGTAATGTTCCCTGATGTCTAGAGTCTGGAGTCTAATGTCTGGAGTTTAGTATTTCTTGTACCTCAAAGTGTTGCTCCCCATCCACCATTACTGGGACCGGTCCAGGTGGTTCAGGGTGCCAACATGTGGAGTCTCTTACTGGCTTCAAAAAACTACAATGGAAAACTGGATGGACTCCCTTCAAAATTTTTGGTAGTTGTAATTGTACCGTGACATCGTTAATTACCTTGGTAATGGCGAAAGGGCCTATGTATTTTGGGCCTAACTTCTTTGAAGGCTGCCACATTTTTAAAAATCACGTGGATAAGTATACCTTCTCCCCTACTTTTAATTGCCATTCTGGAGCCCTTTTTTGGTCAGCATATTTTTTGTAAGACTCCTTAGCTTCTGACAACACTTTTTCTATTACTGGCCAATTATTAGATATGTGGGTTACCCATTCATCTAATTGAACAATCCTGGTTTTCTCCTTGGGCAGCGCTGGGAAGGCTACAAACCATTCACCACTTGGAATGGGGAGAACCCAGTGCTCTGATGCACAGAATTATTATATGCCACTTCTGCAAAGGGCAGTAAGCTTACCCAGTCATCCTGTTGGTAGCTGATGTAACACCTAAGTTACTGCTCTAACACCTGGTTAACCCTCTCAGTGGCCCCATCTGTCTCCAGGTGATGGGCAGAGCTTAACCCTTGCTTTACTCCCATCAGTCCCAGGAACGCCTTCCAAATTTGGAGGTGAATGATCACTTATGATCCGCTCTGGGGCCCTGTGTAACTTCTAAATGTGTTGGATAAACATTCTGGCCAATTGACTGGCACTAGGTATGCTAGCACATGGGATAAAATGGGATTGTTTTGAAAACAGGTCAGTTACCACCCAAATTACTGTTTTCTTCTGACTCTCTGGTAAATCCACTATAAAGTCCATGGCTATTTGCTTCCAGGGATGGTTAGGGTTCACCACATTCTGCAGCAAACCCCTCAGCTTACCCCCCACCCTTTTGGCCATAGCACACATTTGGCAAATAGTCACGTATTCTTCCACATCTTTACGTACAGATGGCCACCAAAACTGTCACCTCAGTAAGTGCATGGTTTTCAGGAACCCAAAATGACCAGCTGACTTAGCATCATGACACCTCTCCAGCACTCTCTGTCATAAGGATTCCGGAACATACAGTTTCCCCCCCATTCCACCATAGCCCTTGGCTGTTAGCTTTGTCTTATTGGATTGCAACCAGATATCTGTCTTCAATTCAGTCCGTAGTTCGCTCTGTAGGTCCCTTTCCACTCCAGAAGTGAATGCAGATGTCTGACTTCTTGTGACTGCCACCATTCCTATTTGTTGGGTTGGAATGACTGAGTCCACCACCTCTTCTCACTGGCTGTTGTGTTGGGGTAATCGGGATAAAGCATCAGCCAGGATGTTTTTTCCTCCAGGCAGGTATTTGAGAGTAAAATCAAATTGACTGAAGAATTGAGCCCAGGGCACTTGGTTAGGACTCAGCTTCCTTGGGGTCCGTAGAGCTTCTAAATTCTTGTGGTCTGTCCACACCTCAAACGATTGAGATGCCCTTTCTAATAAATGCCTCCACATTCCTAAAGCCATCTCACAGCAAAGGCTTCCTTTTTCCACACATACCAGTGGTGTTCCGTGTCGGAAAATTTATGAGATAGGTAAGCACAAGGGCCTTAATCTCCCTTCTTCGTCTCTCTGCAGTAGCACTTCTCCAATGGCCACATCTGACACATCTGCTGGGGGTTTTGTGAGGTCAGGGTGCTTTAGCACAGGTTCCGAAGTAAACAATTACTTCAGCTAGGTGAAAGCCTCCTGGCACTCCACTGTCCGTTTAAATTTTGCTTCTGGCTTCTTCACCTCTTTGGGGTCCCCTTTACCCTTAGTTTTTAATGGATAAGTAAAG
The DNA here is from genome assembly GCA_023362775.1 of Charina bottae. NCBI lineage: Eukaryota > Metazoa > Chordata > Lepidosauria > Squamata > Charinaidae > Charina > Charina bottae. The sequence continues at coordinate 1,761,642 of JALMGJ010000013.1, read as the reverse complement.
GGTAAGGCTACTTAAGGGGGTGTGGTGGCTCAGTGGGTAAGACGCCAGGCTTGTCCATCGGAAGATTGCAAGTTTGGAGGTTCGAATCCCTAGCCCTGCATGCGGAGTGAGCTCCCGCACTAGCTCCAGCTCTTGCCAACCTAGCAATTCGAAAGCATGCAAATGCAAGTAGATTAATAGGTACCACTTCGGTGGGTAGGTAACAGCGTTCCGTGCGTGTCATGCGGCCACATGACCGTGGAAGCGTCTTCGGACAACGCTGGCTCTTTGGCTAACAAACAGAGATGAGCACCGGCCCCTAGAGTCGGACACGACTGCACAAATGTGCGGGGGGTACCTTTACTCCTTAAGGCTACTTGTGCAAAATTGGGTATGAACTGCCTATAAAAATTTGTGAACCCCAGGAAACTTTGTAGCTGTCTTCTATTCTTGGCAGGGGGCGTGATGGCTCAGTGGTAAAGACACCAGGCTTGTTGATCAGAAGGTCACAACTTCGGCAGTTCGAGACCCAAGTGATGCATGATGGAGTGAGCTCCTGCACTCACCCCAGCTCTTGCCAAACTAGCAATTCGAAAGCATGCAAATGCAAGTAGATGAATAGGTACCACTTCGGTGGGATGGTAACAGCGTTCCACGTGCGTCATGCCAGCCACATGACTGTGGAAGCGTCTTTGGACAATGCTGGCTCTTTGGCTAAGAAATGGAGATGAGCACCGCCCCCTAGAGTCCATCTCTATTCCCTTACTTGATACTTGGATAACTTTACATACAACTGATTCTGTAGTAATCGTTTCAGTACTTCTCTCACCAATCCCACATGTTCCTCCATTGTGTTAGAATAAATTAAAATGTCATCAAAGTACACCAATACCCCCCTATACAGTAAGTCATGTAACACTTCATTGATTAAATTCATGAAGACCACAGGAGCCACTTTTAATCCAAAAGGCATCACTAAGTACTCAAAAGACCCCAGCTGGCAGTCAAATGCAGTCTTCCATTCATCTCCTTTCCGGATTTGAACCCAGAAATACGCCTCCCTTAAGTCCAGCTTGGTGAAATTTTTTCCCTTTGACAGGTGGGCCAGCATGTCCTTCATCAATGGTAGGAGGTATTCCTTGGAGGTACAAATGGCATTAAGTCCCTGATAGTCCATACACAATCTCAGAGACCCATCTTTCTTAGTCCTAAAGAGGACAGGTGCAGCCATCGATGAGGTGGCAGGACAAATAAACCCTCATTTCAAATTCTTATCAATAAATTCCCGCAGAGCCTCCAATTCTTTATGAGTCATGGAATACAATTTAGTTTTTGGCAGCTCTGCTCCAGGTTCTAGCTCAATTGCACAGTCTGATTTTCTGTGGGGTGGGAGTGGGTTTAGGGAGAAAAAGTGGAGGGAGTCACAGACTTTGTATTTCTAGGCGCAAAGATTACTGCAGACGCTGACTGCAGCCAGGAAATCAGAAGACGTCTACTTCTTGGGAGGAGAGCAATGGCAAATCTTGATAAAATAGTTAAGAGCAGAGACATCACACTGACAACAAAGGTCCGCATAGTTAAAGCAATGGTATTCCCTGTAGTAACCTATGGCTGTGAGAGCTGGACCATAAGGAAGGCTGAGCGAAGGAAGATAGATGCTTTTGAACTGTGGTGTTGGAGGAAAATTCTGAGAGTGCCTTGGACTGCAAGAAGATCAAACCAGTCCATACTCCAGGAAATCAAGCCAGACTGCTCACTTGAGGGAATGATATTAAAGGCAAAACTGAAGTACTTTGGCCACATAATGAGAAGAGAGGATACCCTGGAGAAGAAGCTGATGCTAGGAAAAGTGGAAGGCAAAAGGAAGAGGGGCCGACCAAGGGCAAGATGGATGGATGGTATTCTGGAGGTGACGGACTCAACCATTGGGGAGCTGGGGATGGTGACGGCCGACAGAAAGCTCTGGCGTGGACTGGTCCATGAAGTCACGAAGAGTCGGAAACGACTGAACGAATAAACAGCAACAGGGAGTTGGTTTGATTCCACCTCCCCAAATACCTTCCTTAAATCTTGGTATTGGACAGGGATGAGATTTCTGGGTTCTATTGGCTCTTCTCCCAATATCTCAGTTACTGCACTTATCCACTCCTCTTCAATCCTCAAGTCGGCCAGGGCGAGGCCCCTGTAAACCCCATCATCGAAATCTAATTTCCCTGTGGCCCAATTCACTTGAGGATTGCGAGATCGTAACCAGGCCAAACCCTATACTATTGGTTGGTGAGAAATTGAGGCCACCACAAACCTGAGTCTCGTTATGATTTCTTATTCTCATTCGCACTTTCTCCATGCATTACTCCTCTGGACACCCCCCCTGCATCTCCCATCCAGTTGAGTAAAAATGATCGGGTTTCTCAGCTTCCCTACTCTCAGCCTTAGCCCAGTCAGTATAGCAGGGTGTATGGGACACCTGGTGCATCCCGAATCTAGCATCCCCACCAAGTCCATACCACTTCTACCCTCCAGGGTCTCTAAGTATAGACCCACAAACATCGCTGGGCAAGTCCCACTCACCATCAGGTCCATGCGCCCTTTGGTTGTAGCCTGTTCCTCGGTGCCACTTAGAACAGGCTCCTTACATTTCCCATCAGCTCTACTTCTTCAGGAGTCCTTCTCTCCAAAAGGGAGAGGACACCCTCCCCTTTTGGTTGCTGCGGCCATGGCTCCTTTATTCTTTGTCCCTGAACTTTTCACATTGCTACTTCCCACCTTGCTTCTCACTGCGTTTATGGCCTGTGGACAATTAGTGATGTGGTGGCCCTCCCTGCACACTGAAAACACAAGTCTTGTTTTACTCTGTGTTCTTTCTCTTCCTCCCATGATCTGTGGGTTCCCCTCTTGGCCAGAGAAGTAATGGGCGTTGCTTGCTTCTTTTCCCCTCCTTGGGTTCTCTGCTTCCGCTTAACTCGGATTCTCATGTCCTCCACTTCGCCAGCAAGGCAAATCCATCCTATCATGGTTCCAGGATGCCCTCTGGCTACAGACCACTCTAATATTTCTGGGTGCAAGCCTTCCTGGAAATATTCAATCTTCAGTGATTTCAGCCAGTCCATTAACTTCCCAGCAAGCCTCTGGAATTCCATAGCATATTCTGAAACTGACCTATTTCCCTGCTTAATGTGTTGTAGGCTTGTCTTGGCCCTCATTCTGGAGAGAAGGTCTTCAAATCTCCTTCTCAAAGTGGTCATAAAAGTCTCAAAGTCTCTTAATTCTGGTGCATCGGCATCATACAACTCCACCAGCCAGTCCGCTGCTTCCCCTTTCAGTTGAGCCGACACATGGAGCACCTTAGCGTCTTTGGTGGGAAATATTGTCTCAAATTCATCCATGAAACCCTTTACGTGATTCAAGAACCAGGCAAGGTTCTTGGGTTCTGCACTAAATTTTACACTTAAGTCTCTCCCTCTAAAGGGTTCGTTCCATCCTGGGATTCCTTCTGACTGCCTCACTGGGTTCCAGCCACTAGGGGAGCGAGCAGCTTTTGCTGCCCTGCATCCTTCAGTCCCTGTCTCTAACTCCATGTTGCTTCCTCCCTCTTCCGCAGGCTGCAGGGTGGCGCCCCTGGAACTCGCAGCTTCTGTTCCATCTGCCGTCTTCACGTCTAGGCTTCACAGTAATTGCTCAACAGTCCCCTGTAGTTTTGTAATTTGCCCCTGTAGGGAACTCATCTCCCTTTTGATTTTCTCCATTCGCCCTCTGAGACCCGGCCAGGAGGGAAAGGAGTCACCTTTCTGTGTCATCTCCCACTGAGTGGGATTCCTTTCAGCACTATATCCCACTTCCAGAGCCCAGGTACGTTTAACTGGCTCCGCTGCTCGGGACAAGGGCATTTCAGCTTCCGCAGTGGGTCGATTCCTTTTCTTTTCTTTTATCCCCCCCCCCCCCATCTTCAGTCCATCTGGGGTTTCTGTGGCTTCTGATGCTTTCAGTTGCTTCGTCGCAACTCCCTCAGAGGGGTTTTTGGTATGATTTCCCCCTCCTCTTCTCTCCAATCGAGGGCGACATCTTCTTGCTCTGGGCATTCCTCCTCTGTTCAGCAGGGAGCTCTCTCCATTTCTACTCCATCCTCATCCCCTCCCCATTCATTGAACCTTCCTCTGACTCCGGGTATTTTAAGTGCTGACCTCCTCTGGTGGACATGATGTCTCCACGTAGATTTTGTGATGATCCACTCCTTTGATTATTAATTCAGAAATTAATCAACTCCTTTGATTAATTCAGAAACTGTCACCAGAAGCCATGGTAGGATATGAAAAAGTTCTTTAATTAATACAAGTGAATAGAATCGTTGCAAAGAGCAGATTGAGAAGAAGTGTGCACAATCACACTTTAAACATGCCAGTTCCCACTTACTCCTCACCAACCCCTCCCCTACTGACTCAGTTCCCATACCTCTAAACTGTTAGTCCTTTGATGTTCCAGCTGAATGGCCTTGGTGCCTAGTTCCCATCTCTCCCCTTCCATATTCCAACACCTCGCATTCCATGCCTATCTCTAACGTCCTGCAAGCATGCTAACTAATTACTGCCCTAACTAGATCCCCCATCTACCTAATAACTACAAACCCCATCTACCTAATAACTACCTAAAAACCCCATTTATCTCTGGCAGGATGGCATCCTGACAGATTTGTTTTAAGGAGGCGGTATGTCAGGATGGAACATCCTGCCAGCATAGTTATGGGGGCTAGTAGTAGGCTGTCATGCCTGCAGGGCCATTAGGAATGTTGATTAGAGTTGTTTAGTCAAACGGGCTATTGCCAAGGTCAGCCCGGATGGGCTGTCACCTTGTTAGCAAAGGATTTGTGACTGGGAAGTATGGAAACAGTGAGAGCATAGGGAGGGGCTGTCTTGGAGTGACTTCCCCAATGGGGGGGGGCTGGCATAAGGTGGAGGATGTAAATACTATTTGGCGCGGGCTGTTTCTCATTCTAGTCTTTGCCTTGGAAAGGATCACTTGCTTTAATAAAGAACTCTTTCATATCCTTGATGGCTTGTAGCAAGAGTCTCTGAATTAATAGCTAAAGGATCAGGACCATCACAGACGTTCCAGAACCCCAGGAGAGATGGTTCCGTCCAATTCTCAGGGGGAGGCTCCTCCAGAGAATGCAAGGCAGGAAAACATGAGAGGCTGTAAACAGAAGAGGAAGAGATACATACATGCATCCTCGTCATGCAATTCCCTTTCAGGACAGGCACCTTTAGTCCGAAAAGGACTAGGAAATAAGAAGCCTAAGAAAATAAAAGCATCTGATAAAAAAGGAAGCGGCTAAAACTCGCCCACACCAGGATTCTTTGCAATGCTCCACAGAGCTCTCTTGGGCTCGTCTGCACAGCCACTTCTGCCCTGCTTTCCTCCTATCCCAGAGTTGGGAGGGGCACCTCATACTCTAAATCTTGCTGTCCCCACAGATGCCCTTCTGCGTGTTCAGAACGGGACCATGGGATGCTGCTTTCTGGATTGCTGTACTGCACAGTGCTATAAATTTTATTTAGCGTATGGTACACACATTGCCAGGGAGTCTACAATGTTACACAGTAGATGTTCTGGTGCCAGATAGTTGCTAGTCTTTGTTGCACTGATGCACCACAAGAGGGCGAGCTAGCTTTGCTTCAGCTGGCCAGCAGCATTCCTTTTTAGGGAAGTCGGCTCATCAAGGCTTTTTTCTTCACCGATCCTCCGTCAGCACCGGTTCCTGCTCCCCACACAGATCGCCGCCAGCGTTTCCCCCCACTGAAATGGGGGTACCTATTTATCTACTCGCAGATGACATGCTTTTGAACTGCTAGGTGGGCAGAAGCTAGGGATGAAATGATGGGAACTCACTTCTGTCACATGGAGCTGTGCTCGAACCATTGGAGTGTTGACCATTTCTGGCTGGCAAACTCCAGCGTCATTAAGCCACTGTGCCACTGCATCCCCAGTGCTATAAAAAGAGGGATTTATGGTTCATCCTGGCTGAAATTCAAGTGTCACCAACTGTGGGAAAAGCTACCAATGATTCCCATAGAGAATCTGTGCAAGATGGTGCCCCATGGCCCGGGCACTCCATCCAATGTTTTTTTTTTCCCCAAGGAAATATTATCATCTTGATATCACGAGCACAGATGGCAACGAAGACTTTGTCTCTCTTGACTGCAACATAACAGTTGCCCAAATAAAGCTGCTGCATAAGTGTCCTTGCGTGTGGGAGAGAATGTAAAGAGGTGGGGTGCACTCAGGTTCCTCCCTGTAATTTTTCCAAAATGGTTACCAACCTGTTGACTGGTCAACTTCTTGACCACTAAGTTGATGAAGATTCTCAGTCATCCAGGTGGAATTGTCTGTAGGTTGAGTCATGGCAACTGGATTTCTTAACGTTTCGCTGCTTGTCCAAGTAGCTTCTTCAGTCTGGGCAAAAGTTGGTGAGGGGACCCCATATATGTCTTCCACAGTGGCTGTATTGACCTTACACCTGATTGGCTTGATAATTGGGCAATTGAGGTGTAGATAGTCTTTGGGATGTCTTACTCTTAAAACCTTTATTCATCCCCTAGTGGATCGTTAAATGTGGCCTTGACTCAACCTACAGACAATTCCACCTGGATGACTGAGAATCTTCATTGACATATTGACATTCACTTTGGGGAAGAAACCCTGAAGTTGGTGCGGTAATTTGAAAGAGCAGCAAGAAATGTAGCAGACTACAGAAACCACCTACATTTCAACCTCATATGCAGACAACAGAGCCTCATCCCGATAAGCTGACAAGCCTACACCTGTGATCCATAGTGAAGGGTCACAGAGCAGACAAGATCCTGCAGAAGGCACAAAGGCGTCTTCTTAATGAAAGAATAAGACAGGTCCACCTCACCATTGACGCCCTGCAATACAACGTTGAACACCTTCACCAGGAACTCACGGCCACCCTTCCTAACCCAATCCTGGATAGAGTACAGTTTGGCAACAAAACACAACTGGCCCAACACCACAAGGTGAAGGAGAGACAAACTAAGAAATTTGACATCCTTCTCTCCCGCAGCAAGCAGGAACAAGAAGCGGGAAAACCCACTGGGAGGAACAACAACAACGGGACCACAGAGGACAAAAAGAACATGTGGGTGAAGAACCTCTCAGACAGGGAACTCACCCAACCAGAGAGAGATGTCTTAGCCAAAGATCTTAATTTTGCCATCATTCCCAAGCAGGATCCAGTGGTGGCCACAGAATCTGCCATCCGAAACAACCATCTACCCTTTGAAGAAGCAGAACAACTCCGGCTTAAAATCTCTGCAGTGCTGTCCAGTGCTCAACCTCCTCCCTCCAACCTCAGCATCCAAGAGAGGAGAGCCCTGACAGCCCTCAGCAAAGATGAAACCATCACCATCTTGCCTGCAGACAAAGGAAGATGCACAGTTGTCCTAAGTTCGGCAGACTACCACGACAAAATTACCTCACTCTTGGAGGATCACCACACATATAAAAAACTGAAAAGAGACCCCACCAGCAATTACAAAAAAAAGGTGATAGACAGCTTGAAACAATTGGAACATCAGGGCTCCATCGATAGGGCAACCTACCAGTGTCTGTATCCTGGAGAAGCCATCCCCTGCATCTACGGACTCCCTAAGATCCACAAGGAAGGGATACCCCTTCAACCCATAGTCAGCAGCATTAATTCAGTAACATACAACATTGCCTCTCTACCATACTAGCACCTTTGGTTGGACACTCTGACCACCACATCCATAACTCGGGATAATTTGTTTCTAAAGCTAGGGTCCCGAAACTGGATATAGATGAAACCATGGTCTCCTTCGATGTTTCCTCTCTTTTCACCAGCATCCCCACCACTCATGCCCTAACTGCAGTTAAGAAGAGACTAGAAGAGGACAGCACCCTCGAAAGGAGAAACAACCTCAACCCAAACCAGATCTTCTGTCTTCTGGACCTGTCTCAACACCACCTACTTCTCGTACAGAGGTAACTTCTACAGACAGAAACATATCTATGCCATGGGTTCCCCCGTGTCACCCATTGTTGCCAACCTATACATGGAAGAAGTGAAGAAAGCACTTAGCACATTCCAGGGAATGGTGCCCACCCACTGGTTCAGGTATGTGGATGACACCTGGGTTAAAATCAAGGCCCAGGAGGTACAGGCTTTCACAGACCATATAAATACCATAGACGCAAACATTAGGTTCACCAGAGAAGACAACAAAGGCTGGCATTCCTGGACTGTGAAGTCCTTATTGGGACCTGTGGCAAGCTAGAAATAGAGATCTACAGGAAACCCACCCACAGAGACCAATACTTGATGTTTGACTCCCACCATCCACTGCAGCACAAACTAGGAGTCATCAGGACATTGTCCCACAGGGCAGAAACCATCCCCACCTCCATGGGTACCAAAAAGAAAGAAAATCAGCACCTGAGGACAGCTCTGAAGACCTCTGGATATCCAAATTGGGCCTTCATTAAATCTAAGTCTACCGCCAGACCCAAAACAACGGCAGAAAGAGCTGAGACTCAGAATCAATGGAAGAACCTGGTCATTCCTTACATGGCCAGCGTGTTGGAAAAGATAAAATGGATATTTGGTAAACACAACATACCTGTATATTTCAAACCCACCAACACACTGAGACACAGGCTTGTACACCTAAAGATCCAACACCAAAACATAAGAGGAGCAACATAGTATATGCAATCCAGTGCAGTGAGGAGTGTTCTGAGCTCTATATTGGAGAAACCAAACAGCCTTTACACAAGAGGATGGCCCAACACAGGAGGAGCAACACCACAGGACCAGAATCAGCAGTTTACCTTCATCAAAAAGAAAAAGGACACTCATTTGAGGACATTAATGTTCACATTTTGGACAGGGATGATAGGTGGTTTGAGAGAGGGGTTAAGGAATCCATTCATGCCAAGTGGAAAACCCTTCCCTCAGTAGAGGCCTCAGGCACAACTCGTCCCCCATTTAATGAAAATGAAAAAAATCCAAAATGGCGGCCGGGAGCAGACACGGACACCGAGGACTTCCCTGAGGGGTTGTTTGGGGCTCTGACCCTGACCCTGACTCCCCCTACCCCCACTTTACCAATGGGAAATGTCAGAGATCGAGGGGGAGCTTGAAGAGAACCCCCAAGAATTGGGGGTATTTTGGATGCTGTACCACCTTCTTTATCTGTGCCGGAGCCTCTCGGAAGACAGCAGACGCAGCTCCCTGACGGGCGAGGCTTTTCGGGCAGAGGCTTCCCAGGCTTGCCGGTTGGAGCTGCGGAGCAACAGAGCATGGTGTTGCCCTGCGGTGCAGTGGTGGACCCTGTGCCGGAGTATATGGAGCCTCTTGGGGTGGAGATGGCGGATGTGGCTCCTTGGCGGGCGAGGCTTTTTGGGCAGAGGATTCCCGGGCTTGCTGGGTGGAGCTCTTGAGTGGCGGAGCACAGTGGTTCCCTGTGGCGTGGTGGTGGACCCCCCGCGGGTCATGGCAGATCCCTTTTGGGGTTCTGGACGGCAGGCCGGGTGTGGCGCAGGGGACTTGGCATTCCGGATTCTGGTTCCTGCGGCGAGCCCTGGTGGTCCTCAGTGGATTGTAGTGGTGTGGCGGTGCTGGATGGTGTGGAGTGGAGGCCTGGTGGTTCCAGTTTCCCTTGCCTCTTTGGATCTTCCCGCCCTGTGGTGGTGACTTTGGCGAGAGATTTTGGCAACCCAATGGACCCTGGTGGTACTGCCGAGCCAGGTGGCCCTGGCGAGTGGGTTGGTGTGTGACCTGGCTGGGCCCAGAGGGGGGAGTAGCCTGTTCGGAAATGTGCCCAGCTGGGTTTCAGGTGTGGCACCAGCCGAGACACCGGGGCAGGGGAGGTGGGGTGGCGGTTGTCATCCGAGAGTCTCTAATGGCCTACAGGGGCACTGCTCTGCAAGTGGCTGGTTGTGAGACGTTGTTTTTCAAGTTGGGTTCCCGAGAACAGTTGGGGGTGTTGCTTCAGTACCAGCCTCCCTGCTGCGTAGCAACCTCCCTGTCCGAGCTGCTTGAGGCCATCTCAGGGTTGGTGGTTGAGTTCCCCAGACTTATGGTTCTGGGGGACTTTAACTTGCCATCCCTGGGACGTGCCTCAGAGGCAGCTCAGGAGTTCATGGATACCATGGCAGCCATGGGACTGTCTCAGCTAATTCAGGACCTGACTCGAGACAGTGGTCTCACCCTGGACTTAGTTTTCTTGTCTGAGCAGTGGCAATGTGATCTGAGGGGAGAGCTAGATCTGTCCCCTTTGTCATGGTCAGACCACACCCTGGTGACCTTGAGATTCTCTTGTGCCACCCCACTCCGCAGGGAGGCAGAACCTATTCGATTGGTCCATCCCCGGCGACTTATGGACCCAATGAGGTTTCAGATGGAGCTGGGGGTGATACCCGAGGATCTGCTGGATGGTCCAGCGGAGGCCCTGGCCGCAGCCTGGAATAGGGAGGCGGCTGGGGCCTTGGACAGGATTGTGCCTGTGCGGCCTCTCTTGCCACGTTCAACCCGTCACTCTCCGTGGTTTACGGAGGAGTTGAGGGTGTCAAAGAGGGTGAAGAGATGTCTGGAGCGCCACTGGAGAAAAACAAATACTGAATCTGACTGAACACAATCTAGAGCCACCATTGAGGCCTACCTTGTGGCGGTAAGAGCGGCGAAACGTGAATATTTCTCCGTTCTTATTGTGTCCGCAGAATGTGTCACTCATGCCCTTGTCGTCTCCCATATAGACTATTGCAATGCGCTCTACATGGAGCTACCCCCTTGAAGAGTATCCGGAAGCTTCAGCTGGTCCAGAATCCGGCCGCGCGGACATTTATGCGTGCTGTAAGATCGGCCCATGTAACACCTCTGCTGCACGAGCTGCATTGGGTACCAGTTTGCTTCCGGGTCCAATTCAAGGTGTTGGTTACCACCTTTAAAGCCCTACATGGCATGGGACCATGTTACCTGAGGGACCATCTCATCCCCGGAAAATCGACCCGCCCCACTCAGCCATGCAAAGAGGGCATGCTACGGATCCCATTGGCAAAAGAATTTCATCTATCGGGGTCCAGGAGGCGTGCCTTCTCTGCAGTAGCACTCGCCCTTTGGAATAACTGTGGCTGGTGCCATGAAACCCACCTTATTATTAACATCTTTCTATTTGGATTTTATATGTAAATTATTTTTGTTGTAATTTTATATTTTTAACTTGTGAACCGCCCAGAGTTCCCTGGTGTGGAGGAGATGGGTGGTGATACAAATTTAAATAATAAATAAATTTATCATGCTTCTCTTTCATTAGTCCCCAGGAAGATTAAGACCACTTCACAAGTTCACCAGCAAGGCCACATTTAACGATCCACTTGGGGATGAGTAAAGGTTTTAGGAGTAAGACATCCCAAAGACTATCTACATCTCAATTGCCCAATTAACAAGCCAATCAGGTGTAAGGTAAATACGGCCACCCTGGAAGACATATATGGGGTCCCCTCACCAACTTTTGCCCAGACTGAAGAAGCTACTTGAACAAGCAGCGAAACGTTAAGAAAGAAATCCAGTTGCCATGACTCAACCTACAGACTCTTGACCACTAATGTCTTTTGGCTGCCATCTGGGTAGCCACCGAGTAAGTATTATTGAAGAGTTGGCGTTTGAGAAACAGGTTTTCCTGGGTATGCATAGGTGGGTATGTCGACCAGCCATTCAAAGTAAGTTGAATAAAGGGGCTGTGGCAGTTGGGGTTCCAGTCTCCCTCCCAACCAAACCAGCACTACAGAACAGGCACAGAACCAGTGACTTAATGAAAGGGGGCAGCCTCACGGCAGACCCACCAGACTAGCTGGATCCAAGCAGACCGCTGACCCGACTGCATCATCTCAAGCCTCCTCCATTTTCCCCAGGCTGTTGGCATGGAACATCTTAGGCCAGCACAACATGGGAAACACCACTTCCGTGCTGGAAGCAGAGGCTTATCCAGGCCTGCTGCCAGCTGTGGGCTGACAATGTGACAGAGGGGACGATGTGAGGGTGGCCTCAGAAAATGGTAAGTGGGCATCTTTGTGCCAGGGCAAGAAGCTGATGCAGAGGGGCACCATCCTTGCAAACCATCCTTCTTTCCATTTTGTCCATTTGTTGTTGTTCAGTCGTTAAGTTGTGTCTGACTCTTCATGACCCCATGGACCATAGCACACCAGGCCTTCCTGTCCTCCACTGCCTCCCGGAGTTTACTCAAATTCATGTTCATTATATCGGTGATGCTATCTAACCATCTCATCCTCTGCCGTCCCCTTCTCCTTTTGCCTTCAGTCTTTCTCAGCATCAGGGCCTTTTCCAGTGAGTCCTCTCTTCGCATTAGGCGGCCAAAGTATTTCAGCTTCATCTTCAGTATCTGTCCTTCCAACGAGCAGTCAGGGTTGATTTCCTTTAGGACTGACTGATTCATACTCCACCTCATAAGCTGCCCTTTGTTCATTAAACTTCTCACCTTTCTTTGTTCCAGATGCCATTAACAAACTTGATCCAGCCATGATTTTCTCTGTCTTCCTCTTCCTCTTGACCTGGGGTGTCTGTGAGGGGGGAGGGGGCAAATAACCATGTGTGCATCATCATGCAAATCATCATGCACTACTTACTTACATCTATCAGAAAGCAAACACATAATGGCAGCATTTGTATGAAGATGCTAAGTGTGCGTGTTCTTATTTGCCCCAGTCCTTGCTGTCACCCAAGGTCAAGAGGAAGGGGAAGACTGAGAAAGTTGTGGTCAGAGAGCTGATCCAGGATTACTTTGGCTTGATCAAGAATTCCTGTAGACAACTCTGCTACTGACTCATTCCATCTTTCTTCATGTATATGTAAACCACCCAGAGTCCCTCTTTCGGGGGGAGATCGGCGGTGGCAAAAGTTGATAGATAGATAAATAAATAAATAAATCTTGTCTTATTTCATGTCAGAAATGCAGGAAATAAAAAAGGGAAAATATTAATTAAAAGTTAAAAAGTTAAAACATTTAATAAAAATATAAAATTTATATAACTCCAGCCAATGCTGGGCCACATTGATGGCAGAGGTGTTTCCGGCCAATAGGTCACTCTGTGTGCATGTCAGTCCAAAAGGGCAGTGTAAAAGATGGGTAGTTTTTTGAATATTGCCACATTCGCAGCAAGTATCCTTGCCCTCAGGGAGAAACCCCCATTTATCAATATTATCTTTAGTTCTGGCCAAAGCAGTGCGCAATCTGTTTAAACATCTCCAAACTGTCCACTCCTCCTCCGAACCTCTGGACAGCTCCTCAAGCGGATCTATCCAATTTTGATGATGTTTTGCTTGAGATTTCCATATTTTTAATTGTTCTGTTTGAGGTGTAATAGCAATCTCCTCAGCACAGTCTAAGAAGCTCCTTCTTGACTTCAATCTTTATGTAGGAGGTACTCAGTCAAATAATGGGTGTGCCGGATCATGTAACACCTTTCCATATTCCATGCCTTGTGCCACACTCCTTCTAATGCCTGGTGGGGCTATTCCCACCAAGTGTCAAGGAGATAACTGGTGAAGAAGGAGGGGGCTCCCTCCAGGGTGATAAACACATGCGCAGTACTGAATCGCTTTGCCTTCCTCCCAAGAGGCTGAAGAAGGCACCGCCCTAATTTCTTGGGCCTTTTCTCTGAGCATCACTAGCTCACTTTAGTTTAGCTGGATTCTGTCTAGCAGAGTAGAACAATAAAACACTAGAGCCTTTACACCAAGTCTCAGCGTGTTCCTTCACTTGAAGTCAGGACACCAAGATATATAATTTATCAAGTGGAGTGGGGCATAAACATCCGGTAATGATGTGGTGTCATGGTGGAACCCATGCCACCCTGACATAGTAAGTAGGTCAGATAAGCATATCAATCAGACAAGAAGCCAATGCTCTCAATAGGAAGAACTTAATAGCAAACCGCCAGACAGACAATCACCGCACGGTGTGGATTAGAATAAAGCCATTCAGCACTTTCAATGGACAGCACCAAGCAGCACGGGGAGGTGTGAGACAGAAAGGAATGAAACTGGTAAACACATTCTATGGGGAAGGGAGAAATTGGAAAACTATTAAACTGCAAGATCTTGTAACTATGCTTCACTTGGATCATTAAAGTGGAACCAGGTCGCTCGCTGTAAATAAAGCTTTTACATATCCTACATGGTGTGTGTTGGAGCTTTCATTTATTAGCTGCAGGATCGGAACCTCGCAGAATGATCCAAGTCAACATGGATAACTTACCCATAAACGGCCAGTTTAACGAGGAAGATCCATGACCATGAACTTTGGACTCCGTGAATACCCTTCCGACTTTGGGAGGTGAGAGTGGAGAATCCAAAGGAAAGGGCCCTTGCTTGAGCAAACAGGAATGTGCAAAGCAAAAAGCCAGCCAGCCGACGGAGAACGCCAAATCCCAACGAACTCAATCAAGCAGACATACCAGAAATGACCAGAGAGACAAAGAACCCAATTGAAAATCCCAACCAATGAGAGTATGCCCCAAACCAGCACCTCCAAAAAGAATAAGTACGAATGGGCAACTGAAATTGGGGGAGGCATAGAGCGGTACTCGGATAAGTGGGTAACCAAGGGAAGGGGTTCCCACTCCAACCGGGTGATGGCGGAGCAGAGACTAGAGGCTCTGGAGGAAAAGATGGACAGTGTAGAGGATCGAATATCGCACCTCCAAGGAGTAGTCAATCGGATTCTCTACCTGTTAGAAAAGGAGACGGTAGCTTGTGCGAGGGCGGTAGATGAGGAGATGTCCCCAGAAAGTGAAGGGGAAAAATCGGGCATTGAAGAAAGCCAAGAATGGGAAGATCTGGTAAGGGTGCTCCCCGCACTGAGAACGCACTCGCAATGCAACCAGCTTCGAAGCAGAGTGGCGAGACCAACTTCGAGCCCAGGCACGTCGTTCGTGGTGCGAGATTTGAAGGTAAAGTTCAATGGGGATCCAAAGAACTTGCCTTGCTTCCTAACCCATGTAAAGGGGTTTATGGAAAAATGTGAGGAACTATTCCCCACCAAAGGCTATAAGGTGAGGTACGTTTCAGCCCACCTCGAGCAAGAAGCAGTGGAGTGGTTGACAGGCTTGCATGACTCGGAGGAGGCAGAACTAGAGGACTTTAATGATTTCATGAGTGCTCTGAGAGAATGATTTGAAGACCCATTAGCAAAAATAAGAGCCAGAACTAGTCTGCAAGGCATCAAACAAGGGAAACGATCAGTCTCCGAATATGCCACGGAATTCAGGAGACTGGCGGGAAAACTAACAAATTGGCCAGAGTCATTGAAAATTGAGTATTTCCAGGGGGGACTGCAACCAGAAATTCTGGAGTGGTCCCTAGCCAGAGGAGATCCCAGAACATTGAAAGGGTGGATCTGTTTGGCTGGTGAGGTGGAGGATATGCGAATCCGCTTCAGATGACAACAACGAGCCCAACCATAATAGAGATGACCACATAATGCAACTTTTGCTCCTGAGAAGTGAACAAGCCATAAGTCATGGGGGGAGGAAAAAGAATGGTGGATAAAAAAGTGTCTTTCTTTTAAGTGCAGAAAGGAGGGACATCGCATCACCAATTGCCCACAGTCCACAACCCCAATGACTCCTAAAGCAGGAGAAAAGAGCTCCAAGCAACTTGGACTAAAGAATAAAGGGGCGGCAGCAGCTTTGAAGGAGAGGAAATTTCGCGAAGCTTCCCCAGAGACAGAAAACTCCACCGATGAGGAATTCCAGCCGGCAGGAAATGGACGGAGCCTGTCTTAAGCACCGAGAGGCAGGCAACTAAAAAGAGATGTGAGGATTCCATGGTGAGTGGAGCCTGTTCATCAATGTTAATAAATGATAAAGTAGAAGCATTAAGGGGCCAGGGAAGCATGAACTTAGCAGGGTTATTGGATTCAGGCTGTACAAGATGTCTAATCCACCCTGCTTTAGTGACTGGACTAAGATTAAAAATAAAATGATTGCCTGAACCCATCAATTTCATTCAACGATGGGTCAGAGATGAAGGGGCCCCCGGTGGAATACTGTATGGAAGTGGTCCAAATAAGGATAGAAACACACAAAGAGACGTTGAGATTTATTGTAACCCGTACTTCAGGTCATCCCATAGTATTGGGTCTGACGTGGTTGAAAGACCAAAACCCTCAAGTAAATTGGTCAACCGGCCAGATGATTTTCAAAGATGGAAGGTATGAAGGATTTGAATCTGGTGAACTTGGGGGGGAAATAGAATTGATAGGCCCAGCAATTGAACTGGGGGAGAATATGCAAGGGGAGGAGGTTGAGTTCATTCCAGCCCAGTATCACGACCTAAAGGAAGTGTTTGGAGAAAATGAATCTAACCAGTTCCCCCCACCCAATAGAAAATTGGACTGCGCTATTGAATTGTAACTGGGGGTGGAATTACCAAAATCCAAGCTGTATCCCATTACTTCCAAGGAAATAGAAGCACTCAGGGAGTTCATAGACAAACATTTAGAATGAGGTTTCATCTGCCCAGCAACCTCACCCATGGCAGCACCAGTCAGGTTCACGAAAAAGAAAGACGGGTTGCTGCAATCTTTGCACAGACTATCAAGGACTGAATGCCATCTACACAGTGAATAAGTACCCCTACCCCTGATGACAGACATGCTAGCACACCTATTGAAAGGCAAAATATTCACCAAAATAGACTTAAGAGAAGCATACTTTCTAGTGTGAATTCAGGAGGGGGATGAATGGAAGCATTTAATTGTCAATTGGGTTGCTTTCAATATTTGGTCATGCCATTCAGGTTAAAAGGCAGACCCGGGGTCTTCATGAATTTAATTAATGACGTGTTGCATGAATTTTTATATCAGGGAGTATTAGTCTATCTTGATGACATTTTAATCTACACTGAGACATTAGAAGAACATGTACGGTTGGTGCGGGAGGTATTGAAACGCTTACTGGAAAACCAACTGTATGTGAAACTGTCTAAATGTGAATATCACAAAGAACAACTAGACTATTTGGGGTACCGGGTATCTAGCAGAGGAATTACAGGCTGTGGTGGTTTGGGAACCTCCTAAAACCAGGAGACAATTGCAGAGCTTCCTAGGATTTGCAAATTTCTATAGGCAATTTATAAATAACTTTGCACAAGTGGCACTGCTGCTCACAGACTTACTCAAAACAAAAGGAAATGGGGACCCCAAAATAAAAAACAAACTGGGGGCAAAAATACAATGGTCTAAGGAGTGCCAAGAAGCATTCGAGCAATTAAAGAAACTATTCACATCAGAACCAATACTACAGCACCCCAATCCCACAAAGCCCCTAATCATACAAGTAGATGCATCAGATACAGCTTGGGGGGGGCATTTTATTGCAGGAAGATGACTAGGGGAAACTGCGGCCATGTGCGTACCTCTTTCGCAAATTCAGCCAAACAGAACATCGCTGGCACGTTTGGGAGAAGGAAGCATATGCTGTAAAATGCGCACTAGCTACTTGGGAGACACCTTTTGGAAGGTGCCCCGCACCAATTTGAAGTATGGACAGACCATAAAAGCTTAGAAGCACTGAACACCCCATGAAAGCTGAATCCCAAACACGTTAGATGGGCACAATTCTTTAGCAGATTCAATTTCACATTGAAGTACATACCTGGGGGGGGGAAACTTTCTGGCTGATGCCTTATCTCGCTTACCATAGCACAACAGTCAGAGAGAAGAGATAATAGATTCAATAATTCCAACACCACAGGCAGGGATGGTAGCAGTCACTAGGAGCCAGGGAAAACAATTAGAACTGCCAGTAGAAGGGGAATTGCAAAACTAACTGCAGTCGCAATTGAAAATTGACAAATGGTTGCAGGACAATAAAATAAAATTGACAGAAAAACAAGGACTTTGGTGGCACAGGGACCGATTATACATACTGGAGCCCCTAAGAAAAGGAATATTAGAAAGAGGCCACAACGCAAATTCAGCTGGCCATTTCAGATTTGTGAAAACTTTGCACCTACTGAGACTGCAATTCTGGTGGACCTCTATTCGCAAGGACGTGGAAGAATACATAGCTAGTTGTCCCGTGTGTGCCATGGCGAAAAGGGTAGGAGGCAAGCCCAGAGGATTATTACAAAACGTAGCAAGTCCCACCCAACCATGGAAGCAAATAGCCATGGATTTCATAGTAGATTTACCAGAAAGTCATAAAAAAATGGTGATCTGGGTAGTAACTGATTTATTCTCTAAACAAGCTCATTTCATTCCTTGTGCAAGCATTCCAAATGCAGGGCAACTGTCAGGGAGATAACTGGTGAAGAAGGAGGGGGCTCCCTCCAGGGGAGAAACACATGCACAGTACTGAATCGCTTTGCTTTCCTCCCAAGAGGCTAAAGAAGGCCCTGCCCTGATTTCTTGGGCCCTTTCTCTGAGCATTACTAGTTCATTTTAGTTTAGCTGGATTCTGTCTAGTAGAGTAGGACAATAAAGCACTAGAGCCTCAACACCAAGTCTCAGCGTGTTTTCCTTCACTCGAAGTCAGGACAGCAACTGGCAAAGATGTTCGTACAACATGTGTACAGAATACATGGATGTCCAGAGAGAATAATCAGCGATCGCGGCATCCAATTCACATCCAAATTTTGGAGGGCATTTTTAAAAATAATTGGAGTGGAACAAGGGTTAAGTTCCGGATTCCATTCGGAGATGGATGGTGGCTGTGAACGGGTTAACCAGGTACTAGAACAGTACCTTAGATGTTACATTAGCTATCAACAGGATAATTGGGTGGACCTACTTTCATTCGCAGAAGTAGCCTACAACAATTCCATGCATCAGAGCATGGGTTTTTCCCCCTTTCAAGTTGTAAACGGACAGGACTTTCTAGCATTCCTGGAATTACCCAGCAACAAAACTGAGATTGCCCCTTTAGATTATTGGATAAAACACATATCAGAAGGATGGCCAATAATAGAGAAAGCTTTAACAGAAACCAAGGAAATGTACAAAAAATTTGCAGATCGAAAAAAGGCACCAGAATGGCCACTGAAAGTGGGGGACAAAATATACTTATCTACCAAATTTCTAAAGTTAGCACAACCTTGCAAAAAACCAGGACAGAAATACATAGGTCCTTTCCCAATTACCAAAATCATAAACAAAGTGGCGGTATAACTGCAGCTTCCCAAAAACATGAGAAGGGTCCACCCCATTTTTCATTGTAGTCTATTGAAACCCATAAAAACTTTGGATCGGTGGCACCCAGACTAAGTTGCACCAGTACTAATAATAATGGATGAGGAACAGCATTTCGAAGTGCAAGAGATTTTAGATTCAAGGTTGAACCGGGAGAAATTACAATTCTTAATCCAATGGAAACACTTTAATAACTTGCAAAGAGAGTGGGTGGAGAATAGACACATATAAGCACCCAAAGAAAAAGTTCCACAAAAAATTCCCAAATAAACCACATTAAGGGAGGAGGAATGATCTTTGGGTGGCAGAATGTCATGATGGCACCCATGCCACCCTGACATAGTAAGTAGGTCACATAAGCATATCACTCAGACAAGACACCAATGCTATCAATAGGAAGAACTTAATAGCAAACCACCAGACAGACAATCACTGCATGGTGTGGATTAGAACAAAGCCATTCAGCACTTTCTATGGACAGTGCCAAGCGGTTTGGGGAAGGTGTGAGAGAGAAAGGAATGAAACTGGTAAACACATTCTATGGGGAAGGGAGAAATTGGAAAACTATTAAACTGCAAGATCTTGTAACTATGCTTCACTTGGATCATTAAAGTGGAACCTGATCGCTCGCTGTAAATAAAGCTTTTACATATCCTATGTGGTCTGTGTCGGAGCTTTCATTTATTAGCCGCAGGATCAGAACCTCACATGAGGCATTATCACTAAGCGCCCTATCCACCTGCGTAGAGTGCGCAGAGCGGCCCCAAACGGGGCAGGCATACTCTCCCACCGAGTAGCACAATGCAAGGGCGGCTGTGCGTAGAGTAGTAGGATAAGCACCCCAAGTAGTACCAGCCAACTTTCTGAGGAGATTATTACGGGTGGAAATCTTTTGTTTTATGTTGCAACAATGTCTTTTAAAGGTTAATGTTCGGTCCAATGTTACTCCGAGGTAGCATGGCATCTCACAATATACAAGACTCACTCCATCCCAGATAACAGCAAGCCTGCATCTGGCCTGCCTATTTTTGAGATGAAATGCACAGACATTAGTTTTTGATGGGTTAGGTTTTAGTCCATTCTCATTATAATATTCAGACATATTCTTAAGAGCCAAAGTGAGCTTGTCTTCCACTTCCTCGAAGCTAATTCCCTGAGCGGTAAGTGCCAAATTGTCGGCATAAATGAAAGACAATGTATCAGGACCAACGGGTTGATCATTAGTATATATATTGAATAACGGGGCAAGGACGCTCCCCTGTGGGAGACCATGCCACTGAACTCTCCACTGACTCTTTTTTCCCTGGAATTCAATGAAGAATCATTGATTCTCTAGTATTGCCTGAATACATTTAGTCAGAGCAAAATCGTGTGTAATATTATATAATTTCAAGAGAAGCTTCCTATGATTAACTGTGTCATAAGGAGCAGATAAATTGACAAAAGCAGCTCCTGTGATTAAAAGTCACTCTCCCTCAGCCCTAGGAAGGAGCCAATGGCAAAACAGGAGACTGAGAGTTCTAGTCTGGCCTTAGGCAGGGAAGCCGGCTGGGTGACCTTGGGCCAGTCACTCTCCCTCAGCCCTAGGAAGGAGCCAATGGCAAACCAGGAGACTGAGAGTTCTAGTCCCACCTTAGGCACAAAAGCCGGCTGGGTGACCTTGGGCCAGTCACTCTCCCTCAGCTCTAGGAAGGAGCCAATGACAAACCAGGAGACTGAGAGTTCTAGTCCAACCTTAGGCATGAAAGTCGGCTGGGGACCTTGGGCCAGTCACTCTCTCTCAGCCCAACTCACCTCACAGGGTTGTTGTTGTGGGGAAAATAGGAGGAGGAAGGAGTATTAGGTATGTTCGCCACCTTGAGTTATTTATAAAAGTAATAAAGGCGGGATAGAAAATAAATAAAATAAAAATATGTAAAAATAAATATCCACCTCTCACTTTCATGTAACAAAGTAGGCAAAGGAGCTCTTACACTACTTTCA
Organism: Charina bottae; assembly: GCA_023362775.1. Classification (NCBI taxonomy): domain Eukaryota; kingdom Metazoa; phylum Chordata; class Lepidosauria; order Squamata; family Charinaidae; genus Charina; species Charina bottae. The sequence continues at coordinate 1,740,436 of JALMGJ010000013.1, read as the reverse complement.
CTTCTTTTAACAAGGATTCATTCCTCACAACAGACCGCATAATACCCACTACATTTCTAACAATTTTTGCATGTCTAAACATTTCTTCATCCATTTTCCCATCTTTACAAAGTACACAAATTCTTCCTTTTCCTTTTTTTTTTGCCTTTTTTTGGATAACTTATTGATTCCATTCTTTTTTCAAACACATCATTGTGGTCTTTGATGCATTATACTTGTTGCATCATACAATCTATCCAATATTCACTGCTCATTCTGGTTCTCAGCCAACAATATTGCATAATAATAATAATAATAATAATAATAATATAAATAAATAAATAATCTGAATACTAAAGTGCATGTAAAGGCCAAAACTTCGCACATGGAATATAAATGGGCACAGAATAGAGGAAGTGACTAGCTTTAAATACCTAGGGGTAGTCATGCATGCCACTGGATCTAGGAAACCTCACTTTGATTATGCAGCTGATATTGGACATAAATCAGCAAATGCCATTTTAAAGTTCTTCCGGAATAAAGGAGGACACTATATACCAGCAGCTCTTAAACTCTTCCAGGCGAAGACATTAGCCCAGCTACTTTACGGGTCCTGTATTGGTGCTATGACTTTAAGTATTACTTCCCTGGAAAGAGTGCAATCAAAATTCATAAGAGCAGTATTCCAAATGCCCAAGTGTGTTTCAAATGCTTACCTTCGATTAGAAGCCGGCATGATAAAAGTTGAGGCAAGAGTGCGACTAGCTTCCCTGAACCTCTGGCTAAAACTCAAGCAAATCCCTCAAGGTTTAGCGCCACTCATTTCCCAAGATTACTTTCAATCCTCCTGGTTAAAGGATATTGAAATTAGTCTTGTAAACCTAGGATTTTCTACGGATGCAATTCTTAGGATGGATTATGAACAGGCAAAATTGGTCTTCAAGCAAAGGATAAAGGACATAGAATGAGAAACAGACTTAAAGAAGGCCCCTTATTTCCTAGCTTCAGAGTATAATAAATATATAGTTAATACCGCTAACTATATTATGCAACTCAAAATTCCTAGCCATCGGAAAGCTTTTTCCCTAGCTCGAAGCCATGCACTCCCTTCTGCAGTCTTGGAGGGCAGATACAAAAAAATCCCTTTAGCTGCAAGGTGCTGCTCTTGTAACATAGGAGAGATAGAAACTACAGACCATGTGCTCCTTCGCTGCCCTTTTTATAAAGAGCATAGGAATAAATTAATAATACCTCTGATCAATAAATATCCTAGGCGGCAAGATATAGTCTCTATGCAAATGCTACTTATAGATGAATATCCAACTGTTACAGCCCAAGTAGCCAGATTCTGTGCAGCTGCCATGAAGATATGCTAGACTATGATTTGAAAATGTAGTATGGTATTCCTTGTAATAATTTTAAGTGGTATATATATTATATATTATATATTATATATTATATATTATATATTATATATTATATATTATATATTATATATTATATATTATATATTATTTTTGTATCACTCATTTTAATATTCGTATTTTATATTTTTATAATTATGTACAACTGAGAGAATATTAGTCATGATAATGTAAATGAATAAGACTGTTTTTAAATTTGATAAGCGGCTCATTTACATTGTGATCTAAATGCATTTTAATATCTAATTGGGACTTGTTAAATTAGATTTAAAACTATTTCAAATCAGAGGGTTTATATTTTAAAGCCCAATGTGTTTACCATGTAGAATTCTAACTTGTACTGGTCAGTGACCGTAATAAATTGAATTGAATTGAATTAAAGTGCATGTATGTACTTCCCAAGCAATATTCCTTCAGTGTCACCACAAGCAACGTTTATATTTATCCATAAATGCTTTACACAATCAAGAGGACATCACACATCCTTGTCTTACTCCCTTTTCTGCACTGACCCATCCGCTAAGAATTCCATTCAGGCTTTACTTCCGTCATATTCTGCTCATGTGGCACTCAGCAACCTACCTCACCTTCTGTATTTGCATAACACTTTCCACAATTCAAGCCTTTTCACTCTATCATGTGCTTCCTCCAAGCCCATGCTACTAGCAGGCATCAGGGAAAGACCTTTCAGCAGCTGAGAACAACTAAGGGCTGGGAGAGAGACAGGGCAGGAAGTTGTTTTTGTCATGGAAGCAGAAGCTAGTTAGGTAGGAAGCAACGAAACAGAAGGAATGCGGGCAAGGAAAATTGCAGTGCATTTGCCCCAGTACAGACAACGATCCAAGCAAAGAGCTCTTTGCAGCTGTGGAAACAGCAAAACGCAGACCTGAGAAGGTTTTCCCAACTGGAGGGAATTGTCATCCCCAGAATCCTGGAAGGAGAAGCCAGAACCAACGGAGACCACAGTGGATCACCAGCCTTATTTTCAGGCGGACTTGGGGGGAAGATCAGATGAAGTCAAGCTGGGCAACCACCTTTGCCAGCCAGGTGGTCTGAACAATGCCTTGACTACATCAAGTCTAGGACATGGCAAGATGTCTTCTATAAGGCGACTATTTGGACTACCTGGAAAAAAGGAGGAATTTCCTGACAGTGAGAACTATTAAGGAGTGAAACAGCTTGCCTCCTGGAGTTCTGGGTGCTCCATCGCTGGATGTTTTCAAGAAAAGATTGGACAGCCATTTGTCCGAGATGGTATGAGGACTCCTGCCTTGGACAGGGGGTTGGATTAGAAGACCTCCAAGGTCCCTTCCAGCCCTCTGTTTCTATGTTTCTATGTTTCTATGATTCTATGATTCTATTCATTTGGGCACAACACGCACTTAAGTTACTCCAGGGCTGTGCTTGCATTTGTAACATGAGAAGACTGCACAGTCGGCACTGGTTGCCAATTATTTTCTGGCCAGGGCTCCCTTCTCATCCCCATCCCCTACTCAGCCGAAGCACAGGCTCCTCAGCTCCCTTGAGAGACAAGCTGTCCCTGGAACATCTAAGTTGGTACATGGGGAGTTTTACACGGCAAGTCGAATCTGGCACAGCTTGTGAAAGAAAAGGGGCCTCTGAAAGCAGCAGGATTTCTCTCACAAGGGGAGCAGCTAATACTAAACTGTTGCGGGGGGGGGGGGAGAGCTTTAGGTGGAAATTCAGACTTCAGCAGGGCAGGGGGGGAACCCAACCTGTGGCTGAGTCTACCCTAGCAAGAGCTCAAAGGGCCCTGAGGGTCCCCTCCTGCAAGCAAAGGACGGAAAAGAGATAAGGCCCCAGGCAGGAAGAAGCTCCTGGGCTGGCCCAGCCTCCTGCCCCTGCTGGGTCCCAGAGCATCAGGGTTGGAGGGCCCCTCGGAGGCCATTTAGCCCAACCCAGGAATCCCCCGCAGCAGCACCCCCGACAGACAGCCACCCAGCCCGTTTTAACACCTCCAGCGAAGGAGACTCTACCACCTCCCCAGGCAGCCTCTTCCACGGTGAGCAGCTCTTACCCTTCCAGGTGTACAGGCAAATTCTGCTTCCTTGCAATTTATGCCCCTCACTCCTTGTTTTGTCTCCTGGAACAAACGCTGCCTTCCACAGGGCAGCCCTTCAGGTCCAGCTACCAAGTCTTCTCCAAGCAGACCCAACACCTCCAACCATTACATTTTTCTTTCCAGGATCACCCTGGCTGCTTTCTCACACTTTCTTTCAGTCCTTCCTAAAAAGCAGCGCCCAGAACTGGATGCAAAATTCTTGGCACAGTCTGAGTAACACAGAATAGACAGGAACTACCTTTGGCCTGTGCTTCCGATCCTCCTTCTTGAGGAGGGGATGTGGCCACCTGACCTGAAAAAATGTGCTTTGTGTCCAGGCAATAAGAAGTTGGAGAGTAGAAGAAAGCAGCCTACTCAGAAAGACAATTTGGATGAGGAGTGAGGGGAGGAGGAATTGCAACATTTTAAGTATTGTAGAATATTTTTTCTTGTTAACAATTTTTTTATTGCTATGTTTTTTTTCTATGTTCAAATTTTTTTCTCATTTCTGTCACACTTGGTTCTACAAGATTTTGAGCAGTTGCAAAGTACAGAGGGGGATCACTGTTTGTTTTGGAGTTGAAGAAATAAAATGAACACAATTGCCTACACCGAACCTGTTTCTGCAACAAGAACTCAGAAATGCACCACATTAGGCGGCAAACAAGCAAAGCATGGAGCTGCCTGAGCTTGCTGGGGTTTCCTGCACATCTCTCTGAGGAGGCAGCAAGTTGGGTCCGTGGCACCCGAGCAGCGAAAGAAGTCCGGCGACAACAGACCCCGGCACGCTGCCAAGCAAGCCGAGTGCAGCCACCAGGCGCTGGGCTTGACTTGAGGGCACCTTGTCTTGAGCTGCCTGTGTGGGTGGGAGACAGGGTACCAACCAAGACACCGCACACTTGATCTTAGCCAAAGGTCAGAAGCGATGAACCAACAAAGAGATATCACTGGCACACACGTGCCCTCTGCCGACTGTCCACAGCTGGAGCAGCTGCTGTGACTCAAAACCTGCCCTGGGCTGAGCAACAGAACAACTTCATCTCATCTGGCAAACCAGGAGCTGGAGAAGAGTTAAAATCACGTTAAAAGGACAAGATGGACCACACTGACCTGTGGGTGGATTGCAGAGCTCTCTAACCCACAGTCGAGCCAAGGATTATTACAAGCACAAACACACAGGGTTCACAAGTAAGGGAGAAATGGCGAAAATTCATTGTCAGCCCCATGAGGTATATTCTCCTACAGTGTGGAGAATGGGAACACGGCACCGATGCATTCACGCTCAGAGCTTGGCTAGAATATCAGACATTGCCTGGGATTTGTGCAAAGAAATGCTCCCAGGCCATAAAATCCAGCCTCTGGCCTAACATTTAGAATGAAGCCACTTGAGGAAGCAGCTCTTCGGCTTTGGAAAAAAGGCAGCCCTGCTGTCCCACCGCAGCCCTGACTCCATCTCAGTCCACCAGGAAAGCCTGGCTGCCTTTCCTCCTGGCCGTCCGGAAGGCTGCAGAACAGGCTCCTCGGGAGGAAAGGGATTAAGCCACTAGATCTGCCTGCTGCAAAGAGACAATCTTGACACTTTAGCCCGGCATTGTTCACTTTGCTACCCTGCCATTTCCCTGCTGCCTTCATTGAAAGCGCCAGGGAGCAGCTGACCAGCCATTCAAAGCTCAAAGCTCAGCCCGGGGAAGGTGGCTTTCAAAGTCTCCGTAAGTAAAAACATAAAGATCCCCACCCTGATCGGAAATCAATCCCCAAACGAAGGCAAGACCTGGATTCTGCTTATGCTAAGGGGCGAGTGACTTCGCTCCTCCGTTCATTCTGGTAAATAAAATTTCATTACCTGCCAGGACTGTCCTCCAAATTTAAAACCCACCCCAAGGAGCCGGGAATGTCAACAGTGAGCAGGACTCTAAATGAACTTTCCGGTTTCCCCTGGGCTGTTTTATACACAAATAATGTGTGCAAAATGAGAGCCAATTTCATTATTGGTACAAACTCAATCAGATTTGTGTTCATACCGGGGAGGGGGTCAGAATTATAAAAAGGCCTTTGTGGATATATTTACAGATTTGCTTTATTTTGGCGGTTCACCAAAATTAAACCTTTGGACTCCTTTGCCTCAGGATTATCACCCACATCCAGCCAATGCATCTAAATATTGGGAGGTACAAAACAAAGATGGCTTCTTTTATTTTGAAAGCAGACGTGGCAAGACTAAGCACTGCAGAATTTTCTCCCAAATTTCTTTGTCATGGACAAGAACTCCCTGGGACGTCTACATTTGTTTCAGCATTTAAAATATTAAGCGACCCCCCAAAAGATTCTGTTTCCCAACACTGTCACCCATCTGACAGTTGAAAGGAACAAATCACGGGGTATTTTCAGATCCCGCTGAAAACAGCAGAAGCTTCCATTGTTCAACTGGCCAGAATATGACACCTTTCGTTCTGTTTGCTGCCGTCTCCGTGATTAAAAAGGTGTTTGAGAAAGCGTTTGGAAATCCTGAGCTGGCAGGGTCAGCTCCTCAAGGCAATGCTTTCTAACCTGGTTGATCCGTCCTAGGGTGGGGGGCGCTGGGGGGCCTCTGAGCTACTTGTCTCAAGCCAGTTGCCTGGTGCAGAGAGGGGAAACAGGCAGGTGGGCGGCGGCAGCCAGGGAGAGCGCACACCGGTCTTCGCTCTGCTTGTGTCGCCTCCTGTATAACTAAGCCCTCGCCCTTCAACCGACACCCCACGGCTGGGTCTCCCTTCTCCCGCTTTTGTGCTCCCCGAGACGGGCCTCGGCGGCGGGCGTAGCAGGCTGTTTGCCAGCGGGAGACACCATCGCACTGCCCTGCCGGAGGAGGAGCCCCGCGCTCCGGCTGCAGCCTGTCTGGTCTGGCTCTGGATTTATCAAGTCCGCAGAACGGCAATCCCAGAGAATTGTCCGGACCACCCTGATCTTACGAACATTTCCACGCCAGTTTCACTTCAGTAATATTGATTTTTAATTAAACCTCCACAAACTGGAAGCCAAGTCACTGTTTTTCAAGGCACTGACCCAGGTCTATAGTGGGACAAATTTCACAGCTACTTAATTCAGCCCTGCAAGGAAAACAAAGGAAGCCAGCGGAGTCACTTTTGCATGTCAGACTGTGGGAGAAAATCCCTCGTTTTAAAACTGCTCGCCTTTAGAGATCTGTCTCGTCCCCGCAAAACGCAGACTCTGCATCCCTACGCTACGGACTTCGGAGGCTCACATACAGCATTGGCCTCCTAATTTACTTCCTTCAATCTTTCCACTAAAAAGCTGGACTTCTGTGAGTTCTTAATCACAATTTTAGAATGTAAATCTTCTTTTCTTTTAATGGTGGATGTTATTAAACAGCATTAGACCAACACAAGTTTTTAACAGTGAAATTATTATTAAGGAGTTGGAGAATTTCACGGAAACCTGAAGAGACAGAAAACAAATCCTCTGAACAGGAAAAATCCTGAAAATAATAAGCCCATCTTCAAGGAAATATCAATTGAAATTGTACACATGTTTAAATAAATAAGGAATGAGGTATTTTATTTCTACAAACACCAACATGCCTCTCTTCTGCATGTTGTGTACATTATCCAAAGAGCAGACAGCACAATCTCTTTTTCAGCCTGCCTCATCCCTTCTTCCACCCTGTGCTTCTTTCAAAAGCACAACTGGGCCCTTATTCCAGCTGCTGCAGATGCCCACAGCAAGCGCCCCTTCTCCTGGGGAGGCTGCAGCAGCAGTAGGCGTCGCAGCGGCGGATGCAGCCCCTGCAAGAGATGACAGCGGCGGGCGCGCCATGCCACGCTTCCAGGCAGAGAAGAGGGAAGGTCGCGCCTCCGAGAGAGCTGCTGGCCGGGGTCCAGCCCGCTTCCCATTCAAGTCTAAGCCACAATGCAGAGAAAGGAGGCAGCCGCATCTGGATGCCGGCCGCGGCGGGCGAACACCAGGGGGCCTGCTGGTGCCCTGACACGCCCCTTGCCGAGGTCGCGATCCTGCCCAGGTCCAGATACGCGGTGCTTTCCATTTTGTCCTCCTCCCCTATTTAGACCCCACAAATATCTGACCCATTTTAACAAGGCAGAATTTCAGCCGAAGCTTCCACCTGTTTAATTATTTGCCTCAGCTATCAAAATATCAAATGTGACATTTCAAGGCGTAATACAATTAAAAGGGCTCCGGCTATTTCCGTTAGCAAGAGAGTTGGCCTTCCTCCGATTGTTCCGACGCGAAGGGCTGCGAGGAGGGAGGCGGACGGCGGGAGAAACAGCCCCTTTCGCGTTGCTCTGGGCGGCGCTGAAGTTGGCGCGAAGGCAGGAAATTCTCCTCGGGGTCCCGGCCGGGCGAGGGGCTTTGTGCTCCTCCAAAGGACGAGGCACGGTTCCCGAAGCATTTGCAAAATACTACAGGCTTCCTCAGTGCACCAGCTAATAGCACTTAAGTCAATTAGGTTATTCCAGCTCCACCATGTGTGGATTCGCCGACTCCATTCCCGCGACAGCAATTACATTTTCACCACCAGACATAACAAATGGCGGTTAAAAAGGATTATGCTCAAAATTACATTTTATGAGAAAACCTAAAAATAAAAACAACTTAGTTGATTTAGTTACAATAAACAAGATTTCTCAGAAACAGCACTGAAAAATATGAAGATGCTTTGTATTGCAGGAGAAAAGAAAAATAATAATTTAACAACAAAAATCCACATACCTTTCACCCCTACAGTTTTCCCCCCAGAATCAAAGCTCATAGCCGTTTATTAGGCAGTTCAACCAAAATCCAATGAGCTTCTTTGTTTTTTAATGCAACTCTTTACTACCCCTTTATTCTGAAATCTGGTATATCAGTGTGAAACCACAAGGAAATAAATTAAGGAAGCAGGAGAGAAGAAATTCTTCATTTCTTAGAAAAGGAAAGATGACAGAACAGCATCAGAAAGAGAGGTCGGCTTTGATCTAAAACTGAAATTGCTGCAGTTATTACAAATTCTCCTGCCACTCTTGGGTTTCCTTTTCATTCTGCATTTTGAAAAAAGGACTTTGAGATGTCATAAATGATTTTCTAACTAATACTTTAAAAAACTAGAATATAAGCGTCTTGAACCCAGCCCCACCAAGCCAGAGCTGCGTCGTGAAGACATCGGATGCACCTGGAAGCCTGCAATGGCCCAGCCACACCTGCCTGACCCACTGAAATAATCCACCTGAGCAGAGTGCCAAAGCTCTAGGGACACAAAGGGTCCATTTTTCTCTCCGTAAAACCTCCTCATCTCCCCAAATTCCACCCCAGACGCTGTTAATCTGGGCCAGGTGAGATCAAGGTCCCAAAAGGGAGGGAGGGGCAGCTGTCCAACCACCAATCCCCTCACACTCTGCACACTGAGGCTTTACATACATACACACACATCCCCCCCCAAAAAAAAAAACCAGTTAATGTTTTCTCTGGGCACAACCTGGGACTATTTTAAAAAATAAAGGCTTCTCATCCAAAATATTTGCAGTTACTGGGCATTAAGCTTTGAAACACAAGAACCACTTCTGTCCGACAGTAAGTTTATGCCCTTGAAGGCAGGGCAAGTGGAGAGCCCTCTAGCCCCGCCGGTGTCCCACCCCCCAACACAAGGCGAGCTGAGCAAATGAGCCGGGCCACACTGCAGGAGCAAAGGAAAGTCAGTTCTTGACCCACGCGCAGTCGGCGGCAAGGCTGGAAAAGAGCTCATGAATTTGGGACTGTAGAACCAACGGGCTGATCTGCTGATGAAAACCTCTGGGACGCCGAACCGTTTCCAGCAGCATCTGGGCTGCACGGCAGGGAGGACTCCGGGACACGGTGGCAGAGAAAGCCCCGCTCGGTGCCGTCGGAGCCGGGCAGCAAAGGCCGGAACTGCCGCTGCCTTTAGCACATGCGGAGCCTCGGGGGAAGGCGGGGGGGGGCACGGTTGGTCTGTCAGCCGGTCAAGGCCGGTACATCACTTGACCCTGAGACAGAGGAAGACAGCTCCGGCAGGGGCTTCGCTTCATCCTTCACCCACACCGCTTTGGCATATTCACTTTGTTTGTGGATAGAGGGAGGTCCCCCCAACCCCCGCAGCTTGGCTGGGGGCAGTTCAGTTGCCCGGGCCCAGCAGAGACCGAAAGCGACGCCCGGCCCTTCTTTCGCCGGTGCGGCCGGCAGGTCTCTGGGGGGAACGGGCAGCTCCGGGGCTCCCCGGCCGGCGATCCGCGCCCGGCCCCCAGAAGGACGCTCCGTCGCAGGCTTGGGCCAGGCGGGCTCTTCACCGGCTGCCCCCCCTCCCAGCAGACAATAAACTCTGCGTCGCTCAAGCACAGGGCAGCCACAGAGACTGAAACACCTGGAGAAAGAGCGGGGGGGGGCTAATAATGTTTTAATTAAGTTGCACGAGCAGCCTCGACTTTTACGCTCACTTTTTCAACGAGGAGCCTCGGCTTCCCCCTCGCCTCTCCTGAGCTTTCGGCCAGCCTTACGAAGATTTCCAGCTCGCAAGCTGCTCCCCGGAGAAATTGGGGGGGGGGGCAAGGAGCGGCGGGAGGACCGGCGCAGCCCTTCAGGATCCGCCGGCGCACCTCGCCTGCCGCGCAGAGGCAGCCGCCCCCAGCAAACTTTGCTCCGCGCCCCAAGCCCGCTCTCCCCTCCTCCGTCAAAGGCGCGCGCGGGGGTGGGGGTCGCACCCCTAGCTGTTGCGGCGCCGGCCTTATCCGTGCACGGCCCCGGCCAGGTACTTCTTCCGGCAGTGGAGCGGCCGGGAAGAGTCCCCGGGCGGGCGCGCCACTCCAGACGCCCCCCCCCGTGCCCCGAAACGCCTCGCCGGGCCAGTCCCCTCCCCCTCCCCCACCCCCCGGTCGGCGAAGGGGCCGCGCGCTCCCGCCACCCAGCGGGGACCTCGGCCACCTGAACCCCGACCCCAGGAGCTGGTCCCCAAGCGGGGGACGAGGAGCCCCAGCCCAAGGCCCGACCCCGCCGCCGGCCCGTCTCACCGATGCGGATGACGTGGGGCATCCCGCGGCAGGAGTGCAGGCAGACGACTCCGAGGAGGACGCCGGCGGCGCAGCAGCGGGCCAGCAGCAGGAGCAGCGGGCGCGGGGCGAGGCGGCAGGTCAACATCCTGGGCGAGCGGGCGGGCGGGCGGCGGCGGCGGGCGAGGCGCGGCCGAGCGCCTGCCCGGCTCAGGCTCCGGCTCCGGCTGGACCTCCGGCGAAGACGGGGCGCCCGGCAGCGAGGCGCAGAGGCGAGGGCGCGTCCGACTCGGGGCTGGCTGCGCCCGACGCAGCGGGGAGCATCGTACTGGCTCCGGCAGCGGGAGGAGGAGAGGCGCGGAGCGGAGCGACCGGCAGCGCCGCCGCCCCGCCTGCCCTGCCACGCCCGGCTCGGCTTCCCCGCCCGAGGCGCCGCCGGCAACCGCCACTCGCGATCTCCCCGGTCTGGCGAGGGGCCGCTGGAGTTGCTCCGGTTCGCGCGGCGCCGCTCAGGGAGCAAGGCGGAGGAAGGCGCCTGCCTGGCGGGAGATGCTCGGCCGAAAGGTGCCGGGGCTGGAGCCGCAGAGCGAGGCACGCCTTCTGCCCGGGAAGCCCTGCCCCTTCATCTCCGAAGGCCGGCTTGTGGAGACGGAGGCCGGCTTGGGGGGCAAGGCACTTTGCACATGCTTAACGGCACGCCGCTGTCTTTTCCGGAGGCTTTCTTGCCCCTCTCGCTGGCGCTGCAGATCCGGGGCCGCCGGCTGCGGGCTGCTCTTCGTCCGAGGGGCAGTTCCAAAGCGGCGATCCGAGCGCCGCGCATGCAAGAAAATGCCCCAACTCAGAAAGATGGACTTCCGGGCGCAACCTGAGCACGTGACGCGAGGAGGAACCAAGGGGAGCCGGGTCTCTGAACACGTGCAGAGCGCCTTTCCCTTGGCTCCGAGCGGCGGCCTCCCAGCCGCCAATGACAGCGGGCGGGGGCTGCGCTCCGCAGGGGACAAGAGCAGCCTGGGAGCGGCGAGCGGGCAGTCCGGGCGCTGCGGGAAGGATTCCCGCTCGGGGCAAGCCGGGCCGGGCGGCAGGGAAGAAGGCGCCAAGTTCCTCGGGGTGCCGCCGCTGGTTGCTGCGCGGGGGGGAGGGAGGAGGGGCTGTGGGCTTGGCCCTCGGGACGCCCCGTTTCCAGGCAGCCCGGGGGGGTGGGGTGGCGAGCTGGAGGCGGAGCTTTGTTGGGCGGCGGCCGGGAGCGGGGGCATCCGGCCCCCGCTGCTCCGGCAAGGTTGCCGCGCTCCCGGTGTTGGAGGCGGCGGCAGTAGAATGGGGGGACAGCAAGCGGTTGGCAGGGAAGGAGGGGGTCCTCTGAATAAGGGCCAGCCGGATCCCTCAGCCCAGACTTGGTGTCCTTGTCGCTCTTTGCTTTTTGTCCTGCTTTTTTCATTGTTGGTGCCATTCACGGCGCTGTCCAAGGTGCTGCCTGCCCTGTTTCCCCCCCCCCCCTCCCCCGGGAGGTGGGTTAGGCCGAGAGAGAAAGGCTGGCCTCGCCGTCTCCTGGCTTCCAGCCTGGCACCTTAACCGCTATCCTAGAATGGTGCCAAGGGGTCTGCGGAGGAGCACCTCCCGTACCTGGAGCAGCATCGAGGGGCTAACGGCTGGTGCGGCTCTGCACGGCCAGGCGGGAGTCTGCCTATGGCTAGCCGAAGGCGCTCTCCTCAGTGCAGGCCGAGGAGAGGCTTGGCGACCTCTCAGCTTCACTTCCCTCTCTAGCATCTCCTCCCATGGGAAGCCAACCACCAGCCAGTCCATAATATTGGCGGGGGGTGCTTAGAATAGCAGATTTAGCAGCCTGTCTGGATGTGGATGCCCAACCAACAGGTGACAGGTGCTGCGAAGGTGCTGGAGAAGCAGGAGGGGGCTCTCCCAACGCCCCCACCCCAGCCCCTCCTCTGCCACCGTGGCCTGTCAGTCTGGTGACTTCTGAATATAGGTAGGGAGAACCCTTTCTGCAAGATGCTAACCTTGGCTGGCAGGTACAACGGGTGGAGGAGAGCACTGGGTGAAACGGACAGCAAGGGAGCTCCGCCCCAAAATAATGCTGCGAGAGAATGGCCCGAAGTCACCCAAGAAGCGTCTATGGCTGGACCTGGATTGCTCTGTCTGAGTGCGGCCGCACCTTCACCATCCCAGTGTGGAATGTGACTATTGTTTGATTTTTAATAAGTCAGAGTAAATTTGATGGGCTACCTGTCATTCTGACACAGAGGGGATCGAGCTCGTCTGCACATTCCTAGTTTTGGAAGAGAAGTGTACCGATTCTTCAGAACTGAAACTTGGTGCTGGAGCCAGGGGGCAAAGCTGGTGGGCCCACCGCATTTTCCGGAGGAGCGCAAGTTAGAAACGCCAAGCATCCTTACCCTTCCCGCTGAACTTAAAGCCAGCCGCCAGCCAGCCAGCCAGATTCCTTCCCCTCCGCCCAGCAACTCTGACTGCGGAGCAATAGCCCAACCCAGCAAAGGACTCGAGCTCTGTGCAGTTGTGTTTGCTTTGCATGTTCCGGACTCAAAGATCGCTAATGGTCATTTCCTACTGCTTAAGCATGTAAATGCATTTCACGTTCTCACGATTGTGAGCAAAAAGTGCAGATTTATAGAGACTCAGGCCTATTAATTTAATGCCAGTCTTTTTCAAGTACAAAAGGAAAATGCTTACAAGACAGGACAAATGTTGAAACATTTTATTAATCTCAAGGGAGAAGGGGGTGGGTGGGGGAATTGCTGAGGGGACAAAGTATTTCTTCCAAGTCCAAATCAAACCGTGGTTTGAAGGATGACCTGCCCAGAAAGAGGTTGGAATAAGCACATTTGCCCAGGGGCATTTCAGTTTTTAACAGTAATGAAGACAAAAGAAGGACTTTTTGGCGATTAAGAGGAATGGGTAAAATAGTCCTTGGTTGAATTAGCCACAGCTGCCTGCATTTTGTTTGAATTTACGTGCATCCAGTATAATGCAAGCACAATCACTGTGAGTTATGAGGCCCTGTGTACACATTGCAGAGCGTCATATGCTGGAGTTTCCAAAACGCCACCAAGTGAATGTGCCTGGGATTTGGCAAGGCTCGATTTCTCAGTCTGGAGTGCCCTCTGCTGAAACGTCCCCAAGTTCCTGCTTGGTGGGCTTGCTCGCAGCGAGGGCTTTCCTCCCCAACCCCGCAGATCTCATCACCTGCTTCCCGGAGGGTTCTTCTTTTGTAAAAGGCGCTGGCTCGTGGGGGGGGGGGCTTCCGCAGTAACCCAGCAGGTCAAGTCAGGAACGATGTTGTACACGTGAAGTAGCAATTCAAGAACAAAATACGGCACTGCAACAAGCATAAGGTGATGCGGGACCGACGCCTTCTATCTGACTGATCAAGGGCCTGGAACGAAAGGCCGGGTATTCTGTTTCCCCCGCCACCAGCTGTAAGTGTGTTGGCAAGCACAGGAACTGCTTTACCCTGTCTTCACCATCGCACAACTACCACTTGCACTATAGGCAGTCTTGAAGTATGGGGTTTATTATTCAAATAGTAGCCCTACCCTCCACCTCCCCATACAAATATAGCTCTGTAGGGTGCCCCTGTCCTGTTTGCCATGGCACAAAGAAGCCTTGCCAACCATTTTTGAGGGCGGTGTCCTCATGACGTTGCCTTCGTCTCATCCTCGGTACGTTGCGGACACAGCCTAGAACTGCCTTTATGTGTTCCGGTGCAGAAGCGGGGTTTTCCTTCTCCTGTCAGAGAGAGGACAGTCCAGGGTGCTGCAGGGACAAGCCCGGAGACACACAGTGGGGGGCCAGGATGCGACCAGTCTGCTGCGAGCACACCTCCTCCCGCTGGGCATCAGGACACAATGGCCATTTGTCTTGCCTGCAAGAAAGACTGGACCTCTGGTTTGACAGAGTGTCAAAACCGAGCCTACAATGGAGACTTTGCTGATTTCCTGGCTGTGACAACTGAAGCAAGAAACTATATTTGTAACATTGACATACGTTTATAATTTTCCTGACTATATTTTATATTTCATATTTCATATTTATTATCCTCTAAGGTAAAGGTAAAGGCTCCCCCCGCACATTTGTGCAGTCCTGTCCGACTCTAGGGGCCGGTGCTCATCTCCGTTTGCTAGCTGAAGAGCCAGCGTTGTCCGAAGACGCTTCCAAGGTCATGTGGCCGACATGACGCACGTTTTTTTTTAATTGTAACGCGATGTGAATGTGCCATACGATAAATAAATAAATCTGGTTGGACGATTGGCACTTCTCAGCCTCCAGGCAACAGATTTACAGTTCCATACTCACACACACTTTTTTTTTGGGGGGGGGGGGAATGGGACAGTTTACCAGGAGAGAGAATTCCTGACCACCATAACTCAGATATTCTTTCAAATGGGTTTCTTGTGGAACGGGATGGCAAAACCCCAAGTAACCGCCAAGGCTGCTTCTGGGAGGAGCAGTTGCCAAGAAGCCGCTGGGCCCTGCAACGGGATCCAATGTGAGGGAATGCAGATCTCCTGATCTTCCTCGTCTTCTAGGAGATCAGCCTGAATAGTTAGAGAACTAAACACTGATTCTTCAGGAGGCTTCCTCTTCTTCTTCTGCCAATGATCTGACTTTAGAACCAGCCCCCTGACGTTCAGGGGATGCTTACTCCCGAGGAGACCAGCTCCAGGTACTACAAGTCTTAAATCTGCCGTTGGTCCCAGCGAATTCCAAGCCCTAGTAGAAAAGTGGGTAAAGGCTCAGATTCCAGGGCTGCCTGGCACGCTGGGCGTCCAGCGCTGGGGAAGAGGTGAGGCCGTGGCCCAGGGCTTCCGGGGGGGGGGGGGCGGAAGGAGGCTCCTCCGGCTAAGTGCCAAGGCTGGCCGTGTCGAGGGGGGTCTGCTTCCAAGGGAGCAGCGGCGGGAGGCAGCAGCCCAGGCCGCACGTGGAAGGGCGCGGAAGCTGCGCCTCTCCCGAAGGAAGGCAGGAGGTGGGTTTTGCCGGAAAGCGCTGGCGCTGCTGGTCAAGCTCTGCTGGATGAGGACAGAGTTCGGCCAGGACCTGCAGGAACCGACAGACCCCGACTGTCCACTTCTCTGGAGCCTGAGGACCAAAGGCTGCTGCCCCTCGGTCGCCAACAGCTCAAACTGTGCTGAGAGAGGGCGGGCTGGTGAAGCCGTGTCTCTGAGGAGGGGCTTCACCCCACCGCAGGGGGAGGTGCGGCTCCCAGATAGGGTTGGGTTTTTTTTGCCTTTCCTAGTTTCTTGCCACAATTTCCAGGGGCTGCAAAAAACGTGATGTATTCCATCCAGTCTGTTCTCCCTTTTAGATTCATTAGAAGAAACAATCACAACTTTCCTACTCTTTTCTCCTAAGGGGGAGGTCTTTTCCCCCACTTCCTTCCACAGCCCCGGGTTGGAAAAAGATGGACGGACCCGTCAGGGGAATTTTTCTTTGCGGGGGGAGGCGACAAGGGACTACTGACCTCCAGCAAGATCGATAGACCTGCCAAAAGTAAGCTGAAAAATTCCAGCTGCCTGGCTGGCGAGCGCAAGAGGGGCCGGGAGCACCGGCGTCCCCAGCTGCCTCCTGCCGCGATTCAGGAGGGAACGGGGAGCGTTGTCACGGCAGCCGCTCTGCTGCCCTCGTCGCGAGGCGGGGTGAAGCCGGGCGATTCTGCCCAGCGTGCGAAAACGACGGTCCGGATGAGCTCCGGGGCCAGCATAGCGCGAACATTTAACGCAATTGTGGCTATGAGAGACGAGAGAGCGGGCACAAAAGGACCGTCTTGCCTCGAAGCGTGAGAGACGCTGGGCCGGTAGGTGAGGCGGTTTAGTTTGGGAAATCAGCTCCGGGATCCGTTGGGATAAAAATCCCAGCTGCTTGTCTTCTAAAGCGGGGGGGGGGGGGGGGCTTTCCCAAGACTGCGGCCAGTGGCGGAGCAGCCAAACGAGTTGTCGACGTTCGGTATCTGTCCCAGCTCTGGCCCTCAGTGGTCCTGGGCGAGCCACTGCTGCCCCCGGAGGCCCTGAACGGCTCACAGGCGAAGGACCTCCCTCGGGCGCCCTTCGCGCAGAAGTGCTGCTCCGCTCCGCTCCGCTCCGCTTTTCTTGAGGTGTGGCTCAGAACCAGCCCCTTTCCTTCTCTTCCCTCACATCCAGGCCTATTCCGGGGGGCGGGAGGTCCCATTCTTCTAAATTGCGAGCACTATTTCTTGTCACATAGTGTCCAGCCAGCATTCTGTGATTTTAGCTCAAGAGTGGGGGTCCTGCATTTTGAACGTCAGCTGCAATATTTGCCTTGTTGAAGTGTTGCGGAAGGTTCATGAGGAAAGCAAAACCTGCCCTGCCAAGTCATTGCTGCACAAATGGAAAGAGAATAAAAAGCAAAGCAGGAGCTCAACCACTGCAAGTCTAGCAGAAGAGTGGAGTGAACGTAGGTTGCCCGCATTAGTTCGATCCTTGACCACCTTTCAGGTCCTCAACTGTTAATGCTGCAGATTCCATCCGGGGCCTCGCAGGCAAGGGGAGACTGACCAAGGGCATTGTTTGAAGAGAATGTTTCTCGTGGTTGGTGCATGGTTTCGTTGTGGGTGGTGTCTCAGCATCCAACTTCAGACGTTACCACATTTCAGGTTTATGTTGCATTTCACCAGCGCTAGGCTCAGCCAGGGCAAACGGGGTGATTTCCATGTTGCCTGTTCCTCAGGAAACCAAAGGGCTTGAAAGGAGGCCTGTTTTAACTAGCAATTCCCAAATGATCTCATAAATGTGTCAAGAGGTGTTCCAATAAAGGACCTTTCTCTGCACGGCAGCCCAAGTCTTTTCTACTTAGCAGCAGCAGCAGCTGCTGCTGGTAATGTGATATCCTTTATCTTGGTTGCAAACTTACTAGAAAAGGAAAGGCAGCAACGTGACCTAAAATGCCAGGCTCCCAGGCAAACCTTTGACTACCTCCCTTGCCAAAGGGGAGATTTATCATGGCCAGAAGAGAATGTGAATGGTGGAACCCTTTCAGCCTTTGCTGGGTGGCCCTTGAGTTTCACACAGAACTGTGGTCCACAGGTCATTCCACCCAGCAAGTTCTTTGCTACTTCACACATGTGTGTGTGTGTGTGTGTGTGTGTGTGTGTATGCGTGCACACGAACCCTACCCCTTATTCTGGGTATGTTTAAGAATGAAGGGGAGGAATACACTAACTTCAGAGTTGCTGTACTGGGTTTTCAAAGGACAGGAGAGCAAGGATTTCTGTTTGTTTGTTTGTGTAAGGAAAACAGTGATCAAAGCTGGGCTCTCCCTTCTCCAGCCTGCCAGATACAGTAAGCCTGAGTTATTTGGGCCTGGATCCTTCTTCCTTTGCCTCTTTGGATTGCTCAGCGTTCTTCCCTGTGGCGGTGGGCAAACTCCAGCCTTAGAGGCAGGCTGCCTCTGAGCCCCAGTTCCTGGAATTCAAGGAACAGGGCAGGAGGTGGTCCTCATCCCTGTTTATGGGCAGGAATCAGGGTGTCAGGGTTCATGTCTATGTATCCTGAATAAAGCTTTATCTGCATTTCACTGAATTGCATGGAGAAGTGTTTATTGGGACATTGTTGTTGAGATCATCACACAGGGCACTAACCTAGATGGATGCCCCCTGGCAGATGATGGCTTTGGTGCCGGTAAAGCCTGCGTCCAGGGGCCCTTGCCCCTCCTCTTGTCCCACAGTCCGGACAGAGACATGTGTGCCCAGGGGCCGTTTCTGCCGGGTGTCTAGAGAGGCCCATGCAAAGCTCACAGCCCCATTGAACGGCTGGGGCCAAGGGCCGCAGCCAGATGCTTCCTCCTCTCAAAATGGGTCCAGTCCTTTTGAAATGAACTTTCGCTATTGAGCACCATGGAGGGCTCTTGTCTTGTGTGAAATAATTCCTCCTTGTCTCTTACCCTAATACCGTTGGTTTTCTGCACAACATTGTGTTCAGGAAAGCTTTGAAAAAGAGCAATTCATTCTTGTTTGCTCTCCACCTCAATTTGTCTCACATCATACAGGCTCTCTTACTGTGTGTGTGTGTTTGTGTATTAAAATATTAATAGCCAGCCCACTATCCTGAGGATCTCATGGCAAGTTACAATCCATAAACCACACGGGATAAAACACTAAAGTGAAATAAAAATAAACAAGACCTTAAAAGGTTAAGCACTAACCAGTAAAATCCCTTCTGCTCTGGCTGACCTTCTCACAGGAGTAGTCTTGTTGGGTTGGGTTCCAGTGTGTGAATTTGCCGGTGTTAAAGTTCTGTGATCTAGTGCCAGTTTGCAGGTAGGCAGCCCCAGTGAGCAACTCCCAACCCCAGAAAATCACTGGCTCTGTCCCTTTCCTCTCCCTGGACCACATCCGCCTGCTCCGCAGTGAGGGGCCAACTTGGAGCCCATGCTCTGTCCCTCCCTCCCAGTTAGATCACCCCCAAACTCTGCTGGGGAGGTCCTAACCCAGTTTTGGTGGCTCCGGGAATCTGAATGGGCTAAAGCAAGTTGAGGTCCAATCCCAGCAGGATAGAGTGCCTGTTTGTTCAGCAACAGTGTGATATTTGAGTGGTTCTCCTGCTGGCTCTGGAGAGGATCACACTCCCCCTGAAAGAGGAAGTCCAAAACTTGGGGGACACCCTGGATTTGTAGCTCCACCTAGGTGAGCAAGTGGAGTCCCATTGGCCCAATTGTGGCCCTTTTTGGAATGGGAGACTCTCATGCCCTTACCACCAGACTGGATTATTGCAAGGTGCTGTACTTGAACTCTACCTAGAAATCAGCACAAAATTTAGGAATGCATGCCAATTCAGCAATATTAACTCCTGTTTTTCAGGCACTGCACTGGCTTCCCATAGGTCCTGGGTATAACTCAAGGTGTTAGTTTCACCTATGGGGCTGCATCCTCCAAATTGCCTCCTGTAGTTTCTGCATTTACTCTTTCATCCAAGTCTTGGGCTGGCCTGTCTGTTCTGCCTGAGAGGGGATGTTCCAGGTTCATAAAATTAGAAAGGATGTAGTCCAATTATCTGCTCAGTACAGGATCCACTAGGGCATATCTGACAGATGATCACCCAGCCTCTCTTTGAGAAACTCGAGTGAAGGAGAAGTCACCACATCAGGTGGAAGTCTGTCCCACTGGCTGACAGTTGGTACAGTCAGGAAATCCTCCCGATGTCTAACCTGAACCTCTTCCTGCAGTTTTATCAGTTGGTGCTGGTCCTGCCTCTGGGGCAATAAAGAATAAACCCACTCCCCCTTCTAAGTGGCAGCCCTTTAGATTTGGAACAGCTTTCATATCTCCACTCGGTCATCTTTTCTGTAGGCTAAACATTTTTTTGTTGTTGTTTACTCAAATTCATGTTCATTACATCGGTGATGCTATCTAACCATCTCATCCTCTGCCGTCCCCTTCTCCTTTTGCCTTCAGTCTTTCCCAGCATCAGCATCTGTCCTTCCAATGAGCAGTCAGGGTTGATTTCCTATGATGGCTAAACAAACCCAGATCCTTTAGCCAGTCCTCGTAGGACTTGGTTTCCAGTCTCTTCACCACCTTGGTAGCCCCCCTCTGAATTTGCTCCAGTTTGCCAATGCCCACTTTGAATTGTGCTGCCCAGAACTGGACACAGTGCTCTAAAAAGGGTCTGAGCAGGGCAGAGTAGAATATAACAATTAATTAATTCCTGTGATCTGGACTCTGTGCTGTTATTAATGCACCCTAAAACAGTATTTGCCTTTCTTAAAAAGGTTTTTTATCCCGCCTTTATTATTTTTTTTAAATAACTCAAGGCAGTGAAGATACTGAGTACTCCTTCCTCCTCCTATTTAGCAGCTGCATCACACTGCAGGCTCAGGGCTAACTTGTGGTTGACCATATCTTTTGGTGCCTTCCATTGGGGCCCCTGCAACTCCAAGATGAGATGGGGATGACCAAGAAGCATTGACTTTGACTTTGGTAATGATGATATTTTCAAAGAGGATTGCTGGGGCCAATTTTATAGCATTCGTTATCTTTAAAGTGCTGTTGGACTTTCAGCTTCTCTCTTAGCATTATGGAGCTGAAATCTCTACAGCTAGCACCAGTGCTTTGTGGCTGAAAGTCCTGGGAATCCTTTAAAGCTGCAATGGAGTATGTATAAATTTATTTATTTATTTTTATCCTGCCTTTATTATTTTTATAAATAACTCAAGGTGGCAAACATACCTAATACTCCTTCCTCCTCCTATTTTCCTGACAACAACAACCCTGTGAGGTGAGTTGGGCTGAGAGAGAGTGACTGGCCCAAGGTCACCCAGCCGGTTTTCATGCCTAAGGTGGTACTAGAACTCTCAGTCTCCTGGTTTGCCATTGGCTCCTTCCTAGGGCTGAGAGACAGGGACTGGCCCAAGGTCACCCAGCTGGCTTTCATGCCTAAGGCGGGACTAGAACTCTCAATCTCCTGGTTTCTAGCCCAGCACCTTAACCACTAGACCAAAGTGGCTAAATGCAAACCCTTTGCAACTCATTCTTTTCGCTGGCTCATGTTCGGAATCAGATCCCCCAAATCCAAGAGTGGATTCTGCCAAGCGATGGATGAGAAGAAATTTGAGGTCAGACCAAGTTCTTATAATGCAGTTCCAGCCCAGTCATTTGCCATCAGCCATGCACCAGTTAAGCAGGTGTGAGCTCAGAGAACAAAAGATTACAGCGTGTCTCATGCCTTGAAAAGGGCAGCAGGGCACAAGAGAATAAACAAACGCCATGTGTCTTAATAATTATCTTGGTGCGGCTGATGCTCCTTTCCTCCCCAGGGGGCTTCTTTGGCCTGATATGCTCCCTCCAGATTTTCCTCCTATACGGGAGAAGCAGTAACCCAGTGAGATCTGTTGATGTGGTGCAGATTCGTGTCTGTTCCTTTTCTGGGAAACTGGGAAATTCCCTTTTCCCTTAATTTTCTCTAAAGATATTTAAAACTACCCTTTAGACGCAATCCCACTCAGACCCATCGTAAATGCCATCGGCTCTCCAACATACGAATTATCAAAACATTTGGCTACTCTTCTACAGACCCACTGTGGACAGGCTTCATCCCACATAAAAGACTCAAGTCACTTCATAAACAAAATTGGCACCCATAAACATAACCCCACGGACAAATTAATCAGCTTTGATGTGATCTCTCTGTTCACCAAGGTTCCAATAAAGGACACCATGGCACTCATCAAACAGATCTTCCCAAAAGACATCACGGCGCTATTCCAACATTGCCTGACAACCAGCGACTTTCAATGGGATAAGGGTTTCTCCGAACAAACAGATGGAGTCGCCATGGGAAGCCCCCTCAGCCCGGTTATAGCGAACTTCTACATGGAACATTTAAAAAAACAGGCTTTAGAATCGGCACCCCTCTCACCAACAGTCTGGTACCGGTTCATGGACGACACCTTCACCATTTGGAGTCATGGGGAAGAAGAATTAGAGAAATTCCTGGACCACCTCATCAGCATTCACCCGAATATACAATTCACCATGGAAAAAGAAATGGAAGGCAAACTACCATTTTTAGGTGTCATGGTCATACGCAAACCGGACCTGCAATTAGGACACAAAATCTACAGAAAACCCACCCACACAAACTGGTATCTACACAAAAATTCCAGTCACCACCCACGACAAAAAAGAGGCATCATCAAAACACTAGTGGATCGTGCAAATCAGAACTGTGAAGCTCAATTTCTCAATTCTGAACTCAACCATTTGGATTGGGCCCTACAGGCAAATGGCTACTCCAAGAATGAAATCAGGAGAGCTATCAAACCGAAAAAACAGCACTCAACTGAAGAAAAACAGCCCCCCACAAGCAAAATATTTCTGCCCTACATTAAAGGAGTCACAGACCACATGGAAAAACTAATGAAAAAACATAACCTCCAAACAGTCTTCAAACCCACCAGAAAAATACAACAAATGTTAAAATCAGCAAAAGACAAAAGGGACCCCCTCACCGCTGCAGGAGTTTACTGCATACCCTGCAGCTGTGGACAAGTATACATTGGGACCACAAAATGCAGCATCCACACCAGGATAAAAGAACATGAAAGACACTGCAGACTACAGCAACCTGAAAAATTTGCAATAGCTGAACATGCTCTCAAACAAACTGGTCACCAAATCTTATTTGAAAACACAGAAATACTGGGGAAATACAGTATACAGGGAATACAGGGAAGCCATTGAAATACATAAACACCATTGGCGATCACTCGTAGCCGAGTAAGATTGTCTTCCAAAGGTAAAATTTTAACAGTGGATCCGTAGGTGGCTATAAAGGCCAATTCTGGATCCGCACAACCTCCCACAATGAGGGCATAGGTTTCTGGGTGGGAGACGGTCATGATGAGGGTTTGCCTGACGTGCCTTCCTTTTAGCTCTTTTCTCCCTTTCTCCCTGTACTCGTGCTTCTTCAAAGTCCATAGCGCCATTAATAAAGGCTGACCCCCAATTGAAACGCTCATGAGTTAGGGCTTCCCAGTTCTCAATGCTGATAATTACATTTTTTAAAATTAGCTTTGAGAGTATCTTTGAATCTCTTTTGCTGTCCACCAATATTCCGTTTTCCATTCTTAAGTTGGGAGTAAAGTAGCTGCTTTGGAAGACGATGGTCAGGCATTCGAACAACATGACCGGTCCAGCGAAGTTGATGTTGGATGATCATTGTTTCAATGCTGGTGGTTTTCGCTTCTTCTAATACGCTAACATTAGTCCGCCTATCTTCCCAAGTAATTTGCAGAATTTTTCGGAGGCAGCGTTGATGGAATCTTTCAAGAAGTTGGAGGTGGCGTTTGTAGAGGGTCCATGTTTCACAGGTGTACAGAAGGGTTGGTAGTACAATGGCTTTGTAAACAAGCATTTTGGTCTCCCTGCGAATGTCCCGATCCTCAAACACTCTACGCTTCATTCGGGAGAAAGCTACACTCGCAGAGCTCAGGCGATGCTGAATTTCACCGTCGATGTCGGCTTTTGTAGATAGATGGCTGCCGAGATAAAAAAAGTGGCCGACATTTTCTAGTGACACACCTTTAAGCTGGATTGATGGCGCTGCAGAGGGATTGGTTCAAACTTGCTGGTAAAGCACTTTGGTTTTTTTAATGTTAATCGAGAGGCGGAGCTTTTCATATGCTTCTGCAAAGATGTTTAGGATAGTTTGAAGATCTTCCTCGGAGTGTGCACAGACTACGTTATCCTCAGCATATTGAAGTTCTATAACAGAAGTTGTAATTACCTTATCTTTTGCTTTCAGCCTACTAAGATTAAAAAGCTTTCCATCTGTTCGATATATAATTTCTACACAAGGTGTATAATCATAGCGATGAAGATAGCGAATAAGGTTGGAGCAATAACACATCCCTGTTCAACGCCGGATTCCACTTTAAATGGATCGCTTTGAGAGCCATTGTTATTCAGGATTGTTGCCATCATGTCGTCATGGAGTAACCGCAAGATGTTCACAAATTTATCAGGGCATCCGATTTTCAGAAGGATGGTCCAGAGAGCAGTACGATTTACAGTATCAAAAGCTTTAGTCAGATCAATAAACGCCATGTACAGAGGGCGGTTTTGCTCCTTGCATTTTTCTTGAAGCTGTCGTGCAGTGAAGATCATATCCACTGTTCCCCTGGAAGGGCGGAAGCCATTTTGCGTTTCAGGGAGGATGTCTTCTGATACAGATAGGAGACGGTTTGCGATGATCTTTGCCAGGATTTTGCCTGCTGTGGCTAGAAGGGAGATGCCTCAATAGTTTCCACAGTCTGTTCTATCACCCTTTTTAAAGAGAGTGATAATTATGGCATCCCTAAAGTCTGCTGGAATCTCCTCCCTCATCCAGATTTTTTCGATGAGCTTATGAAGTTGTTGTGTAAGTTCAGGCCCGCCTTCTTTAAAGACTTCAGCAGGAATCCCATCAGGTCCACTAGCTTTGTTATTTTTCATTTGTTTAGTGGCTTTACTGACTTCCTCCAAACTAGGGGGTACTGCAAGCTCATCTCTTATTTGTTTTTGCGGGATTTGCAAGAAGACTTCATCAGCCACAGTAGTGTGACGATTAAGGGATTAAGGAGAATGTAGTAATGTTCTTTCCAGCGCAGTGCAATAGACTCTTTGTCCTTTAGAAGTTTAGCCCCATCTACTGAGCGTAAGGGATTTGTACCATGGTTTGTTGGTCCATAGATGGCCTTTATGGCATTAAAAAAGCCCCGTGCATCATGAGCATCTGCAAAATGTTGGGTTTCTTGGGCTTTTTATATCCACCATATGTTCTTAAGTTCTCTAGTTCTTCTTTGGACTTCTGCCTTTGTACTGACGTAGATTTTTTTCTTAACGGCACAGTTAATATCTTTTTGCTATATCCAGAAGGCTTTCCTTTTCTTGTCAATAATATGTTCAATCTCACTATCGTTCTCATCAAACCAGTCCTGATGTCTCTTAGTTTGGTATCCGATAGTTTGTTCACAGGCTGAAATAATAGAAGTCTTCAATTTAATCCAGTGTTCCTCAACATTTTCAGGAAGTTCCATAGGCAGATGTTCCTTGAGAGTTGATTGAAAGCAAGCTCGTTTAATAGAATCTTGAAGGGCCAGTGTATTCATTTTACGCCTTGGTTTTCTTCCTTGGAGCCTACGCTGAGGGACAATCTTTATGGCCATCGTGGATCGAATTAATCGATGGTCTGTCCAGCAGTCATCGGCGCTCGTCATGGCTCTGGTGAGAAGTACATCACGGCGATCTCTAGCACGGACAATTACATAATCTAAAAGATGCTGGTGCTTCGACCGTGGGTGCTTCATGATGTTTTAAATTTATTTTTCTGGCGAAAGAGTGTGTTAGTAATGACAAGGTTATGCTCTGCACATTTAGTCAGAAGTAAGATTCCATTCATGTTGCTATTGTCAACTCCTTCTTTCCCAATGATCCCTGGCCACAAATCAAAGTCACGCCCAACTCTTGCATTGAAATCGCCCAGGAGGATAATTTTATCCTCCTTTGGTATCTCTGATAAGATGGTGTCCAGCTGGGTATAAAATTTTTCCTTGATATCCTCATCTGTATCTAGTGTTTGTGCGTAAGCACTTAGGATAGTTGCCTGTTGGTTTTTGGCGAGTTTTATTCGGAGAGTTGAGAGTCGTTTGTTAATCCCAGTGGGAACTTCTGACAAGAGCTTCACAAGGTCGTTTTTGATAGCAAAGCCTGCCCCATGTATTCATTGTTCTTGTTCAGGCAGTCCTTTCCAAAAGAAGGTATAACCTCGTTTTTCTTCCTTCAACTGTCCTTCTCCTGCTCTTCGAGTTTCTTGGAGTGCTGCTATATCAATATTAAAACGTTTCAGCTCCCTTGCAATAATGGCAGTCCTACGTTCAGGTCATTCACTATCCATTTTGTCTTTCAGTGTCCGTATATTCCATGTTCCAAAATTCATGTGTTTTTTACGACCGCTAGATGGTGACCCCACTGGTCGCGGTAATCCAGTCAGGGAGAAAATGAGGCAGACTATGTTTAGGGCACCTTTTCTAGCCCCCTCCCCATATGGGGTGAGCAGAGTGGATCCTAAATAGGGCTGCTCAGTCGTGGATACAGCTGCCGAACTACTCAACTGCCTCGATCCTTGAGTTAGGGCGACTGAATCCGTATCCACCGCCCATGTGCTGGTCCATGACTAGGAGCTTCCGGATTTCACAGTCCTGCCCCCGTTGCCATTCGTCAATCGCCATGGGACTTTTGGTTGTTTTGGGTTTGGTGTGGTTGGAAGACGCCTGTGCGTGAATTTGTTTTATGTGTGGAGATCGGTGCACAACGATCAGCACACAACCTTCACAGAAAAAGGCTCTAATCCAATGGCATGGATACCATGACGATTGGTGACCTTTTGTCTGCTGCAGCCTTCATCCGCCTTCGCAGCCGTTGTAACAATACACCTTGTTATCTTCCGCCTGTTCTGCCGTTGAGGACTTTCTTGGATCGTTCTTTGTCTGGTTCCTCCCCCTGGACCTTACCGCCATGGGTGACCCTACCAGGAGTACGTGACTCCCGACGGCTTTGCTCACAGGGTTCATTGGGAACACACAAGCCCACTCACCACAACAAGGTGACGATCCAGCGAGTGAGACATAAACACCAACACAGTTTCAATAAAAAAATAAAAAAATAAACACCAACACAGTTTCAATAAAAAGAAGAAAGCCTAAAGATCAGCAAAACCTGGCTGCCAGTCCTGAAAAACACAGCTTGCAAAAGGTCAACAAACTCTACTCAACCACAGAAATATACAAAATACTCAAAACTGCCAAAACACGGCCACACAGCCCGGAAAACCCACAACAACCATCGGATTCCAGCCATGAAAGCCTTCGACTATACATTGTATTGTAATTCTTTTAATTGTTTTAATAATTGTTTGCCACCCAGAGTCACTTGGTTGACATGGGCAGCTATAGAAATTAAAAGAAATAGAGAAATAAATATAAGCTAAATGCAATGGGAGGAGGATTACTTAAGAGGTCAAGAATGAATGGGTGGGGAATACATGTGGACCACTATGAAAGACATATGTTGAGGTTTAGTCATACAGAGAGAACACAGGATGATCAAATTGAAGACAAAAATATATAAAGAAAGAATTACAGGTTAATAATGAGAAGGCCCAGAAAGTCATGGCTGGATGGAACTGCTGAGAACCTCAAAAAAAGAGAGGTGAGATGTTTAAAGAACTAAAAGCAATATATGAATAGGTTTATGGTTAAGCAAAGGTGGTTTGCAAGGAATGGCGAGATATAGTGAATGGTGGTGCTTGTAGTTAGATTTAATTAGATGTCTTTTTCTTCTTTCTCCTACCATTAATCTCTTCAGTTTACTGTTTCCTGCTCTGTGCCTGCACTTTACATAATGTTACTTATCCCAAAAGAGAATAGCATGATGGGTATGAATGTATGTGAGACTTAGAGAACACTAGAGAAATCCTTGTAAAGGGTACAATAGTTCGATTGTGAACCAACCCGTTTTACCATGGGAGGGAAGGCATCACTGTTCCATATTGTTCTTAAGAGGACTGCTTAGATGCAAACAGGGTGTCTGTAGCAGGGGGCTGAGGGTTCAAAAAAGTCAAGAAAGTGGCTGTGACCCCATAATGCAAGCCCTGCCCCTTTTTTACATACGTTGGGCATGCAACACACTTAAAATGGGGGCAAGGCTTCAGTTGCATGGCCGCAGCCACCATCTTGAATTTTTGACCCCGCCCACCACTGTGGATGCCCCTTTGTACCCACCTGTTCTCACCCCCGTTTAACTCCCCTCAAGCCCAATAAAACGGATCTCTCTCCCATTGGACAACCGGGACAGCCCAGGCTGGAGCAGCAGTGATGGCCATCAGTTAATGTTTTTGGTCCTTACCTTCTCCCCACATCACAGCATTATAGGTGCCAGGCCAAAAGAAGGAAAACGCCTTCTCCTTTTTGGTAATGAGAAACACCAGGGCCAGCCTAAGCCCAGGATCAGGTGGTCAGTCCAGAAAGGCCTACACCTTCTGAGGCCTGTTACAGATTAAAGCCCCCCAAGGCACAAATTGACTCAACAATATATGTTTAAAATGGTACGTAACATTTGTTAAGCACGGCAAAGGAAACAAGAGATAGATGTTTGGCTTAGCAAAAATTGTTAGGCTTGAAAAGAGGAGGTAGGAATCAAGAAACAATGAGTGATCCTCCAAAGATGGTGATTAGCCCTTTTTCAAGGGAAAGACTAGTTTTGAAAGAAATCAAGCAAGGCTTGAGCACATGCAAAATAAAATGCATCCTGGAAAATTTCACCCACAAGTTGAAATGCTGTTTGAACTTATGGAAATCTCCAGAACCATCACAATCCCCAAGAACTACTGCTTGAATTAGGAGTTGCAAAATGTCTACTTCATTATCATTGGCTCCAATCCCCCACCAGCAAAATCGATGGTTGCAGTTGGTGCCTCAGCCTTGGTTCTAAGTGTAATTCACAAGCCACCAGATGAAGAACAGTGTTTCTGAGAATCACAACTATCCATGGCAGCTTGCAAAAGAATTGAGCTTCTCCTGGCAAGGAGCAATTGTGCTGCATTGTGAAGATCTCTGTGGGCTGGGAGGAAACATGTTGGTAGAGAATATACTGTATGCATTACATAACATGCAACAGTTCTATTGCCCAAGAATAGAGCTGATTTTTTATTAATTATCTCCTAACAATCTGGTGTTTATCTAATATTTTTAAAGTGTTAGGAGGATTATCACAGGGAGGAAAATTTGCAAGAGAGAATATTAATTTATGCAAAAGGCCAAATCTTAATTTCTTGACTTGTGAGAATCACCTAACTGGTGGTAGAAATTAATGAGTTTGCCAACATCACCACTGAATACTGGGGCAGGGCAGCTGTGTTTAGACTTAAATAATTTTACTCCTAGCAGCAGAAGAAACGTATGCTCTCAGAGCCTGTACGCAGCAAATGAAGAACAGCTACAGTGGATTTCTGTCCTCATCTCCAAACAGCAAAAAGTCCTTCTGTGGCTGGCCTCTCCCAACCCCTGCCCCCATGGGCAACTTTCTAGGCAACGCAGGCCTTGTTTCCTGTTTCTGTTTGAACATTTTCTCCATGTTTTTCACCAGGCCTTACAATTAATAGGAACAACACCCCCCCCCCCCCAAAAAAAATGGTTTCTGGCTTAGAGAAGCATTTGCGTGACAAGGCCTTCTGAATAAACCCAAGGATACTGGACTGCTAGAAACACTCCCTCCTGCCCCTCTACACACGCCACTTCTTTTCCACTTCTTTTTTGACCCCCCTCAAGTTTAGAAAACAAGCTTCCATCTGTTTTACGGAATACAGACCCCAGAAGGTGATTCCATTCAACCAAGCAGGTTAGAAGCAGTGCAGAAATTTGCAGGATTAACACAGAATTTAGAAAATGTTGATCTTTGTAAAGAAAGATGTTTATAGCACATTCTTGATTCTACTGTATATGTCAGAACCGGAGCAATCCAGAAGCAATAGTTGATGGCATCTGGATTAATCCTCCTGACGTGGGTTTTGTAGTTAAGGGGTTTTGTAGCATTGTAGTTAGCTTAGTACTGAGCAGAGCACAGCAATAGAGATCGGACAGCAGCGGAGTCGACAGCGTAAAAGTCTGTTTGGGAAAACTTTATCACAGCCAGCCGGGGAGATCAAAGGTGAAGTGAACTAGAAAGGGTCATTAGGGACTGTTAGTCATGACAATGAAGGACTGGTAGCCAGGGCAACGACGAAGGAGGGGAGGGGGAAGTTTTATTCAACTGCTTTGGCGCCAAGCAGCATTTGTGCCTTAAGCCAGATTGATGGTCAATTCTCCTTATTAAAGAACCTACGTATATCTGAATGGCGTGTACTGTGGATTACTGGGAGTAAGGGTGCAAGGGCCACGATCCTCACAGATGATTGTTCTGAAGGTAACCAGCCTCAATTTAATTCAGCGTGTGGGTGGATCTCCCCATTCATGATTTGTTGGACTGGGGGCTAAATGGGAGGAGGAAGGGGAGGAGGAAGGCATTCCTTTACCCGTTGGAGACCAAATTCCCAAACTTCCTAAGAATTGTCTATGAGACTATGGACCCTTCTGCTCTGCAACCTATTTATGTTTTTCAGCAACTTTCTCCCAGTCATGTTATTCTCATCTGGAGAGAAAAATGGATTCCCACCTCCCTTGTCTCCATACATTTGATGTGGCATCTGCGCATTGGAGATGCTGCTCCATGCTGAGTTGTCCAGAAAGCTGCCCACAATCCATGTGGCTAAAATGGGGTCCTCTGCCCTCCCCTGAATGGCGGCTTCTTTGACGATCTGAATTTTGAGCTCCTAGAATTAGTAATGGCAGCATTTATACAGACCCCTCCCAATACCTGCTTTCACCTCTATATGCTCTTGTTTTGGCAGAGAAGAGAAGCGTTAATTGATCATAAGCAACCAGACACCCTGCACAAACTCTAACCTTCCCGGGCAACAGTTGAAATATCAATTGAGGAGCTGTCTATTTAGCCATGAAGCAAAAAGAAACCAGATGGAGAGAAGAAAAAGCATATGCAAACTTTGTGCTACCCGGTCAACATGTGGCTGGTGTGCCAGTGCCGGAAAGGCTGGTATAGCAGTATTTTGCACATCAGGTTCTAAATGGGAAGCCCAGGCTGGAAAAGAACGCGGCTGGCAACGCACGCTGGATCCTGCTGAAGGCTGGCTCAGGGCTGCCGTCCGGTTTTGGAGGAGGAGGAGGCAAAAGCAAAATGAACTCAGGCCCAACCCTGAATTGGGAAAACGGGTACAGAAACTGGCAGCGCTGAGGTTCCTGGCAATAAAGGGGCATCCCAAGAAACCATCGCTCCTTGGCCATGGGCAGAGCCGGTGCCTCCGCTGGTGCTAATCTTGGTGTTAATCTTTGCCTATCTGGTTATTGATTGCTAGCAAGGAGGTGTTCTGGTCTTTTGGCTTTTCTATTGTCTCTTATGAATGGTAAGTAAATGCTGTTTACCTCTATTTGCCTGTTGATGGCTGCTTTGTCTGAGTGCCAAGCTTCCAGGAATTCTCTAGCATTTTTGGATTTGGCTTGGTTTAGGATGCTCACAGTTTCCCAGTTGAAATTATGGTTGAGTTGAGTTCCCAGTTGAAAATATGGCAGAGGACTGGCAGAGCGCATCCACGAACACCAACTAGCAGTCAGAAGACACGATGAAAGCGCCTTGGTCTCACAACACACGGACAGACTCAACCATACTTTCAACTGGGACTGGATGAGCATGTGTGTGCATGTGAGAGAGAGCAAATGTGTTGGAAATATGGGGTTTCAACCAAGCCTGTCTCACACGAACACAAGGGAGGGGGCAGCTCTGCTGCAACCTAGCTTTGCTGCTTTGTATGGGAGGGGCTTGAATCCCGGTTTCCTGTTTCCTTTCTCTCCTTCTCCTCGGGCCAGCACAAGGCAGGTATGAATCTTCTCTCCTGCTCATGGCTTCCTTACTTCCACGCAGGTGGTCTGCATTTAGAAGCATGTAGGCCACTGATTTTGTATTGAGAAATGCAAGCTACCTTTATTTTTTCTTTAAAACTAACTAATGTGTTGTTGTTGATTTGTTCAGTCGCTTCCGACTCTCCGTGACTTCATGGACCAGCCCACGCCAGAGCTTCCTGTCGGCTGTCGCCATCCCCAGGTCCCCCACGGTCGAGTCCGTCACCTCCAGAATATCATCCATCCATCTTGCCCTTGGTCGGCCCCTCTTCCTTTTGCCTTCCACTTTCCCTAGCATCAGCATCTTCTCCAGGGTATCCTGTCTTCTCATTAGCTGGCCAAAGTACTTCAGTTTTGCCTTTAATATCATTCCCTCAAGTGAGCAGTCTGTCTTTATTTCCTGGAGTATGGACTGGTTTGATCTTCTTGCAGTCCAAGGCACTCTCAGAATTTTCCTCCAACACCATAGTTAAAAAGCATCTATCTTCCTTCACTCAGCCTTCCTTATGGTCCAGCTCTCACAGCCATCCACTCTGCTCACCCCATATGGGGAGGGGGCTAGAAAAGGTGCCCTAAACATAGTCTGCCTCATTTTCTCCCTGACTGGATTACCGCGACCAGTGGGGTCACCATCTAGCGGTCATAAAAAACACATGAATTTTGGAACATGGAATATACAGACACTGCAAGACAATATGGATAGTAAACGACCTGAACGTAGGACTGCCATTATTGCAAGGGAGCTGAAACGTTTTGATATTGATATAGCAGCACTCCAAGAAACTCGAAGAGCAGGAGAAGGACAGTTGAAGGAAGAAAAAGGAGGTTATACCTTCTTTTGGAAAGGACTGCCTGAACGAGAACGACAAATACATGGGGTAGGCTTTGCTATCAAAAACGACCTTGTGAAGCTCTTGTCAGAAGTTCCCACTGGGATTAACGAACGACTCTCAACTCTCCGAATAAAACTCACCAAAAACCAACAGGCAACAATCCTAAGTGCTTACGCACCAACACTAGATGCAGATGAGGATATCAAGGAAAAAATTTATACCCAGCTGGACACCATCTTATCAGAGATACCAAAGGAGGATAAAATTATCCTCCTGGGCGATTTCAATGCAAGAGTTGGGCGTGACTTTGATTTGTGGCCAGGGATCATTGGGAAAGAAGGAGTTGACAATAGCAACATGAATGGAATCTTACTTCTTACTAAATGTGCAGAGCATAACCTTGTCATTACTAACACACTCTTTCGCCAGAAAAATAAATTTAAAACATCATGAAAGCACCCACAGTCGAAGCACCAGCATCTTTTAGATTATGTAATTGTCCGTGCTAGAGATCGCCGTGATGTACTTCTCACCAGAGCCATGACGAGCGCTGATGACTGCTGGACAGACCATCGATTAATTCGATCCACGATGGCCATAAAGATTGTCCCTCATCGTAGGCTCCAAGGAAGAAAGACAAGGCGTAAAATGAATACACTGGCCCTTCAAGATTCTATTAAACGAGCTTGCTTTCAATCAACTCTCAAGGAACATCTGCCTATGGAACTTCCTGAAAATGTTGAGGAACACTGGATTAAATTGAAGACTTCTATTATTTCAGCCTGTGAGCAAACTATCGGATACCAGACTAAGAGACATCAGGACTGGTTTGATGAGAACGATAGTGAGATTGAACATATTATTGACAAGAAAAGGAAAGCCTTCCGGATATAGCAAAAAGATATTAACTGTGCCGTTAAGAAAAAAATCTACGTCAGTTCAAAGGCAGAAGTCCAAAGAAGAACTAGAGAACTTAAGAACATATGGTGGATAAAAAAAGCCCAAGAAACCCAACATTTTGCAGATGCTCATGATGCACGGGGCTTTTTTAATGCCATAAAGGCCATCTATGGACCAACAAACCATGGTACAAATCCCTTACGCTCAGTAGATGGGGCTAAACTTCTAAAGGACAAAGAGTCTGTTGCACTGCGCTGGAAAGAGCATTACTACAATCTCCTTAATACTGTGGCTGATGAAGTCTTCTTGCAAATCCCGCAAAAACAAATAAGAGATGAGCTTGCAGTACCCCCTAGTTTGGAGGAAGTCAGTAAAGCCACTAAACAAATGAAAAATAACAAAGCTAGTGGACCTGATGGGATTCCTGCTGAAGTCTTTAAAGAAGGCGGGCCTGAACTTACACAACAACTTCATAAGCTCATCGAAAAAATCTGGATGAGGGAGGAGATTCCAGCAGACTTTAGGGATGCCATAATTATCACTCTCTTTAAATAGGGTGATAGAACAGTCTGTGGAAACTATTGAGGCATCTCCCTTCTAGCCACAGGAGGCAAAATCCTGGCAAAGATCATTGCAAACCGTCTCCTATCTGTATCAGAAGACATCCTCCCTGAAACGCAAAATGGCTTCCGCCCTTCCAGGGGAACAGTGGATATGATCTTCACTGCACGACAGCTTCAAGAAAAATGCAAGGAGCAAAACCACCCTCTGTACATGGCGTTTATTGATCTGACTAAAGCTTTTGATACTGTAAATCGTACTGCTCTCTGGACCATCCTTCTGAAAATCGGATGCCCTGATAAATTTGTGAACATCTTGCGGTTACTCCATGACGACATGATGGCAACAATCCTGAATAACAATGGCTCTCAAAGCAATCCATTTAAAGTGGAATCCGGCGTTAAACAGGGATATGTTATTGCTCCAACCTTATTCGCTATCTTCATCGCAACACCTTGTTGAAGAGAAACTTCCTACTGGTGTAGAAATTATATATCGAACAGATGGAAAGCTTTTTAATCTTAGTAGGCTGAAAGCAAAAAATAAGGTAATTACAACTTCTGTTATAGAACTTCAATATGGAGGATCGGGACATTCGCAGGGAGACCAAAATGCTTGTTTACAAAGCCATTGTACTACCAACCCTTCTGTACACCTGTGAAACATGGACCCTCTACAAACGCCACCTCCAACTTCCTGAAAGATTCCATCAACGCTGTCTCCGAAAAATTCTGCAAATTACTTGGGAAGATAGGCGGACTAATATTAGAGTATTAGAAGAAGCGAAAACCACCAGCATTGAAACAATGATCATCCAACATCAACTTCGCTGGACCGGCCATGTTGTTCGAATGCCTGACCATCGTCTTCCAAAGCAGCTACTTTACTCCCAACTTAAGAATGGAAAACGGAATATTGGTGGACAGCAAAAGAGATTCAAAGACACTCTCAAACCTAATTTAAAAAAATGTAATATCAGCATTGAGAACTGGGAAGCCCTAACTCATGAGCGTTTCAATTGGAGGTCATCCTTTATTAATGGCGCTATGGACTTTGAAGAAGCACGAGTACAGGGCGAAAGGGAGAAAAGAGCTAAAAGGAAGGCACGTCAGGCAAACCCTCAGCATGACCGTCTCCCACCCGGAAAGCTATGCCCTCATTGTGGGAGGTTGTGCGGATCCAGAATTGGCCTTTATAGCCACTTACGGACCCACTGTTAAAATTTTACCTTTGGAAGACAATCTTACTCGGCTACGAGTGATCGCCAATGATGATGATGAATGATGATGGGAAATACAATTGCTTTGACTATGTGGATCTTTGTTGTCAGTGTGAAGTCTCTGCTCTTAACTATTTTATCAAGATTTGCCATTGCTTTCCTCCCAAGAAGTAGACGTCTTCTGATTTCCTGGCTGCAGTCAGCGTCTGCAGTAATCTTTGCGCCTAGAAATACGAAGTCTGTCACTGAACTGAAACTCCCTGGCCTTCTCCATTATCCAGCAGATATTGGCAATTTGGTCTCTAGTTCCTCTGCCTTTTCTAAACCCAGCTTGTACTTCTGGCAATTCTCGCTCCATGAATTGCTGAAGTCTACCTTGCAAGATCTTGAGCATTACCTTACTGGCATGTGAAATAAGTGCCACTGTTCGATAGTTTGAACATTCTTTAGTGTTTCCCTTCTTTGGTATGGGAATATAAGTTGATTTTTTCCCAATCTGATGGCCATTCTTGTGTTTTCCAAATTTGCTGGCATATGGCATGCATCACCTTGACAGTATCATCTTGCAAGATTTTAAACAGTTCAGCTGGGATACTGTCGTCTCCTTCTGCCTTGTTATTAGCAATAACTAATGTGTTAAGTGCCTTTATTTCTCTGAACTATAAAATAAGCCTTTGTGCAAGTTGCTGGGTGCTTCTGCTCTGCTATAACTAATTAAAACTGTGTAGGTTTCTGTTATTAATGTTTCAGAATCCCTACAAAATGTACATTGTAACCAGTAAAGTTTTGCTGTTACTTTAAATTCCCTGGGTCTCTTGTATTCCAAAGAACCTGTCGAGCCTCAGTGTTCAGTTGGAAGTGATTTGTGTGTGTCCCTAATTATTTCCTGGCTGTTGACCAGGGCTGGGTGTCTTGTCTGCTCAAGCCGCACCTATCTGGAAAATCCAGGCGGGTTACAAGATCCTTGTGCCTCAACAGGCTGTGAGTGTGTGAGTGAGTGACCATAAGCCGAACCTGGGAGCACGTGTAACAGTAGCAGCTTGAGAAATACAACAGGAAAGAAAGGATGGAAATAGGCAAAGCCTAGCATCTAGCTAGCTCCTCCTAATGTGTGTGTGTGTGCGTCCGTGCCCAGAAGGAGGTGCCCTCAGATTAGCCATCTCACAGACAAACAGCAGGCAGAGGGACAGCCAAGGGGACAACTGGAGAACTCCTTCACTCTCTGTCTACACCCCACTGGCCCCTCTGCTCAGTAGGTCACAAGGTGCTGCAGAGTCAGTGCCACTGGCCTTGGACCTCAAGGAGCTAATCTTGAAATACTGTGATGGGCAAGAGGATTTATCGGAGTGCAGCTCTTTTGATGTTTTTCAAGGTTTCGCTCGGAAAAAGTTTGTAGAGAACCAGGTAACAATGCTGGCATTCTGGCCCATCAGCAATCCTTCCAGTCATCAAGGGCAGCTCTTTAAACAAGCTCAGCCATGAATAAAGGATGGATAAGGGTGTAACTGGGGCTGACACCCCTGGTGTAAAAGGCGGTTGATGATTTTCAACTTCTCCTATTTTCCCCACAACAACAATACTGTGAGGTGAGTTGGGCTGAGAGGGAGTGACTGGCCCAAGGTCACCCAGCCGGCTTTCATGCCTAAGGTGGGACTAGAATCTCCTGGTTTGCCATTGGCTCCTTCCTAGGGCTGAGAGACAGAGACTGGCCCATGGTCACCCAGCCCACTTTTGTGCCTAAGGTGGGACTAGAACTCTCAGTCTCCTGGTTTCTAGCCCATTGCCTGACTGGACATAAATGAATGTGGATTGAATACAAAAGTGTGTAACCAGTCCAAAAGAAATATATTTAGGTGGTTTGGCCAGATTGGGAGAATGAATGAGGATGAATCACAAAACATATTTATTTATTGTCCAGCGTATAGAGGATGACTTTCAATCAGGTTTAATCTTTTTTTCCTTTTATTGGTTCTATTATAATTTCTTTGTTTTGATTTTTATTTATTTATTTATTTTCTATATCGCCTTTATTATTTTTATAAATAACTCAAGGTGGCAAACATACCTAATACTCCTTCCTCCTCCTATTTTCCTGACAACAACAACCCTGTGAGGTGAGTTGGGCTGAGAGAGAGTGACTGGCCCAAGGTCACCCAGCCGGCTTTCATGCCTAAGGCGGGACTAGAACTCTCAGTCTCCTGGTTTCTCATTGGCTCCTTCCTAGGGCTGAGAGACAGGGACTGGCCCAAGGTCACCCAGCTGGCTTTCATGCCTAAGGCGGGACTAGAATTCTCAATCTCCTGGTTTGCCATTGGCTCCTTCCTAGGGCTGAGGGAGAGTGACTGGCCCAAGGTCACCCAGCCGGCTTTCATGCCTAAGGTGGGACTAGAATCTCCTGGTTTGCCATTGGCTCCTTCCTAGGGCTGAGAGACAGAGACTGGACCAAGGTCACCCAGCCGGCTTTCATGCCTCAGGCGGGACTAGAACTCACAGACGGAATTCATTGAGTGGGTTCTGCAAAGTTCTGTGAAGGAGCGACCTTTTGCCTTACAAGGTCTCTGATTAAGTCTGAAGGGAATCTTTTGTCTAAACAGTTGGGCTTCCTCTTACATTTTATTTATTTATTTATTTATTTATTTAATTAATTTATATGACCACCCATCTCCCCTCATGGGGAACTCTGGGCGGTTCACAATAAATAAGTTAAAATAGAATCTAAAAATATATAAAAACCACAATAATACAATACTAATTATAAATATAATTATAATAAGTATAAAATCCAGATGGACGAAGGCATTCATTAAAAGAAGGACATTAAAATTAGGGGATTAGCCACCCCCATGAGGAACTATCCCTTCCTCCTTCCCATGCCAGGCGGCAGAACCAGGTCTTCAGCTCTTTCCTAAAGGTCGGGAGGGAGGAAATCTGTCTCAACTCTGGGGGCAAGATGTTCCATAGAGTGGGCGCTGTCACAGAGAAGGCCCGCCTCCTAGACCCCATCAGATGGCATTCTCTAATTGATGGGGTTCGTAGCAGGCCCTCTCTGAATGACCGGGTGGGGCGGGTCGATAACATGGGGATAAGACGGTCCCTCAGGTATTCTGGTCCCATGCCATGTAGGGCTTTAAAGGTGATAACCAACACCTTGAATTGGACCCGGAAGCAAACCGGCACCCAATGCAGCTCGCGGAGCAACGGTGTTACATGTGCAGATCTTGGCGCACCCAAAACTGCCCGCGCGGCCGCATTCTGCACCAGCTGAAGCTTCCGGATAGCCTTCAAGGGTAGCCCCATGTAGAGCGCATAGCAATAATCTACATTTTAATCTCTTGCGTCCTCTTTGTATTGAACATATTCTATTTTGTAACTTTTAACCTTTTACCTTGCTCGAGTGAGAGTGATATGGCAGGAAGACAGTGTTCTGGGGGAGACAGTGTAGCAGGGAGCAAGAGATCTTAATTTCTGTTGTTCTCCTTTCTTTTCAGCTCCCTTTTTTTCTGGCAGATACCCAGAATTGCTGCATCAGCATTCTCTGACCCAAGCCATTCGGGGGGAAATTGGAACCATACTGCTGCTGGTGCAATGCCTGGTCCTGCTACAAGAGCTCTTGCAAACTGCCTCCTTGTAAAGGAATATTTAGTGCATATTTTTGCAGGCCAAGGAGGTGTCGGTAGAAGGTCTTTCCCCCAAACTGCTGCATACTAAAATAGAGGGTGGTACTCCTCTTTCTGCCTCACAGCATTTCACAATATGCGCTTTAGATTAAAAGATTTTGCAGATCCCTATGTTTCAAGGTTTGTTTTTTTAGAATCTGCTGTTTCACTGTTGTTGTCCCTGGGGAACAAATCTCCTGTAAAACGTATGCAGGACTGCAGAGCTAATCCTGTGCTTCCTCCTCTTCTCACAATAATTCAGCCATACACTGGGAGTACAGCCAAGCCCGGTTACCCTTGCAATGACTTCCTTAGCTCCAGTTCTTGTGCTCTTAGTTGCCTGTTCCTTTTCCTTTTTGATGCTGGACTTCTGGAAACTGCCCCACAAAGCTCTGTGACTCTTAAATCTCCTTTGTAAGACAGAATTCCATCTTGTTTTCATGGCTTATCGCAATTATGAAATCACATAATCAAAGGGTTGGAAGGACCTTGGAGGTATTTTATGACAACTCCCTGCCCAGGGCTGGAATGAGCAGATCATCCCAGACACGTGGCTGTCCAACCTTTGCTCGGGAATCTCCAGTGATGGAGCCCTCAAGACTGCAGGAGGGAGGCTGTTCCACTGGTTCATAGCCCTCAAGGTCAGGAAATTCCTCCTTATTTTGGACTTGGATCCCCCTCTGTTAAGCTTCCACCCTTTGGTTCTTTTACTACCCTTGGGTGCTATGGAGAACAAATTCATGCCCTCTTCCCTGTGGCAGCCCTTCAGGTATTGGAAGACAGCAGTCACGTCTCCCCTGAGCCTTCTCTTCTTTAGACTAAGCATACCCAGTTCCTTTGAAACCATTCTTCATAGGATTTAGCCTCCAGACCCCTCATTATCTTTGTCACTCTTTTCTGCGTCTTTCCAGATCTTTGTGCCTTTCTTTTATAGTGATAGCCAGAAATAGACACAATATTCTGACCAGCCTGACCAATGCAGCATAGAATGTCACTTCCCAACATCTGGACACTATACCTCTTCAATGCAGCCCAAGATGGCACAGGCTTTTTTGGCAGCTGCAGCACACTGCTGGCTCATACTTGAAGGCAGCAATGGAGAAGGCCTTGAAAGGAATATTCAGAAGTTACTACAGAAACAACAAAGGCAGAAGCATTCCTTAAGCCCTGGGTAAGGAGATAGTGTTAGGAAGAGACTTAGGCTGGCCCCTCCCTGACTCGGTTTGGTATAAGAGGGGAGGAAAGTAAAACAAAAGTAGACTTGGAAAATTCTGTTATTATAGCTTATCTTAATAAAGTATGGTTAGTCTTCCTGTGGAGTTGGTTTCTTTATCTGGTCTACCTCATAGGGTGACATGCTAAATCTTCTCACAAGTACTACTGCCAAGCCAGGTCTCACCTCTTTTGTACCTGTATGTCTGGTTTTTCCTGCCTAGGTGCAGAACTTTATAGTTCTCAGCACTGAACTGCACAAAACAGACTCCAGGAGATGACTAGAACTATATTTTAGAGCAGAGCTTTCCAAACTGTGTGTCGCGACACAAAAGTGTGTCGCCACACACAGTCTGGTGTGTCGCCACACAACCCGGAAGCGCTGATCATCATCAGTGCTTCCGGGTTTTCCCGCGGCGACACACCAACGGCAGCGCTTCCGGGTTTTTACGCACTGCCGCAACGGCGGCACTTCCGGGTTTTCTCACGGTGACACACCAACAGCGGTTGGTGTGTCGCCGCGGGAAAACTTTGGAAAGCCCTGCTTTAGAGGCTGCTGTAACAGAATCTTTCAAGCCTGGCTGTGTTTTCCCTTCCCTCCCTCTTCTACCCCAGGAGTCAGGGCAGAGCCAGTCTGAGTCTCATCCTAATGCTTACCCTGTTTCCTGGCTGAATGTAGGTTTTTGCGTGTGTGGTTGTAACAGTCTCTGAATAGTTTCTCCAAGGTCATCAGCTCCTTACTGCACATCTCCCTCCATGTGGGCATAAATCCATTAAGGACCACATGTTTGGAATGGTTGTTCAACCAACTATAAATCCATCCATCCCATTCATTTCATTTGACCAAGGAGGTGGCTCTGGTCCACTTTATTAGATGCCTTCCTGAAGCCTAAATATACTACATCTACAGCATACCCTTGGTCTATTAAGACCAAAACAAAAAGCAATAAGATTTTTCTGGCACAATCCTTTTACTTAGTCTGCTGGAAAAACTAAAATATCTAAAATATGTTTATGCTCTGGCATGTCAAAAATTCCTAGTTGCATACAGTTTGATTTTAGTGATTTGGAGACCTTTCAGTGATTTTGCCCTTTCCTGCTGCTGCTCGAGAGTACAAAGTCAAGATTTCCAGTGGCTAATATCTGTTGTTAAACTTGCTGCCTCTTCATTTTTGGACAAAACAATGCAACTGTGCCATGAGACTGGAGGCACTAGATAGGCAATTTTAAAAAGAGTGAAATCTCAGGGATGATTAGCTATGCTAAAAGGATATTTAGCTGAAGGAAAACTACCCTATTTTTATCCCTCTTCACCATCCTTCCCCCTCCTTGCAGCAGGTGATACATAATGCTTTTAAACGTATGCAAATTGCAACTGGGAAGCAGCTATATTTGTAATTTGTGGGCTTAGAAATTGTTATTTCTAAATTAGCATACAGAAAGAACAACCCAGAAAAGGCCCAGGCAGTTTCTTTTACGACTGCAGGGTTCACCGGACTCCCATTAGAATCTGCAGGTGCCCCGTCGTGACCCCAATGTCTTATTTCCCCACGCCAAAATCCAGTGGGCCAGAAGAGAGGCAGCCACAGGCCCGGGCTCAGGTTCCCTGGGGGGGGGGGGGGCAGAGGGGTTGTCCTTGTCCTCGGCCCGCCTGGGGGGCGTGAGCTTTGCTCCAGGGCTTCCCTTCTGCATGGGTGGAGGAGCTGGAGAAGGAAAACACCTCCCCGCTGGGCCCATCGAAAGACGCCAGCGCAGTTGCACCCAAGGACTGGCAATCTGCCCCCCAGAAGCCTAAGCTTTCTACGGCACATTACCAGCCTACAACCCCCACTGCACAAACTGAGACCAAAAACGTCTCCTCAAAACAGTATTTAGTGTAATAGTGAATGCAACAGTGAAAAGAAACAAGGCTGGGTGTTGGGTTTAGAGGAAAAGGGCCAGGAGTCAGAGGGATAGTGGGTCGATGTGTCCAAAATGGAGACTGGGCCTCAGGAATAGCAGCTGTGAAAGGGAAGTCAGGCTAAGCCTTAAGCATGTTCCAAAATTAAGAGAAACAAACTTAGGTATTTTCTCTCTAAATACTCACTGCAGGTACACTCCAGGGGCACTGCATTTTCCATCTTAAATCCTGGTAGGTGACTCTGAAATAACCTGGAGTCAGCTTAATTCCTTTTTCCTGTTCCCCAGGAAGAGTCAAAGGAAAAAGCAAACGTCCAGCAAACTCTTCCCTTGCTATTTATTCCTAAGGAGGAGAAATACTTCCCTAATGTGGGTAGGGGGAATCAATCCTCACCAATGTGGGCATGCTGCTGATCCAGTGGGAATCTCTAGTGTTTACACTCCTTACAAGAAGACTGCAATTGTTACAAAGCACTCAAAGGTCTTTACTGGGAAAAGGTTAAATATTTGGGGGTGATTTTATCAACCAAGCATAGTATGTTGTTTCAGAATAATTATGTTAAAATTTAGAATGATGTGAAAAAAGATCTGTTAAGATGGGGAAAATTACAATTGTCTCTTATGGGGAGAATATCTGTGATTAAGATGAATGTTTTGCCTAGGATGTTGTTTCTTTTTCAGACTATACAGATTTTGACGACAGATTCACAATTTAAACAATGGCAGAGAGATATTTCTAAGTTCATTTGGCAAGGCGAGAAACCAAGAATTAAATATAAATTGTTACAAGATGCCAAAGAAAGAGGAGGTTTGGGTTTACCTGATTTGAAATTGTATTTTGATGCCTGTTGTTTGCTTTGGATGAAGGAATGGATAACTCTTAAGAACAGGAAGTTATTGCAACTTGAAGGACATGAACTGAGATTTAGGTGGCACATCTATTTGTGGTATGACAAAGTTAAAGTTAATGAAGATTTTAAAAATCATTTCATTAGGAGTGCCATAATGAGGGTTTGGAATAAATATAAATATATATAAAGCAAGATTGTCTCCTAATGTACCATTATGGTTGTCACCTCATGAAGCATTTGCTAGAAGAGAAACAAGTTGGTTAAATTATAAAGGTTTGTTAAACTTTGAAGAGGGTGAACCGAAGCTTAAAACAAAGGAACTGTTAGAGTTGGAAGGTTTTACATGTCATTGATTTACATATGTGCAATTGTTAGAACATTTTAAAGTGGATAAAAAGAATTTTAAATTTGTTAATGAAACAACTCAATTTGAAATGGAACTTTGTACAAATGATTAACATGTTTTACAAAGATGTACAAAATGTTGTTACAGATGAATTTAGAAGATGAACAAGTTAAAGAATGTATGATTAAATGGGCTAAGAATTTTGGATACAATATTATGTTGGAGCAATGGGAGATCATCTGGAACAAAGGTTTGAAATTTACTTTGAATTATAACTTAAAAGAGAATTTTTATAAAATGATGTATCGCCTCTCTCTTGCTCAGCCTCATGTTCCTGGGAAGGGAATGTCAGCTGTGGAAGGACAGTCGTATCATGGTATAAACATTCAGGCTGAAAATGTATTTGGAAGAAATGATTGAGACTTTGTGCAGCCTTTCTCACTTATTCATTCAGGTAGCCCTTCTTTTTTCAGACTTCTATGTAAGCCATATATTTATTTCTTTATTTGTTTGTTTGTTTGTTGAAGTGCTGCACTCAATATGCCAACAAATTTGGAAAACTCAACAGTGGCCACAGGATTGGAAAAGGTCAGTTTACGTTCCAATTCCAAAGAAAGGCAATGCCAAAGAATGTTCAAACTACCATACAATGGCGCTCATTTCACATGTTGGCAAGGTTATGCTCAAAATCCTACAAACTAGGCTTCAGCAGTATGTGAACCGAGAACTACCAGAAGTGCAAGCTGGGTTTCGAAGAGGCAGAGGAACTAGAAATCAGATTGCCAACATTCGCTGGATCATGGAAAAAGCAAGAGTTCCAGAAAAACATCTACTTCTGCTTCATTGACTACACTAAAGCCTTTGATTGTGTGGATCACAACAAACTGTGTCAAATTCTTAAAGAGATGGGAGTACCGGACCACCTTACCTGTCTCCTGAGAAACCTGTATGCGGGTCAAGAAGCAACAGTTAGAACCGGACATGGAACAACCGATTGGTTCAAAATTGGGAAAGGAGTACGACAAGGCTGTATATTATCACCCTGCTTATTTAATGCAGAGTACATCATGAGAAATGCCGGGCTGGATGAATCACAAGCTGGAGTTAAGATTGCTGGGAGAAATATCAACAACCTCAGATACTGTATGCGGACGATACCACCCTAATAGCAGAAAGTGAAGAGGAACTAAAGAGCCTCTTGATGAGGGTGAAAGAGGAGAGTGCAAAAGCTGACTTGAAACTCAACATTAAAAAAACTCAGATCATGGCATCTGGTCCCATCACTTCCTGGCAAATAGAAGGGGAAGAAATGGAAGCAATGACAGATTTCATTTTCTTGGGCTCCAAGATCACCGCAGACGGTGACTGCAGCCATGAAATTAAAAGACACTTGCTCCTTGGGAGGAAAGCTATGGCAAACCTAGTAAAGGTAAAGGTAAAGGGTCCCCCCGCACATTTGTGCAGTCATGTCCGACTCTAGGGG
The DNA here is from genome assembly GCA_023362775.1 of Charina bottae. Classification (NCBI taxonomy): domain Eukaryota; kingdom Metazoa; phylum Chordata; class Lepidosauria; order Squamata; family Charinaidae; genus Charina; species Charina bottae. Next base: position 1,695,995 of record JALMGJ010000013.1, on the reverse strand, counting down.
ACGGTGCTCATCTCTGTTTGTTAGCTGAAGAGCCAGTGTGTCCGAAGACGCTTCTGCAGTCATGTGGCCGGCATGACGCGCGCAGAACGCTGTTACCTACCCACCAAAGTGGTACCTATTAATCTATTTGCATTTGCATGCTTTCGAATTGCTAGGTTGGCAAGAGCTGGGGCGAGTGCGGGAGCTCACTCCGTCATGCGGGGCTAGGGATTCCAACCTCCGAACTTGCGATCTTCCGATTGACAAGCCTGGCGTCTTACCCACTGAGCCACCACGCCCCTTAGGCAAACCTAGACAGCGTATTAAAAAGCAGAGACATCACCTTGCCGACAAAGGTCCGTATAATTAAAGCGATGGTTTTCCCAGTAGTAATGTATGGCTGTGAGAGCTGGACCATAAGGAAGGCTGAGCGCCGAAGAATTGATGCTTTCGAACTGTGGTGCTGGAGAAGACTCTTGAGAGTCCCTTGGACTGCAAGGAGGTCAAACCAGTCAATCCTAAAGGAAATCAACCCTGACTGCTCATTGGAAGGACAGATACTGAAGCTGAAGTTCAGATACTTTGGCCACCTAATGTGAAGAGAGGACTCACTGGAAAAGACCCTGATGCTGGTAAAGACTGAAGGCAAAAGGAGAAGGGGATGGCAGAGGATGAGATGGTTAGATAGCATCACCAATGCAATGAACATGAACTTGAGCAAACTCCGGGAGACTGTGGAGGACAGGAAGGCCTGGCGTGCTATGGTCCATGAGGTCACAAAGAGTCGGACACACCTAAACGACTGAACAACAACAACAAATTGTAAGCCTGAAAAAATATGACACTGCTTTAAAGAGTCAATTTAATAAAACCCATACACCTATTAACAGAGCCCCTTCCTTTTTTAGGTCATGCTGAAGTCTGAAAAAGGGTGATTGCTTGTAATGTCCTTGTGCAAGCTCCAAAACATTTCTTCTGTTTTACAATCTGAGGAAAGATTGATATAAAATGTTCTACAGATGACATATAACTCCGTCAACAATTGCCAAGATGGATAAATCATACAACAATAAATGTTGGAAGTGCCACAACAAAGAAGGAACTTTTTATTATATGTGGTAGTTGTGTAAAAAAAGAAAACCTCAAAAGTACTGGAAAGAAATATTCCAAAACATTCAGAATTCTGAAAATAAAATTCAAATTAAAACCACAAATATTTTATTAGGTATGATCCTGGAGAACATAAATGAAAGGTATAATAATTTATTAAGATATATGCTGACAAAAGCAATAATTAATCAGGCACTGCATTGGAAAAGAGAAACCACTCCAGGATCGGAAGACTAAAACTGAAGAATATTCGGCAATGGAGAAACCAATGAGGCACATTTCCAGAAGTGTAACCAAATTCAAGCAGGAGTGGTTTCCTTCTACTGTATATAACATACCACACAGCAAGGCAGGCTATGACACTTAGAATATGGTTTTGAAGAAAATTATTAAATTATTATTCAGTTACTAATAATTAAAATCACATTATTATTACAACTGGTTTTAATAACAACAATTAAAATGAACCCAAACAGAAATGAGTAATAGTGTCCAAAGTAAGTATAAAAAAATATCCAAGTAACAATTTGTGGCTGGGGGGAGGGCTGGGAGGTGGGTGGAAAGAGAGAAAAGGGGGCTACCAGAATGCCCTTTTTATAATGTTTTTTTATCTTTTTTGTTTTGCTTTTTATTTTTTTCAAAATCCCTTAAGTGTGTATACATATATGTATCTTTTTCTTTTTTCTTGTTTTGTATGTTTTACTTCATCAATAAAAAAAGAAGAGATGTTAAAAAATGCAGTAGATTATATCCTTTTCAACAAGAAATAATTTAGAAATGACCTTACTGCATTTATGTGGTTGGAGATGCAGTGAAATTAATGCTTTAGTTAAATATATTGTTCCATTTGGGTAAGATGCCATTACAAGCATTAGCTCTGAGATTTAATATTTTCAGATGTTTACATTCTTTTGAAGGAAATTCTCTACCGCATGGAAGTTGACTTCTGGGCAAGAAAAAGGACTTACTGTTCAGCATCAGAAAGACCAACATATGATTCCAGCTCTTCACTGGTTTGCAGAATTGATGAATATAGATTAGCTATGGATGGCTGTAATTAATCATGGCTTCAATTTATTGATATATATGTCTGTAAATGTACTGTACATCCTGTATGTTTTTGTTTGTTTGGGGGGAGGTTAAGCTTTTTTTTCTTCTTTTATAATTTATTCTATTTTTTCTTTCGCTTTGTTTTTTGCATTTAGTTAATTAAAAAACTCTCATTAAAAAATATTTCTTCTGAATCATTTTCAAAGCACGCCCAGCTCTAGCAGATGTGCCTGTTTACCAAATACTATTTCTAGGCTGCCTGAAAAAAGCAAAGTGCCAACCCAAAGCAGCTCCAGTTCTTCAGATAGATCAGCTTCAGCCTAGTCTCACTCTACCCTCAGGTGCTATGGAGAATAGATCAATGCCCTCTTCCCTGTGGCAGCCCTTCAAGTATGGGAAGACTGCTATCATGTCTCCCCTGAGTCTTCTCTTCATTAAGCCAAACATACTTACTTCCTTTACCCGTTCTTCATAGGATTTAGCCTCCAGACACCTTATCACCTTTGCTGCTCTTCTCTGCACTCTTTCTAGTTAGCTCCTGCCTCACCCTTCCTTCCTTAAGTTTTTCAAGGGGAAAGATGACCTTAGGATTTTTCCATCTCCCTCTTATAAGAACCACTCAGATGATGAAGGTGATGATTAGCAGATAACCAGACACATATAGACAGGATGAAACAAAGACGGGACAATATTCAGGTTGTGTGCCAGTTATGCCCGTTCCTGGATCGAGATGCCCTCCGAACAGTCACTCATGCCCTCGTCATCTCCCATATAGACTATTGCAATGCGCTCTACATGGGGCTACCCTTGAAGAGTATCCGGGAGCTTCAGCTGGTTCAGAATGCAGCCGCACAAGCAGTTATTGGTGCTCCAAGATCAGCACATATAACACCACTGCTGGGTGAGCTGCACTGGGTACCGGTATGCTTCCAGGTCCAATTCAAGGTGTTGGTTATCACCTTTAAAGCCCTACATGGCATAGGACCAGGTTACCTGAGGGACCGTCTCATCCCCATAACATCGACCTGCCCCACCCAGTCATGCAGAGAGGGCATGCTATGGACCCTGTCGACAAAGGTATTTCATCTGACGGGGTCCAGGAGGCGGGCCTTCTCTGCAATAGCGCCCGTGCTTTGGAATATTCTGCCCCGAGAAGTGAAGTAGGCCCCTTCACTCCTGGTCTTCAGGAAGAATCTGAAGACCTGGCTCTGCTGCCTTGCTTGGGATGTGGGGGGTGACAGTTCCTCCTGGGGGTGGCTTGCACCGTAGAGCCCTCCCTACAGAATAAGATCTTACCATCATTAGATTTTATATTTATTTCTATTTATAGTATTGGCTGTAATCTTATCTTTTATGGTTTTAATTCTGATTTTACTGTAAACTGCCCAGAGTCCCCCTTTGGGGGAGATGGGCGGTGATATAAATATAAATAATAAATATTGCCATACAAGAAATTTGTTTAATTTCTCTTTCACATAGAGTAGAGATAAGAGAAATCCCATTTCTTCAGGATTTGTAGAAATCAAAGAAGGCAGTGATTCTTTGCTCTTTGTTCTCAGTGGTGCCAGATCAACTCAAAAGAAAATCATTGGTCCTCCAAAAACTGCTTTGGAGAGATTGGGAAGTGGAAACAGAGATGGAGTGGAGATGCTCCAAGAATATTTCACTTTCTGGTTGCTTTTCACAATGTTACAACTTTCTTTGAGCATTTCAGAACTGCTGCACACACAGTAAACAAGAGTTGGGGAGAGGAACGCAAGACAATTCCATAGACTATTGGAACTTTTGTCACTACAAGAGGAAGTAATTGTGTTGGAAGTGCATGATCATTTCATGCGGCTCTAATAATTACATTATCATAGTAGCTTTGAAAAGCACAAACCTCCAATTGTTGTCTGTTCAGCAGGTGGCTGTGCTTTATTTATTTAATCAATGGGTTGCATGGTTAATGGATTGGAAAAGTTTGGCTCTAATCTTAAAGGCATTAATAACTCTTCCATTTGGATGAAGAAATTGATCAACAAGCCTAGCCTTTTTCTAAATTATTATTGTAAAAATGTGGGAAATAAAGTCAATGTTTAAAACCTGCCTGATCCCCTCCATGCAGACACGCACACATCATTGCCAGCAGACTGTAAAGCAGAAGATTGGCTGGAAAAGATAACAGATCATTCATAACTGCTGGTCAAAATTGCACTGTGGTTATTGAGCACTGAAAATGAACTGTAACTCACATTTGTTATTGATTCATTTTTTGTTAGAAACAATAAGTTGACACACAGAATGGAGGAGAACATACTGCTATTGATCCTTTTGAGCAACTTCACTGCAAAATTTGAGATCTGATTTTAATGCTGGATTGATTAAGGTTTTGTTTTCCCTTTTACAGTACACTTGTTGGTAGTTACAATGCAACAACATTGAAATAAGGCATTCAGAAATATGGTGTTTTTTTAAAAAAGTTTGCCAGAAACAAAAAAGATCCAAACAAGTACTGAATGTATTCTTTGAAAATGCACACATTGATACAATATGGGACAACAAAAATATATAACAATCTTCATCTACCTTTGAATACAATCCAATTGCCATCATTGTTGTTGGAATCCGCCAAATCAAGCATGCCTCATTAGCATATGGGTGATTGCTCTAGGAGACAAACTCTGTGCTACTAGAGGAAGCTGCTTGTTGCCCCTCCCACTTCCTCTTCTCTCTCTCTGATTCTTCCACCATGGGGTAGGACGCACGTGCCTTAGCTCCTTCCATGGAAAGGCCATGTGCTAGGCCTCAACTCCAGAGGCTTTTCCCCCTTTCTCCATGCAGCCTCTGGCAGCAAACAGGGCCAGAGGTATACAGTTTAGGGAACATAAAGAAGAACTGAAACCAATTTTCTACTGAAATGGCTGTACCTGGACAGAATAAATGTAAGAACTCTTATGTACTTACTTTTTGTACCTGCAATGTCTAAGTGTGTGTTTCTTTATGCTTTGGTGGGCTAGAAGTGTAAGAATAAGAACCTGAATCTTTCTAATGTGCTCACTGTCAGAGTAGCGCAGTTGGTGCAATCCAAAAGTGGTTCAGAACAAATTTGCTTCGAGTCTGTGACTTTCAATATATGCAGACTTTACTAAATACAAAAAGATATACACAGGCAAAATACCTTTTAACCAACTATACACAGCAATACACAATCCAGCAACTCCTACAACACCCAGCAATATGGATTCCTCCCAACTGCCTTATATCCATGTAACTTTGCTAAGTCATTCCGTGGTGATTGATACAGGTGTATGCAATTAGCTCTTCAGTTTCCTCAGAGCTAATTGTTCAGTGCTCTCAGCTATCCTGCCTTATTCACTGCAGTAAAATAATTAATTCAATGTCTGGGTATACCCTGACACTCACAAGCTGTGTTTTTAAACAATATTCTTTTTCTGCCCACGAGTTTACACAACGTCAAGCTCTGCTCTATTAACTGGTTCTAACAGGTCACTGAATGATCTTCAAAGGGTTATGGGCCCAGGATTTTGTAGAAAGAGGTTTTGTTTTTAAACAGCAGGAACTTTTTCCTTTTTGCCTTCATTTATTTTTGAGCAGAAATTTTCTTTTTTGCTGGTTTTGCATGAGCATTGTTGTTTTTGAGAGAATACTCAGTCTAGCTACTGAAGAGGTTTCTTACACAAGGAAATAAACTTAACCATAAAGGGAAGAATTTTTTTTCCCTTTTTGAAGTGATTTTTAAATCCTTTTTGCTTAGACAAGATGGCCAGTGTACTCCTGCCTCACAATCTGGTGATTTTTAAACTAAAACCCAGAGAGTTTTATCCCTGGAAGATATGAGTGGAAAGGCAGGCAAGGATTTTTAATCTGCATAATATTTTGAATGAATATCCTCCTAGTCCAGATTCAGTAGCATATGCAGACTGGATGGCCAATGATCTTAAGCTCCAAAGCTTGGTTGTGAATTCCTTAAATGCACAAATGCTGGTACAAATCCAGCACAGAGGTACTGCATGAGGAATGATGGAAAAATTGTTTAAATTCTATGAGGGAGGAGGAGATTCCCAAGATGTTAATCTGGTGAGAGAGTTATCCAATTTAAAGTTCCAGCCAAATGAAGATATAGATGAGCATATTTCTAATTTTCAATCATTGCTGCACAAGCTTGCTTGTAATGATGTAATTTTGGATAACAGGATCCAAGTTGGATTTTTGTTGGGATCACTGCCTCAGAATTTTTCTAGTTTTGCTGCTAGTTATAGAGGATCAAGACAACCTCTTTCAGATTTAATTCAAGAATTAAAGTCTGAGTATAGCAGGCAGGCCTCCTATAGAAATGCCAAGCATACCCACAATGAGGCAGGCTATTTTTCCAAAGCGCCTCAGAGCAAAGATGGCGGTCTGCAGCAGAGGAGCCTTTCAATAACAAAAAGGCCCATCAAGTGCCATTTTTGTGGCAAGAATGGTTACTTAAAGAAAAATTGTTGGGCCAGGAAGGCAGATCAGAAAACCAACAAAGAGAGGGCTCCATATGCGAGTCTTCTTGCATTTTCAGCCATAAATAAAAACTGCTCATCTTTCATATTAGACAGTGGCTACAACATGCATATGATTAATGATCCATCTTTCTTCATCAAATTGAACCCAAGCTTAAAGGAAGAAATCAGCTTAGCAGATGGAAAAGCAATCCCCGTGGAAGGAGAGGGCTGTGCTCTCCTCAGGTGCGGAAATGGCACCACCCAGAAGGATTTAATTTTTAATAATGTTTTATATGTTCCAGCTGTGAGGTTGAATTTGATAAGCGCATCTGCACTGATGAAGAAAGGCCACGCTATTCGATTTAAAGGTAACAATTGTGAAATAATGGATCAAAGAGGTGTCTTTCTAACAGGATACCTAGATCAAAGTTTAATTTTTCTCAATTGTGAGAGGCCAGACATGGTATGCTTGGCCAGTCACCGAGAAAAGGAGGATGACAGCACCATCCTCTGGCACAGACAACTGGGACATAGAGATTCAAATGCAGCTCTTCAAATGAAGAAAAATGGATTGGCAAGCAAGGACTGGGATGTGGCGAGAAGGCAAGCTCAGAGAGAGGACATCGACCCGGAGACTCTGCCTGAGTCAGATGATGAGGAACCAGGAGGAACAGAAGGGGCAGAGATGCAGCAGCATCCAGACCTGAGTCCTCTTCTGGACCTGAGGCGCTCATCGCGACCCAACAAGGGAGTTCCAGACAAGAGACTGTCCTACCTCGCAGGAGTGGCATTGCCGAAAAAGTCTACAACATAGAAGGTAGTGCAACAGCTGCCACCAGCTGAAGCAAGTAAGTGGAGGAAAGTAGCTCAAGAAGAGTTTGAGGCTCTGCAACACAACAACACTTGGACACTCACAAAATTACCTGTTGGCAAAAAGGCAATAGGTTGCAAATGGGTCTTTAAGGCCAAACAGAATGAAAAGGGAGAAGACTAGACTGGTAGCCAAGGGCTATTCACAAAAGTATGGGGAAGACTATGACCAGACGTTTGCACCAGTTGTGACCCACACAACCATTCAACTTCTTTTAAGTCTATGTCAGAGTTCTAGTGTGAATCCTGACATGTACTGTAGAAATGCGTGTCAGCCTGGAAATGATGGGAGGGGGAGCACATTCCAGGAACCGCGCCAGACTGCTAGAGACTGTTATGCTGAACATCAAGGTTGTCTACCTGCACGAGTGTGGTGGGGACTTGTATGGAGTGGGAAAGCAATGGACATTGACATCATGGGCACAAAGAAAATGGCATGAAGGGCGATAGCTAAGTTTTATTTATTTATTTATTTATTTATTTATTTATTTATTTATTTATTACATTTATATCCCGCCCATCTCCCCCACAAGGAGGGACCCTGGGCGGTTCACAACAAGTTTAAAATCAATTAAAACAATAAATATCAATAATAAACAATATAAAAATACATATATACACACACATATACACACACATATACACACACATATACACACACATACACATACACATACACATACACATACATATTGTTGGGGTTTGATATACCCAGGAATTTACAGCTAGATATAAATTATACAGAGAGGCTTGATATTTAGGTGAAAGGGGAAATATTCTGCAGAGTCACCCAATTAGCAGCCATTGTTGTAGTGATGATGTGTCAGTGTGACTCATACAACAGCTGCTTAGAGTTAAGTTGGGTGTGGTGGATAATGAGAGTGACCTATAAGGTGATTGGTCAGTTTATATATAAATACAGAGATGTCCTGTAATTCATTCTTCTCATTTATTCTCAATTTACCTCGTGTATGCTGTATCGTTGGTTTATCATTTGTTACCTGTGGAAGTGATCTGTAAATACGTATGTATATAAGTAAATAGGCTATTTTATATAATCTCTGTGTGAGTGTCTATTTACTATACAGTCTAAGGATCACTGGTGTCTAGGAGAAGAAGCAGGCCGCTCCATCCGCTCGCCCCAACAGGTTATGGGCCCAGAGGTGACAGAGAAGCCATAGACGACAGAAGTTAAGGACTGGCTGTGGATCGTGGTATCGTGTGCAGTCTGTGAGCTGGAAGCTTTGGAAGCCTATCCAGGAGTCGTGTGGCTATTTGGAGTGATTTGGAGCTTTAACAGGTTCCGTGCCTGTGTGTGTTTTTTTCTCCTACGCTTGTTTTGCAGCTGGAGGACATTCTGATAAGGTCTGTGTCTTTAATCATCGGTGTCTGCCCAGAAGGGGCTGTAGACAGATGAGCGAAGCGAAGACGTTGCCGGCAGTCGGGGGAGGTTTTCCTCTGGAAAGACTGAATGACACTAATTATCCGTCATGGGCATATAAAATGGAGATGTATCTTCGACGTGAAGGGCTTTGGAAAATTGTACTTTGCACACAACCAGACTTGGATGATGAAGACATTGTTCTACAGGATGAGAAAGCATTGGCAAGCATAATTTTATGTCTGGAGGATAGCCAATTATGTTATGTTAGAGATTGTACGTTAGCCAGTGTGTGTTGGGAAGCTTTAAAGAATGTTTATCTGAGAAGCACGCCGTTATGCAAGGTTTTGTTAACAAGAAAACTTTATCATGCCAGTTTAGGGGTATCTGATAATATTCAGGATCACCTGCATTATATGACAAGCTTGTTTCAGGAGTTGGCTCAGAGAGATATGCCGTTTACAGAAGCAAACAAAGTGTATGTAATTCTCAGTTCTCTAAATGAAACGTGGGATAATTTAGCTACAAGCTTCGGGTCTTTATCTGAAAGGGAATTGACCATAAATTACTTATCTGGCAGGCTCTTGGAAGAAGAGCAGAGAAGAAAACAGTGTTCTAATGTGATTAGTAATAACATAAAGCAGTCTGTTAAGGAATGTTATTCTAATAACTCTGACAATATTTTATTTGTAAAGCGAAAATGTTTTTGCTGTGGTTCGGCAAGGCATTTGTTAAGAGATTGTGATAAGAAACAGAAGCCTAAAGCCAAGCTGGGAATTTCCAGGCTGGGAGACAATGCACAGCTGTCTCTAATTACTTCAAGTGTACAAGATTTAAAGTGACCATGTTAGCCTAGCTAATGGAAGCATTGCATCTGTGGCTGGTAAGGGATTAGTGTATGTACCAGGATTAAATGTTGAATTATCAATGTTATGTATACCAGAACTGGAGTACAATATTATAAGTGTTTCATAATTGGATACACAGGGTTATAATGTACAGTTTGGTAATGGTGAATATATTGTCATGAAAGATAATAATGTTTGTGGTAAAGGTGTTTTACAGAACAGTCTTTATGAAATGGTACAAACCAGGACAAGCAGAAACCATGATGTGGCCATAATTAATAAGCCAACACATGATTCATGTGAGCACCTATGGCATAGAAGGCTGGGGCATCCGAGTTTCAAAGTGATTGAAAAGATGTCAGAAGCAAGTTCTGGAATGAATTTGAAACAGTGCCAAGTGTATTTGGATTGCACAGCTTGTAAGGTTGCAAAGTCAAAAGTATTTCCTGTGAGCAAATTCAGTGATAGGAAGTCACATAAATGTTTTGAATTAGTTCACACTGACTTAATTGGTCCATTACCAGCTACAATAGGAGGTGCTAAATATGTTTTAGTTATTGTAGATGATTACACCATATTTGGGTTCTGTTACCTATTGAAAGCTAAAAGTCAAACATTTGATAAGTTTAGAAACTGGGTGCAGTTTGTGGAACGTAGGTATAGCACAAAGGTGTGTAGTTTACAAACTGACCGGGGTACTGAGTTTCTGGGTGGTAGTTTTCAGCAATGGCTCGGTAGAAGGGGCATTGTGCATAGGAGAAGCAAATCAGGGCCAGGAGTGGCTGAACGTAGGAATTTGGCATTGCAGACAGTGAAGGATTCACTTATAGCTGACTCAGGGTTATCAAGGGGATACTGGGGAGAGGCTATATTAACTGCTAATTATTTAATTAACAGGTTATGGAGTGTGTCTGTAAATCAAACTCCATATTATATGTTATATGGCAAGAAGCCATCATTAGCTCATTTGAAGGTGTTTGGGTGCACTGCCTATGTTCACGTGCATAAGGAAGTACGCAGGAAGGGGCAGGCAAAAGCACAGAAGATGACGTTTGTGGGATATGAGCCAGGGACCAAGGGATATAGGTTCACTGATGGCAGGAAAGTTGTTATCTCTAGATCAGCAAGTTTTAGTGAGCACAGCAATTGGCAGAGATTACACGGGAGTAGTGAGGTTTATCTTCCTAGTCAGAGAAGTTTTGAGTTCTCAGAGCGGAGAGAGTCCACTGATGTGATTAAGAAGGAAGAGGAATTAACTCCTAGTGTGCCAATGATGCAGGAGGCTACAGTATTGCGCAGATCTGAGAGAGTTAACAAGGGCATACCACCTCAACGTTATACACCAGGTGATGTAAAAGTGTGTTATATCAATTATGAACCTCGTAATTACCAGGAAGTTTGGAAGTTGCCACAACACGAACAGAGTAGATGGAAAGCTGCTATGGATGTGGAAATGAAAGCCATTAATTCTCATAAGGTTTTTAAATCTACCAGGTTGCCTGAGGGGCATAGGGCAGTAGATTGTAGGCGGGTTTATAAGAAGAAAACCTTAGTGAATGGTGATATTCAGTATAAGTCTAGATTGGTAGCACAAGGATTTTCCCAGGTGAAGAATCAGACTTATGATGAGGTATTTGCACCAACGCTAAGAGGGGAGACATTTAGGTTTGCCTTAGCAATGGCAGCAGCTGGGAATTGTGTAGTACACCATTATGATATCACAACAGCATATTTGCATGCTGATTTGAATGAAGAAATCTATATGACTGAAGCCCCAGGGTATGAATCAAAGATTGCAGGGAGAGTATACAAGTTGCAGAAAGCATTGTATGGACTCAAGCAGTCGGCACATTGCTGGAATCTAAAGTTAGATAAGGAATTACAAAGAATGGGATTCAAGTGTAGTATAGCTGACCCATGTCTGTATGTAAAGCAATGTGAAAATGATGAACAGATTTTGCTTTTGATTTTTGTAGACGATTTATGTTTTATAGTGAAAGATCAAAGCAGGGTAATTGAATTTACTGAAAATCTGAAACAACACTTTGATGTCAAAGATCTGGGAGAAATTAGGAATTACCTAGGCGTAGGTGTTCAGAAGGTTGATGGGGGTTATGTTCTAGAGCAGAGGAAGAAAGTTGAAGCACTGCTAAGAGAGAACAATATGGAACATTGCAAGGAAGCTCCAACCCCGATGACAACAGATTTTGTTAAAACAGAGACTGAAGATGATGACCAAACTTCATGTGATGAAGAATATGTGATCAGTCAATAATTGGAAGTTTATTGTATTGTATTGCATTGATTTGCAATATTGTCCATCTGAATGTAATGTAGCAGATGTGATGACAAAGCCTCTAAGCATAGATAGACATAGGATGTGTATATCTCAAATGTGTATGTCTTCTATTCTGTACAAGTGAAATGTGAATGTAATATCTATTGTAAATTGAAGGGGTGTTGGGGTTTGATATACCCAGGAATTTACAGCTAGATATAAATTATACAGAGAGGCTTGATATTTAGGTGAAAGGGGAAATATTCTGCAGAGTCACCCAATTAGCAGCCATTGTTGTAGTGATGATGTGTCAGTGTGACTCATACAACAGCTGCTTAGAGTTAAGTTGGGTGTGGTGGATAATGAGAGTGACCTATAAGGTGATTGGTCAGTTTATATATAAATACAGAGATGTCCTGTAATTCATTCTTCTCATTTATTCTCAATTTACCTCGTGTATGCTGTATCGTTAGTTTATCATTTGTTACCTGTGGAAGTGATCTGTAAATACGTATGTATATAAGTAAATAGGCTATTTTATATAATCTCTGTGTGAGTGTCTATTTACTATACAGTCTAAGGATCACTGGTGTCTAGGAGAAGAAGCAGGCCGCTCCATCCGCTCGCCCCGACACATATACACTATACAATTTGATCCAAAAGTGGTAGAAATTATTCCACTGGTCAATAAGGCTGATCAGGACAGGTCTAGGGGGCTAGCCAACCCCAAGACTGGCTATTCCCCTCCCCTCCCCAAGTCTGGTGACATAGCCAGGTCTTCAAGTTTTTCCTAAAGTCCAGGAGAGAGGGGGCCGATCTTATTTCAGGGGGAAGAATATTCCAAAAGGCGGGGGCTACTGCAGAGAAGGCACGCCTCCTAGACCCTGTCAGGTGGAACTCTCTTGCAGACGGGGTTTGTAGTGTGCCCTCTCTGCAGGACCGGGTGGGACGGGTTGATTGAACGGGGATGAGCCGGTCCTTCAGGTAATCTGGACCTATGCCATGTAGGGCTTTAAAGGTGATAACCAACACCTTGAATTGAATCCGGAGGCAAACTGGGACACAATGCAGCTCACGGATCAAAGGTGTTATGTGTGCCGATCTTGAGGCACCTAAAATGGCCCACGTGGCCACATTTTGAACCAGCTGAAGCTTCCGGACGCTCCTCAAGGGTAGCCCCATGTAGAGCACATTACAATAGTCTAACTGGGAGATGACCAGGGCATGAGTGACTGTTTGAAGGGCCTCTCGCTCTGGGAAAGGGTGTAATTGGTGCACAACACGAAGTTGTGCAAAGGCCCTTCTGGCCATGACTGCTACCTGCTCTTTGAGCAGGAGTCGTGAGTCCAAAAGGACCCCCAGGTTACGCACCGGGTCTGTCTGGGGTAGTGCAACCCCATCCAGAACTAAAGATGATAAATTCCTAGATACCGAGGGGCCATTAATCCACAGCCACTCCGTCTTACCAGGGTTCAGCTGAAGCCTGTTGTTCCCCATCCAGACCCCTACAGCCCCAGGCACTTGGACAGGGTAGTCACAGCATCACTTACTTCCCCCGGGATGGAGATGTATAACTGTGTATCATCAGCATATAGATGATATCTCATCCCATGGAGACGGATGATCTCGCCCAGTGGTTTCATGTAGATGTTAAATAGGAGAGGAGAGAGCACTGAGCCCTGCGGCACCCGACAAAGGAGGGGCCGTGGACCCGATCTCTCCTCCCCTATCTTCCATGAATCAAATTCATGGAAGAATTTGAAGGGTCCTTTACCAGCGAAGAAGCCAAGGTGAGATACGTTTCAAATTTTCTTGAGGGAGAGGCAGTGAACTGGTTGGTGGCTATGCACGAAGCAAAAGCCAAAGAGCTGTAAAACTTTAGTGCTTTCATGATGGTGTTATGCAAACGTTTTGAAGATACCTTGTCCAAGATGTCTGCTAGAGTTGAGCTGCAAAATTTTAGACAAGGCAATCGCACTGCAGCAGACTATGCCATGGAATTCAAGAAATAAATAAGCTGATTACCAGATTGGCCTGAAACTTTTCAAACAGAATATTTCCTGATGGGTCTGAAACCAGAGATTCTTGAAATGGCAGCCAGGAGAGGGGAGCCAGAAACCTTAGATGAATGGATCCAGTTAGCAGGAAAAGCAGAGAGTACCAGACTATGGATAAGATCATATAGACAATTCCAGACCCTAAGCAGGAGGATCATCAGTACAGAACACCAACCAAGTGAAGTTCCACCCAGAAAACCTGGGAAGAAGAAAAGGAGTGCTGTGCCAAGAGTGGATTGTGCTTTAAATGTGGCAAAGAAGGTCATTGTATCAACAATTGCCCACAAGCTACCACCATCCCAAAGAAGAAACCGGAGAACAAGGTAGTAAGCAATTTCAACCCAAGCAGAAGGGAGCGGCAGTAGCAATAGAGGAACCAATCAAGACAGATCTCTTCAAAGGGGAGAATGACTCAACAGATGAAGAATTCTTGCAATTCAAGGTGTTGGTTATCATCTTTAAATCCCTACATGGCATGGGACCAGAATACCTGAGGGACCGTCTTATCCCCATTTTATCGACCCGCCCCACCCGGTCATTCAGAGAGGGCCTGCTACAAGCCCCATCAATTAGAGAGTGTCATCTGATGGGGTCTAGGAGACGGGCCTTCTCTGTGGTGGCACCTACACTATGGAACACCTTGCCCCCAGAGTTGAGACAGATCTCCTCCCTCCCGACCTTTAGGAAAGAACTGAAGACCTGGTTCTGCCACCTGGCATGGGAAGGAGGAAAGGATAGTTCCTCATAGGGGTGGCTAATCCCTTAATCTTATAATGTCCTTCCTTATTAATTCTATCTTTCATCTGGATTTATAATTATTTATTACATGTATTGTATAATTGATGTTTTATATTTTATATTCTATTTTAATTATTTTATTGTAAACCACCCAGAGTTCCCCTTTATATGGCGGTTATATAAATACCAAGACAATGGAAGAACATGTACAATTGGTACGTGAAGTGTTAAAGAGACTGTTAGAAGCACAATTGTATGTCAAATTGTCAATATGTGAATTTCATAAAGAGAAATTGGACTACTTGGGATATAGAGTATCCCATCAGGGAATTGAAATGGATCCAGCAAAAGTATGCAATGTATTGGGGTGGGAACCTCCAAGAACCCGAAGGCAATTGCAATCCTTCTTAGGGTTCTCAAATTTTTATCGCCAATTCATACCCAACTTCGCACAATTGCCCTGCCTTTAACTGATTTGTTGAGAACAAAGAGTCAGGGTGAGGGACAGAAAGCAGCCAAACCAGGGGTGGTGCTGAAATGGTCTTCAGAGTGCCAAGCTGCTTTTGATAACCTAAAAATGCTTTTCACGGCAGAGCCGATTTTAAAAAACCCTGATTCTGAGCAACCATTTATTTAACCGCCCAGAGTCCCCTTGTGGGGGGAGATGGGCAGTGATATAACTTAGAAATAATAAATAATAATAAATAATAACCATTTATAATTCAAACTGACACTTCAGATACTGCAGTGGGGTCTGTGCTTTTACAACGAGAGTCTAATAAGGTATTAAGACCCTGTGCTTACATATCTCGTAAATTCTCAGAAACTGAGAGATGCTGGCATGTTTGGGAGAAGGAGGCTTTTGCAGTATGCCATGCATTGGCTACATGGAGGCACTTATTGGTGGGCTCTCCTCACCCCTTTGAAGTGTGGACCAATCACAAAAACCTAGAAGCACTAAATTCACCATGCAAATTGAATCCAAAGCAGGTGCGCTGGGCTGAATTCTTTAGCCAATTCAATTTCATGTTAAAGTACATCCCCGCAGGAAAAAATTTTTTAGCAGATGCCCTTTCTAGATTACCACAACACGATAGCCAAAGAAAAGAGGTAATTGACACTTTAATGTCTGCCCAGCAACTTGGCATTGACCAAGAGGGAGGAGAGAGAGCAAAGGATTTATTAGGAATAAGTCCAGATCCACAAGTGAGGAAAGCAGCAATTACCCACAGTAAAAAAAACACCACCTGATCTCCCTTTAGAGACAACCCTGATGAGAGAATTACAAATGGAAATTCAGAAAGACCCATGGTGGGGGGCTAATAAGCAAACTTCAAGAAAATAATGGATTGTGGGAGAGACTGTTAATTCCCAGTGTATTAAGAAAGCAAATTTTTGAGCAGTGTCATGATGATAAAGTAGCTCGGCATTTTGGTTTTGTAAAAACATTGCATTTGATCAGAAGGCAATTCTGGTGGCCCACATTGAGGAAAGATGTAAAAGACTATGTAACTACTTATCCTATCTGTGCCATCACCAAGAAATCAACTGGAAAGCCAGTGGGGCTATTACAATCAGTGGCAAACCCTTCTCAACCCTGGAAGCAAATAGCTATGGACTTTATAGTAGATTTACCAGAAAGCAAAGGGAAAACTGTGATTTGGGTTGTCACAGATCTGTTTTCTAAACAAGCACACTTCATCCCATGCAAAGGTTTGCCGTCTGCTAATCAGCTTGCAAAACTCTTTATCCAACACATCTATTGCCCTCACGGTGTCCCCGACAGGGTGATCAGTGATTGCGGAAGTCAATTTACTTCTAAATTTTGGAAAGCATTTTTAAAATTAATTGGAGCAGAACAAAGTTTTTTAGCTCGTCGTTCCATCTGCAGACGGATGGAGCGACTGAACGTCTGAATGCCGTATTAGAGCAATATTTGAGGTGCTATATTAGTTATCAACAAAATGACTGGGTTGATTTATTGCCATTTGCTGAGGTTGCTTATAATAATGCAGTGCATCAAAGTATGGGTTTTTTTCTCCATTTAAGATTGCTATGGGGAAAGACTTTGTGCCTATACCTGATTTGCCCTCCTTCCCTCTGGGAGATGGACCCAATCCTGTGTTGGCCGATGAGTGGATTGCTAAAGTAACAGCTAATTGGCCAATAATGAAACAGACTTTGCAAGAAGCAAAAAACACTTATAAAAAGTTTGCCTATAAAAAGCAATCTCCGGAATGGCAGTTAAAAGTTGGGGAAAAGGTTTACCTTTCAATGAAGCACCTCCAAACTAGCCAACCATCCAAGAAACTTGGGCTAAAATATGTTGGACAATTTACAATTACTAAAGTAATAAATCCTGTGACTGCACAATTAGCTTTGCCAAAGAATTTAAGGAAAGTACATCCCATGTTTCATATTAGCCTGTTGAAACCTGTGAAAGCTTCTGAAAAATGGCATCCCAAACTGCCCGAGCCTCCCCCTGTCATGGTGGAGGGGGAACAACACTTTGAAGTTAAAGCTATTCTTGATTCCAGACTCCAAAGGGGAAAACTTCAGTACCTCGTTCAGTGGCAACATTTGCTGAGCAGTTTCAATGAGTAGGTGGAGAAATCCCATGTCTCTGCTCCCAGGCTCCCTGCTCAATTTCACTGCCAGTTTCCTGATAAACCTTTGTAGAAACGGACATGGAAGCTGGAAGTGAAACTGAGTATGTGGGTGAACCTGAGTATGTGGAAGTTGAACCTGCATATGAAGATATGTGTAATGGGCTTGTATATGAGAATATGTGTATCTGTGCTGGACCCAGTATTCAGTGTCCTTGTCAAGAGTGATGTATTCTTATCTAATGACATGTATATGTAACTTTTAAAAATAGTTATGTGCTTTATGGCTTCCTTGTGACTCCCTTGCTTGTTTTTGTAATCTTTAAACTTTAAATACAACTATATTATTTAGTGATCCTTGAAGATAAAGATAAATGTATGATTTGTGATTTCCTTGTATGTATTTGATCCTAGAACAGAGATGGAAGAGGCCAGCTGTGGCCAGTCTGATGAGATGGGTCATGGCTTGGGCAGCTGACAGAGCATACAAAATCTATAAGTCTGTAATTTTAGTTTCCTGATAGGATAAGGGGAAGGAGTCCAGGTTAAGATAGGTTTAAGACAGATAACAAGTAATAATTAATGTATAGCAAAGAGGATGATCCAGAGGGCACGGGAAGCAGGATGTTGTGTAGGACACAGAATTGAAGACACAGTGACCTGGTGAAATAGATAACTTTGTAAGAAACACCTGCAGATGTTTGTAAGAAATTAACCAGTTGATTTGTTCAAACTGTCACGTGGACCCTGTGGAGAAAAAGTATATAAGTGGTTTGAAATCTGTAATCAGGACTCCCTGCATTAGCTGGGAGTCCCCTTTTATTAAGAGCTCAAATAAAAGGGTTATCTGTCTTGGCATGTGTTATTGGGAACCATACCAAGGGAAACAAACCATTGATTTCATCCTAACACCTTTGTAATGTATTTTACTGCGTAACTTAGTTTTCTCTTTTATGTTTTACAGATTTAAACACCGCACTGTGTATCAAGCAGTTTCTATCCACTTTACAATTATCCTGTTTTTCTTTTTCTTTGGGGGCTGGCATGTCAGGATTCTAGTGTAAATCCTGCCATGTACTGTAGAGATGCGTGTCAGCCTGGAAATGATGGGAGGGGGAGTACATTCTGGGAGCCGTGCCAGACTGCTAGAGACTGTTATGCTGAGTGTCAAGGTCATCCACCTGCACGAGTGTGGTGGGGGCTTGAATGGAGTGGGAAAGCAATGGACATTGACATCATGGCCGTGAAGAGACTGGCACGAAGAGCTAAGTTTGACTGTTTGGTGGGAAACCGTCATTCAGATTTTTTGAGAATGTTTTGATTTTCATGTATCCTTAATAAAGCTTATTCTGCATTTCAATTAGATAGCATGGAGAAGCATTTATTGGGGCATTGAAGTCAGAGTCATCACAGTCTAGCTGTAAGCAGAAACATGCAAGTGGAACATATGGACATTAAAACAGCATTCTTGCATGGTGAAATTCAGGAAGAGTTTTACATGCAACAACCTGAAGGCTTCACTGATCCAAAGAACTGGCATTTAGTGTGCAGGCTTCAGAAGGGGATCTATGGGCTTCAACAAGCAGCAAGGGCCTGGAATGTGAAACTAAACCAGATGCTAATAAACCAAGGTTTCACTCAGAGCAAAGCTGATCCCTGCCTTTACACACAGCACAAGAATGGCAGAGACGTGTTCATTCTGACATTTGTGGATGATTTGATTCTCTGTTATGAGGATCAGAGGGACAGTGATGAAATTGTGTCCAAATTGAACACGGAAGTAGAGGTGAAACATCTTGGAAAGGCAAGCTACTACTTGGGAATACAAATTGACAGAGAAGAGGATGGAAGTTTTCTCCTCAGTCAGAGGAAAAAGATTTTAGAATTATTGGAGAGCCTGGGACTGGAAAATGTAAACACAGTTCCAACTCCAATGGAAACAGATTTTCACAAAGTCAAGGACACTAGTGAACTGTTGCCTCAGAACAATGGCTACAGAGAGGCCATTGGAAAGTTGTTATATCTGTCAACTACAACGAGGCCAGATATTTCAACTGCAGTGGGGATCCTTTGCAGAAAGACCAGCACACCCACCCAAAGGGACTGGACAGGCATTAAGCGGGTGGCAAGATACCTGAAGGGGACTGCAGACCTGAAGCTTAAGCTGCCAGCAACTGATTCTCCTGAACTAGTGGGGTACACCGATGCAGATTGGGCAGAGGATGTAACTGATTGCAAATCCACTAGTGGGAATGTGTTTTTGTTTGGAGGAGGGGCTGTGAGCTGGGCTAGTTGCAAGCTGGCTATTTTGGCATGCTCAACTACTGAAGTGGAGTATGTCTCAGCAGCTGAGACATGCGCAGAGGTGAAATGGCTCAAGTATTTACTTGAGGATCTGGGGGTAAGTGTTCCTGCTCCAATAAGAGTCTTTGAAGACAGCCAAAGTTGTATAAGACTCTCTCTGTCACAGAAGGTGGGAGGGCGGACCAAACACATGGATGTTCGCTACCACATAATTATGGAGGCACAGGAGACAGGACTACTACATTTGGAGTATTGTCCCTCAGATAGCATGATTGCAGACATCCTTACAAAACCACTTGCGAAGGGTGTCTACCAAGGCCTACGTAGCGCATTAAATCTTGTGTAGGCATGATGCATGACTTTGATTTGAGAAGGGGTGTTGGAATCCGGCAAATCAAGCATGCCTCATTAGCATATGGGTGATTGCTCTAGGAGGCAAACTCTGTGCTACTAGAGGAAGCTGCTTGCTGCCCCTCCCACTTCCTCTTCTCTCTCTCTGATTCTTCCACCATGGGGTAGGACGCACATGCCTTAGCTCCTTCCATGGGGAGGCCATGTGCTAGGCCTCAACTCCAGAGGCTTTTCCCCCTTTCTCCATACAGCCTCTGGCAGCAAACAAGGCCAGAAGTATACAGTTTAGGGAACATAAAGAAGAACTGAAACCAATTTTCTACTGAAATGGCTGTTGTTGATCAGTCGTTTAGTCATGTCCAACTCTTCGTGACCTCATGGACCATAGCACGCCAGGCCTTCCTGTCCTCCACTGTCTCCTGGAGTTTACTCAAATTCATGTTCATTACATCGGTGATGCTATCTAACCATCTCATCCTCTGCCATCCCCTTCTCCTTTTGCCTTCAGTCTTTCCCAGCATCAGGGTCTTTTCCAGTGAGTCCTTTCTTCGCATTAGGTGGCCAAAGTATTTGAGCTTCAGCTTCAGTATCTGTCCTTCCAATGAGCAGTCAGGGTTGATTTCCTTTAGGATTGACTGGTTTTACCTCCTTGCAGTCCAAGGGACTCTCAAGAGTCTTCTCTAGCACCACAACTCGAAAGCATCAATTCTTCGGCGCTCAGCCTTCCTTATGGTCCAACTTTCACAGCCATACATTACTACTGGAAAAACCATAGCTTTAACTATACGGACCTTTGTCGGCAAGGTGATATCTCTGCTTTTTAATATGCTGTCTAGGTTTGCCATAGCTTTTCTCCCAAGGAGCAAGCGTCTTTTAATTTCATGGCTGCAGTCGCCATCTGCGGTGATCTTGGAGCCCAAGAAAATAAAATCTGTCACTGCTTCCATTTCTTCCCCTTCTATTTGCCAGGAAGTGATGGGACCAGATGCCATGATCTGAGTTTTTTTAATGTTGAGTTTCAAGGCAGCTTTTGCACTCTCCTCTTTCACCCTCATCAAGAGGCTCTTTAGTTCCTCTTCACTTTCTGCCATTAGGGTGGTATCGTCTGCATATCTGAGGTTGTTGATATTTCTCCTGGCAATCTTGACTCCGGCTTGTCATTCATCCAGCCCGGCCTTTCTCATGATGTACTCTGCATATAAGTTAAATAAGCAGGGTGATAATATACAGCCTTGTCGTACTCCTTTCCCAATTTTGAACCAATCGGTTGTTCCATGTCCGGTTCTAACTGTTGCTTCATGACCCGCATACAGGTTTCTCAGGAGACAGGTAAGGTGGTCTGGTACTCCCATCTCTTTAAGAATTTGCCACAGTTTGTTGTGATCCACACAATCAAAGGCTTTAGCGTAGTCAATGAAGCAGAAGTAGATGTTTTTCTGGAACTCTCTTGCTTTTTCCATGATCCAGCGAATGTTGGCAATCTGATGTCTAGTTCCTCTGCCTCTTCGAAACCCAGCTTGCACTTCTGGTAGTTCTCGGTTCACATATTGCTGAAGCCTAGCTTGTAGGATTTTGAGCATAACCTTGCTAGCATGTGAAATGAGCGCAATTGTACGGTAGTTTGAACATTCTTTGGCATTTCCCTTCTTTGGAATTGGAATGTAAACTGACCTTTTCCAATCCTGTGGCCACTGTTGAGTTTTCCAAATTTGTTGGCATATTGAGTGCAGCACTTTAACAGCATCATCTTTTAGGATTTTAAATAGCTCAGCTGGGATACTGTCTTGTCCGCTAGCTTTGTTGTTAGTAATGCTTCCTAAGGCCCACTTAACTTCACTCTCTAGGATGTCTGGCTCAAGGTCAGTGACCACACCATCGTATTTATCAGGGACATTAAGGTATTTCTTGTATAGTTCTTCTGTGTATTCTTGCCACCTCTTCTTAATCTCTTCTGCTTCTGTTAGGTCCCTGCCTTTTTTGTCCTTTATCATTCCCATCTTTGCACAAAACGTTCCCTTGATATCTGCAATGTTCTTGAAGAGATCTCTAGCCTTCCCCATTCTATTGTTTTCCTCGATTTCTTTGCATTGTTCATTTAAGAAGGCCTTCTTATCTCTTCTTGCTATTCTCTGGAAATCTGCATTCATTTGGTTATATCTTTCCCTTTCTCCCTTCCCTTTTGCTTTCCTTCTTTCCTCAGCTATTTGTAAAGCCTCATCAGACAGCCACTTTGCTTTCTTGCATTTCTTTTTCTTTGGGATGGTTTTAGTTGCTGCCTCCTGTACAATGTTACGAACCTCCATCCATAGTTCTTCAGGCACTCTGTCTACCAGATCTAATCCTTTAAATCTATTCCTCACCTCCACTGTATATTCATAAGGGATATGATTTAGGTCATACCTGAGTGGTCTAGTGGTTTTCCCTACGTTCTTCAATTTAAGCCTAAATTTTGTGATAAGAAACTCATGATCTGAGCCGCAGTCAGCTCCAGGTCTTGTTTTTGCTGGTTGTATAGAGCTTCTCCATCTTTGGCTGCAAAGTACATAATCAATCTGATTTTGGTATTGACCATCTGGTGATGTCCATGTGTAGAGTCGTCTCTTGTGTTTTTGGAAAAGAGTGTTTGCTTTGACCAGCTTGTTCTCTTGACAAAACTCTATTAGCCTTTGCCCTGCTTCATTTTGTACTCCAAGGCCGAACTTGCCTGTTATTCTGGTTATTTCTTGATTTCCTACTTTAGCATTCCAGTCCCCTATGATGAAAAGGACATCTTTTTTTGGTGTTAGTTCTAGAAGGTGTTGTAGGTCTTCATAAAACCGGTCAACTTCAGCTTCTTCGGCATCAGTGGTTGGGGCATAGACTTGGATTACTGTGATGTTGAATGGTTTGCCTTGGATTCGAACTGAGATCATTCTGTCATTTTTGAGGTTGTACCCCAGTACTGCCTTTCCTACTCTTTTATTGACTATGAGAGCTACTCCATTTCTTCTAAGGGATTCTTGCCCACAGTAGTATATATAATGGTCTCCTGAATTAAATTCGCCCATTCCTGTCCATTTTAGTTCACTGATTCCCAAGATGTCGAT
Organism: Charina bottae; assembly: GCA_023362775.1. Classification (NCBI taxonomy): domain Eukaryota; kingdom Metazoa; phylum Chordata; class Lepidosauria; order Squamata; family Charinaidae; genus Charina; species Charina bottae. The sequence goes on along the minus strand of JALMGJ010000013.1, from coordinate 1,672,859 downwards.
GTTCAATCTTGTCATCTCATGTTTCACCACATCCAGCTTACCTTGATTCATAGATCTTACATTCCAGGTTCCTATGCAATATTGTTCCTTACAGCATCGGACTTTCCTTCCACTTCCAGACACATCCACAACTGAGCGTCCTTTCGGGTTTGGCCCAGCCGCTTCACTCTTTCTGGAGCTACTCGGAATTGCCCTCTGCTCTTCCCCAGTAGCATATTGGACACCTTCCGACCTGAGGGGCTCATCTTCCGGCGTCATATCTTTTAGCCTTTTGATACTGTCCATGGGGTTTTCTTGGCAAGGATATTGGAGTGGGTTGCCATTCCCTCCTCCAGTTTTGGACCACGTTTTGTCAGAACTCTCCATCATGACCTGTTCTTCTTGACCTGACTTCATTGAGTTACGCAAGCTCCTTCACCACGACAAGGCAGTGATCCATGAATGGGAAATGGCTGTACCTGGACAGAATAAATGTAAGAACTCTTATGTACTTACTTTTTGTACCTGCAATGTCTAATGTGTGTTTCTTTATGCTTTGGTGGGCTAAGAGTGTAAGAATAAGAACCTGAATCTCTCTAATGTGCTCACAGTCTATGTTTTTAAACAATATTCCTTTTTCTGCCCATGAGTTTACACAATGTTAAGCTCTGCTCCATTCACTGGTTCTAACAGGCCACAGAATGATCTTCACTTGTAAACTTGTAAGTCCATATCGTTCAAAACTTGAAGTTCATTTTGGCTAGCTTTCATTATTCTTCCTATCAAGAGAACATGGGCTGGCTTAAGACATGTATTTCTACCCCTCTTGATGTGTGTCAATTCATTGGATAAGTCACAAGATAGGATGAAACATGAGCAAGCTTTACAACTTCTGTGTTCGTAGGATAATCGAGTTGAAAGGTCTTAGTGGTCATCTAATCCAGCCCCTTGATCAGTGAAGGATCCACTAGAATATCTCTGACAGATGACATCCACCTCTATTTGAAGACCTCTCATGAGGGAAGAAGCAAGACTTCACCTGACAGCCTGTTCCACTGGCTGAATCAGGAAGTTCCTCCTGATGTTCAGCCTGAGCCTCCTTCTTTGTAGTGTTAACTGACTGGTTCCGGTCCTGCGTGCTGGTGCAACAGAGGATGTGTCCACTCCTTCTTCCATATGAGAATCCTTCAGATACCTGAAGACTGCTGCACAATTCCTTGTGTTCATAGGTCACCTTCATCCTATGCACACTTCCTGAGACTTCTCAGGTAACTAAAATGTAGGTATGTACTGTATGTATTCTTACAATTTACAATATATCCTGCCTTTTTGCCCATTTTCATTGAAGAATGTAGGAAACATGTCTGTTTGTAACAATAAATAACCCTGTATTATTACAGAACATTTGGACTAGAAAATATTAAATAAAACAAGGGAACATCATGATATCCTGTGCATACTCCTCTGGCAAAAATCACTGTTGAACACAATGAGACTTTTTAGGTATTTATTTATGGATACAAAATAAACTTAAATGCATAAGGTTCAATGTTCTTTACAGAGTATAGCTGTGACACTTTCTTTGAATAAGCTGACAGATTCCTGCTCTGCACTGATGTGGACTTTGGAGTGAAGTTATGTGTTACTTCCATTGGTTTGTGACACAATCAATTCCCTGCTCAACCCCCACCCATTGAAAAAAGGCCCCCAAACCAGATGAAAACCATTCTAAAAGAACCATGCAGCAAATATAGGCTGGGGTGTAAAGTGCTAATAGAAGGAAGCATGGCATAATGCTTATTTCAGCCAGCACTAAACTTGGCATTCAGGGTGAACTACATGAATCTGCTTTTATTTGGTCTGCCAGTTTTTCCCTCTCTTCCCTTGACAACGTTGACTTTAAATACCATGTAGAATGTGATGTCTGTCTGGAAGTGGGTGATCTTCCGGGCAGATCCTGCTTTGCGTGAGATAAGTGCCACTGTGCTAATAGGGCGGCCCTGACTCCCCCTTCCCTTTGATTCATTCAGAGGCATCCTTGGTGAACAACCCCCCTTCTGAGAATAACAACTAGGTAGCACTTCACCCATGAAGGGGACCCCTGGCGCACTTACACCATCCCCTCCTGAGAGGCTCCAAAGACCAGCAGTATTTCAAGTCTTCCGCACATGCAAAAAAGAAAAGTAATCACCCTTCACGGGTGAAGCACTCAGTGGGGAGTCTTGTCGTGTGATTCTAAATTAAAGCAATTCTTTTTCTATTCTTTAGTGTCTCCTGCTAGAAAGGGAGTGAGAAGGTGGAAGGAGCCAGATGGTATAGCTATATATACCAAATACTGTAGTCCAAGCCCACAGCAAATAGCTACTTGAAGCAGGTGGAGAACTAGGGGCCTGGGAGACCAACCAGCATCCATCTCCTGGTTCACCAGCTGAAAGCAGGTCCAGTGTTTTCGCTGGGCAGATGGAGCAGTCCAGACTGGCTGCTCAGGGCATGGATACCCACCACCTCAGGAAGAAAGGAGGACCATGGCCACCACATCCACTCCCCAATCTCTCCAAACAGTTTAAACCCCGCATTCAAATCCACCAGCTTTGCAAGAAACAAAATCCCAGTCCATCCAAACCAGCTCCAGGTCCTGGGGAAACAATGGTCATTTTCAGAGAACATGTCAGTCCTTCGAGATAGACCAGACTAGGAAACCAAAGTTATGAATACTAAAACTACTTGTATGATAGGGTTACAGTAAGAGAATCTCGCAAGTCCAAAATTGTCTCCCCCTCACTGCCTTTATGCTAAAGAGATCTAGGGAGGGTCAAGTCTGAGACATTTTCTCAAATGCCATTCCTGCTTTGGACTCAAATATCCTTTATCTGACCATTGTCTTGGTTGCAGCTCTTCCTCCTGTTCCTCAAGGTTATTCTCACAGCCCATTACAGAAAGCAGGAGTTAGAAGGGGCTACTTAGACCATCAAGTCCCACCCCGTTCAGTGCAGGAATCAGGTTCAAGCATCCTGGCTATACAGCTGTTCAGCCTCCATTTGCATGCAGAGAAGAGGGAAATAGGTTCCACTGTCCACCAACTGCTCTTAGTACTTTTTCCTAACATTCACTCAGAATCTGCCTTGCAGTAACTGAAATTCATTCCTGCACTCTAGATTGAATTTATTTAATCACTAATTTATTTAGTCACCCAACTCCAAAAAGACTCTGGGCTGCTATGATAGCAGTCTTCCAATACATGAAGGGAAGTCACAGGGCAGAGGGTATGGATTAATTTTCCATGGCACCTAAGGGTAGTACCAGAACCAATGGGTGGAAGCTTTACAAAGAGAGAATGAAAGTTGAAATAAGGAGGAATTTCTTGACTATGAATGCTATTAACAGCCTCCCTCCTGAAGTCATGGAGACTCAATCACTGGACAGCCATTTGTCTGGGATGGTATGAGGATTCCTGCCTTCAGCATGGGCATGGACTAGAAGACCTCCAAGGTCCCTTCCATTCTTAGAATTCTATAATTCACTCTCCCTCAGTGTTCAGGTGCCTCGCAGCAGGATCTTATGAGCTTCGCATGGTGTTGCTTCATGGAGAGAAGCTGCTGAATGTGCTGTCCCTGCACATTCCAAAGGAGCAGCTACTTCTCCCAGATAACCCTGCCCAAAAACTGAGGTGCATTGGAGAAGAGATTGCCTTGACCTTGCAGACTACACTATAGTGCTACTTGCCTCACTGCCTCTACCTTCCTCCCTCCTTTTAATACACAACAGGAATTGTGTGCACAGTCTGTCACAGGTTCTGCATCCCCACAGTCATCCAGCAGTAGGACATCACAGCAATCTTATGGACAGGTCTGGGGGAAGGCTCTGCCAGGGGCAATGGAAGGCCTCACTGAGGCCCACCTTTCATTCACAGGCCAGAAGACAAGAACAAGATGCAGGAGGAGAGCTTCCCAAAGCCAGGCCACCCTCACCCAGTCCCTTCTGGAACAGCCACCATCTTGTGATAGCATTACATTGCCCAGCAATGTATACGTTAGAGCATGTCCTTCCATTAATGGGCAGCATGACTTCCCACGGTATTTGCAAGTACTGAGCAACACTGTCCCAGTCCACTTTTCTGCAAGAGGAACCCAGCTAGATGCCATAAAGTTCAACAGAGGACAGGATGGAGAAGGTCACCTAGGTCCTGGACAGCCTTTCATTCACATCATCACACACAGCAAAATGGTGACCTGCTTTTCACCCAAGTCACTGGGGGCCAGCCTTCTAGGAAGAGATTGTGGGAGGAAGCTGAGTCTACTCACAGTTCTGGGGAGTATGCCTTAAAAGGCGAGAAACCCAAGGCAGTGGTGCCTTCCCACTGCCCAGCATGCGACAGGAAGGGACAGTTGCGCACCGAGTATTGGTGAGCCATGTGCAGCTCAAATAGAGCACCATGCTCTTTCTCTATTTCATGCAAAACCTAGAGCAGCAAGTGGCCAGTGTGGTGCTCCAAATGGGGCAAACGGAATCTGATGCTGGAGGAGTGGTGGACACACCTGCAGTACACTGGAGATGGAAATGGAAGAAATGCAAATGGAGGTGACAGAAGGGACTAAGCAACAGCCTCAACAAGAACCTGAGGAAGAGACTACCACACTAGGTGCTATGGGTATTGACTTTTCTAAATTTTTGGCATAACTATGGAATTTAAATGCCAAACGTGGAACATAAATGGAGAAAATGCTCCTCAAAAAAGAAGAAAACTATTTCATTATTTGAAAAAATTGAAACAAGATGTAATTGTCTACAAGAAACACATATTAGAAAAAAGGATAAAAAACATTTGATTTGTGAAAATTTAGATGAAGAGTTTATTTCAGCGGGAATTAAAAAGAGAAATTTGGAAGTTCCCTCTTCCACCAAAAGGTGGAAAACTTGGGAACTGGGAAACAAACTCTGCAGCAAGTGGGAGATTGAACAGGTTCCTGACCTGCCTAGCTGACAAATTTGTCATCCAAAAGGTGGAAGAGGGAACTAGAGGGTCACCTATTCTGGGCTTAATACTTACTAATAGGGATGAAATGGTTGTGGGATTGGAAGTTGTAGGAACTCTGGGAGAGAGTGACCATGTCATGCTAGGATTTACCATAATGAATGAATTGAACCCATAAGGGTAACTGAATCAAGTAAGACTAGTGTCCTAAATTTTAAGAGAGCTGACTTCAACAAACTAAGAGGAGGAATAGGAAGGATTCCATGGATGGAAATCCTAGAAGGGAAATCAGTTCAGGATGCTTGGGAAATCTAAAAAATGAGATAATAAAGGCCCAAACAAAAACAATACCACAGAGATAGAAAAACAAGAGATTCTTGTTGAGACTAGCATCATTGCACAAAGAACTCTCTGACAAGCTGAGGGACAAAAGGACAAGTATAAAAAATGGAAAGTGGGGCTTATAACTAGAGCAGAATATCAGCAAATAGCCCAAATCTGCAGGGATGCAGTCAGAAAGGCTCAGGCTCAGAATAAATTAAGACTTGCAACAAATGCCAAAAACAACAAAAAAAAGTTTATTTCGATATGTAAAGAGCAAGAGGGAAGTCAAGGAAATGGTTGGTCCAGTAGTGGGAGAAGATGGCAAGAAGGTGACAGGCAGCAGGGATAAGCTGGAACTGCTTAATTCCTTTTTTGCATCTGTCTATACGAAAAGGAAAAAATAGTCCAACCTCTCAAAAGCAGCACTGTGCGAGACAGAAGAGGAATGCAGATCAAAATAGGTAAGGAACTGGTAAGAGAACACCTCGCTGCTTTGACTGAGTTCAAGTCTCCTAGACCAGACAGTTTACATTCCAGGGTACTGAAGGAGCTGGCAGATGTGATCTTGGAACCACTGAATGAAATCTTTGAGAGCTCCTGGAGCACGAGGGAACTGCCAGAGGACTGGAAAAGAGCTGATGTGGTTCCAATTAAAAAGGGGAGAAAAATGGATCCAGGAAACTAGAATAATCAGCTTGACCTCAATACCTGAGAAAATCATGAAAAGGTAATCAAGCAGCGGGTTTGCAAGCACCTGGAAATGAACAAGGTGATTATTAGAAGCCAGCATGGGTTTGTTAAGAACAGGTCATGCCAAACAAATCTTATTGCCTCCTTTGATAAAGTGACTAAATTAGTGGACCAAGGAAATGCTGTGGATATAGTATGCTTAGATTTCAGTAAGGCATTTGATAAAGTAGACAGCCTATTTCTTGGTAAGTTAGAACAATATGGCATAGACAGTACCATTACCAGATGGATTCACAGTTGGCTCACCAACCTCACTCAGCATGTGGTCCTTAATGGACCTACATCTATGTGGAGGGAAGTATGCAGTGGGGTACCTCAAGGTTCTGTCTTGGGCCCAGTGCTCTTCAACATCTTCATAAATGACCCAAATGAGGGGATTGAAGGGGTGCTCATCAAATTTGCAGATGACACAAAGCTGGGGGGAATTGCTAACATTTCGGAAGATAGAGTCAAGATTCAGAAGGGCCATATTCAACAAGATGAAGTTCAATGGCAAGAAATGTAAGGTCCTGCACTTAGGCAGGAAAAACCAGATGCACAGGTACAAGATAGGGAGTACCTGGCTCAGCAGTAATGCCTATGAGAGGGATCTAGGTGTCCTGGTGGACCACCGCTTAAGGATGAGTCAGCAGTGTGCTGCAGCTGCCAAAAAAGCCAATGCAGTCCTGGGCTGCATCAACAGAGGCATAGTATCAAGATCACAGGAAGTGGTGGTATTGCTTTATACCACACTGGTGAGGCCACAATTGGAATACTGCATCCAGTTCTGGTCACTACAATACAAAAAAGATGCTGAGGCACTAGAAAGAGAGCAGAGAAGAGCAACAAAGATTATAAGGGGTCTGGAGGCTAAATGCTATGAAGAATGGCTAAAGGAACTAGGTATGTTTAGCCTAATGAAGAGAAGACTGAAGGGAGACATGATAGCAATCTTCCCATACTTGAAGGGCTGCCACAGGGAAGAGGGCATTGATTTATTCTCCATAGCACCTGAGGGTAGGACAAGAAGCAATGGGTGGAAGCTCGTCAGAGGGAGATCCAACCTGGAAACAAGGAGGAATTTCCTGACAGTGCGAACTGTTAAGCAGTGGAACAGCTTGCCTCCTGGAGTGGTGGGTGCTCCATTGCTGGAGGTTTTCAAGAAAAGATTGGACAACCATTTGTCCGAGATGGAATGAGGATTCCTGCCTTGGGCTTGGGCAGGGGGTTGGACTGGAAGTCCTCCAAGGTCCCTTCCAACCCTATGATTCTATGAAATGGAGTTGTTTTGTATATAAACCCTCAATTAGAACCATAATTTTTAAAGATCTTTTTCCTGCCTTTGTTGTTGTTCAGTCGTTTAGTCGTGTCCGACTCTTCATGACCTCATGGACCATAGCACGCCAGGCCTTCCTGTCCTCCACTGTCTCTCGGAGTTTACTCAAATTCATGTTCATTACATCGGTGATGCTATCTAACCATCTCATCCTCTGCCGTCCCCTTCTCCTTTTGCCTTCAGTCTTTCCCAGCATCAGGGTCTTTTCCAGTGAGTCCTCTCTTCGCATTAGGTGGCCAAAGTATTTGAGCTTCAGCTTCAGCATCTGTCCTTCCAATGAGCAGTCAAACCCTGATTTCCTTTAGGATTGACTGGTTTGACCTCCTTGCAGTCCAAGGGACTCTCAAGAGTCTTCTCCAGCACCACAGCTCGAAAGCATCAATTCTTCGGCGCTCAGCCTTCCTTATGGTCCAACTCTCACAGCCATACATTACTACTGGAAAAACCATAGCTTTAACTATACGGACCTTTGTCGGCAAGGTGATGTCTCTGCTTTTTAATATGCCTAGGTTTGCCATAGCTTTCCTCCCAAGGAGCAAGCGTCTTTTAATTTCATGGCTGCAGTCACCGTCTGTGGTGATCTTGGAGCCCAAGAAAATAAAATCTGTCACTGCTTCCATTTCTTCCCCTTCTATTTGCCAGGAAGTGATGGGATCAGATGCCATGATCTGGGTTTTTTTAATGTTGAGTTTCAAGCCAGCTTTTGCACTCTCCTCTTTCACCCTCATCAAGAGGCTCTTTAGTTCCTCTTCACTTTCTGCCATTAGGGTGGTATCGTCTGCATATCTGAGGTTGTTGATATTTCTCCCAGCAATCTTAACTCCGGCTTGTGATTCATCCAGCCCGGCCTTTCTCATGATGTACTCTGCATATAAGTTAAATAAGCAGGGTGATAATATACAGCCTTGTCGTACTCCTTTCCCGATTTTGAACCAGTCGGTTGTTCCATGTCCGGTTCTAACTGTTGCTTCTTGACCCACATACAGGTTTCTCAGGAGACAGGTAAGGTGGTCTGGTACTCCCATCTCTTTAAGACTTTGCCACAGTTTGCTGTGATCCACACAATCAAAGGCTTTAGCGTAGTCAATGAAGCAGAAGTAGATGTTTTTCTGGAACTCTCTTGCTTTTTCCATGATCCAGAGAATGTTGGCAATCTGATCTCTAGTTCCTCTGCCTCTTCAAAACCCAGCTTGCACTTCTGGTAGTTCTCGGTTCACATACTGCTGAAGCCTAGCTTGTAGGATTTTGAGCATAACCTTGCTAGCATGTGAAATGAGCGCAATTGTACGGTAGTTTGAACATTCTTTGGCATTGCCTTTCTTTGGAATTGGAACGTAAACTGACCTTTTCCAATCCTGTGGCCACTGTTGAGTTTTCCAAATTTGTTGGCATATTGAGTGCAGCACTTTAACAGCATCATCTTTTAGGATTTTAAATAGCTCAGCTGGGATACTGTCTTGTCCGCTAGCTTTGTTGTTAGTAATGCTTCCTAAGGCCCACTTGACTTCACTCTCTAGGATGTCCGGCTCAAGGTCAGTGACCACACCATCATATTTATCAGGGATATTAAGATCTTTCTTGTATAGTTCTTCTGTGTATTCTTGCCACCTCTTCTTAATCTCTTCTGCTTCTGTTAGGTCCCTGCCTTTTTTGTCCTTTATCATGCCCATCTTTGCACAAAACGTTCCCTTGATATCTCCGATTTTCTTGAAGAGATCTCTAGTCTTCCCCATTCTATTGTTTTCCTCGATTTCTTTGCATTGTTCATTTAAGAAGGCCTTCTTATCTCTCCTTGCTATTCTCTGGAAATCTGCATTCAGTTGTTTATATCTTTCCCTTTCTCCCTTGCCTTTTGCTTCCCTTCTTTCCTCAGCTATTTGTAAAGCCTCATCAGACAGCCACTTTGCTTTCTTGCATTTCTTTTTCTTTGGTATTATTATTTTTATAAATAACTCAAGGCGGCAAACATACCTAATACCCCTTATTCCTCCCCCTATTTTCCCCACAACAACCCTGTGAGATGAGTTGGGCTGAGAGAGAGGGACTAGCCCAAAGTCATGCAGGTGGCTTTCATGCCCAAGGCTCTTTTCTCACTGTCTCCTGGTTTCTAGCCTGGAGCCTTCACCCCTAGACCAAACTGGCTCTCATTGATATTGACTGATGTCTATGGTAGATATGTGGGGGTGGAAGTTAATTTACATGGGGTAAGACTTTGCAATTAGGAATTTATGCCCCAAATGAAGACAAAGTAACATTTTATAAAGGACTTATGTATAAAGGACTTATGGACTTATATGAAAATTGGTGCCTAATGGGAGACTGGAACAGGTGGTTTGCCCACAAAAAGACAGAACTTCTGAGAAAGATATTAAGATAACACAAGGTAAACTGAAAGCAGAAAAAGAAAAAGAAAAACTATAAAAATTAACTTGCAGCAAAAAGCACAGTAAGTATTTGGATTACAAATGTTTTAAATGGATAAAGGGCCAGGGGAATATTTTGGACTTCGTTTACTTTAAGTTCCTGGGAATTAATTAAATAAATAAATAGCATGTACCTCCATGGGAAAGTATTTTGTGTAGGGTCTCTGAGGAGAACCACTGGTCACTTTCTCAAACAAAAAGGATAAGGGATCATCATAAAAGTGCAGAAACTCTGTATGAGAGTAGAAATATAGAGACTTTAAGGGATTGTCATGAAAGTGCATAGATTCGAGAATTATGAAAAAAGGGGGGGGGAGTAAAGGTTGGGGTTTTTTGATGTTCTCATTTTTTTGGATTATAAATCAAGACAGAAAAAGTGCCCATTACTAGAAAAGCAGAGGAGAGGATGGTTGTCTGATCAACCAGGTGGAATTACACCTGAGATTTTACAGAGGCTGTTTGAAGTGATGGGAAAGACTGTCACAGCCTCAACTGCAGCTGTGACAGCATCCATAGAGAAGAAATTGGAGGGAAGAATGAATTGAAGAATCTGTAATACAGATTAAAGGTGAGGTTCAACAAATTAAAGAAAAAGCAGAAATCTTGGAAATGAAGACTGAAGCAATAAGCCAGGGGTCGGCAAACTTTTTTATGCCAGGAGCCATTTTGACATTTATAAAATTTATAATATCACTCGAGGGCCAGGGGGTGGGGTTTGAGGGTGGGAGCCAATCGCGTGGAAGGGGGCGGGGGAGGTTTGGAAGAAGGAGAAGGGAAAGAGAGGCTCGACTGCTCCAGTCGCTTCTCTTCCGGAACCGCTCACGCCCCCAGTCCAGGCAAAGTAAAGCTGGTGGGGAATCCAGCGTGGGAGCGGGGTTTGCGGGCGGGAGTTTGCGGGCCAATCGTGCACACTTAGGGCCTGCCACCGCCATGCCTGCTGCCGCGCCTGCCCCCACCACACCCGCTGCCACGCCTGCCCCCGCCACGCCCGCCACGCCTGCCTGGGGAAGAGCCACACTCAAGGGGCCAAAGAGCCGCATGTGGCTCGCGAGCCGCGGTTTGCCGACCCCTGCAATAAGCCAAGAGTTGGAAAAAGATTTAGATAATTTGGCATTACTAGAATTGAGAGAGAAGGAATTTTGCCTTAGGTTGAGGGCAGTTCCAGAAGGACCTGGTGAGGATGTAAGAGTTAGGATAGTTCAGGCTTTTACAAAATTTTTGGAATGGGAAGAAGAAGGGTTGATGTTGTGGGGTTGATGTTGAGTGGAAAATAGGAGGAGGAAGGAGTATTAGGTATGTTTGCCACCTTGAGTTATTTATAAAAATAATAAAGGCGGGATAGAAAACAAACAAACAAATAAATAAATAGTAATAAGATATGGCCGCAGAATTGGATAAGGTGTACAGAATTAACAGAAGATATGCCAAACTAAGAAATGTCAGGAAGAGATCAAGAGATCAGATTCTACAACAAATACAAAGTTGAAGATAGGCAACTCAGATATAATCTGCTCAAAGAAATGCCCATCAGAATCCTACATATAAGAAAAGAATACACCTTCTTGACTGACAAATGAAAACAGAAGAAGATACCATTTAGGTGGGACAAATTGAAAGGAGTGATTCTGACTTTTAAGCAGCAGAGATTTCGCCTTAATTCAGTTCAAAAGGCAAGAGAATTCTTGGAGAGACATAAGGTGGAACTGGAGGAGATGCAGTCAACATCAAAAGAAGCTGAGGAAGATATTGCTACATTAGGTGCCACAAGTATAGACTTTTCAAAATTTATTAAATAAACATGGAGTTTAAATGCCTAATGTGGAATATAAATGGGGAAAATGCCCCCAAGAAAAGGAAGAAAATGTTTCATTATTTAAAAAAAAAAACCTGAAGCTGGATGTAATTTGTCTACAAGAAACACATATAAGAAGGAAAGATAAAAAATTATTTGATTTATAAAAATTTGGGAGAAGAATTCATTTCAGCTGGTACAAGTAAGAAAAACGGAGTCATTTTGCATATATAAATCCACAATTGCAACCAAAAATGATATTATTTGCAACGCCAGGTCGGTTAACAACAAGGCTCCCCTCATAAGTGATTTCATCGCGGAAGAGGGGGCAGACCTGGCGTGCGTTACCGAAACCTGGCTGGGCAGTGAAGGGGGAGTTCCTCTTTCAGAGATGTGCCCACCCGGGTTTCGAGTATGGCACCAGCCGAGACTCCGGGGTCGGGGAGGTGGGGTGGCTGTTGTCATCCAAGAATCCCTGGTAGCCGTCAGGGGCCTTGCTCCACAAGTTTCTAGATGTGAGACCCTGTTCTTTAAGTTGGTTTCCCGTGAACAGTTGGGAATGTTGCTACTGTACCAGCCTCCCTGCTGCGTAGCATCCTCCCTGCCCGAGCTGCTGGAGGCCGTCTCGGGGTTGGCGGTGGAGTTCCCCAGACTTATGGTTCTGGGGGACTTCAATCTGCCGTCCCTGGGACGGGCCTCTGAAGCGGCCTGGGAATTCATGGTCTCCATGGCGACCATGGGCCTGTTCCAGATTATTCAAGGCCCGACTCGAGACAGTGGCCTCACACCAGATTTAGTCTTCTTGTCGGAACAATGGCAGTGTGATCTGAGGGAAGAACTACAGCTCTCCCCTTTGTCATGGTCAGATCACGCCCTGGTGACTTTGAGATTCTCATATCCCACCCCCCTCTGCAGGGAGGCAGGACCTATTAGATTGGTCTGCCCCCGGTGACTGATGGACCCAGAAGGGTTTCAGAAGGAGCTGGGGGTTATACCCAAGGATTTGCTGAACAGTCCAGCGGAGGCCCTGGCTGCTACCTGGAATAGAGTGGTAGCCGGGGCCTTGGACAAGATCGCACCTGTGCGGCCTCTCCTATCCCAGAAAACCCAATGCTCCCCGTGGTTCACGGGTGAGTTAAGGGTTCTGAAAAGGATCAAGAGACGCCTAGAGCGCCGCTGGAGGAAGACAAAGACTGAATCTGACCGAACACAGGCTAGAGCCGCTGTTAAGGCCTACCTTGTGGCGGTAAGAGCGGCGAAACGTCAATATTTCTCCACTCTTATTGCATCCGCGGAATGCCGCCCAGTGACCCTGTTTAAAATTACCCGATCCCTTTTGGGGAAAGGGCAGTCAGAAGTCCATCTGCAGGCTCGGGCCGAGGAATTTTCAAGGCATCTGCAGGATAAAATCGCTCGGATTCGCTCCAAGTTGGACTCTGAGCATGAGGCAGAATCTGGAGAGACACCCAGGGAACGTACTCACCTTGTTATCTGGGAACAATTTGACCCTGTTGGTCCTGAGGAAGTGGACAGAGTCCTCCGGTCTGTAAATGCCACCACCTGTCAATTAGATCCTTGTCCCTCCTGGCTGGTGAAAGCTGCCCGGGGGGTGACTTGTGGTTGGGTCCAAGCAATGGTAAATACATCCTTGAGTGAGGGGGTGTTCCCGGCTGCTTTCAAGGAAGCGCTGGTGCTCCCCCTCCTCAAGAAGCCATCGCTGGACCCTACTATACTGGATAATTTTCGTCCAGTCTCCCACCTCCCCTTTTTGGGGAAGGTGGTTGAGAAGGTGGTGGCATTGCAGCTCCAGAGGATTCTGGAGGAAACGGATTATCTTGACCCCTTTCAGTCAGGTTTCAGACCAGGGCATGGGATGGAAACTGCATTGGTCGCGCTTATGGATGATCTTTGGTGGGAGCGAGATGGAGGCAGTGCATCCATTCTCGCTCTTCTTGACCTTTCAGCGGCATTCGATACCGTCGACCATGGTATCCTTCTGGGACGGCTCAGGGAGTTGGGGGTGGGTGGTGTGGTTTTACGCTGGTTCACCTCCTTCCTCCAGGGCCGATCCCAGTCGGTGTTGATAGGGAGCGAGAGAGCCAGCCCACGGGCCCTTCTTTGTGGGGTTCCGCAGGGCTCGGTACTCTCGCCACTCCTTTTTAACATCTACATGAAACCGCTGGGCGAGATCATCCGTCACCACAGGCTGAGGTATCATCAATATGCTGATGATACCCAATTATACATCTCTATCCCGGGTGAAGTAAGTGATGCAGTGACCACCCTGTCCAAGTGCCTGGGGGCTGTAGGGGTCTGGATGGGGAAAAACAGGCTTCAATTGAACCCTGGTAAGGCTGTGGATTAATGGCCCCTCGGTTTCTGGGAATTTGTCATCTTTAGTTCTGGATGAGGTCGCACTTCCACCCAGTGCGTAACTTGGGGGTCCTCTTGGACTCACGACTCCTGCTCGAAGAGCAGGTGGCAGTTGTGGCCAGGAGGGCCTTTGCTCAACTTCGTGTTGTGCGCCAATTACGCCCTTTCCTTGACCGAGAGGCCCTTCGAACGGTCACTCAAGCCCTGGTTGTCTCTCATATAGATTACTGCAATGCACTCTACATGGGGCTACCCTTGAAGAATATCCGGAAGCTACAGCTGGTGCAGAATGCGGCGGCACGGGCAGTTTTAGGTGCACCAAGATCTGCATACATAACACCTCTGCTCCGTGAGCTGCATTGGGTGCCAGTTTGCTTCCGGGTCCAATTCAAGGTGTTGGTTATCACCTTTAAAGCCCTACATGGCACGGGATCAGGTTATCTGAGGGACCGCCTCATCCCCATGACATCCTCCCGTCCCACCCGATCTTGCAGAGAGGGCATGCTGCAGACCCCATCTATGAAAGAATTCCACCTAATGGGGTCCCGGAGACGAGCCTTCTCTGCAGCGGCTCCTGCCCTGTGGAACATCCTTCCACCAGGGATAAGACAGGCCCCCTCGCTCCTGGATTTTAGAAAAAAATTAAAAACCTGGCTCTGCGACCTCGCCTGGGGCAAAAAGGAAAGCAGTCAAACCTGGGGATGGCTGATTCCTTAGAGCCACCTTAGTTATTTAATTTTAACCATAGTCAACGTCACTTTAGAACTATCTGCCTCTTGGATTTTATTTTATTTTATTGTAATTTATTCTAATTCTATTTTTATCATAGTTTTTATTATATTTTGTGGATATTGTGTTGTGAACCGCCCAGAGTCCCTCCTTGAGGGGGAGATGGGCGGTTATAGAAATTCAATAAATAAATAAATAAATAAATAAATAAATTATCCGATGATCAAGGTAGATACGTGGGAGTGCAAATTAATTTTAATGAAACTAAGGTATTTTTATTGGTGGTCTATGCCCCAAACAAAAATAAAGCTGCATTTTTTAATGGTCTTAAGGGGAAATGAGTGGAGTTGTCATATGAAAATTGGTGTCTAATGGGAGATTGGAATGGAGTAGTTTGCCCACAACAAGATAGAACATCAGTAAAAGGGACTAAAATGATGCAAGGCAAACTACCATTTTTTTAAAAATGATGGACAAACTGAACAGAATGATATTTAGAGACATAAAAATGGTGATTCTAAAGAATATACAGATAGTCCTCAGGGTACGATGGCAATTGGGACCAGGATTGCCATCGTTAAGCGATGTGGTCATAAAGTGCAATGTCACATAACCATGCTGCTTAGCGACAGCAATCCCAGCAGTCCCAGTTGCCATCATAACCCCAAGATGTGCGGGTCTTTAAGCGGAAAGTGGCAGGAGTCCCAGGTAAGGAGTGCAGGGATGCTGCAGGGGGTGAGGGAGGCCAGGGAAGGGCCTGGGAGGCCCGGTGCAGGTCACACTTGGGCAGGGGGCTGCTTTGGGCAGGAGCGACTGACCTGAGTGAATTATGACCTTCCCTGCCGGCTTCCCCATTGACTTGATTGTGGGAAGCCAGCAGGGAAGTTGCAAATGGAGATCATGTGACTGGCTCTCTGCAATGTCATAATCACGAGTAGGGCATCTGAGTACCCAAATCACAATCACATGACTGTGTGGGTGTTGCAATGGCCAGAACTTGGGGGACTGGTCGTACGTCCATTTTTTCAGTGCCACTGTAATTTTGAATGGTTGCTGAACAAATGGACATAAGCTAAGGGTTAAGGTTGTATTAATAAAGCTGAGATATTGCCAAAGACTTTTCCTGACCATAATCTAATGACTTTAACATATAAGAAGGAAGTTAGAACTATTACAACTTATACAACAAAAAATTATTTAGAATTTATTGGACTCCATTACATATGTATAGAAAAGGATTGTCAAAAACAGCATTTTGTTGGAGATGTAATAAGGATAATGCTTCTTTAAAACATATGTTTCTACAATGTCCTATACTTACCAAGTTTTGGGAGAAAGTACTGGATTTTTTAAATATGATTGTGCAACAAAAGCTAAAATTTTCAGAGGATAATATTCATTTGAACTATATACCTAGTAAATGGAATTTGACAACTGGACAACGTAAATGGATTCTCCGTGCCCTTACTATGGCCAAAATACTGATACTGCAGCATTGGAAAGATTTATTTATTTATTTTATTTTTATTTATATTTCAAATTTCGTCACCACCCATCTTGCACAAAGTGACTCTGGGCAGTTTACAATAAAGCTAAAAATAAATACAAATTAAAATACACTAAAAAGCCATACTTCTAAAATACAAATATAAATATAAATATAAAATCCAAGAAGGTGATATTAAAAGTATGGCCCCATTTATTCAATGGATTGAAGACCTGACTGCACTTGCCACTTATGAGCGGATTGCCTATAGACATAGACTTTGTATGGACAAGTATTATGAGATATGGGACTGATTTATATAAAATACAGAAGATTAAAAAAAATGATAGTCATATAAATGTATTAGAAATACATATGTACTTGAACAATATTTGCATTAGATAAGTATATATGTCAGGCTCCCCAATCACAAGTTCTCAGAACCTTTGATTGTTTTTCCCTGCATGAAACTTGCAAGTCTGGAATGAGAGCTGGGAGGGGGCATGCCAGGAGTGTGAAAGCAGGTTGTTTGGACTATCTCTGAAATCCAAGGTGGGGATGTTGGAGACATCTACATGGAGCAGCACAAGGCTGGCATGAAGGGAGGGCTATGGGTGATGGGGGGAAGAAGAGACTTGACTTTTTGAAATGTTTAATTTGGGGGAAAAGCGGGAACTTTCATTCACAACATTTTTGTTGATCTGTGTACTACTTCCCATTAAATGAGATTCTGTAATTCTTTTGCATGAGCTTGTTTTAATTGGAATTGTGTATAGCAGTCATTACATAAAGTTGCAAATCTAAAACTTTTGATTCTATCCAGAAAGATTTCTGAGGAGAGTTGAATTTTGAACAGTATGTTGGAAACGGCATCTGTAAACTTAACCAGCTCAGAAATGGAAGAGGCAGCAAGGCAACTGCTGCAACCAGAAGTGATGGTGCTAGAATCAGGGACTGGCACCTGTGGAGATTCGGAAGCCGGAGAAGTGATAGGAATCTCGATACCTTCCTGAGACTGAACATTGGAGGAAGACACAGCATTGATCACCCTGGATGAAGAGTATGGCAGTACTTGGGGTTCCCATCTGGATGAGAGTTGGTACCAACCAATTGACCCTCGCAGTGCTACTGCATTGGAGTGGGAACCATCCAGTGACCACAGACGAAGACAGGGAGATGAAACTGTTACCAGCCGTTGGATGGATGCCCTAGCAAGAGGGGCAAGATCCAGTGTAAGGGACCGAACAGAGGACCCCAAATGGGGACAAGAGAGATTGAATTTTCTAGAAGCACGTGTTTCTTCCATGGAAACCATACTCAAGAAAATCTCACAACAGCTGGAACGACCACCAACCCAACCAGAGAGGCAGCCAGATTCCAGTCTATCTTTCCCGAAACCCCCACAGTCTTCAGAGAAGGAATATCCTGGAGCAAGAAAGAGTGGCAGACATTCCATATCCTGGAGAGAGCTGTTAACCAGACATGTAAGTCAACCCCCCATGAGAATGGGTAGTTGGAACCTTGAAGTTAAATTAAATGGGGACTTGCATCAGCTCTCTTATTTTTTAACCAATGTGGGGGCTTTTATGGAAGAGTTTGAAGACACGTTCCCTACCAAACAGTTGAAGGTACATTTTGTGGGGTTTAGATTGAAAGGAACTGCAGCTGACAGGCTGGTGCAATTGTATGATGCTGAAGCACCAGAACTCCATCACCTAGATGATTTTATGATGGCCCTTAGAGAACATTTCAAGGATCCGTTAGCAAAGCTCAGGGCAAAAACTGAACTCCAGCAACTTAAGCAAGGCACTAAAACAGTTTCAGAGTATGCCATAGAATTCAAAGCCTTAGCTGGAAAACTGACTGATTGGCTAGAATCTATGAAAGTGGATTACTTTAAAGGGGGATTACAGCCTGAACTATTACACTGGTCCTTGGGACGTGAGGATCCTCGCTTGCTAAGAGAATGGATATGCCTGGCAGGAGAGGTGGAAAATACCCAGTACCAAGTAAAACAACAAATTCAAGCTCAAACAATGGGGAAGAACCCTGTACCTCCCACTAGCTCTTCCACCACAAATAAAAAATCAAGCAAGATATCAGAAGAGGAAAAAGATTGCTGCCTCAAAAAGGGATTATGTTTTAAATGTGGAAAAGAAGGACATCGAGCCTCTACTTGCTCCCAATTCCCTGCACCTACAAGCATCAAATCTGGGATTAAAACAACCAAGTCACCTCCAGTCAAATGTAAAGGAACAGCAGCCATTGCCACTGCGTGTGAGGAAGAACAGTTTTTTTCTTGGAGGACTCTGCAGGTGAAGCCCTCCAGCCAGTGGAAAATGAGTCATGCCTGCACTGAACAGCGCCAACAGGCAGGTGGGGGATAATGGGTGTGAAGATCCACTGGTAAGTGATGATTGTCCTACAATGATGTTGGGGTTACAGCTACAGGATTTGACAAATAAGCATAAGGCTGATTTGAATGCCATGCTTGATTCTGGATGTACACAATGCTTAATCCATCCAGCCATAGTCACAGGATTAGGACTAAAATTGAGAAGGCTGAAACAGCCTATTATCTTTACTCAGCTGGATGGATCAGAAGCACGAGGGGGCCCAATGGAATTTTACACAGAGACTGTAGAAATGTGAGTGGGTAGTCACAAAGAGATGTTAAAGTTTATTGTGGCCCCATAGCCAAGAATTCTGTCACCTTGGGGCTACCCTAGCTACGAAAAAGAAACCCCCAGGTAGTTGGAAGTTTGAGATTCAAAGATGGCTTTTACCCAGGATGGCAATCAAATGGTGACTTCCCCAAAAAGCCATTGGCATTGGCAGCCCCCATAAACCAGAACCAACTTTTAACCCCTGTGGAAGAGGAAATCCCCAAAAAAGACATTGGCAGCCACCATGACCCAGACGCAACTTTGTTCCTCTGTTGAAGGGGAAATAGTAATTCCCAACTGTTACAAAGACTTTACAGATGTATTTGGGGAAAAGGAGTGCGATCAATTACCTCCCCACAGAAAAACTGACTGTGCTATTGAAATTGATCCACAAGCCAAATTGCCAAAACCCAAATTGTATGCTATGTCTCAAAAAGAACTGGGTGTTCTCAGGGAATTCATTGATAAAAACTTAGCCCGGGGTTTCATTGAACCTGCAACCTCTCCGATGGTTGCACCTGTTTTGTTTCGTACAAAGAAGAATGGCATATTGAGGATATGCACTGATTATCGGGGTTTAAATGCCATCTCCACAACAAAGCAATATCCTGTCCCATTCATTAAAGACATGTTAGCTCCAAAGGAAATTTTTTTTACCAAATTGGATTTGAGGGAAGCCTATTTCAGAATACGCATTCAAGAAGGGGATGAATGGAAAACTGCTTTCAATTGCCCTCTTGTCTCTTTCCAATATCAGGTCATGCCGTTTGGCTTGTCCAGAGGACCTGGGGTGTTTATGCATCTGATAAATGAGGTTTTGCATGAGTATTTATACAAAGGTGTATTAGTATATCTTGATGACATCCTAATCTACACAGAAAATGAGAAGGAACACATTGAATTGGTCAAGAAAGTGTTAACCAAGCTTAGAGAAGCTAAGCTGTATGTGTGATGTTCCTAGTCCCAGTATCTTAACTTAAGAAATTCTCCAGACAATTCATCAGAATGGTAAAAGAATTCATTTATTAAAATACGGCTACATGGAACAGCTATGAAACTCTGAATACCAGATTTGGTGCCAAGCATTCAAAGTTAAAAACACCCCTCTGACTTCATCCCTTGTTAGTTTCAAAACAACCTTTTTCCGACTCTTCATCTTCCCCCCTCCCAGCTTGTTAAGTTTAATGAGAGTCCAGGTGTCTTATCAATGTCCTTAGTTTTTCCCCAGTCGGCAAAGGAATGTGAGGGAGGCAGTTCTCTTTGGTTCACAGTAGCTGGCTAGAAAGCAGGCTGACATGAGTCAGCTTCTATACACGTGTTGTCTCAAATACATTGCAGGCAAGTAAAGCGATTCTGACATTCTGCCCCTCCAGAAAAAAGAAAGCCCCTCTCGTCAGGCAGAGAAGCAGCAATTCTGTAAAGGAGAACAAAAACAATTATTTAGGTTTATTAGGAAAACAGGAATGGAAAGAGTGGGTTAAATCAGGTGCTCAAACATGGTGACTGAAGACCCATTCACTGTCACTCTTAGGAAAGTTTTTCCATTGGACAAGGTACTGGAGTTGGCCGTGATATTTGCGGGAGTCCAAAATGGATTGAACTTCAAAGTGTTGTTCTCCATCAATGAGGATAGGATTGGGGTGAGGTGGAATAGGATGCCAGTGGGCAGAAGGTTTGAATGCTTGAGAAGACTGCAATGAAAAATAGGGTGAATGCGTCACATATTCTTAGGCAACTGAAGTTGAACAGTGACAGGATAGATTTTGATAATAGGAAAAGGTCCAATAAATTTAGCACTCAATTTCTTAGATGGTTGGGTGGATCTAAGATGTTTAGTAGATAGGTAAACCTGTGTGTTTATAAGTGTCTTTAGCTTCCTGTAAGGTTTGGAGCATCACAGGCCAATTTTTCTGAATGCGTTTAATCCAATCATCAGCCAAAAGGGGTGGCTCAAGCTGTTGAGACAATTTAGGAATAGGGACAAAGTCCTGGCCATATACGATGTGAAAAGGGGCAAATCCAGTGCTTTGGTGAACAGAATTGTTATAAGCAACTTCAGCAAAAGGAAGCAAGTCCATCCAGTTGTCCTGTTGATAACTAATGTAACATCGGATATAGTGTTCTAAAATGGCATTCACACATTCAGTCGATCCGTCTTTTTGAGGATGAAAGGCGGAGCTTAGCGCTTGCTTTGCCCCTATGAGTTTAAGGAACGCTTTCCAAAATTCGGATGTGAACTGTGGGGCATGATCGGAAATGACCCTGGAAGGCATGCCATGTAATTTATAGATGTGTTGCACAAACATTTTGGCTAGTTGGAGTGCAGTAGGTAATCCTGCAAATGTGATAAATGCATTTGTTTGGAGTATAAATCAGTGATAACCCAAACAATGGTTTTCTTTGTACTTTCAGGTAAGTCAACAATGAAGTACATGGCAATTTGTTCCCAAGGTCTGGTAGGACAAGCCACATTTTGCAAAGGTCCAGTAGGTTTACCTATTTTGCGTTTGGACATAGCACATACAGGGCATGTGGAGATGTAGTCTTGAACACCCTTTCGAAGGGATGGCCACCAAAATTGTCTGCGTATGAGATGTAAAATCTTTACAAAACCAAAGTGGCCGGCAGGTTTGGAATCGTGTGAATGTTGCAAAATCTTTTTATGTAAAAGCTCAGGAACATAAATTTGATTGCTGCACCACCAAATACCGTTGTGTTCCACAAGGTTAGTATTGTTTTGAGTCAGCCACGTATCTTGGTACTGATTGTTGCAAGTCAAGAGGCATGGTGGGTTGGGAGGTGGAGTTGGCGCTTCGAGTAACTGCAACCAATCTGGATTCAACAAGCCCCACCCTATTCACATGATGCTGCTTCGAGGGAGGAGGGGTGGCTGGCGATGAGGGGGAATTGGCCTTTGGAATAACAGGAACCAATCCAAGGGGAGGAGGAATGACAGAGTCAAAAATCTCCTCCCACTGACCGTTATGCTGGGGCTGGCAGGATAGAGCGTCCACGAGAAAATTTTTCCTGCCCTGTATGTACTTCAAAGTAAAATTAAAGCAGGTAAAAAATTGCGCCCAGCAGATGTGTTTCGGATTCAGTTTTCTGGGGGATTGGAGCGCTTGGAGATTTTTATGATCTGTCCAAAACTCAAACAGATGAGGAGCTCCTTCCAAAAGGTGGCGCCAAATGACAAGTCTGTGTCGTACAGCAAAAGCATCTTTCTCCCAAACATGCCAGCAGCATTCAGTGTTGGTAAATTTTCAGGAAATATATGCGCAAGGTTGCAAAGCCCCCTCGCCCTATTGCAGCAAAACTCAACCAATTGCGACATCAGAAGCATCTACCTGGATGACGAGGGGCAGGGAAGGGTCTGGGTGTTTCAAAATGGGTTCGGCAGTGAATAAAGTCTTTAGGTGATCAAAAGCCAGTTGGCATTCTGCTTTCCAAGTCAGAGCAGTGCCAGGTTGTTTAGCTTCCCTAGCGTTCACCTTTCCTTTCGTTTTTTACAAGTCAGTGAGAGGCAACGCAACTTGGGTGAAATTGGGGATGAATTGGCGGTAGAAATTCATGAACCTGAGGAAACATTCTAGTTGCCTCCTAGTTTTAGGTGGTGCCCAAGCCAAAATATCCTGTACCTTTGCCAGATGGGGCGTGGTGGCTCAGTGGGTAAGACACCAGGCTTGTCGATCGGAAGATTGCAAGTTTGAAGGTTCGAATCCCTAGCCCTGCATGCGGAGTGAGCTCCCGCACTAGCTCCAGCTCTTGCCAACCTAGCAATTCGAAAGCATGCAAATGCAAGTAGATTAATAGGTACCACTTCGGTGGGTAGGTAACAGCGTTCCACGCATGTCATGTGGCCACATGACCATGGAAGCGTCTTCGGACAACGCTGGCTCTTTGGCTAACAAACGGAGATGAGCACCGGCCCCTAGAGTCAGACACAACTGCACAAATGTGTGGGGGTACCTTTACCTTTACCTTTTTTTTTTTTTACCTTTGCCAGATCCATTTCTATGCCCTTATGGGAAATTCTGTACCCCAAATAATCCAATTGTTCTTTATGGAGTTCACATTTGGAGAGCATAGCATACAGTTGAACGTTGATTAGTCTCTGTAGGACCACTCCGACCAATTTTACATGGTTGGCCATGTTGTCTGTGTAGATCAAAATATCATTGAGGTACACCAGTACGCCTTTATATATGTCATGTAACAATTCATTCAGGGGTGTGGTGGCTTAGCAGGTAAGATGACAGGCTTGTCGATCAGAGGATCGCAAGTTCAGAGGTTCGAATCCTTAGTCCCGTGTGATGGAGTGAGCTCCCGCACTCGTCTCAGCTCTTGCCAACCTAGCAATTTGAAAGCATGCAAATGTAAGTAGATTAATAGGTACCACTTTGGTGGGTAGGTAACAGCATTCCACTTCGTCATGCCAGCCACATGACCGTGGAAGCATCTTCAGACAATGCTGGCTCTTCGGCTAACAAATGGAGATGAGCACCGGCTTCTAGAGTCGGACACGACTGAACAAATGTGCGGGGGAAACTTTACCTTTTTAACACTTTACTAATTAAGGCCATAAAGCACCCCAGGGCTCCTTTTAAGCCGAACAGCATCACGAGATACTCAAATGCCCCCAAAGGACAGTTAAAAGCAGTTTTCCATTCATCCCCCTCTTGTATGCGCACACATAAATAAGCCTCTCTTAAATCCAGTTTGGTGAAAAATTTCCCTCTAGACAAGTGGGCGAGCATGTCTTACAAGAGGGGAAGCAGGTATTTGTTAGATGTGGTAATGCATTGAATCCTCTATAATCAGTACATAAGTGTAAAGATCCATCTTTTTTCGTGCAGAACAATACCAAAGCCCCCAGAGGTGAATTGGCTGGTTGGATGAAACCTCGCTCCAAATTTGTGTCAATAAACTCCCTCAAAGCCTCCTGCTCTTTTAAAGTCATGGGATAGATTTTTGGTTTGGGTAGAGGGGCTCCGGGGTCGAGTTCAATAGTACAGTCTGCCTTTCAGTGGGGAGGGAGCTGATTTGATTCAGCCTCACCAAATGCTATTGTTAAGTCGCAGTATTGCCATGGGAATGGGTCTCCCATGGGCCTGGGTTGGGCACTGGGGAATCATCCATGGTGGCCAGAGCTGGTAAATTTGTCAGTGGTGGAGTGAATGCCCCTGGGTCAGCCGCAACAGCTAACCTCCAAGTCCAGTTGGGACTCAGGCTCCTGCCAACCGCCATATCTCCCATCAGTGAACTTCAAAGTTCCCGAACCCCAATCCACTTTAGGCTGTCTGTCTTTCAGCCAGGCGAGCCCAGGAATCAAGGAATGATTGGCAATAGGAACCACTAAAAATCTCAGTCTCTATGGGTCCCAATTCTCATTTCCACTGTTTCAGTATAAGATTGCATGGGGCCCCCTTGCATCTCAGACCCATCAAGTTGAGTAAATGTCTGCGTTTTTTAGTCTTCCAACCCTTAGTCTTAATCCCATTACTACTGGAGGGTGCATTATGCAACAAGTGCAACCACTGTCTAAAAGTCCTACTAAGTCTGAACTCCTCCCAGTTCGTAAGGATGTGATTTTAGTTCTCACCAATAGACTGGGACAGGGTCCACTCACCATCGTATCCAGATGCCCAGTGTTAAGTAATCGCTGCCTGCCCTCAGGTGCCATTTAGGGCAGGCAATTTCAGTTTCCTGGCAATTGGAATTCTTCATCTGCTGAGTTGTCATCAGACATCCTTTTGGCACAAACTCAGCAGCTCCTTTGGTCTGTGCAAGCTCAGTGCTGATGGAGGCACCACTGGATGCTTTTGTAGTTGGCAACTTGGGTTTGCGGCTGGGGCTTTTACCTCTTTGAGCTGGTTGGGATAAATGGCAGGCAGCTTTCCTTGCCGCATCTGAAGCAAGCCCCGCTTTGAGCATGCCACTCCTTCTCCCTTTCCCAAGTTCTGCATCTTTCTTTTTGCTTGGTACTCACAATAGTAGTAGAAGTGTGCTTTTTGACTCTGTGCTGTAGTTTTACTTGTACACAGACTTCTTTTACTTCTCCCGCTAGGCAAATCCAACCTCGCAGGGTTGTTGGCTTGGCCTGTGCCATAGACCATTCTAAAATTTCAGGTTTTAAGCCGGCTCTGAAATACTCAATTCTCAATGACTCCAGCCAGTCAGTCATTTTTCCCACTAGCCTCTTAAACTCTGAGGCATACTCCGATACAGATCGATTTCCTTGTCTAAGAGTTTGCAGACTGGTTCTAGCTCACATTGCAATGAGGGGATCTTTGAAGTGAGTTCGAAGTGTGAACATAAATTCATCGAAGTCCTCTATATCCGATGCTTCAGCGTCGTACATATCCGCCGCCTAATTGGCCGCGTATTCTTCTAAGTGTGCTGTAATGTATCGGATTTTTGAGTCCTCATCTGGGAAATCTCTTCCCCATGCGTCCATGAATCCATGAACATGATTCATGAACCATGCCAAATGCTTTGGATTGCCTCCGAATTTTACTTTCAGATCTCAGATTCCTACACCTCCACCACTAGTTTGGTGTCCCAGCCCTGGTGAAAAAGGTGCAGGCTGGGGCGCTGTGGAAGGACAGACTGCCCGAGCAGATTAGAAGGACTTGGGGCCTTCCTTCCTTCCCCTTCCTTCTAGTCAGGGTGACCCAGATGCCAACCGGGCAGCTGCAGAAGGGAGAAGATAGCTGCCAGCGAGCTCTGCAGCCAGAGGCCTCACAAAGAAGAGGCTGGATCCACAGAGCCAGAGTCCAGGAGTCCAAGGCAAGGGCAACCTCAAGAAGGGGCAGCATCGAGAGACCCCGCCCTGCTGGGGGAAAGGTGGTGGGGAAAGTGGTTGCAGGAGAGAGGCAACGCTTCCTGATCCCCGGGATCCTCTCCCTTCGGCCGGAGCCCAGGCCGGAAGAGCAGCAGAGGCCGGAGGCCCTGCCAGGAAGGGACAAACAAGCAGGAAAGGCAAAGGGAAAGCCCAGACTTTGGCTGGACAGAAATAGGGAACAGAACATAGAAAAAGCTCAAAGACAGACTGAGCTCTGTAGGAAAAGGAGTACATCTCTATGGAGATTGACCACAGTGATACCCTGGGATTAAGGCCGCAGAAACAGAGCTCAGGAATCAACAAATATTCTTTTTAGTACAGAACAGATAGAACAGAAAGATATTGGATGGACTTTAAAGAACATAGTCTAGATAAAGAGTCTACAGAAAATAGATAAAGTAGAATAGAGTAGTTTCTGAAAGAGTTGAAGGCATTCATAATTTACAATTCCGTTTTTGATGGAGGGTGGGTAAGCTTTGCTTCTGTCATAAAATAAAAGTTTCCCCCAGCCATTGAAGGGAGATACAAACCACCAACCAACTGTCCGAGTTACCAGTGTTTTGTGTCTGCATCAATCTGGGTCAATCTGATTATCTGTAGTTCAAAAACAGAACCTGCAGCAGGCTCAGAGGATTTTTTTTAGCATCAAGAATGGATCTTGGGAAAAATGGACATGGAAATAAAGGAAAGTGAAAAAAATTAGAAGTAAATGAGAGTGCAGTATAGCTCCTTTTATGAAATAGGATTAGAAAATTGATTACTCTCTCAATAAAGTGAATGGAGAGAAGAGGTAAGGAAAAAAGATGTGGAAGTCGCATGGAACGACTACATTATATATATACATTATATATATATATATATATATCCCCTTTCACTTTGTCATTGCACAAAGCATATATATATATATATATATATATATATATATATAGAGAGAGAGAGAGAGAGAGAGAGAGAGAGAGAGGGGTTATATATATAGAGAGAGAGCGTCTGGATAGCGTAGTGGTTAGAGTGCCACCTTTGGAGTCAGAGACCAGGGTTCAAATCCCAGCTGTACTTACGTACCTTACCAGTAGGGGTCTTTGGGCAAATACCCCCTAACGCTTCACCTGCCTACCTCAAATAGGAGAGTAACACAAACAAAGAGAGCCATGCCGGCTTGGACATCGCCCAGAATAACAAGGTCCGCATCAGATGTTGGGGAACCAGGACAATCTGATGATAAGTGGGCTACTGGAACAAACCATACATGGACAAGAGAACCTGGAATTGATGGAATGCTACTACAACAGTAGACCTAATGAGAGGGAATATATGAAATGTATGAGGGAATTTTGGATGGACAGAAGACCTGCATCCACACTAACTGAGAAACAGCTAGTTACCCAACACTTCAACATAGCGAATAGGAAGCTTGAGATAGACCAACTACACATTATATCCCAGATTCAAGAAGACCCGGAAGAACAACTGGAGGTGCAGCCAACACCTGAAGCTGGAACGTCACTGCCACCCCCTCCATTACAGACCACAGCAACTGATATGAGGCAAAAGATCATGGATAAACTAGCTACAGTCAACTCTCAAGACCGATTACCAAGTCTCAGTGGAGAAGTACCATCAGATAGTATGCTAGAAGATGCCAACAGAGCCCTCACAACAATCCCTACTACCACTATAACTCAAACCAATGAACTGGTATATGCTACAGCCACTGCAATCCTGGAGATGCTTGGCTACATGATCAAGAAGAACAGCAGTACATACCCCCCTGGAAAATAAGAGAAAACTAGAGAATCAGAGGCCAAGAAGATAAATGCCCTAGTCACCAAAGAACCATCCAAGGTGTACTCCCAACTGCAGTGCAACAACACAGTAACAGCAGAGCCACCAACAGCAGAAACTGAACAGTACTGGAAGAACATATGGGAAAAAGAGAAGACACATAACACCAGTGCAAATTGGCTGCAGGACCTGAGAGCAGACCACAGAAATCTCCCAGAGCAGGAACCAGTCACCATCACAGTAGCAGACATCCAACAGTGGGTCAAGAACATGAAGAGCTGGACAGCACCTGGCCCGGACATGATCCATACCTACTGAGTAAATAAACTAACAGCAGTGCATGAACACATAGCAGCACAGATGAACCAGCTGCTAGCAGCAGGCTCCCACCCAGACTGGCTAACACAAGGTAGGACAGTGCTGATCATGAAAGACCCAACAAGGGAACAACACCGTCCAACTACCAGCCAGTAACCTGCCTCCCCTCCCCATGGAAATTCCTATCAGGCATCATAGCCACCAAGCTGCAGGACCATATAGGCCAATACATGAGTACAGCTCAGAAGGGCATTGGGAACAACACCAGAGGCTCCAAACACCAGTTGCTCATAGATAGAGCAGTTGCCCGAGACATAAGGTCTAGACAGACCAATCTGAGCACAGCCAGGATTGACTACAGGAAAGCCTATGACTCAATGCCACATACATGGATCTGTGAATGCGTGTCAGGGAGATAAATGGTGAAGAAGGAGGGGGCTCCCTCAAGGGGGATAAATGCATGCACAGTACTGAATCGCTTTGCTTTCCTCACAAGAAGCTGAAGAAGGAACCACCCTAATTTCTTGGGCCTTTTCTCTGAGCATTACTAGTTCAGTTTAGTTTAGCTGGATTGTGTCTAGCAGAGTAGAAGAATAAAACACTAGAGCCTGTCCACCAAGTCTCAGCATGTTCCTTCACTCGAAGTCAGGACAATGCCTGGCACTATACAAAGTCAACAGGACACTCAGGACCTTCCTCAAGAACTCAATGGGACTGTGGAAGACAACACTGGAAGTCAACTGAAGGCAGCTTGCACAAGTGGCCATCAAGTGTGGCATATACCAAGGTGATGCACTGTCCCCACTGCTGTTCTGCATGGGCTTGAACCCCCTCAGCCAGATTATTACAAGAACTGGATACGGATACAAGTTCAAGAATGGAACTACCATCAGCCACCTCCTCTACATGGATGACATCAAGCAGTATGCTAAGAGTGAACAAAACATTGACTCACTGATCCACCTGACATGGATCTACAGTGAGGACATTGGGATGTCATTCGGACTAGAGAAGTGTGGCCGGTATTGGAGATCCTAGCAAATCCAGCATGACTCATCAGCATATGGATGGCTGCTCTAGGATGCAAGCTCTCCATGCTTTTGAGGAAGCTGTTTCTGGCCACTCCCACTTCCTCTCTCTTCTCTCTCTCTCTGTCCTTGGACCGGGAGCAAGCACATGGCTGTGTGCTGCTCCATTCTAGGCCATGGATGGGCTTAGGAGATTTTTTCCCCTTTCTACCTGCATCTCTTGCAGCAAGCAGGGCAAGAGGTATTAAGTTTAGGGAAACAAAGAAGAAATGGATCATCATTTATCTACCAAAAATGCTGTACCTGCAATGAAGAAATGTAAGGACTCTTTTGTATTTAATTTTGTTATCTGCCATGTCTAAGCGCATATTTCTTTATGCTTGGGTGGGCTAAAGGTGTAAAATTAACCTGGATCTCTCTAATATGCTCATGGTCTCTGTTTTTTAAACAATATTCTTTTTCTGTACATGTGTTTTGCAGCTCTGCTCCATTTCAGTAGTTCTAACAGACTGCTAAATGGACTTCATAGGGTTATGGGCCCAGGATTTTGCAGAAGTAGATTTTGTGTTTTAAACTAAAACCCGGAGAGTTTTATCCCTGGAAGATATGGGTGGAAACACAGGCAAGGATTTTGAATCTACACAGCATTTTGAATGAAAATCCTCCTAGTCCAGACTAAGCAGAATATGCAAGCTGGATGGCCAATGATCTTAAGCTCCAAGGCTTGATCATGAATTCCATAAGTGCACAAATGCTGGTTCAAATCCAGCACAGAGATACTGCAAGAGGGATGATGGAGGAATTGTTTAAACTCTATGGAGAGGGAAGTGACCCCCAAGTTATTAATTTGGTGAGGAAGTTATCCAATTTAAAATTCCAACCAAATGAAGACATAAATGAGCATATTTCTAATTTTTAATCATTATTGCACAAGCTTTCTTGTAATGATTTGATTTTGGATAAGAGAATCCAAGTTGGATTTTTATTAGGCTGTTTGCCTGAAAAATTTTTGAGCTTTGCTGCTAGTTAGAGGATCAAGACAAACTCAGATTTAATTCAGGAAATAAAGTCTGAGTCCAGCAGACAAGATTCCTATAGAAATTGAAAACAGACCAACAATGAGGCAGTCTATTTCTGCCTATTTCATGAGGCAAACATGGCGATCTGCAACAGAGGAGCCTTTCAATAACAAAGAGGCATATGAAGTGGCATTTTTGTGGCAAGAATGGTCACTTAAAGAAAAACTGTTGGACCAGGAAGGGTGATCAGAAAGGCAACAAAGAGAAAGCTCTTCTTGCATTTTCAGCCACAGATAAAAATTGCTCATCTTTCATCTTAGGCAGTGGCTGTAACATGCACATGTTTCATGATGTTTCTCTCTTCATCAAATTGAACCTATGTTCAAAGGAAGAGATCAGCCTAGCAGATTGAAAAGCAATCCCTGTGCAAGGAGAGGGGCGTGCTCTCCTGAGGTGTTGAAATGGCACCACCCAGAAGGACTTAATTGCTAATAATGTTTTATATGTTCCAGATGTAAATCTGAATTTGATAAGTGCATCTCCACTCATGAAGAAAGGACACACCATTTGTTTCAAAGGTAATAAATGTGAGATAATGAACCAAGAGGGTGTCTTTCTAACAGGATACCTAGATCAAGGTTTAATCTTTCTCAATTGTGAGAGGCCAGACCTGGCATGCATGGCCAGTCACCGAGAAAAGGAGAATGACAGTGCCATCCTCTGGCACAGACAACTAGGACAAAGAAATTCAAGTGCATCTCTTCAAATGAAGAAAAATGGACTGGAAAGCAATTTGTAAGCCAAGGACTATGGTAAGGCTGTTGTAAGACACAGAACCTACAATCAGGGAAATTCCACAAGGCCTGCAATTCCAAAGGAAAGCACCAGGTGCTCTAAACAGCCCCTGGAGTCAATTCACACCAAGCTGTGTGGGCCTATCCAAGCATCTGTTGGGGGTAGCAGACATCTAACAATGAAAGCTACTCACACCCACATTCCAACAGAGAAAATATTCAAATTTGATTCCCAAACAAAGGAAGGAATCTTGTTGTGGTGCCCACTGGGAAGCAAGGGAGAAAGAGTTTCAGGTCCCAAGACTGGTTCAATCCAGACTTGCAGAGTGGGGCATTTTCATGAGACAGAGCCAAATCAGAATCCTCCAACCAATAGCTCTACAGAAGGGGGAGGTGATGATGACCTGTTCAAAGTACCTCACTCAGTGTTTCCAGTTGCAGCGAGCAGGCAAGCCCAGAGAGAGGACATCGAGCTGGAGACTCCGCCTGAGTCAGACGATGAGGAACTAGAAGGAACAGAAGGGGCAGAGATGCAGTATCATGCAGACCTGAGTCCTGTTCTGGACCTGAAGTGCTCATCATGACCCAACAAGGGAGTTCCAGGAAAGCAACTGTCCTACCCCACAGGAGTGGCATTGCCAAAAGAGCCTGCATCATGGAAGGAAGTGCAACAGCTGTCACCAGCTGAAGCAAGTAAGTGGAGGAGAGCAGCTCAAGAAGAATTTGAGGCTCTGCAACACAACAATACTGGGACACTCACAAAGGTACCTGTTGGCAAAAAGGCCATTGGTTGCAAATGGGTCTTTAAGGCCAAACAGAATGAGAAGGGAGAGGTCCAAAGATATAAAGCTAGACTGGTAGCCAAGGGCTATTCACAAAAGTATGGGGAAGATTATGACAAGACCTTTGCACCAGTTGTGACCCACCCAACCATTCAACTTCTTCTAAGTCTAGCTGCAAGCAGAAACATGCAAGTGGAACATATAGACATTAAAACAGCATTCTTGCATGGAGAAATTCAGGAAGAGTTGTACATGCAACAACCTGAAGGCTACACTGATCCAAAGAACCGGCATTTAGTTTTCAGGCTTCAGAAGGGGATATATGTGCTTAAACAACCAGCAAGGGCCTGGAATGTGAAACTAAACTAGATGCTAATAGAGCAAAGTTTCACTCAGGGCAAAGCTGGTCCCTGCCTTTACACACAACACAAGATGGCAGAGATGTGTTCATCCTTACGTTTGTGGATTATTTGATTTTCTGTTATGTGGATCAAAGGGACATTGATGAAATTGTATCCAATTTGAACACTGAAGTAGACACACTCCAAGTCGGACTGGCAGCTCGACAGGTCAGAGTATTCCAGACTGTGGGATACCTGGCTTGCTTCCCCCTATTTGCAGTTATCTATTGACAAGATAAGATCACTGGAATGTTTCCCCGGAGAGGGGAGAATCGGAAGATTAATCACAAGGTCGTTGGAACTGTTTCCCTCCGCTTTTTCTGTTGTTTCCACCGCGGAGAAAGTGAGAGGCTTGAATAGTGAGACGACTCGAATTACAGCATTGCTCTCATGGGGGAAAGTAAGTTAGAGATAAAGACGACTTTTAGATTATCACTTTTTTTAGTTTTTAATAATTAATTGTTTATCATCTAATATCTATTTCTGGACTTTGTATATAAATGTTGGCAAATTTTGCTATAATAATAATCATGGTGGAAAACATGATGGATTTTATAATGGAAGTATAATGAAACATTTGCATTTTTTCTTTTTACCTTTCTAACTTTTTAGTGTGGACTTTGCTCTACTTGGAAGTACAGGAAACTCCTTTTTTTATATATATATATTTCTTAAATATATTTTATTGGACTAAATACTGATGAATTTTTTTCATTTTTTTATATTGATTGATATTTATCCTTTCTTTTTATCCTTTTCTTTTTCTTATAAACCGTTTGAAATATTATCTCTTCCTTTAATTTTGGGATTATTGGAACTTTTCATCTTTTTATTTTTTATTGAATAGATAAAACAGACCAGCTCCTTCCCTGGGAAAGCAATTTGTTTTGTCTACGACTGGCTACGCAGCCTGAAGGAGGGGGTGGTGGATGAGAAATGGCTTTTTTAACAGTACTTCGAGATTTAAAAAAAGAATTCAATGAAACTCTTTCAGAAATTAAAAAATCAATAGAATTTATATTAATAGATTTGGAGGCTCAGGTTCAGATTCAAAAGATACAAAAGATAGATTTAGATATGGAAAAAATTTTTTGAGGCAGCAGAGAAACAGAAAGAAAGGATTTCAAATACTTTGGTACAGAAGAAGATTTTGAAATACTACAGGAAGGGGTTGTTTAAACAAGTTATACATTACAATCTGGGTTTAAACACATTGTTGCAGTTGAGACAGGAAGATTTTAATGTGCAAATTGATAACTATTGTGAAATACTGGGAAAGGCTAAGAAAAACATTTTGTCATCCTATATGAGCTATAGTATAAAACAAGTTGAATATTGTGACTTTGGCATAACTTAAACAGGAAAACGATATATGGGATACAAGGTTAATGAAAATATGGATTTGGATTCGATATGGAATAAAGTTGATATGAGAAACTGTAAAAACACATAAAATGTATATTTTAATGTAAGATATAAGATTACAAACATAAATAGAAGTTGATATTATAGACCAACTTTTTTTATAAGATGTCATATTTCTATAATTATATGTATGAATATGTATGTATGAATATTATAAGAATTGGCATATTATATGTTAGGTTATGTGTTATGTTAGGTTATGTATTTAGTTTAAATGGATATTATCCCAAGGAGTGGAAATTACAGATAGATTTTTTTTATGAAGATATATATATATATATAACATATATATATATATATATATATATATGAAGATAATGGGATGATGAGGTGGAATTAGAATTATGTTATGATAGGATGACATATTTTTACAATATTATGTATGAATATGTATGTATGAATACTATAAGAATTGGTATAATATGTATTATGTTATGTAATATGTTAGGTTATGTATAAGTGGAATATGTAGTTATAATATGAATAGAATATATTGTATTTTATTATAATTAGAAGTAAATAAGGCTTTTATTTGTTATATCAATTGGATTTTATTGAAGATATAAATATAGATATAAAAATGGAAAGAGCGAATAAAAAATATCAAACTGATGCAGCAATGAACATTTAACTATTACTTCAAGGAGTGGAAGTTAAAGATAGACTATTGGAAGATAACAAGAAAGGTGAAACTTATATGAAGATCAGAAGATTGGATTATAGAAATTAAAGAGTATATGACAAAGAAAAGTTCCTGTGTATTATATGAAGGACTAACATTTAAAGTTAATTATTGTATTTAAAGTTCAAAGATAGATTGGAGGACATCTATTTTCTATGTTTCCTTTGTTTATTATTTTTTGACTTCACTTTTTCTTTACTTTTTTCTTACTTTGTATTTCTATTTCTTTTTTCTGTTTCAACTTTTAATATGTATTTTAAAACTCAATAAAATTTATGGGAAAAAAAAGAACACTGAAGTAGAGGTGAAATGCCTTGGGAAGGCAACCTACTATTTGGGGATACAAATTGACAGAGAAAAGGATGGAAGTTTCCTCCTCAGTCAGAGGAAAAAGATTTTAGAATTATTGGAGAGCCTGGGACTGGAAAATGCAAACACAGTTCCAACTCCAATGGAAGCAGATTTTCACAATGTCAAGGACACTATTGAACTGTTACCTCAGAACAATGGCTACAGGGAGGCCATTGGGAAGCTGTTATATCTGTCCACCACAATGAGGCCAGATATTTCAACTGCAGTGGGGATCCTCTGCAGAAAGACCAGCACACCCACCCAAAGGGACTGGACAGGCGTTAAGTGGGTGGCAAGATACCTGAAGGGGACTGCAGACCTGAAGCTTTAGTTGCCAGCAACTGATTCTCCTGAACTAGTGGGGTACACCAATGTAGATTGGGCAGAAGATTTAACTGATTGCAAATCCACTAGTGGGAATGTGTTTTTCTTTGGGGGAGGGGCTGTGAGCTGGGCTAGTCACAAGTAGGCTATTTTGCCACACTCAACAACTGAAGTGGAGTATTTCTCAGCAGCTGAGACATGCTCAGAGCTGCAATGGCTCAAGTATTTACTTGCGGATCTGGGGGTCAGTGTTCCTGCTCCAATAAGAGTCTTTGAGGACAACCAAAGTAGTATAAGACTCTCTCTGTCACAGAAGGTGGGAGGGAGGACCAAACACATGGATGTTCGCTACCACATAAGGCACAGGAGACAGGACTAATACATTTGGAGTATTGTCCCTAGGAGAGGATGATCGCAGACATCCTTACAAAACCATTTGTGCGGGGTGTCTACCAAGGCCTATGTTGTGAGTTAAATCTTTTGTAGGCAAGATGCATGCATGATTTGAGAAGGGGTATTGGAGATCCTGGAAAATCCAGCATGCCTCATCATATGGATGGCTGCTTTAGGATGCAAGCTCTCCATGGTTTTGAGGAAGCTGTTTCTGGCCACTCCCACTTCCTCTCTCTTCTCTCTCTCTCTGTCCTTGGACCAGGAGCAATCACATGGCTCTGTGCTGCTCCTTTCTAGGCCATGGATGGGCCTAGGAGATTTTTTTCCCCTTTCTACACGCATCTCTTGCAGCAAGCAGGGCAAGAGGTATTAAGTTTAGGGAAACAAAGAAGAAATGGAACATCATTTATCTACAAAAAATACTGTACCTGCAATGAATAAACGTAAGGACTCTTTTGCACTTACTTTTCTTATCTGCCATGTCTAAGCACGTGTTACTTTATGCTTGGGTGGGCTGAAGGTGTAAGATTAACCTGGATCTCTCTAATATGCTCATGGTCTCTGTTTTTTAAACAATATTCTTTTTCTGTACACGTGTTTTGCAGCTCTGCTCCATTTCAGTAGTTCTAACAGACTGCTAAATGGACTTCAGCCGGATGATTGTAAAGAGAGGAACGGTAGTTAAGACTGATGGGGTGGAACTAACAGCAGGCCACATAGCAGACATACAGACCAGTTACAAGTGCCTGCGTATCCCACAGTCACATGGGAACCAAAATGAGGAGGCAAGGAAGACAGCAACATCTAAGTACCACCAAAGGGTAAGACAGGTCCTGAAGAGCCAGATCAATGGGAAGAACAAAAGGCATGCCATCAACATATATGCACTGCCAGTCATCAGATACCCTGCCGGTATTGTGAGCTGGCCAAAGGAGGACATGGACGCTGCTGATGTGAAGACCTGGAAGCTCCTCACAATGTATGGACTTCCACCTCAAATTCAACACCCAGAGACTGTACACCAGGTGGAAAGGGCAGGCAGAGTCCAGTGAGTGTCAAAGCCACTGTCCTGGATAAGATCCAGAGCATCCAGGAGTACGTTAGTAGGATGGCACCTAAAGATGAACTGTTGAGAGAATGCCTGAGGCAGCAACAGACACGGAAGGAAGATCTAGCAGAGGAAGTGCCATGGCAAGACAAGACCCTACATGGGATGTACCATTGACAGATAGCTGAGGTGGCTTACCTTGGGAAATCCTACCAGTGGCTGGAAAGGGCCAGACTAAAAGACAGCACTGAGGCACTGATCATAGCTGCACAAGAACAGGCACTAAGCACCAGATCCATAGAAGCAGGGGTCTACCACACTAGACAGGACCCAAGGTTCAGACTGTGCAGAGAGGCTCCAGAGACAGTCCAACACATAGTGACAGGGTGTAAGATGCAGGAAGGAACAGCATACACTGAACGGCACAACCAAGTAGCTGGCATTGTGTAAAGGAACATCTGCACGGTGTATGGGCTAGACCCTCCCAAGTCCAGATGGGAGATTTCACAGAAGGTTGTGGAGAATGACAGGGCTAAGATCCTGTGGGACTTCCAGATCCAGACTGACAGGCAGGTACTGGCCAATCTGTTGGGATTATCAGGAGTCAATTCAGCATTGTCTCATAAGCATAATAGGGGGTCTTTCTAGTAAACGCATCTCTACTGTGCTGTGGGATGTTACCCGAGTCACCTGATTTCCTCTTCCTCCTTATTCTTCGTTTGGGGATTCTCTATTCTCCATTACACTTCGGGCACACCTGCAAGCAGGAGGGCTGCAACATGCAGCTCT
Organism: Charina bottae; assembly: GCA_023362775.1. NCBI lineage: Eukaryota > Metazoa > Chordata > Lepidosauria > Squamata > Charinaidae > Charina > Charina bottae. The sequence goes on along the minus strand of JALMGJ010000013.1, from coordinate 1,636,070 downwards.
CATCTATTTCATCTTTCTTGCACGAAGATCTACTATGAATCTACTCGTATCCAGACCTACTGAATAAATGTAAGCTATCTCTATTTCTTTTTCATCTAACTAATGTGTGAAGACTGAATTTATTTCTGAATGCAATTAAGCTTAAAGTGCAAGTTTCCTGCTGGTTCATGCTTCTACTCTGCAAGATTGTTGTTAGCTACTTGAAGTTCTTTTATTAACCTTCAAGACTCCATCAAGGGTTATGGGCCCAGTACAAGACCAGTACAAGACCAGTACAAACCAATACAAACCAGTGCATTACTGATCCCTTGAAAAACATTTTTCCGCTGGCCTCACAGCCACAAAAAGGGAAGCTGCTTTGCACATCTAAAAAGCTAAGTTCAGAAAAAAAATTCCCTCTCTCTAAACAATGGAGAAAGAGGAGGAGGCTTCCTCCGTACCAAAATTGAAGATAGTTACTCAGTATGGCTATTCAGATTAAGGATGCAGCTGGATTTTGAAGATTGTTTGGATGTTCTGGATTCACCAGAACCCAAACCAGAGGATGGGGAGGAGGTCAATAAACAATGGAAGAAAAAGGATAAGAGAGCTAAAATTCTCATTGCTAGATCTCTTCCAGATCACAGATTAGCAGAGATTAAAAATATTTCTACTGCTAAGGAAATGATTGAGAATTTATGCACACTATGTTCAGAAGCTGATGATCAGAACATGATTTCTTTGTTGCAAGAACTGCATGCATGTAATTTGGAAGACAGTGGAAATGTAAGTGACCACCTGATCAGAATACAGGGAATCTTTGATCAACTGAGCACAGTTGAGAATCTCATGTATGAAAAACTTAAGATGTCTTTTTTGCTAACCACGTTACCAAATAGATTTTTCATTTTCGTTGCTGGTTTGAATTTAGAAAGGAAAATTTTTTCTCACCTGCTGGGAGCAATAAAATTGGAATGTCGGAGGCAAGATAATTTGCATAGCAATAAATTGCCTAGCAGAGACATTGGTTACCTAGCAACGAACGGTAAACATGAGCTTGAGTCATTAGTGACTCATCAGAATACCAAAAAGTCCACTGTTTATAATGCTTGCAAGAATCCAGGACATTTTGCCAAGTTTTGCAGAAGCAGGGACAAGAAGGATTTTTCCAAGGGAAAATCTTTCAAAAGTGAAAAAGCTTCACACACTGTTTATGAAGCTGATACTGTTCTTAAAACTGATACCAATAAATGCCCCAGACAATGGGTAATTGATTCAGGGACCAGCAGGCATCAATCAATACCTAAGGGACCGTCTTGTAGCGGGAAAACTCACCTTCCCAAAAACAGGACGCGAGACCAGCAAGGTAGAGAAGACAGATTTATTGCTAGCAAGGTTCAGAGTAATAATTTGGCAAAGTCTGAACCCTGGGCTACACCCAGGGCTAATCTTTTATAGGGTTTGTAATTAATTACAATCAGGATATGACATATCAGCAGGTGGTGTCTAAAATATCATAACCCAGCTTGTTCCAGACAGATTGTTCAGACATATAACTTCAAAACAGGATACCAAAAGGGGAACTTATCGTACACCATCTGTAGCATTTTAAGGAACTTTCAAGAGCCCATGGCATTCTGTTACAAAGGTCAGGATGTGGTTAAAAGCACTTAGCCAAGAGGATATGTGTTTGATTGGATTCGATTAGATATCAGAGGAATGGCGCAGAACACAGGCCTAGCAGCTATTATGATACAGAAAACTGAATGATTTATGGCCTGCCTGCTTCATTCCCCCCTTTGGAACTCCATCAAAATTCCCTAATTACTGTGGAGTTCCACTTATTTCAGCGTAGGGGTTGTCTTCTCGGGAGGTAGTGAGCATTTCGTAGCTCCACAAGGCCATAGCTTTCACTGCGGCCTGTTTATCTACGAGGAGGGAGATTGAGGTAGAAATGGTTCGAGCAAAAATAGGAAGGACACAAGGGAGAATGACGCAGCCTGTGGCGATGAGGCCCACAAGGCCAACAATCACCTTAAGCCCTGGCAGTTTGGGAAGGCCCCAGCCATCAAGCCAATCCTGAAGGTTGAACCCTTTCCACTCCTGTGGAGGGTTATAAGTGAGCTGTTGTAGCTCGGTGGTTAGCTGGTGGATGACCTGGCCAGTCTCCCCAATCTGCAGGCAACAGTTGGTGAGGTTAAACTTACCACAGACTCCACCCTCCTTAGCCAGCAGGTAGTCTAGGGCCAGGCGATTTTGATAGACTGCAGTGCGGATTTTGTCTGTGGTGTCCGCCAACAGGTTTAGAGCTTGACCAATGCGGCGGCCAGCTAGGTCTAGGACAGCTTGCAGCCAGATTATCCGGTTCAGCATGTAAATAGGGGTACGATATCCCCATGACCCATCCTCCGCCCAGGTAGCTTGGCCATAGGTGCAGACTATACGTTCAGAGTTCCATGTGTTCCCGTCCGCATCATAATTGTCGCGACAAGGAAAGTTAGAGAAAGCTCCGTCGTTCGAACGGCGAAGGCGGCTATGCTCCAGGGGTTGGTACACAGGCATGCCCAAAACCTGGCGACTGCGTATCGGGAGGAGGAAAAAGGATGGTTTGATCCATCCCAAGGTACAGGAACCGGACCAATTTTTAGGGAGCATCTCATAGGCTAGTGCCCCACAAATCCAATACATTCCCTGAGGCGCAGGCCAGGGACCAGGGCAGGACCAGTTACCAGTGCACAGAAAGGTGTCTTTTGCTAGAGAGATAGACAAGAAGTTAAAGGGATCAGGGGCTGTGAGGTTCCCTGGGCTCTGCCAGTTGGTCCAGGAATTGTTCCAGAACCCGAGGCATTGCAAGTTCCCAACGGGAGTTCCTCCTGCTCGCCACAAGCAATGTTGCCCGACAAGATTGGTGGTAAGGGCCCACACTAAAGGGGTCTTCAAGGAACTATTAGGCAGTACTTGCCATGTGATGTTTCCTGCTGACGAGAGATTGCTAAAGTGTTCGGGATGAATTTCTAAAGCCTCCCAAGGCCATCGTGCACCCATGCTTGTTCCGCCACACACAAAACAGTTTTTAAGTAATAAGGTGGAGGCAACATCCTGTGCCATTGACACAAAAAGGTTTTCGGCTTTTTCAGATACCTCAACACCCTTTGTGTCGGTGGCCACGCGGATAATCTTGTCATAAACCGACCATCCAGTGGATTGGATTTTTCCCTCATAAAGCTCTTCCTTAATGATAGTAATAAAAGTTTGTGGGTCGTAACCTGTACCATCAATTCCTAGTCCATAGCTATCCATTGGAGCATGTGCCAGAGCTATGTAAATACGGATGCGGTTACTATCCCAAAACTCAGTAATATTGAAGATATGTAGCCATTTACTATCTGCGCTGACGCATCCCCCAAACTTATTGAAGCCTCGAAAAGAGCCTGAACACATGGTAGCCCAGGAAAAAGAGTGAGGGTGGTCGGGGTGTGGCGACCAAATGCAAGGGTCGTCAGGGGAGGGAGAGTCCGCTGGCCTGGGCGGGCTTCTGGCACATAAATACTTGCTGTTACGCTTATATGTGTCCCGCCAGGCCTGGCTTCCACAGGAGGTGTAAGCTATTTTATCCATGGCCTCACAAACATCAAACTCCAAGTTCCAGCCAGCAGAGGTTTTAGGGCTTACTGTGTGGTTTAGGTAATACAAGGTCGGGCGGACCCCATTGGGGGACACCATTCCCAGGCCCGCCCACACGGAGACATTGTACCTAACCTCAGTCTGCGGGTTGTAGCAGGTGATCTTTTCTTCCTTCATTTTACACAGTTTATACACCTTTCCCTGTGTAGCACAGGACCCTTGAGGCCTTCAGTCCGGTGTGCATTGGGTATGGTACAGGAGGGTGTGGTGCTTGACGTTTCTTACCTGGGCCCACGTAACGCACTGCGAACAATTAACTGGACTTTGTGCGGCAGCACGGGTGACTCGTCGCCTTCGGGGCGGAGCCAGGAGGGGAACTGGTGCAGGTGCCTGGGAGTCCCAGCACCCACCTGGAGAGCTATTTCCTGAAGGAGGAGTTTCAGGCTGGGCCTCGGGGGGCGGGGTTACGGTTACCCAATCACACGTTGTCTCTCCTGGCCCATCACCACCCTCGCTACCATTCCCCCCTTTCCCAAGCAGAGTGCTAAATAGGTAGAGAGAGTTAAGGATGGTGCTGATCAGAAGGAGGAAGATAACGCAAATGGCTGGCATCACAGGCTGTAGCCCGAAGGCGCGCTTGCGCTTCCATGTTCGAGGGAGGTTTAAAGCGAGGGATGGGCAGTACGGAGGTCAATGTCCCTGGGGCGGGAGGACAGGACAGTGTCAGCAAGGGGCCTGACTTGAGGGGCCCCATGGAAGCTGGTAGCTAGGGCCACCACAAGCACCCGGACAGTGCGTCCACGGTCACCTGGGAGACGAAGGGGAACAGCACGCAGGCCGGAAAGTCCGGGCGCACTACCCATAAGCCGGGGACTTAGCAAGCAAAGTAAAACACCAGCGCAGTGACCCCGGTGAAAAGGAGAAGACCACCGCAGGCCATGTATTGTAAGTGGTCGAAAAGTAGGGCAGCAAAAGCCGCCCAAGCGTTGGGGGTGGGTTCCGCCACTGGAGCAGGGGCCCAAATGGTCACAAGGAAGTCTGGCGAGGTGCCTGCTCCCGGAATATGATTGGCAAAGCAGACACACTCGTTGGCATGGAAGCCAGAGGTACAGGAGCACGAATGAGGCCTACACATCAAGCAAGGCAGCTGCTACTGGAGAAAGGCAAAATCCTCCCAAGCAGCAAGGATAGCCAAGGGCTCACCAGCGGCGGGGACTACAGCAACCGTATACAGAACAGGGCGGCGCACCACCCAATTGATCGGCAAGGCGAGGAATGCCACAGGCCGGGCAGCAGCAGGGGCAGTAACCAGACCAAGGAGGGGTACAGAAGGAACACATAAAGTAGCACACAGCAGCAGTTGGCCCGTGTGAAGGGTGTTGGCTTCCGGTGCAACACCTGCAAGGGCAAGGAGCTTCTATCCCCCAGCTTCCGTCTCCCGTTCGTAGAGGGGCAGCTTCCGGAGTGCCACCAGAAGGGGAGACCGACTCGTTCAAGTTGTTCTGCGGAGGGTGAGCTTCAAGGGCTGGGACGGGTGCCGATCCACGCACCACGCCGAGGGCGCAGCGGCCTTGACTCAAGACCAGTGGATCCAAGGTTTGACGCCAGTCACCTTAACAGCAAGGGGAGAGCTCATAACAACAGTAAACGGCCCCTTCCATTTAGGTGCCAAGGTATCAGTGCGCCAATCCTTGACCCAAACCTCCTGACCTGGGGAGAAGGGGTGAGTTGGGGTGACCACAAGATGAGGCCGGGAGGTCAGGACATAGTCCTGAAGTTTGTGGACCATTGCATTAAGCGCTTGGAGCTGCTGAAGTTTGATAGTGTCCCCCACCTGGCCCGTATTCTGAAGGGCAGGGTGGGAAAGGTTGGGAACCCTGCCAAAGAGGAGTTCAAATGGGGAGACTCCCAGACCTTTCCGCAGGGTGCAGCGGACAGCAAGTAAGGCCATGGGAAGAGCATCAGGCCACTTAAGGTGGGTTTCCTGGCAAATTTTAGCTACCTTGTTCTTGATAGTGCGATTGACCCGCTCCACAAATGAACCAGAGGAGGGGTGAAAAGCACAGTGGAGACGCCAGGTTATTCCCAGCATAGTAGCAATCGTTTGGGTTGCCCTATGAATAAACTCAGGGCCATTGTCGGAGGAGATTTTAGAGGGTAGGCCGTACCGAGGAAGGATGAGCTGGAGCAAAGCCTTGGTCACCTCAGCTGCCTTCTTGGTTCTAGTTGGGATACACTCAGGCCACCCAGTGTAGGTGCAGATAATGACTAACATGGCAGTGTAAGAGTTGGAGCGAGGCATGTCAGTGAAGTCGACCATAAGTGAATCGAACGGGTAATCTCCCCTTGGCTGGTGGCCCTTTGGCGGGTGAGGCCCTGCACAGGGATTGTTAGCCACACAGGTAGGGCACCGAGAGCAAACATTGGCAGCAATGCTGTGCATCTTATCGATGTAGACTTCACGTAGCAGAGCAGTTGCCAAGGCTGTTTTTCCCAAATGGAGCTGCTGGTGGACTCCCTGAACCGCATCCCATGCCAAGTAGGAAGGGACGAAAACGCGGTGGTCAGGGAGGACCCACCAGCCAGACTGGAGAGTGGCCCCAAGTTCAACAGCTTGTTGAAGCTCCTGTGGGGAGTACCGAGGATGAGGGTCAGCGGGCGGGGTCCATAAGGCCAGGCCGTGGGCGTGGACCGTGAAGGGTTGCATGGCAGCCCGGCGGGCCTCGAGGTCAGCCTTTGCATTCCCCAATTGCGTCTCTGATGCTGTTTTCTGATGTCCTCGGCAGTGCATAACAGCCACCGCCTGGGGGGCCCAGACGCTATCGAGTAGCCTAAGGATTTGAGGGCTGTATTTGACATCTTTTCCTCCTGCGGTGATGAGGCCACGTTCTTTATACAGGGCCCTGTTGTATATATTTTTTATGTCTGTAGAATATGTGGCTGAGTTTTTAAAAAGCCAGGCCTCAAAACTTTTTTCCTGTTTGGGCTCAGAGAGCACATGTTCACCCCCACTCAGGAATGCTAATTGCCCCCCAGGTGCCGGCCAGTCTGAGAGTTTCTGACCAATCAGAATTAGTTGTTTGAGCTTTGCCCATATTGGGAATCTGTTGCCTAGGTGTTTTGGTCACATGGTGGATCCTGTCCACTGAGATGCTGGTCAGGTAAAGGTTTAAAATGTAGATGCCTTTTGTTTTGTTCTTCGCTCTCTGCATTCTGCTCTGCTATCTGCTATCAAAATGTAAATGGCTATGCTAATCTACCATGCCATGCTTTGGCTAAAGAAGAAGATTCAAGGTTTGTTCCTATGTTTTTGTTTTAAATAAAGCAACATTTTTACTACAAACTTATCTCTTGGTTTTTCCATAACTCTGTTCACAAATTTTATAAAAATACAAAAGGTTATGGGCCCAGCAATTGCTTCTGCGATCAGAGACAAAACTTATGGAAAAATAAAAGAGAGAAGAAAGCTGAACTGATTCAGTCTGCATCTGGAGAGGCTTCTTTGTTTTTTGAAACTTGCCGGCAGTTACAGGAAGTTTCCATTAGAGGCGGAGTTTTGCCTCGTGTTTGCAAGCCTCGTGGTGTTTTTTGGATTACTACTACAGGGGAGAGAAGGAGCCATGGCTGCTACAGCTTCAAATTTTCAAGGTATGCTCCTGGAAAGGCTCTCTAATTCTAATTATTTGAACTGGTCTTTGAAAATGGAAAGTTTCTTGAGGAGAGAAAATTTATGGTCTGCAATTTCTGAACAAATTCCTCAGAATCCAGATCAAGCCTGGTTGAGGAAAGATGAGAAATGCAAAGCCTCCATTATTTTGGCTGTTCAGGATGATCAGCTTATTCACGTGAGAGGCAAAGAAACTTCCAAAGACTTATGGGACTATTTGCGTGATTTATATGTGAAAACTAGTCCAGGCAGCAAGGTTATTTTAACGAAAAAACTGTACAAGGCTCACTTGCCTGAGAATGGAAATTTGCCTGATCATCTCCACAAGCTTCAGAATTATTTTGTGGAACTTCAAGAGCGTGGGATGGAATTTACCCCCCTGATGAAAGCCTACATTATGCTTTCTTCGTTGAATGAGTCCTGGGACACTTTAATTTGCTCCATGGAGGGAATCCCAGAAGCTGATCTAAATCCATCCTTTGTGTCTACCCGGCTGCTTGCTGAGTGGGAGAAGCGACAAGAAAAAGCTGCCTCCATTTCTACAATAAAGTCTTCTCGTGGCCAGCAGAGGGAGCGGAAGAGCTCTGAATTCCAAGTTTCTGCATTATCCAGCAGGCGATGCTTTACCTGTGGATCCCCTGCTCATCTCCAAAAGGACTGTGTTCAAAAGAAGAAGACTTCTCGCAAGAAAGAAGAGACTTCTGGAAAGAAGATTCTTCATGCAACAGTTGTTGAGAACTCTGATAATAAAGATTTGTGGGTTCTTGACAGTGGGGCCAATTCTCACATTTGTCACAATAAAGATTCTTTTCTGTCTTTGTCTAAAACTAACAAACAAAAAGTTTCCTTAGCAGATGGATCTGTATCCAAGATCGTGGGTGAAGGTGAGATCAATCTTCCATGTTTGGGGGAAACTGTTAAAAATGTTTTGTTTGTGCCTAATTTTCAAAGCAATCTCTTGTCTGTGGGGCAGCTAGTAGCCTCAGGTTATGTTATAACTTTTAAGAAAGAGGGTTGTGATATTAGAAAGAATGGCAAAATGGTTGCAAAATGTTTGCAGAAAGATTCTCTGTACATTGTACAAAATGCTGAAAAGCAGCAAATTGCTAAAGCTAAGGCTGTTTTTGAAAATAAGCCCATACACGATCAGTGCATCCATTTATTACATAGAAGATTTGCTCATGCTAATTTTAAGTACATTTCTCAAATGCCTAGTTATTCTGCTGATTTAAAATTGAAGTCTTGTGATAAATATCTAGACTGTGCAGTTTGCAAGGAGAATAAGACTACTAGGGCTCCTGTGAAAAAGTTTTCTGATAGGTCCACCTCTAGGCCTCTAGAGATAATTCACTCTGATGTTATAGGCCCATTTTCTCCTAGTCTTGGGGGAGCAAGGTACATTTTGACCTTCATAGATGATTTTTCCAGGTACACATTCATTTACTTGGTGAAACACAAAGATGAGGTCTTTGGTAAATTTAAGGCTTTTGTGGCTTGGGCGAATGGAAAATTCCCAAGGCCAGTGTCTGCTTTGCAATCAGATCGCGGTGGCGAGTATCTATCCTCAAAGTTTAAAAGCTTTTTGTTAGAAAAAGGGATAGAACACATTTTGGCTAACCCTTACACTCCAGAACAGAATTCTGTTGCAGAGAGAAAAGGCAGAACACTGCAGGAAGCAATGATGTGTTTGCTGAAGGATGCTAGTTTGCCTTTTAGGTATTGGGGAGAAGCTGTTACTACAGCGTGTTATGTGCAGAACAGACTGTTTAGCAGTGCAATTCAGGATGTGCCTTTTCATTTGTTCTATGGTGTGAAGCCTAAAGTAAGCCACCTCAGGGTGTTTGGAAGCACAGCTTGGGTCCACATTCCAAAACAGCTGAGGCGCAAGGGGGCTTCCAGAACAAAGAAAGCAATCTTTGTTGGGTATGAACAGAGTCAGAGAAGCTACAGGTTCATACTGGATAATCAACTGATAATTAGTAAAAGTGCTTCTTTTGCTGAGCAGAATTGGGATAAAATAAACTCTAGTTCTTCAGTTGATTTATCCATGGGGGAGCAGCAAAGTCTTGCTGATGGTGATTTGCAGGAATCACCTAGTGAAGTCAATGTTCAGGAAGCTGACTTGTCTGGAAAGTCAGAGGTTTCTGAGGACAATGGTAGACAACAGAGTGTAAGTCCTGTCCTACCTCGCAGGTCTGAAAGGATTAATAAGGGAGTTCCTCCTGATCGTTATCAAGTAGATGTTGTGAAGGCTTTTCACATTCACACAGAGCCTGAGTCTCTGGAAGAAATTAAAGAAATGCCAGCTGAAATAGCTAAGTGTTGGCATGAAGCCATGCAGCAAGAGTTGGATTCCTTAAAGGAAAATAAAACTTGGAAACTAGTAAGTTTGCCTCCTAATCAGAAGGTTTTAGGTTGTAGGTGGGTGTTCAAACTGAAAAAAGATTCTGATGGCAAAATTCAGAAGTACAAAGCAAGGTTGGTAGCAAAAGGTTTTGCTCAAAGAAAAAATGTGGATTATGACAAAACTTTTGCTCCAGTGACAAAAGCTGAATCTATCAGGTTGCTTTTAAAGGTTGCTGCCATGAAGAAACTGTCTGTTTATCACTATGATATTCAAACTGCTTTTCTGTATGGTGACTTGGAGGAAAAATTGTTTATGCAACAACCTCCTGGTTATGAAAAAGAAAAGCATCTTGTGTGTGAGTTGCAGAAATCCATCTATGGTTTGAAACAAGCCGCGCGTTGTTGGAATATTAAAATGGATAATATTTTGCAAAAATTTGGGTTTCAGAAGGGAATTGCTGATCCTTGTGTGTATGTAAAAAATGATAAGCAAGGTGTAATGTACTTGTGCTTGTATGTGGATGATTTGTTGCTGCTCACTTCATCTGATGAACAGAAGCATTCCTTTGAGGTTTGTATGAAAAACAATTTCACATTGAAATGTCTTGGAGCAGTCAACAATTACTTAGGATTAGAAATTCAGAGGGAAAAAGATGGCAGTTTTCTCATAAGCCAGAGCAGCAAAATTAAGAAGCTGCTGGAGGATTTTAAAATGCAGGACTGCAAGTCTGTCTCCTCCCCCATGCTTCCCGAGTTTCTAAAAGAGGAGGGGGAGAAGGGGGATGGTGAGTCATCTGAAGGAGATAGTTTCAGATCAGCCATTGGCAGTCTTCTTTACATTGCAAACAATAGCCGTCCGGACATTTCTAACAGTGTGTCCATTTTGAGCAGGTTTGTGGAAAATCCCACATCTGCTGCAAAGTCTGGGTTAAAAAGGCTGTTTCGTTATTTGCAAGGTACCAAAGATTTTTGCTTAAGGTTGTCTGCTACAGACACAGAAGAAAAGTTAGAATGCTGGTGTGATTCAGATTGGGCTGGAGATCTCAGTGATAGGAAGTCTACTTCTGGAAGTGTAATTCAATTTGCAAATTCCACTATTGCTTGGTTTTCCAGAAAGCAGACTGTAGTAGCCATCAGCACAGCTGAAGCTGAATTTTATGCTTTAGCACAACTGTGCAATGAAGTAATTTGGTTTACTCAATTGTTGCAAGACATTGGAGTCATTTTAAGCCAGCCTGTCACAATTCATGAAGACAATCAAGCCTGTATCCATTTGGCTTTATCTGAAAGTTCCAGAAACCGCACAAAGCACATTGATGTGCGTTTTCATCTTGTTAAAGATTTTCTAGCCAAGAAAAAGGTTGTTTTGAAATACTGTGATACTAAATTAATGTTGGCTGATATCTTAACCAAGCCTCTAGTTGCCAGTAGGCACTGTGAGTTAATTACCAAGCTGGGTTTGTTTCCATATTCTTTCTAGTCATAAAAAAAGGGGAGTGTTGTATATATTTTTTATGTCTGTAGAATATGTGGCTGAGTTTTTAAAAAGCCAGGCCTCAAAACTTTTTTCCTGTTTGGGCTCAGAGAACACATGTTCACCCCCACTCAGGAATGCTAATTGCCCCCCAGGTGCCGGCCAGTCTGAGAGTTTCTGACCAATCAGAATTAGTTGTTTGAGCTTTGCCCATATTGGGAATCTGTTGCCTAGGTGTTTTGGTCACATGGTGGATCCTGTCCACTGAGATGCTGGTCAGGTAAAGGTTTAAAATGTAGATGCCTTTTGTTTTGTTCTTCGCTCTCTGCATTCTGCTCTGCTATCTGCTATCAAAATGTAAATGGCTATGCTAATCTACCATGCCATGCTTTGGCTAAAGAAGAAGATTCAAGGTTTGTTCCTATGTTTTTGTTTTAAATAAAGCAACATTTTTACTACAAACTTATCTCTTGGTTTTTCCATAACTCTGTTCACAAATTTTATAAAAATACAAAAGGCCCCGTGAACTTGCACCGTGAGGAAAGCGTATTTAGAATCTGTGTAGATGTTGACACGCTTGTCCTGGGCTACTTCGAGCGCTCGTGTCAAGGCATGGAGCTAAGCCAATTGGGCACTTGTGCCAGGAGGGAGAGGCTTTGTTTCCCAAACGGCCGTCAAGGTTACCACAGCATATCCAGCCCTGCGAATTCCGTCCTGGAGAAAGCTAGTGCCATCCGTAAAAAGGGTAGAGTCCGGATTCTGAAGGGGGGTATCAGACATATCCGGGCGGCTAGCATAAGTTTCCTCAATAGTTTGGATACAGTCATGTGTGGCATGGAGGTCTGGCTCCGGCAAAAGTGTAGCTGGATTAAGAGTGGTTGACTGTTTGAGGGAAATCATGGGGTTGTGGGTGAGGAGACCTTGGTACTTGAGCATGCGAGGATTCGTGAGCCATAGATGGCCCTTTGTTTCCAACACAGCTGTGAGGGCATGCAGGGTCTGAATGGCCAAATTCTGGCCAAAAGTCAGTTTGTGGGCTTCTTGGGCCAGCAATGCCGTTCCGGCCAGAGCCTTGAGGCAGGCCGGCCAACCGCAAGCCACTGAGTCCAGCTGCTTAGAGAGATAGGCGACCGGACGATGCCAAGTGCCAAACGTCTGAGTCAGAACCCCAACCGCCACATTCTGCTTTGTATCCACAAAGAGTTGGAATGGTTTTTCTAAATCAGGCAAGCCAAGGCTTGGGGCTTGTAACAAAGCATGTTTCAAGGCCTGGAAGCTATGCTCCTCTTCTTTGTGCCATTGTAAGGGCTCCTTATCACTGCCTTTTGTAGCCTCATAAAGGGGCTTGGCAAGCAGGCTAAAGTTGGGGATCCAGATATAGAAAAAACCAGCTGCACCCAGGAAGCCCCGAAGGTCCTTACGAGTGCGAGGGGTTGGGAGTTGGCAGATAGCTTCCTTCTGTTCATGACCCAGAGTCCGTTTACCGGGCTCAATATCATACCCAAGGTACCGAACCTTTTGCAAAACTAACTGGGCCTTCTTACGGGAAGCCTTATATCCCTCGTCCTCCAATAAGTGGAGTAGATCATAAGTGTTCTGCCAGCAGGCAGCCTGTGTTCGTCTGGTGACGAGAAGGTCGTCAACGTACTGCAAGACAACATCAGGCTCAGGGATGTCTAAACCTTCGAGGTCCCTTCCCAGGGCAGTGCCAAAAAGGGTAGGGGAGTTTTTGAATCCTTGGGGATTCAAAATGGGGGTCCATGTGTATTGTTGCTTTCGGCCAGTAGTCGGATTCTCCCACTCGAAAGCAAAAAGGTGTTGGCTTTTGACATGCACAGGGATGGTGAAGAAGGCATCCTTGAGATCAATGACAGAGAACCAAGTTGCCATGGGGGGGATTAACCCCAAGATGACATAAGGATTCAGGACGATCGGGTGGACTGTGACCGTGGCCGAATTGACTGGGTGTAAATCCTGAACTGGGCGGAAGAGACCATCGCCTTTTGGGATCGGCAAGATGGGGGTATTCCAGGGCGACTCAGTAGGGACCAGAATGTGGTAAGCCAGGTACCGATCAATCACATCTTGGATAGCCTGCATAATGTGTCTTGGGGTTGGCGCTGGCGAATGCGGACTGGGGTCTTTGTGGGGATTTTGTCGACTATGAGGGGGGGCTGGTGGCGGGCCAGGCCAGGAGGATTATCTTCCGCCCATAGGTGTGGAACCTCAAAATCTTCCCAGCCAGCATTCTTCGCTACCTCCTGCATGAGCATCACTCGCCATGATTCTTCCATGGGGACTGTCATTGAGACCTTGCCAAAAGTCATAGCCATGGAGCCATCTTCTTCAAAGGAAATTTGCGCTTGCAGTTTACATAGCAGGTCTCATCCCAATAAAGGGAGAGGGCAATCTGGCATGTAGACAAACTGGTGAGTGATGGTCTTCCCTCCCGCGTGGCAAATCAAGGGCTTTAGGAAAGGACGCTGGATAGTTTTTCCTGTTGCTCCCTGAATGTTAATTGTTGAGGGAGAGGGCTGAGTCAAAGGGCGAGTGAGAACTGAATGGGTGGCTCCGGTATCTACTAAGAAGGGGATGGGTTTGCCTCCAATAGTCAAACTGACCATAGGTTCTGGGAGGCAGGCTGAACCCGGTCTGTCTCAGTCCCATTCTTCTACTTCTGCCAGACCAATGAGGGGGGGTTTTGGCGACTCTCACCCCCGCCCTCGTAAGGTTCCACCTTGGCCACCTCTATGGTTTCTGGCAAACCACTCACACTTCCTTTCATGGAGCACATCCCCACTTCACTGCGGACAATCGCCTCTCCAGTGGCCGTCTTGCAGGCAGATGGTGCATTGGTTTGGTCCCACCGGGCATTCGCTAGACCAATGACCAGCCTGTCGGCAACGGGTACACTGGTTGCGCTCTAGATTCCTAGCAGTTCCTCTCCTTCTTCCCCCTGGTCGGCCCTCTGGGGTTCCCATCATGGCGGCAGCCAGCAACGCAGCCTTCTTTTTCATTTTCTGTTCCTGTCTCTGTTCCTGTCTCTGCTGTTCTTCCTTATCGCGGTTTGCAAACTTCTTCCTAGCAACTTCCATTAGTTCACTCATGGGTTTCCCCAAGGCGCCATCTAGCTGTTGTAATTTTAGTCGTATATCCGGGGCGCTTTGGGAAATGAAAGCCATGGTCAACATTCGGGCATTCTCAGGTTGGGTAGGGTCAATAGGGGTGTACATGCGGTAGGCATCCAGCAGGCGGGTATAGAAGGCTTCAGGGCTCTCAGTGGGCTCCTGGAGAACCAAGGAAGGTTTTGACATATTGGTGACTGGTTTCCCTGCTTCTTGGATTGCCTGAACAACCAGTTGCTGGTAATGTTTAAGGGCATTGAGGTCCCCGCTATCATAGGGGTCCCAGTTCCTATTCACCGAAGGAAAGTTCTTTTCTAACCATCGTTCCAGCGTCCAACCATGGGATGGCATGGTGGCTTTCAGAATTTTAGTAGCCCCATTCCAAATCTTTTCTCGCTCCTCGGGACTAAAGAGGGTCCCCATTAATTGTTGGAGGTCGCGCCAAGTGGGATTGTGGGTATCCACGATGGTCTTAATTAGGTCAACAATCTCAGTTGGCTTTTCACTAAAGGGTCCGTAATGTAACTTCCAATTGAGGAGGTCAGAGGTGGTAAAGGGGATGTGCCGAAATAGTTGGGCTGTGATGGTGCCTCCGTCTCCCACTACCAGTTGATCTACTCATCTTAGGGGGGCCAGCAAGGTAGGTTGTGTTCTCGCCCGTGTGCGTTGAGCCACGGGACCCTCATCCTCCTCTTTGCCTCCTACCGCTCCTATTAAGTCTTCCTCTGCTCCTATTAAGTCTGCCTCCTCCTCGTCTTGGGTTTTTTCTTCTTCCTTTTTAGCTGCCGGGCTCTCGGTCGGGTGAATAGCCTGGGGAGTCTGAGTTTGGACCTCCGGGGCTGGTGAGCGCCAATCTGCGGGTATTGGAGGGAGAAGAGAGGGTCCTGGGGAATCCCCGATTCCCATTGCACTAAGGTCTTGTAAAATTGAATCGACCCTGGCTTGTCGCCATGGAGTGCTTCCGGATGCTCCACTCATGCCTACCATTGGGGAAGGGGACTGGGGAACAGAGGCCGGGACGCTGGTTGATGAAGGGACATACGGGGGTGGCTGAGGCAGCTCCTCCGGACAACTAGGGAGGACCGGAATCATCTTTTTCCCTTTCCTAGGTGGTAAAATGTGCGACACCAAAAGGCGGCAGTGAGCAGCCTTGCACTTTTGAAGCCATGCATGGGGGTGCTGAAGGAGATCTAGCCACGCATCAATATAAGGAGCCTGTTCAGGATGGCCGTTTGTAGGGTCAAATACCCTCTGATGCACCTTGATAGCCACGGCGGGGTCAAACGTCCCCGCAGTCGGCCAGCCAAGGTCAAAGGTCGACCATTCCTTCTCACAAAGGCGTTTTAACTGCAATTTGCTCCACTTAATGCCATAGTCTTTGCTAACATAGGCAAGCTTAAAATACTTTATCATACATCCTAAGGGGGTAGAGGGCACACTACCTCCTCCACCCATATTCCTCCCAGGGCACCAGACAAGACAATAAGGGAAGGGGGTTTGAGAGGAAGGTAAGGGGTCCTTCGCTCTCGGGATAACACAGAGGGACTGGTTACGCTCTAAAGCCTGACCCAGGGAGCCGGACACTCACGGTCTCCACTGGGAACTGCAGACTCCACTCGCAAGTGGTTCTTGAAGGCGTCAGCCGGCGCCACAGGGAGCTGGCGTCACTGGGAAGTCCCTCGGAACAACATGTCCAATGGCACCTGGGAAATTCCCCTTGACTTACCGAATCCCTGCGAGCGTGGTGACCCTCCAGAGGGACCTCAGGGTCCCGTCGTGTCCTGCCGCGGTCGCCAGAAATGTAGCGGGAAAACTCACCTTCCCAAAAACAGGACGCGAGACCAGCAAGGTAGAGAAGACAGATTTATTGCTAGCAAGGTTCAGAGTAATAATTTGGCAAAGTCTGAACCCTGGGCTACACCCAGGGCTAATCTTTTATAGGGTTTGTAATTAATTACAATCAGGATATGACATATCAGCAGGTGGTGTCTAAAATATCATAACCCAGCTTGTTCCAGACAGATTGTTCAGACATATAACTTCAAAACAGGATACCAAAAGGGGAACTTATCATACACCATCTGTAGCATTTTAAGGAACTTTCAAGAGCCCATGGCATTCTGTTACAAAGGTCAGGATGTGGTTAAAAGCACTTAGCCAAGAGGATATGTGTTTGATTGGATTCGATTAGATATCAGAGGAATGGCACAGAACACAGGCCTAGCAGCTATTATGATACAGAAAACTGAATGATTTATGGCCTGCCTGCTTCAGTCTCATCCCCATTGCTTCATCCCGTCCCACACGGGCATGCAGAGAGGGCATGCTACGGACCCCATCGGTTAAGGAGTTCCATGTAACGGGGTCTCGGAAGCGTGCTTTCTCTGCTGTTGCCCCTGCCCTTTGGAACAGTCTTCCCCCAGAGATCAGATGGTCCCGCTCACTCCTGGACTTTCGAAAAAAAACTCAAAACCTGGCTTTGTCAGCATGCTTGGGGCGAGAAGGAGAATTTATATACCTGGAGATGGCTAGCACCTTAGATTAGTCCTGGAGTGCCCTTTTTATGAACTTAGAAGATTTGGTTATTGGATTTTGTTATATTCATTATATTTTAAACTGTTATTTACTGTGTATTTTAATCTATTTATAATTGTATGTTAATGATTTTAATTTTGTTGTAAACCGCCCAGAGTCCCCCTTGGGGGAGTTGGGTGGTGATAAATTTGATAAATAAATAAATAAAATAAATAAATGTGGGAATAAAAGTGACTTTTGTGAGCTAAGTGAAAAACCAGAAGGAAGCATAACATTAGCAGATGGCAATTCAATTTTGATTCAAAGAAAAGGAATTGTGCCATTGCGATGCTTCAATGGAAGTGAACACAAAGATCTTATGGCAAGAGATGACTTTTATGTACTGACTTAGAAGCCAATTAACTGAGTGTCTCAACATTGAACAACAAAGGTTTTAATGTAATTTTTACTGCTAATGGGCAATGTAAAGTCACCAGTGGAGAAAAGATTTATGTTGCAGGTTTTCAGAAAGATGGCGTTTACCAGGTGCACTGCGAACAACCACCACCAGATGTCAGCCTAGCCTATTGGCAGCAAAAAGAGGACAGCAGCGCCACCACATGGCACAGGTGTTTTGCACACTGTGATCTTAATGCAATTTTAAGAATGAAAACTGAAGGCATGGTAAGTGATTTTGAAATAAGCAACCATTATAAATTCCAATCAAAATGTGTGATATGCATCAAAGGAAAGGCAACAAGTCCAGCCATACCCAAACAAAGGGAAAGGCAGGCAACTAAGCCACTCAAACGTATCGACACTGTGTGTGGACACTGTGTGTGGACCCCTTCAAGCATCAGTGGGTGGAAATAAATATGTTTTATGCTTTATAAATTATTTTTCCAGATATTGTGTGACCTATATATTGAAGGAGAAATCCCAACAGCGGACATTCTGAAAGCTTATGTAGCCATGGTGACCAACAAATTCAACAGAACTCCTCAAGCCCTTCAAAGTGATCGAGGTGGTGAGTTCATTTCACAAACCATGCAAACATACCTAACACAGCTAGATATAGAACACAGACTAACCACTCCATACACACCTGAAGAAAATGGAGTTGCTGAAAGGAAAAATCGCTCACTAATGGACATGGTAACATGTATGCTTTTAGAAGCAGATCTGCCTGACAAATACTGGGCAGATGCTGTTTTAACAGCTACATACTTACAGAATAGACTGCCAACCAAAGCAAACAAGGTAACACCTTTTGAGCTATGGCATGAATGCAAACCAAGTGTAAAGCATCTGAGAGTGTTTGGATCCAAAGCTTATGCAGACATACCAAAAGAAAAGAGATCCGAACTAGACCCCAGAGCTGAAGAAGGCATCATGATTGGGTACACTCCAGGAAACAAGGGATACAGAATCCTGAATCCGAAAACAGGAAAAGTAAGCACATGAAGAGCAGTGTACTTCAAAGAACGAGGCTACCATAATCATGCTGATGATGACTGTGCAGTAACCAACAGTGGCAGTTACCAGCTTGAGATGTTTAGCCCAAAATCCGAAGACACGACCACCACACCGACCCAGAGGGAGAGAGAAGCCCAGGCAGAAACTCAACTGTCAAGGCCGAGGATGCAGAAGGGGTTGAACCACCAAGTGCCAATCCTGAACCTGCTCCAAGATGCTCATCACGACCCAACAAAGGAGTTCCAGCCGAGAGACTCACCTACCTCGCAAGGTCGTCGCTATTAAAAGAACCTACATCATGGAACAAAGTGCAGCAAATGCCGCCAGATGAAGCAAGTAAGTGGAAGAAAACAGCACAAGAAGAGCTAGAAGCTCTACACAAGAATAAAACATGGACTTTGACAAAACTACCAAAAGGCAAGAACGCCATAGGATGCAAATGGGTTTTCAAAGCCAAACAAGATGAAAATGGAGAAGTACAAAGATACAAAGCTAGACTAGTCACAAAAGGCTATTCACAAAAATGTGGACTTGATTACAATGAATGTTTTGCTCCTCTTACAAAACATACCGCAATCAGAATGCTCCTGAGTCTAGCAGCTTCCAGGAACATGAGTGTTGAGCACCTGAATGTAAAAACTGCATTTCTGCATGGAGATACAGAGGAAGAACTGTACATGCTACAACCCCCAGGCTTTGCCAATCCTAAAACGCAACAAGTCGTTTGCAAACTCAGAAGGGGATTTATGGCTTGCAGCAGGCAGCAAGAGCATGGAATAAGATGTTGAACCAAGTTCTTCTTTTTTTTATTATTATTATTTTATTATTTAAAATATATATTAAACACATATAAACAATTATACATATACTTACAATGTATACAACATATTTACATTTCAGACATTTTCACATACAAAAAGGACAATAAAAAGAGAAGAAGCAAAAAAAGGGAGGAGAAAGGAAAGAAGAGAGAGAGAAAGAAAAAAAAAGAAATAAATGACAACATATAAACTTTTAAAATACTTCCAGTTTTCTTCACGAAAATTTTTTTTGTTTCATATTGATTTACATAGCTTTTCTTATTCCGTTCCCCCCCTTTCCTTTTTTCCCCTTTTCATACTTCCTTTTTATAATTATTTCATTATATTTCATAAGTTTCAATATCTTATTCATTTCAGATATTCTAATAAATTTGCTTTTCTCTTATTTTTTCTTTTACTTATAATTTTATATAATTAAGTTAATCATGTATTCCTTTTGTATATACTTTAGGAAGGGGTTCCATATCAATTCATAGTCCTCCAATTCTTCATCTTTCATTAAGTTTGTTAATCTGTCCATTTGAGTAATTTCCATTAGTTTTATGATCCATTCTTCTATTGTCGGAGTACATTCTTGTTTCCAGTATTGTGCAAAAATGATTCTTGCTGCTGTTGTTAGATATAATAATAGTTTTTTGCTGCTATTGTTCATCTTTTTTTCCATTAATCCAAGTAAGTAGATTTCTGGGTTTTTTTCCATATTAGTTTCCAAAATTTTACAGATACACAGATGTATTTTGTCCCAGTATTTTTTTGTTTTTTTACAAGCCCACCATACATGATACATTGTACCAACTTTTGTTTTGCATTTCCAACATAAATTTGAATTAATATGCTTCATTTTAAACAACTTCTCAGGAGACATGTACCACCTAAACATCATTTTGTATATATTTTCTTTTAGATTGTTGCTCAATGTGAATTTAATATTTTTTGTCCATATATCTTGCCAATTTTCATAGCTAATTTCATGCCTTAAGTTTTCTTCCCATTTAATCATATATTTTTTTATTTTTATGTCATTGGTTTTTATTTCTAATAATTTTTTATATAACTTAGAAATCAAATGGTCGTTTTCGTTCCATAATATATTGTCCCATCTATTTTCTCTTTTCTCAAATTTAAACATTTTTTTATCTAATTTTTTTATCTAATTTAAATTGTTCTTTTATTTGAAAATATGTAAACCATTGACATATGGAACCCTCTTTTTCCAATTCTTCTCTTGTTTTCAATTCATAATTTTGTTCGTTAAATTTTAATAAATTTTGGTATCTCAACCATTTATTGTCACTTCTATTTTCTTGCCTGGCAAATGCCTCCTGAGGCGACATCCACAATGATATAGTTGGTAATAAAGAATTTTTGTATTTGTTCCATATTTTTAATAATGATTTTCTTATAATATGGTTGCTAAATGCCTTATTAATTTTACTTTTGTTATACCACATCTATCCATGCCAACCGAATCGAATATCATGTCCTTCTAAGTTTAATAATTTTGTATCTTCCAATGTTATCCAGTCTTTTAGCCATACTAATCCACATGTTTCGTAGTATAATTTTAGTTCTGGCAATCCCAATCCTCCTCTTTCTTTAGCATCTTGTAAATATTTTAATTTTATTCTGGGTTTTTTCCCTTGCCATATAAATTTTGCTAAGTCTTTTTGCCATTTTTGAAATGTTTGATCTATTATTACAATTGGTATCGTTTGGAACAAATACAAAATTCTTGGTAAAATATTCATTTTAACAGTAGCTATTCTTCCCAATAAAGATAACTGTAGCGATTTCCATTTTTTGTTGGCCCTGGGATCAATACATGGAACTCTGCTTATAAGTTTGTTTTGTTTTTCCTTTTACAATGATGTATCTTGTATATTCATCTTTTTCATTGTTGCGATAATGTGACTGTATCTGCATTATTGCTTGGCCCGCTGCTCTCCGTGGTTTACCGAAGAGTTAAGGGCCTTGAAGAGGGTTAAGAGACATCTAGAGTGCCGCTGGAGAAAGACAAAGACGGAATCTGACCGAACACAATCTAGAGCCGCAGTTAAGGCCTACCTTGTGGCGGTAAGAGCGGCGAAACGTGAATATTTCTCCGTTCTTATTGCATCCGCAGAATGCTGCCCGACGGCCCTTTTTAAAATTACAAAATCACTGTTGGGTCAGGAGCAGCGGGAGACACACTTACAGGGCCGATCAGAAGAGTTTGCTGAGCATCTGCAGGATAAAATCGCCCAGATTCATTCCAAGTTGGACTCCAAGCATGAGACAGGATCTGTGGAGATGCCAGGGGCTCGTACTTACCATGTTATCTGGGAACAGTTTGCTCCTGTTGCGCCTGAGGAAGTGGACAGGATCCTCAGGACTGTGAACGCCACCACATGCCAGCTTGACCCTTGTCCCTCCTGGCTGG
The DNA here is from genome assembly GCA_023362775.1 of Charina bottae. Lineage (NCBI taxonomy): Eukaryota > Metazoa > Chordata > Lepidosauria > Squamata > Charinaidae > Charina > Charina bottae. The sequence goes on along the minus strand of JALMGJ010000013.1, from coordinate 1,614,625 downwards.
TGAAATCGGCCAGTGAGGTGACATGTGGATGGATCCAGGCGATGATTAATCTGTCCTTGAGTGAGGGGGTGTTCCCGGAGGCCTTTAAGGAGGCGCTGGTGCACCCCCTCCTCAAGAAGCCGTCCCTGGACCCTACCATCCTGGGCAATTTTCGCCCAGTCTCCCACCTTCCCTTTTTGGGAAAGGTGGTTGAGAAGGTGGTGGCGTGGCAACTCCAGAGGATTCTGGAGGAAACGGATTATCTAGACCCCTTCCAGTCAGGTTTCAGGCCGGGATATGGGACGGAGACCGCATTGGTCGCGCTTATGGATGATCTTTGGTGAGAGCGGGATGGAGGGTCCATCCTAGCTCTCTTAGATCTCTCAGTGGCTTTCGATGACCACGGTATACTTTTGGGATGGCTCAGGGAGTTGGGGGTGGGTGGCGTAGTTTTGCGCTGGTTCACCTCCTTCCTCCGGGGCCATTCCCAGTCGGTGTTGATAGGGGAGGAGAGGGCTGACCCGCGCCCCTTGACTTGTGGGGTGCCGCAGGGGTCGGTTCTCTCTCCTCTCCTGTTCAACATCTACATGAAACCGCTGGCCGAGATCATCCGTCACCATGGGATGAGGTATCACCAATATGCTGATGATACCCAGGTGTACATCTCCATCCCAGGTGAAGTAAGTGATGCGGTCGATGCCTTATCTCAGTGTCTGGAGGCTGTGGGGGCCTGGATGGGGAACAACAGGCTTCAACTGAACCCTGGTAAGACGGAGTGGCTGTGGATTGATGGCCCCCCTAGATCCGCGAAGTTGTCATCTTTGGTTCTGGGTGGGGTGGCACTACCTCGCTTGGATCCAGTGCGGAATCTGGGGGTCCTCCTGGACTCGCGACTCCTGCTCGAAGAGCAGGTGGCAGTCACTGCCAGGAGGGCCTTTGCACAACTTCGTGTTGTGCACCAGTTACGCCCTTTCCTGGATCGGGAGGCCCTCCGAACAGTCACTCACACCCTTGTCATCTCCCATATAGATTACTGTAATGCGCTCTACATGGGGCTACCCCTGAAGAGTATCCGGAAGCTTCAGCTGGTTCAGAATGCCGCGGCGCGAGCAGTTATGGGTGCCATGAGATCGGCACATGTAACACCTCTGCTACGCGAGCTGCATTGGCTACCAGTTTGCTTCCGGGTCCAATTCAAGGTGTTGGTGATTACCTTTAAAGCCCTATATGGCATAGGGCCAGGGTACCTGAGGGACCGTCTCGTCCCGATAACGTCGGCCCGCCCCACCCGTACATGCAGGGAGGGCATGCTTCGGACCCCCTCAACAAGAGAATTCCATCTAGTGGGGTCCAGGAGACGTGCCTTCTCTGCGATAGCGCCCGCCTTATGGAACATCTTGCCCCCGGAGGTGAGACTGGCCCCCTCACTCCTGGCCTTCTGGAAGGCCCTCAAGACCTGGCTCTGCCACCGGGCCTGGGATGACAGAGGTGGCAGTGCCTCCTGGGGTTGGCTGGCCCCGTAGTAATACAACCAATACTACAGCCCCCAATCCATCTTGGATTTATGTAATTTATTATTGTATATTATTATTATTATTGTATATTTTTTAGATAATATTTTTGTATAGTTTTTTAAATTTTCAATTGTTGTAACCCGCCCAGAGTCCCTTGCAAGGGAGATGGGCGGGGAATAAATTGAAATAATAAATAAATAAAATAAATAAATTGCCCTATGCTAAACAGTAAACACTGTTAGCCCTAACAAGCTGCATTCTTGTCTGTTTATTCTCAAGCCTCGGGTTTTTCCCCTTTAAGCCAGCATATACCCCATCAGGTTATGGGCCCAGAGAGAAATTTGCATTTTCTTTGCTGCGTTGGACCTGGCTGTAAAAGGGAATTTGTTTTTAGAGGCTGGTTTCAGAATAAACATGTTTTCTTTGAGTGGTCAGCAATGGCTGAACAGTGTCTGGTCAGTCTGCCATTTGGGGCTTTAGATGGCACAAACTATCTGACCTGGTGTATGGAGTTGGAATCATCCTTTTTGCAAGAAGAAGATTTGTGGCAGTATGTGGCAAATCCACCTCCAGAGAATCTCTCTGTAAGAAGTGCAAGCATGTTTGGACTGTGCTTATGTGCATTTTTGCTTTTGGGACTCAAATCCTCTGAACGGAATATCAGCAACCCACGGACTGTGTAATGGGTGCTGAGCGGCTGTTGGAGCCTTTTAATACACAGTGGAGCTCTGTTGCCCTTGGTGGTCTATTAAGACAGCTTTATGGTTTGAAGCTGCAACCGGTGAGACTGTGATGACCCACCTTGGTGAGTTCAAGACTTTGTTTGCTGCATTTGAACGACAAGGCATGTTTTTCTGAGGCTGTGAAAAAGCGTGCATGTTTTTGTCAAACCTGGAGCTACTGGTCGAGAAAGCAACATTATTGTACAAGCCATTTCCAGAAACTGCATTGCAAGTCATCTGTTCCTGTTCCTACGATTTGCAAAGAGTGTTCCAGCTGAAGTAAAACCTGGTATGGAATTTACAATAGCCGTGTTTTGGTGTGCTGCTTCTCAGAAACTTTCTACAAGGCTGTTCCCTGCCCCGATGTCCAGTGGATGCAAGAAGCCTGATTTACGAATGGAGGGGACGCCAGATGCCAGGAGTCAGCTGAACCAATGAATCCGAGTTTTCTACTCTGCCGGCTGCTGTTGTGTAAGCATTTCTCTACAGAGACTCTGTTTTTGAATTCGGCTCGCTGTAAAGTTTGTAAACATGGACGGTTATTGTTACAAATGTCAGCCTTGAGTTCAGCAAGTCATTTTAGCTGATATTTCTGTGTAAGAATGTATATGTGTACACTTGTTGTTTTTCTCTCCTCAGTGTTCCAGCCCTGGTCAAGTCTGAGCGCAGATGCTGAATGTTTTATTGCGATATGAAACTGCATGTGGCTGAGTGTGTTAGAGACAAACCTGTAACATCAAGTGTGTGAGATGCTGTGGAGATTGTGTGGACAGGACATTGTGTGTTTAATGTTCCCCACATCATAAATGCATCCATAAAGTTTTCACAAAGTACTGGGGTATCACGGGATGGGAAAGTGTGTCTCAGATAGCCAAATGCATTCTGAGTTAGAACCCAGGAAATGTGTAAAAGTTTCTTGATTATACTGTGTGTAAACAATCTAAAATCAAGACTGTGTCTGTTGCTAGGCAAAGTGACAGAGTGTTAACTAGACCATTTCAGTTGGTTCATAGAGATCTAGTTAGCCCCCATGTCCCAAGTAATGGTGGGGTGTGAGTTTCATGTTCCTTCGGGTTTTTCCCCTTTAAGCCAGCATATACCCCATCATTTTTCTACATCTTTTTTAATTTCCATCCATTTTGTGTTATAGTTATTTTTAAATAAATCTATATTTTTCGAAGTTATCTGTATTCCCAGGTATTTTATTTGTTTTACGTTTTGAAATCCTGTTTTTGTTCTAATTCAATTTGATCTTTCTTTGTCATATTTATATTTATCATTTTAGTTTTTTGTTTGTTTATTTTAAATCCTGCTAATTCGCCATATTCTTGTATTTTTTGGTTTAATTTATCAATTGAATCTATGGGATTTTGCAATGTTATAACCAAATCGTCTGCAAACGCTTTTAGTTTATAAGTTTCTTTTTTAATTTTAATTCCTTTTAAGTTTTCATCTTTTCTGATTTCTTCCAATAGACATTCTAATACTAATATAAATAATAGTGGAGATAACGGACATCCCTGACGGGTGCCTTTTTCTATGTTAAAGTCTTGTGTTTCTTCTTCATTAATTATAATTTTGGCTTTTTGTATTCTATATATAGCTTGTATTGCCTTTATAAATTTATCTCCAAAATTCCTGTATTCTAACGTTTTGATTAAGAAATCCCAATTGATGTTGTTGAAAGCTTTATCTGCATCTAAAAATAGTAGCATTATTGGTTTTTCGTTATGAATATGTGCATATTCTACCAAATTTTTAATTGTGCGTATAGTTTCATTTATTTGTCTACTTGGAAGAAATCCGTTTTGGTCTTTGTTTATTAGTTCTTGCAAGATTTTCTTTAATCTTTCTGCTAGTATCATAGTAAATATTTTGTAATCATTATTTAATAGGGAAATTGGTCTGTAATTTTGACAGCCCGTAGGATCTTGGTTTTCTTTTGGGATTAGAGTAATTCTAGCTTCCATCCATGATTGCGGTATTTTGTTTCCTTCTAATATTAAATTAAATAGATTTTTAAGTGGTATTATAATTTGTTCTTTGAATTGCTTATAATAGTCTGCAGATAGTCCATCTGTGCCTGGAGTTTTTCCTGTTTTTAATTTTTTAATTGCGTCCTCTATTTCTTGCGTTGTAATCAAATTTTCTGTTATTTCTTTTTGTTCATCTCCGGGGTGGAGCGAATGGGGCTAGGAGAACTCAATAGAAGCTCCGTAGCAAAAACAATATCCATGCTGCTTAAGGCCGGTTTTCGCGAAATAAAATACTAGCGAACAACGGCAGAGAAAGCGGGATATCGGCTTCTCTGACAAAAAGAATTTCAGCGGCTTCGGAGGCAGCGAGTCAAGTGTTTGTCGGCGTTTTGTGTTCTTAACGACTCGCAGAGAAAAAGAACAAGCCGGGAAGCCTGAAAGTGAAAGTGGAGCCGCGTGGCAGTGTCTGGAAATAGACAAACGCCACTTTCGCTCACTGATACAAGACTGGGAAAGTACTAAAAGAAAGACTAAAAGCCTAGGATTCGGAACGAAGAAAAAAGCGAGAGACAGTTTGGTGAGAAGATTAATAGTTCCTATTTGTAAAAACTTTGAACCAAATACTTCTTAAGCAAGGCTTTGTTCAAGACCAAGCTGATCCCTGTCTCTATGCAAGATGCAGAAATGGCAGAGAGGTGTACATTCTTTGTTATGTGGATGATTTGATGATCTGCCATAATAACAAAAGAGACTTTGATGAAATCATGTCCAACCTGAACAAAGAAGTAGAAGTCAAGCATCTGGGCAATGCCAGCTACTACTTGGGGATACAGATTGAAAAGGAAGAAGATGGAAGCTTTCTTTTAAGCCAGAAGCAAAAGATCCTAGAACTATTGGAAAGCTTAGGACTGCAATATGCCAATCCTATGCCAACACCAATGGAAACAGGTTTCCAAAAGCAGCAGGAACCTAGTGAACTCTTACCAGAGAACAACAGCTATCAAAGCACAATAGGTAAGCTATTGTATCTAGACACTACCACTAGGCCAGACAGCAGCTGCAGTAAACATTCTATGTAGAATGACTAGCACACCCACACAGAGAGACTGGACTGGTATTAAGCAGGTTGGAAGGTACCTTCATGGATCACTGCCTTGTTGTGGCGAAGGGGCTTGCGTAACTCAATGAAGTCAGGTCAAAGCCGAAAGGATGCTCAGTTGCGGATGTGTCTGGAAGTGGAAGGAAAGTCCGATGCTGTAAATAACAATATTGCATAGGAACCTGAAATGTAAGATCTATGAATCAAGGTAAGCTGGATGTGGTCAAACATGAGATAACAAGATTGAACATCGACATCTTGGGAATCAGTGAACTAAAATGAACAGGAATGGGTGCATTTAATTCAGGTGACCATTATATATATTACTGTGGGCAAAAATACCTTAGAAGAAATTGAGTAACCCTAACCCTCATAGTCAATAAAAGAGTAGGAAAGGCAGTACTGGGGTACAACCTCAAAAATGACAGAATGATCTCAGTTCGAATCCAAGACAAACCATTCAACATCACAGTAATCAAAGTCTATTCCCCAACCACTGTTGCTGAAGAAGCTGAAGTCGACCGGTTCTATGAAGACCTACAACATCTTCTAGAGCTAACACCAAAAAAAGATGTCCTTTTCATCATAGGGGACTAGAATGCTAAAGTAGGAAGTCAAGAAATAAGTGGAATAACAGGCAAGTTCGGCCTTGCAATACAAAATGAAGCAGGGCAAAAGCTAATAGAGTTTTGTCAAGAGAACAAGCTGGTCATAGCAAACACTCTTTTCCAACAACACAAGAGACGACTCTACACATGGACATCACCAGATGGTCAATACCGAAATCAGATTGATTATATACTTTGCAGCCAAAAATGGAGAAGCTCTATACAATCAAGAAAAACAAGACCTGGAGCTGACTGTGGCTCAGATCATGAGCTTCTTATCACAAAATTTAGGCTTAAATAGAAGAACGTAGGGAAAACCACTAGACCATTCAGAATCAAATCCCTTATGTATATACAGTGGAGGTGAGGAATAGATTTAAAGGATTAGATCTGGTAGAAAGAGTGCCTGAAGAACTATGGGTGGAGGTTTGTAACATTGTACAGGAGGCAGCAACTAAAACCATCCCCCCCCAAAAAAGAAATGCAAGAAAGCAAAGTGGCTGTCTGATGAGGCTTTACAAATAGCTGAGGAAAGAAGAAAAGCAAAAGGCAAGGGAGAAAGGGAAAGATATAACCAACTGAATGCAGATTTCCAGAGAATAGCAAGGAGAGATAAGAAGGCCTTCTTAAATGAACAATGCAAAGAAATCGAGGAAAACAATAGAATGGGGAAGGCTAGAGATCTCTTCAAGAAAATCAGAGATATCAAGGGAATGTTTTGTGCAAAGATCGGCATGATAAAGAACAAAAAAGGCAGGGACCTAACAGAAGCAGAAGAGATTAAGAAGAGGTGGCAAAAATACACAGAAGAACTATACAAGAAAGATCTTAATGTCCCTGATAAATACGATGGTGTGGTTATTGACCTTGGGCCGGACATCCTAGAGAGTGAAGTCAAGTGGGCCTTACGAAGCATTACTAACAACAAAGCTAGCAGAGAAGACAGTATCCCAGCTGATCTATTTAAAATCCTAAAAGATGATGCTGTTAAAGTGCTGCACTCAATATGCCAACAAATTTGGAAAACTCAACAGTGGCCACAGGATTGGAAAAGGTCAGTTTACATTCCAATTCCAAAGAAGGGCAATGCCAAAGAATGTTCAAACTACTGTACAATTGCGCTCATTTCACATGCTAGCAAGGTTATGCTCAAAATCCTACAAGCTAGGCTTCAGCAGTATGTGAACCGAGAACTACCAGAAGTGCAAGCTGGGTTTCGAAGAGGCAGAGGAACTAGAGATCAGATTGCCAACATTCGCTGGATCATGGAAAAAGCAAGAGAGTTCCAGAAAAACATCTACTTCTGCTTCATTGACTATGCTAAAGCCTTTGATTGTGTGGACCACAACAAACTGTGGCAAATTCTTAAAGAGATGGGAGTACCAGACCACCTTACCTGTCTCCTGAGAAACCTGTATGCAGGTCAAGAAGCAACAGTTAGAACCGGACATGGAACAAACGATTGCTTCAAAATTGGGAAAAGAGTATGACAAAGCTGTATATTATCACCCTGCTTATTTAACTTATATGCAGAGTACATCATGAGAAATGCCAGGCTGGATGAATCACAAGCCGGAGTTAAAATTGCTGGGAGAAATATCAACAACCTCAGATATGCAGACGATACCACCCTAATAGCAGAAAGTGAAGAGGAACTAAAGAGCCTCTTGATGAGGGTGAAAGAGGAGAGTGCAAAAGCTGGCTTGAAACTCAACATTAAAAAAACTCAGATTATGGCATCTGGTCCCATCACTTCCTGGCAAATAGAAGGGGAGGAATGGAAGCAGTGACATTTTCTTGGGCTCCAAGATCACTGCAGACAGTGACTGCAGCCATGAAATTAAAAGACGTTTGCTCCTTGGGAGGAAAGCTATGGCAAACCTAGACAGCATATTAAAAAGCAGAGACATCACCTTGTTGACAAAGGTCCATATAATTAAAGCTATGGTTTTCCCAGTAGTAATGTATGGCTGTGAGAGTTGGACCATAAGGAAGGCTGAGTGCCGAAGAATTGATGCTTTCAAACTGTGGTGCTGGAGAAGACTCTTAAAAGTCTCTTGGACTGCAAGGAGGTCAAATCAGTCAATCCTAAAGGAAATCATCCCTATCTGCTCAAGGAAGGACAGATACTGAAGCTGAAGCTCAAATACTTTGGCCACCTAATGCAAAGAGAGGACTCACTGGAAAAGACCCTGATGCTGGGAAAGACCAAAGGCAAAAGGAGAAGGGGACGGCAGAGGATGAGATAGTTAGATTGTTACAGATATCGGGTTTCAACCAAGCACGTCTCACACAAGCTTGAAGGAGGAGGCAGCCTCTTCTTTAACCTAATCTTACTTGCTTTGTGTGGGAGGGGCTGAACCCCGATTTCCTGTTCCTGTTCCCTTCGTTTTCCCTCTTTCCCTGTTTGAATCTCATACCAAGGAGGATGGTCAGCTATGGATGTTCACGTTGCTCATAGATTCATTTAGCAAGGCCACATTAAGAAGACTGTGTGTTTGGTCAGAACCTATCACTCGCACACATGAACCATCCTCTGCTACCATGAATCTGATCTACAATAAAACTGTAAGCTATTTTTCTGTAACTTTACATTAACGTGTGAAGTGTGTTTATTTTGTGTTTTGAACTGATTAAGCCTTGTGCAAGTTTATTGGGATGCTTCTGCTCTGCTAAATAAAAAGTAATTAGAAGCTGCATGTAGTTCTGGTATTTGCATCCCAGAATTCCTACATTGGGTTATGGGCCCAGGTACATCCCAGAGTCAAACTGCAAACCAGTGCAGCTTGGCAGACTGAGAGTTGATTTTTGAAAAAGGGTTTCTTTGGTCTCATAGCCAAGAAACTGCTTGCACAATTCAAAAAGGCTCAGTTCATACTTTTTTTTCTTTCCTTAAACAATGGAGCAGATATGGGAAGGGTTTCCCCCCTTCCAATGCTAAATGAAGACAATTTCTCAGCTTGGCTGTATAGATTGAGATTAAGATTAACTTTCCAAAGCAGCATAGATTGTTTACTCTCCTCCACCGCAGCCAGGAGATTCTGATGAAGCCAAGAAATTATGGGATCAGAAACATAACCTAGCCATGATTTTTATCTCTGGATCATTGCCTGACCACAGGCTGGCAGAAATAAAAGGTCTTGCCACTGCCAAAGAAATGATAGGAAACCTACAGATTTTATACACAGAAGAAGATGACCAAAAGACTGTATTTATTAAGAGAATTAATGGAATCCAGGCTTCCAGAACATGGAAATGTAAATCAACATTTATTGAGAATGCAGTCAATTTTTGATAGGCTGAACTCAATTCAGAATGTTATGAGTGAAAGAACAAAAATGTCCTTTTTACTAAGTTCCCTACCTGATAATTTTTTCCATTTCGTAGCAAGATTTCTACAAGATTAGCATGGGACTAATCTTTCTCAGTTGTTTGGGAAGATTTGAGCAGAGGCCTGCAGGCAGGATAATTTGCATTCGAATAGTAGGCCAGCAAAAGATAATGGCTATCTTGCAGCAAGGGGGAGGTGTGAGCAGAAACTATTACCTGCTCATCTCCAAGGCCTGACAGCAAGGGGGAGGGGTGAGCAAAAACCTTTGCCTGCTCATCAACAAAAGAATAAACCCATTATTTGGCGCAACTGCAGCAAGCCAGGACACATAGCAAGATTCTCTAGAGGCAAAGAGAAAAAGTATTTTTCAAAAGAACAGCATTCCAAAGAAAATTTAGGTCTGCATACAGTTTTCAGAGCAGAAAATGCTCTTGGGGCTAATTTTAGTGAAACCAAAGGACAATGGATCCTAGATTCAGGAGCAAGCCAACATCTTTGTTGGAACAGAGATTATTTCAGTGAGCTTAATGAAAAACCACAAGGGTTTTCTTGGTGATGGAAATTCCATCTCAATTCTGAGAAAGGGCAAAATACCCATAAGATGTTTTAATAGAGGTGGATACAGAGACCTCATGATAACAGAAGCATATTTTGTGCCTCAGTTGTCTAATTTGATGAGTGTTCCAACTCTGAACAGCAAAGGATATAATGTGATATTTAAGGCAAGTGGCACATGTGAAGTAAAACTTGGAGATCAAGTTTATGTTACAGGTTTTAAGATGGATGGAATTTACCAGGTGAACTGCAAGCAATCACCACCAGATGTCATCCTTGCCTGCCAGCAGCAGCAGCAAAAAGAGGACAACAGTGCCACCATGTGGCACAGGCATTTTTGCACACAGGGACTTTGATGCAATTTACAAAATGAAGAGTGAGAATAAGGTAACAGACTTTGAACTAAGCAATTGTGAAAAGTGCCAATCAAGGTGTGTAGTGTTCATCAAAGGCAAAGCCACCAAGCCAGCCATACCCAAGGAACAGGAAAAATGGGCAACCAAGCTATTTGAGCTTATCCACACTGATTTGTGTGGACCTCTTAAAGCTGGTGGAAATAAATACATATGTTTTATAGATGATTTTTCCAGGTACTGTGTAACCTACCTACTAAAGGAAAAATCCCAGGCACCTGACCTGTTGAAGGCATATGTAGCCATGGTGACCAACTAGTACAACAGGACCCCTCAGGCCCTCCAGAGTGATTGAGGATTTATGGCCTGAAGCAGGCAGCCAGAGCATGGAACAAGAAGTTACACCAAATACTTCTTGACCAGGGTTTCGCTCAAGGAAAGGCTGACCCCTGTCTGTACACAAGACACAGGAATGGCAGGGATGTGTACATACTGTGTTATGTGGATGATTTAATGATCTGCCACAGTAACAAAGGGGACTTTGATGATGTTGTTTCCCAACTAAACAAAGAAGTAGAAGTGAAGCATCTGTTGCATATATTTTTATGTCTTGAAAAATATGAAGGGTGAGTTTTAAAAAAGCCAAGCCTTGAAGTTTTTTCCTGGGCTCTGGGAGCACGTGTTCACCCCCTCTCAGGAATGTTGATGGCTTGGAGCCAGCTAGTCTGGCAGTACCCAAATAAAGTGATAAGTTGCCTAGGTGATTGGTCACATGCTAAGCCCTGTCCACTCAGATATGGCCAAGTTGCAATTGTAAAGCTTTAAAAGTGTAAAACTGCTTTTGTTCTGGTTACTCTGCTGCTGCTATCTCTTTTGTTTCTAAAATGTGAGTAGCTTATGTTAATCAGCCATGTGGTTTACTGGCTGAGTGTTTTTCTGTTCTTTTGTTTTAAATAAAAAGCAACGGTTTTTTTACTGCAAGCTTGTCTCTTAATATTTTCCCTAACTCTGATCACAAATTTTTATAAACAACAAAAGGTTCTGTGCCCAGCAAATGCTTTCTCGATCAGAGATAAAACTTATGGAAATATGGAAAGAGGAAAGCTGAACTGTTTCATTTGCATTTGAAGAGGTTTTGTTTGTTTTTGAAACTTGCTGGAAGTTACAAGCAGTTTCAATTGGAGGAGGAGTTTCAAGCCTCGTGATTTTTCAAGCCTCATGGATTACTCCAACAGGGGAGAGAAGCAACAATGGCAGCTGCTGCAGCTTCAAGTTTTCAAGGTATGCCCCTGGAAAAGCTTTCTAATACTGATTATTTGAACTGGTCTTTGAAAATGGAGAGTTTCTTGAGGAGAGAAAATTTGTGGTCTGCTATATCTGAACAAATTCCTCAGAATCCAGATCAAGCCTGGCTGAGAAAAGATGAGAAATGCAAAGCATCCATTATTTTGGCTGTGGAAGATTCTCAGCTTATACACGTAAGAGGCAGAGAAACTTCCAAAGACTTATGGGACTATTTACGTGATTTATATGTAAAAACTACTCCAGGCAGCAAGGTTAATTTAACCAAAAAGCTGTACAAAGCCTACTTGCCAGAGAATGGAAATTTACCAGAGCATCTTCATAAACTGCAAAACTATTTTGTGGAGCTTCAAGAGCGTGGGATGGAATTTACTCCTCTCATGAAAGCCTACATTATGCTGTCTTCGTTGAATGAGTCCTGGGACACTTTAATTTGCTCCATGGAGGGAATCCCTGAAGCTGATCTAACCCCCTCGTTTGTGTCTACCCGGCTGCTTGCTGAGTGGGAGAAATGGCAGGAAAAAGCTGCTTCCATTTCTTCATTAAAGTCTTCTCGTGGCCAGCAGAGGGAGTGGAAGAGCTTTGAATTCCAAGCTTCTGCATTTACTAGCCGGTGTTGCTTCAAGTGTGGATCGTCTGCACATCTTTTGAAGGATTGTGACCAGCTTAAAAGTAAAAAGATTTCTCAGAAGAAAGAAGCAACATCTAGAAAGAAGATTCTTCATGCAAAAGTTGTTGAGAGCTGTGATGATAAAGACTTGTGGATTCTGGACAGCGGTGCTAATTCGCATATCTGTAATAATAAAGATTCTTTTGTGTCTCTGTCTAAAATTTAACAAACAAAGAGTTTCCTTAGCAGATGGATCTGTATCCAAGATCATGGGTGAAGGTGAGATTAATCTTCCATGTTTGGGGGAAACTGTTCAAAATGTTTTGTTTGTGCCTAATTTTCAAAGTAATCTCTTGTCTGTGGGACAATTAGTTGCATCAGGGTATGTTGTAACTTTTAAGAAAGAGGGCTGTGAAATTAGGAAGGATGGTAAAGTAGTTGCAAAATGTTTGCAGAAAGATACTCTTTACATTGTACAGAAAGCTGAGAAGCAAATAGCAAAAGCTGTGTTTGGAAATAATCCCATACACGATCAGTGTATGCATTTAATGCATAGGAGGTTTGCTCATGCTAATTTTAAGTACATATCTCAAATGCCTAGTTTTTCTGCTGATTTAAAATTGAAACCTTGTGATAAATATTTGGATTCTGCAGTTTGCAAGGAGAATAAAACCACAAGAAGTTTGCTGATAGGTCCACTTCTAGGCCTCTAGAGATTATTCATTCTGATGTAATAGGCCTCTTTTCTCCTAGTCTTGGGGGAGCAAGGTACATTTTGACCTTCATATATGATTTTTCCAGGTACACATTCATTTATTTGTTGAAACACAAAGATGAGGTCTTTGACAAGTTTAAAGGTTTTGTAACTTGGGCAAATGGAAAATTCCCAAGGCCAGTGTCTGTCTTGCAATCAGACAGAGGTGGAGAGTATCTGTCCTCAAAGTTTAAAAGCTTTTTGTTAGAAAAAGGGATAGAACACATTTTAGCTAACCCTTACACGCCTGAACAGAATTCTGTTGCAGAGAGAAAAGGGCAAACACTGCAAGAAGCAATGATGTGTTTGCTGAAGGATGCCAGTTTACCTTTTAGGTTTTGGGGAGAAGCTGTTTCTACAGCGTGTTATGTTCAGAACAGGCTGTTTAACAGTGCAATTCGGGATGTGCCATTTCATTTGTTCTATGGTGTGAAGCCTAAAGTAAATCATCTCAGAGTTTTTGGGAGCACAGCTTGGGTCCACATTCCAAAACAGCTGAGGCGCAAGGGGGCTTCCAGAACAAAGAAAGCAATCTTTGTAGGGTATGAACAGAGTCAGAGGAGCTACCGGTTCGTACTGGATAATCAACTGATAATTAGTAAAAGTGCTTCTTTTGCTGAGCAGAATTGGGATAAAATAAACTCTAGTTCTTCAGTTGATTTATCCATGAGGGAACAGCAAAGTCTTGCTGATGGTGATGTGCAGGAATCACCTAGTGAAGTCAATGAGCAGGAAGCTGACTTGTCTGAGAAGTCAGAGGTTTCTGAAGGCAATGGTAGAATTCAGAATGTAAGTCCTGTCCTACCTCGCAGGTCTGAAAGGATTAATAAGGGGGTTCCACCTGATCGTTATCAAGTAGATGTTGTGAAGGCGTTTCACATTCACACAGAGCCTCAATCTCTTGAGCAAATTAATGAGATGCCACCTGAAATAGCTAAGTGTTGGCATGAAGCCATGCAGCAGGAATTGGATTACTTAAAGAAAAATAAAACTTGGAAATTAGTGAGTCTACCTCCCAATCAGAAGTGTTTGGGTTGTAGGTGGGTGTTTAAACTGAAAAAAGATTCTGATGGTAAAATTCAAAAGTATAAAGCAAGGTTGGTAGCAAAAGGTTTTGCTCAAAGAAAAAATGTGGATTATGACAAAACTTTTGCTCCAGTGACAAAAGCTGAATCTATCAGGTTGCTTTTAAAGGTTGCTGCCATTAAGAAATTGTCTGTTTATCACTATGATATTCAAACTGCTTTTCTGTATGGTGATTTGGAGGAAAAATTGTTTATGCAACAACCTCCTGGTTATGAAAAAGAAAAACATCTTGTGTGTGAATTGCAAAAATCCATCTATGGATTGAAGCAGGCCGCATGTTGTTGGAATATTAAGTTAGATAATATTTTGCAAAAATTTGGGTTTCAGAAGGGAATTGCTGATCCATGTATGTATGTAAAAAATGATAAGCAAGGTGTAATGTACTTATGCTTGTATGTTGACGATTTGTTGCTGCTCACTTCATCTGATGAACAAAAGCGTGCTTTTGAGGTTTGTATGAAAAACAATTTCACATTGAAATGTCTTGGAGCCGTTAACAATTACTTAGGATTAGAAATTCAGAGGGAAAAAGATGGCAGTTTTCTCATAAGTCAGAGTAGTAAGATTAAGAAACTGCTGGAGGATTTTAAAATGCAAGACTGTAAGTCTGTCTCCTCCCCCATGCTTCCTGAGTTTCTAAAAGAGGAGGGGGAGAAGGGGGATGGTGAGTTATCTGAAGGAGATAGTTTCAGATCAGCCATTGGTAGTCTTTACATTGCAAACAATAGCCGTCCGGTCATTTCAAACAGTGTGTCCATTTTGAGCAGATATGTGGAACATCCCACATCTGTTGCAAAGTCTGGGTTAAAAAGGCTTTTTCGTTATTTACAAGGCACCAAAGATTATTGTTTAAGGTTGTCTGCTACTGACACAGAGGAAAAGTTAGAAATCTGTTGTGATTCAGATTGGGCTGGAGATCTCAGTGATAGGAAGTCTACTTCTGGGAGTGTAATTCAATTTGCAAAGTCCACTATTGCATGGTTCTCCAGAAAACAAACAGTAGTAGCCATTAGCACAGCTGAAGCCAAGTTTTATGCTTTAGCACAACTGTGCAATGAGGTAATTTGGTTTACACAATTGTTGCAAGACATTGAAGTTATTTTAAGCCAGCCTGTAACCATTCATGAAGGCAACCAAGCCTGTATTCATTTAGCTTTATCTGAAGGTACCAGAAACCGCACAAAGCACATTGATGTTCGTTTTCATCTTGTTAAAGATTTTCTAGCCAAGAAAAAGGTTATTTTTTTGGACTCCCGCCCAGAGTCCCTTGCATGGGAGATGGGCGGGGAATAAATTTGAAAAATAAATAAAATAAATAAATAAATATTTTGAAATACTGTGATACTAAATTAATGTTGGCCAATATCTTTATCCTCTAGTTACCAGTAGGCACTGTGAGTTGGTTACCAAACTGGGTTTGCTTCCATATTCTTTCTAGTCATAAAAAAGGGGAGTGTTGCATATATTTTTATGTCTTGAAAAATATGAAGGGTGAGTTTTAAAAAAGCCAAGCCTTGAAGTTTTTTCCTGGGCTCTGGGAGCACGTGTTCACCCCCTCTCAGGAATGTTGATGGCTTGGAGCCAGCTAGTCTGGCAGTACCCAAATAAAGTGATAAGTTGCTTAGGTGATTGGTCACATGCTAAGCCTTGTCCACTCAGATATGGCCAAGTTGCAATTGTAAAGCTTTAAAAGTGTAAATCTGCTTTTGTTCTGGTTACTCTGCTGCTGCTATCTCTTTTGTTTCTAAAATGTGAGTAGCTTATGTTAATCAGCCATGTGGTTTACTGGCTGAGTGTTTTTCTGTTCTTTTGTTTTAAATAAAAAGCAACGTTTTTTTACTGCAAGCTTGTCTCTTAATATTTTCCATAACTCTGATCACAAATTTTTATAAACTACAAAAGCATCTGGGCAATGCCAGCTACTACTTAGGGATACAGATTGAGAGAGAAGAGGTTGAGAGCTTTCTTCTAAGTCAGAAGCAAAAGATCTTAGAACTGTTGGAAAGCCTAGGACTGCAGGATGCTAATCCTATGCCTACATCAATGGAAACAGCTTTCCATAAACAACATGAACCCAGTGATCTCCTACCAGAGAACAATGACTACAGGAGTGCCATAGGCAAGCTGTTGTATCTAGCCACCAACACTAGGCCAGACATAGCTGCTGCAGTGGGCATTCTGTGTAGGAAAACCAGCACACCCACACAAAGAGACTGGACTGGTGTCAAGCAGATGGGAAGGTACCTGAAAGGGACCATGCACCTAAAACTAAAACTGCCAGCCACTGAGAATCCTAGACTAGTGGGATTCACAGATGTGGACTGGGCAGAAGACATTGTTGATTGCAAGTCCACCAGTGGATATGTGTTTTTCTTTGGGGGTGGTGCAGTAAGCTGGGGTAGCCACAAGCAAGGCACAGTTGCTCAGTCATCCACTGAGGCAGAATATGTTGCAGCCACTGAAACATGCAACGAGGTAAAATGGCTCAAGCTACTGCTTGCAGACATGGGGATAGAGGAACCAGTCCCTATCCAGATCTTTGAGGATAATCAGAGTTGCATTAGACCAGAGCTTTCCAAACTGTGTGTCACAACACAAAAGTGTGTCGCCACACACAGCATGGTGTGTCGCCACACCACCCGGAAGCGGCGGTGCGCCCGTACACGGCAGCAGCAGCAGCGGCGCGGGATCAGTGGTTCTGCGTTTTAGTGGAGGCTGCCGCTGCCGCCGTGCACACGCACGCCACCGCACGCCCCCCCACGCCACCGCCATGCACGCATGCGCTGCACGCCCCCCCCCTGTGCTGCCACCGTGCACGCGCGTGCCGCCGCCACACTGCCACCGCCACTGGTGTGTCGCCAGCGGCGGCACTTTGGAAAGCTCTGCATTAGACTCTCACAGTCAGAGAAGATTGGTGGGAGGACCAAGCACATTGATGTAAAGCATCATGTGGTGAGGGATCTGCAACAACAAGGGTTAGTCAAACTATACTACTGTCCCACAGGGACATGATAGCAGACATCTTCACGAAGCCATTATCTGAAATCAGTTACCAAGAACAGAGATGGAAATTAAACCTTGTGGGACATTGAGACATGCATAGGTTGAAAAGAAGGGGATGTTAGAGATCGGGTTTCAACCAAGCACGTCTCACACAAGCTTGAAGGAGGAGGCAGCCTCTGTTGTAACCTAATCTTACTTGCTTTGTGTGGGAGGGGCTGAACCCCAATTTCCTGTTCCCTTCGTTTTCCCTCTTTTCCTGTTTGAATCTCATACCAAGGAGGATGGGTCAGCTACGGCTGTCCACATTGCTCATACATTCATTCAGCAAGGCCACATTAAGAAGACTGTGAGTTTGGTCAGAACCTATCGCTCACACGCATGAACCATCCTCTGCTACCATGAATCTGATCTACAATAAAACTGTAAGCTATTTTTCTGTAACTTTACATTAACATGTGAAGTGTGTTTATTTTGTCTTTTGAACTGATTAAGCCTTGTGCAAGTTTATTGGGATGCTTCTGCTCTGCTAAACAAAAACTAATTAGAAGTTGCGTGGAGTTCTGGTATTTGCATCGCAGAATTCCTACATAGGTAACATCACCGATGTAATGAACATGAATTTGAGTAAACTCCGGGAGACAGTGGAGGACAGGAAGGCCTGGCTTGTTATGGTCCATGAGGTCATGAAGAGCTGGACACGACTAAATGACTGAACAACAACAAAAAGGTACCTGAAGGGGACTATACAGCTAAAACTAAAGCTACCAGCCACAGACAATCCAAAACTAGTGCGGTTTACAGATGCGGTTTGGGCAGAAGACATTACTGACCGTAAATCCACTAGTGGGCATGTATTTTTCTATGGGAGTGGGGCAGTAAGCTGGGGAAGACGTAAGCAAGATACAGTCACAGATTCCTCCACAGAAGTGGAGTATGTGTCAGCAGCAGAAACATGCAAAGAGGTTTCATGGCTCAAACTACTGCTTGAAGACATGGGGATAGAGGAATCTACCCCTATTCAGGTCTACGAAGACAACCAAAGTTGTATTAGGCTCTCACAGTCAGAAAGGATTAATGGGAGAACTAAATACATTAATGTTAAGTATCATGCAGTAAGAAACTTGCAAGAGCAAGGAATAGTCAGACTAGGCTATTGTCGCACAAGGAACATGACTGCGGACATTCTCACGAAGCCATTGTCGAGGAGCAGTTACCAAGAACTGCAGAAGAAGTTGAATCTTGTGGACTCTGAGACATGCTAACTTGAGAAGGGGTTTCTTTTCCTTCTTTTCTGTCCCTTTCAGGATTATCAGGAGTCAACTCAGCCTTGTCTCATAAGCATAATAGGGGGTCTTTCTAGTAAACGCATCTTTACTGTGCTTGTGGGATGTTACCCGAGTCACCTGATTTCCTCTTCCTCCTTATTCTTGGTTTGGGGATTCTCTATTCTCCATTATGCTTCAGTCACACCTGCAAGCAGAGCAGCTCTCATCTATTTCATCTTGCTTGCACGCAGATCTACTAGGAATCTACTTGTATCCAGACCTACTGAATAAATGTAAGCTATCTCTATTTCTTTTTCATCTAACTAATGTGTGAAGACTGAATTTATTTCTGAACGCAATTAAGCTTAAAGTTCAGGTTCCCTGCTGGTTCATGCTTCTACTCTGCAAGATTGTTGTTAGCTGCTTGGAGTTCTTTTATTAACCTTCAGACTCCATCACAATCAACCAGACATTGTGGTAGTAGACAAGGACTACTTTGTGGTAGTAGACAGTGGTGGTGATAGATGTAGAGGTGTCAAGTGACAGCAACATCAGGAAGAAAGAGTATGAGAAGCTGGAGAAGTACCAGGGCCTGAAGGAGGAACTAGAGAGGATATGGAAAGTGAAGGCCAAAGTGGTCCCAGTGGTGGTAGGGGCACTTGGGGCTGTGACTCCCAAGCTGGGAGAGTGGCTCCAACAGATCCCAGGAACAACATCAGAGCTCTCTGTCCAGAAGAGTGCAGTGCTAGGAACAGCTAAGATACTGCGCAGAGACCTCAAAAAACACACTTGAAAAAGTGTGTGGTAGAGCAAATAGGCTTGAATTATAGAATGTTTTGCCCAACTGTGGAGCGGGTTTAGTTGTTGAGGGTGGTTAAAGTGGTACGTGATAAAGTAAGACATATTTAAAAGGCTTTTAGGGTCAGGTCTTTGCTTGTGACTCAGAATTGGCTCTCACAATCAATGCATAAGGAATACGTAGGGTGAGAGTAAAGTTGAGTTGCATGCAGATGATGCCATATTACCTGAGAACCAGAATGATGTGCAGCAAATGTAAGATTATATGATGCAATGAGGGAGATGTATCGAAGACTAAGGCAGTTGTGTTTAGAAGGAAAATGAAATGAAAAGTTCACCTTATACACAAATGGCAAAAGACTAGATGATTTTTTTGTACCTTGGTTTACTAAGAAGTGGAAATGCTGGTAGAAATGTAGTGAGTAGTGTGTTGTTTTTTGTGAGGAATACAGTAAATTTTCCCAAGAAATGAAAACTGCTGTGTATAAGAGTGTGCCTCTGCCTGCTTTGTTATATGGAAGCGAGAGTTGGGTACATCAAGAGAAACAGAAAAGCAAATTGAATGAAGAGGGAAGTTATGTAAGAAGTGTGGGTAACCACAGAAGAAGAAATAGGGTCAAGAATGAGGGGAATTTATTTTATTTATTTATTAAATTTCTCTACTGCCCATCTCACGTACGACTCTGGGCGGCTTACAATAATAAAAATGGCAGATCGCTAAAAACAATTAAATGCAAATGCAAATGCAAATGCAAATGCAAATGCAAAGGCAAAGGCAAAGGCAAAGGCAAAGGCAAAGGCAAAGGCAAAGGCAAAGGCAAAGGCAAAGGCAAAGGCAAATACAGAATATAAAATTCAAGATGGGAAATAAGATCTTATCCTGGGACCCTCACGGGGCCAACCACTCCCATGAATAGCTGTCCCCCCTCCCATCCCAGGCCAGGTGGCATAACCACATCTTTACTCCCTTCCGAAAGGCCGGGAGAGTGGGGGCCGGTCTTACCCCAGGGGGTAGCTTGTTCCAGAGGGCAGGTGCCACGGCAGAGAAGACCCTCCTCCTGGACCCTGCCAATCAGCAATCCCTCATGGACAGAGTCCGTAACATGCCCTCTCTGCCTGACCAGGTGGGACTGGTCGATGTAGCGGGGGTGAGGTGGTTTCTCAGGTAACCTGGACCCGTGCCATTTAGGGCTTTAAAGGTCATAACCAACACCTTGAATTGGACCTAGAAGCAAACCGGCACCCAATGCAGCACGCGCAGCAACGGTGTTATATGTGCCCTTCTAGGGGCTCCTAAGACTGCTTGTGTGGCCTCATTTTGCACCAGCTGTAGCTTCTGGATACTCTTCAAGGGTAACCCCATGTAGAGCACATTGCAGTAGTCTATGCGGGAGATGACCAGGGCATGAGTGACCGTTCCGAGGAACTCCTGATCCAGGAAAGGGCGTAGCTGGCGCACAACATGAAGCTGTGCAAAGGCTCCCCTGGCCACGACTGCCACCTGCTCTTTGAGCAGGAGTCATGAGTCCAGGAGAACCCCCAGGTTCCGCACCGGATCTGTCTGGGGCAGTGCAACCCCATCCAGAGCCAAAGATGGCAAATTCCCAGATACTCGGAAGCCCCCAACCAACAGCCACTTCATCTTACCAGGATTCAGCTGAAGCCTGTTGTTCCCTATCCAGACCCCTACAGCCTCCAGGCACCGAGAAATGATGGTCACAGCATCACTTACATCACCCAGGATGGAGATGAATGTGAATTGAATAAAAAAGAAAATGGTGGCCACAGTGGTCATACCAAAGAATTACATTTGTGTGGCTTGGTCCTGTAGAGAGAATAAATGAGCATCAAACTGCAAAAGAAATATACAAAAGCTCAAAAGGAAGAGGAAGACCAAGGAAGCCAGATGGAGTTAATGGGGTCCTCAAAAAGAAAGAACAAAAAGCCATGTAAAAATAACTGTACAGACATAGTGGAAGCAGGGATCATTTGCAAGAGAGAGAGTGAACCGTATTCATGTAAACTAAATTTAGCTATAACTTCCTTTTCTCTTTCATATTGTCAGAACCCTGGCATGCCCAAGGGTCCTGCCATCCCCTATACCACACCCAGCATTAGCAACTGCCAGCTACGCCTCATGGATGATGAACTTTTAACCTTGACACCAGGAGAACCAGAGGGAAGACTGAAAGCGGACCAGATGGAAGCCCGCAGCTGGGAGGGGCCAGTGCTCTGGCAGAAGGGTATATAAACCCGAGCAGGGAACCAGGGGACCATTCGTGCCTTTACTGTGCTTACTCATGTTAATCAATAAACCGTTTACTTACTGAAAGAGCTGAGGTAAAGTCATTTCTGTGGAGAAACGTCTGCAACTGAGAAGCGCCTGACAAAAAGGCACGAATCAATCTCAGCTGATTTTCCCTGGAGCGAACCCAGAAATCATCGGGTAAGCTCTGAGGTAGAGATCGGCTCACATCGAGAAGAAGGCAGAAGAGGAGCGGAGAACGGGGATTGCCAGGCCAA
Organism: Charina bottae; assembly: GCA_023362775.1. Classification (NCBI taxonomy): domain Eukaryota; kingdom Metazoa; phylum Chordata; class Lepidosauria; order Squamata; family Charinaidae; genus Charina; species Charina bottae. Next base: position 1,593,147 of record JALMGJ010000013.1, on the reverse strand, counting down.
GCGCAGCGGCGGCAGCCAGCAGGCCGAAGAAGCAAAAAAAAAAAAAAGAGCGGGAAAGAGCTGAAGGAATCGTGGTGCAGGGAATATGGAGAGAAACGAGGAACTCCAAATCACCAAGGAACCGCTGGCAGCACCGGAACCACGAACGACAAAAGGCAATCCTCCCCTCCCCCGCACCCCCACTCTGCGCACATACAATGCGACGGCAGACTGGTCGATTGGAGTGGGCAGGGGTATGGTCCCAGTCCCACGAAAGCCTGCAGCGAAGCCGCGGATCACGCAGTCACAACGGATCGTGGCGCTGGAAGACAGGGCAGCCAGGATGGAGCTGGGGCTTGAAGGCATGGATGCCAAACTGACGGCAATCCAAGCCGCAGTGGAAAGCTTATTGAGAGGGCCCCAGAGCCGTGAGAGTGACCACAGCGCACAGTATGCACGCAACCAACCTGAGGAAGCAGGTGCAGCAGAAAGCACCGGGGGAAGCGAGGACGAGGATGAGGCGTATGAGGAGGAAGGCGATGAACCGCCGGCACAGCCTAGCTATGGGAGTCACCTCGCAACTAGTCGCTGGCACAAACCTACCATCGCGACAAAATTAAAGACCACATTTGATGGGGACCCGGAGAAGCTTGCATGCTTCCTGAACCATGTGCGGGGGTTCATGGAAGAATCTGAAAAACTGTTTTTGAATGAAGAGGCAAAGGTGCGGTATGTTTCAAACTTCTTGATTGGAGAAGCTGCTAAATGGCTGGCGGTACTTCACGACACCAGGGCACCAGAACTTCATGACTTTGGCTGCTTCATGAAGGCTCTACATAAGCGATTCAAAGACACCCTGTCCATGATGTCAGCAAAAACGGAGATCCAAAGACTGCGACAAGGACACCGGACAGTGGCAGAATACACCCTTGAATTCAAGAAGTTGGTCAGCCGCCTCCCAAACTGGCCTGAATCGTTTAAGGTTGAGTATTTTCAGATGGGACTAAGACCTGAGATACTGGAAATGGCAGCTGGGAGAGGGGACCCAGAGACACTGGATGAATGGGTCCAGTTAGCGGGAAAAGTAGAGACCACGAGGATGCGAATACGCTCCTACCGGCAAATTCAATACCCGGGAAGGCCACGGCAAACCAACCAGGTCTATCATAAGAAGGAACATGACAGAAAACCCTGGGCAGAGGAAAAGGAATGGCAGGCCCGGAATAACTTATGTTTTAAGTGCGGGAGAGAGGGGCACAGAAGCAACGACTGCACCCACCCACCCACCAGACTCGGAGAAAAGCCACGCAAGACCCCCCCCCTCCAAACAGTCAACAGCCAAGGCAGCATCAGAGCGGCAAAAATATGTTGAACTGAGGTCATCATCAGGCGACTCTACGGATGAGGAATTCCGGCCGGTGGAAAACGCCAACGGCCTGTCCTAAAGTGCGCCGTGGGACAGGCCTGCAGTAACGGGCGTAGCGATGCGTTGACATCTGAGGACTGCCCCACAATGCAAATCAAGGTACAGTTAGAAACCTTGGATGGGGGGAAGCAGGTTGTTGGCGTAGCAATGCTGGACTCAGGGTGCACTAGATGCTTAATGCACCCGTCAGTGGCTAGGAACATGGGACTAAAACTCTCTAAGTTAAAGTCACCGATCACGTTCTGCCAGCTCGACGGGACAGAAATGAAGGGGCCCCCCGCAAGGCATTTCACAGAGGCAGTTAGGATGTCGATTGGCTCACATCAAGAAACACTGCGGTTTGTTGTGGCGCCCATCTCCACGCAGCCCATCATCCTGGGTCTCAAATGGCTTAGAGAATGGAACCCCCACGTTGATTGGGTGTCAGGGGAGATGGATGAATATTTCATTGACGGGAAATACGATGCTGACACTAGGGACATCGAGGAGAATGGGGTAGAATCAGGGGCTGCAGGCATGGTGAGGGGAGAGGGATCACAAACTGAGGCACAGATAACATTCCCACGAGCTTACGTGCCGGTCAGAGAGGTTTTCAGTCAGCAAGAGTGTGACCTCTTACCGCCTCATAGGAAAACGGACTGCGCCATCGAGCTAATCCCTGGGGCCACATTTCCAAAACCAAAAATGTACGCTATGACCCAGCAGGAGCTCCAAGAACTGCAGAAATTTGTGGATAAAAACTTGGCGAGGGGCTTCATTGAACCAGCAAATTCCCCCTTGGCGGCCCCTGTCTTGTTCCGTAAGAAAAAGGATGGCATGCTCCGGCTATGCACGGATTATAGAGGACTGAATGCCATCTCAGTCACTAATCAATACCCCCTCCCACTTTTAAAGGACATGCTGGCACAACTGGCTAAGGGCAAAATTTTCACCAAATTAGACCTGAGAGAAGCCTATTACAGGGTCCGGATACGGGAAGGGGACGAGTGGAAGACAGCTTTCAACTGTCCACTCGGCTCGTTTCAATACAGGGTCCTCCCATTTGGGATTGCGGGGGGACCAGGGATCTTTATGAAACTAATAAACAAAGTATTGTACGAGTTCCTGTACCGGGGGGTGATAGTCTATTTAGATGACATCCTGATCTTCTCCCAGGACCTAGCAGAACATACACAGCTGGTGAAAGCGGTCCTCAAAAAATTATTGGACGCCAAACTCTTTGTCAAATTGGATAAATGTGAATTCCATCAAGAGAGGCTGGACTTCCTGGGGTTCAGGATTTCAAGCAACGGCATAGAAATGGACCCTGCCAAGGTGCAAGCAGTAGTGGGGTGGGAACCTCCTCGGACCAGGCGCCAACTGCAGGCATTCATCGGCTTTGCAAATTTCTATAGGGATTTCATCAGGAATTTTGCGCAGATAGCACTGCCGCTAACAGACTTGTTAAAAACGAAAAGCGGTGGTGGCACACAAGCTAAACGGCCAGGCACCAAAATTAAATGGTCCCCAGAATGCCAGGAGGCCTTTGAAGAGCTCAAAGCTCTGTTCACGGCTGAGCCTATCCTGAAGCACCCGGAAATAGATAAACCATTCATTATCCATGCAGAGGCATCGAACAACGCGATAGGATCAATACTGCTGCAGGCGGATGAGAACGGCAAACTACGACCGTGTGCGTATATATCTAAAAAATTCTCAGACACAGAAAAGCGATGGCATGTCTGGGAGAAGGAAGCATTCGCAGTCCGACACGCGTTGGCTACATGGCGGCACCTGCTAGAAGGGGCATCAGTCCCGTTCGAAGTTTGGACCGACCATAAAAACTTGGAAGCACTGAAATCGCCCAGGAAATTAAACCCGAAACAACTTAGATGGGCCGAATTCTTCAGTCGCTTCAACTTCACCCTGAGGTACTTTCCGGGGGGGAAGAACTACCTGGCAGATGCATTATCGCGGCTGCCTCAACACGATGGGAAAGCGGAAAACATAACAGAAACCCTATTCCCACACAAGCCCTCAAGTACCAGTCAGGTGGGACACGTGGCAGTGGCTCGAGAGGACAATACGGTGTCTACAGCGCTCAATCCATTGGAGAGTGAGATACAGGCGGCGACAACACAAGACACCTGGTGGGGGGAAAACAAACACCTCCTGCAGGAGAAGGATGGAAGGTGGTGGAATAACGATAAGTTGTATGTACCTGACACCATGCGGAAACGTGTCCTAGCGATCACTCATGACCACAAGGCAGCAGGACACTTTGGGTTCGTGAAAACCTTGCACCTGGTCAGGCGCACGTTTTGGTGGTCCACACTACGTAAGGACGTAAAAGACTATGTAGGTACCTGCCCTGTGTGTGCTATGGCAAAAAGGGCCACAGGTAAGCCCAAAGGACTTCTGCAACCCGTGGCTGACCCGTCGCAACCATGGTGACAGATAGCCATGGACTTTGTAGTCGACCTCCCCGAGAGCAAACAAAAAACGGCAGTGTGGGTGATCACGGACCTGTTCTCAAAACAGGCTCATTTCATCACCTGCAAAGGGATACCGACAGCACCCAAGCTGGCCAGGCTCTTCACGCAAAATGTATACCGTTTACATGGGGCACCTGAACGGATAATTAGCGATCGAGGGAGCACGTTTACCTCGAAATTCTGGAGGGCGTTTCTTCGGCTAATTGGGTCTGAACAGGGCTTGAGCAGCGCTTTCCACCCGTGCACGGACGGGGCGTCAGAACGACTGGTAGCCATCTTAGAACAGTATTTAAGGTGTTACATAAGCTACCAGCAGGATGACTGGGTGGACTTGCTACCTTTTGTGGAAGTGGCATACAACAACTCAGTGCACCACAGCACGGGGTTCACTCCGTTCAAAATAGCCACAGGCCAGGACTTTTTGGCTATCCCGGAGGTGGGCATGATTCAGAGGACGGACGGCCATGCCCCACTACAGGCAGACAAATGGATAGCCAAGATAACTAGCAACTGGCCTGTCATCCTTCAAACGCTTAAGGAAGCGAAAGATTACTACAAAAAATATGCGGACAAAAAACGTGCAGTGGAATGGGAACTTCGCGAAGGGGATAAAGTATATTTATCCACCAAGAACTTGCGGTCTATGCAACCGTCTCGCAAGTTGGCCCCAAAGTTTATCGGGCCATTTCCTATCGTCAGAGTCATCAACCCGGTAACTGCATGCCTGCAACTTCCAAAATCGTTGAGGAAAGTCCACCCGGTGTTCCATATCAGCCTCCTAAAACGATACCTCCCGTCAGATCAGTGGCATCTTACAACAAGGGACCCAGCACCTACCTTAGTTAATGGGGAGCCGCACTTCGAGATTAAGAACATTTGCGATTCACGTATACACAGGGGGAAGTTGCAATACCTGGTAAAGTGGTTGCACTTGCCAGTAGGGTTCAGGGAATGGGTAGCAGTGGAACACATGCAGGCCCCGGACTTGATTAGAAAATTTCACCGCAAATTCCCTGACAAACCCCGGTGACTCCCGGCCTAACGAGATATTATTCTGTTACAAGCGCCAACTACATGCAACAGGAGCCAGGACGGAGCATGAGGGGAGAGGGGAGGTCTTGGGGGGGTGGCATGTCAGAACCCTGGCATGCCCAAGGGTCCTGCCATCCCCTATACCACACCCAGCATTAGCAACTGCCAGCTACGCCTCATGGATGATGAACTTTTAACCTTGACACCAGGAGAACCAGAGGGAAGACTGAAAGCGGACCAGATGGAAGCCCCCAGCTTGGAGGGGCCAGTGCTCTGGCAGAAGGGTATATAAACCCGAGCAGGGAACCAGGGGACCATTCGTGCCTTTACTGTGCTTACTCATGTTAATCAATAAACTGTTTACTTACTGAAAGAGCTGAGGTAAAGTCATTTCTGTGGAGAAACGTCTGCAACTGAGAAGCGCCTGACACATATGTCATGCTTTTCTTTCCTTTGGTTTATTGTTTTTGCACCTGCTCTTTGCATAATATAAAGAAATAGTATGTCTGTACTCCTCCTCCGTCCTTATCGTTGCTTCTAGTTTTTGGAAATCTACTTTCTTGAAGTCCTAAGCATCTGACTAAGCTTTAATTTTCCTTATAATTAAGACCAATGCATGGGCATTTCCCCCTAATATTCCAGTTCCTTGACTAAGTCTCTGTTATTACCAAGTCAAAGATGGGCTTTCCTTGCCCTCTTTTCTACCCTCTGAAGTGGAAAGTTAACAGCAAGACAAATCAGTTATCTCCTGGAAGGGCCACGTGGAGCAGAACTTGCCTTCCCCAGATGTTGGGGTAAATGGGGCAATCCCTGCTACTTCACAACTCTTTAAAATCCGCAGTTTGCTTTTTGAAGGCATCATTCACATCGCTAGTTGTATGGGAATTAATAGACAGAACTGTTTTTATTAATGCTTCCAACATTCTCAGATGCTTTCTACATTCTCATCAGTTTCACTCTGTTGAATGTTTATACCTATTAAATGATGAGTCCCTCCTTTGGGGGAGATGGGTGGTGATAAAAATAGAAAAAGAAGAAAGAAAGAAAGAAAGAAAGAAAGAAAGAAAGAAAGAAAGAAAGAAAGAAAGAAAGAAAGAAAGAAGAAAGAAAGAAGAAAGAAAGAAAGAAGAAAGAAAGAAGAAAGAAGAAAGAAGAAAGAAGAAAGAAAGAAATATTTTTATTTCTGTAATAAGTGCTCAAGCACATCTTTTTTATTTCCCTTAGTAAGAACATTAGTGCAGACAACAAAGGCTATGACTTTTATGAGCCTGTTTTTTCCAGATTCTTCACTGTGGTTCAATGTTAATTGTTTACATCAACAATCCCATATCCTTCTATGCTGTAGTGTAAGTCTTTATCTAAGGTACTTTCTTCAAAGTCTTCATCTCCAAACACCATGGGATTCAGTTTTATGCTCTACTGATTAAGGTCACTATGTTTCATTGAAACACATTTTGACCAGTCCATGTGAGAGACAACCCACTTCATGCCGGTAGTCTATCATTCAGAGCAGGGGCTCCCAATTTTTTTAGGCTATAGAACATGTTAGTCAAAAATAAAATTTCCTGGGCTTCTGATCAAAAGACAAACTCTAGTGATAGAACTTATCCCCCACACTTAGAGTCTCACAGAACCCAAACAACTTATTGAAAAGATGTGAGTTTCTTGCAAACAAACCTACTTCAGACTTCGTCAACTTCAATTTATAAAACATTTATTCTCTTAGATACATCCCTCTAACATTCCCTGATACAAAAACTGTCTTCATTTAAAGAAAAGAAAAGTGTGTGTATATTTATATTTATATTTATATTTATATTTATATTTATATTTATATTTATATTTATATTTATATTTATATTTATATTTATATTTATATTTATATTTATATTTATATTTTTTATATTTATATTTATATTTATATATATGAAAATAGGAGACATGATCCCAGGCTGTAGTTGAGGTATGCACACTTAACATTTCAAAAAAGAAAAATGGAACTTCTTACCCAGACAAATTAGCACTTTGATCTGAAAATAAAGCCCTAGGAGGAAGATTAAAGGAACTGGCTATGTTTAGCCTGCAGATAAAATACCTGGGATGGGTTTTTAAGGGGTAGCCATTGCTGGAAGGAAAGACAGACAACAACACAGTTGGCTTTTTTTAAAAAAAATTGGAATACTCATAATCTCTGAAGGATTTTGTTTTGTTTAGTTTTTGTTGTTCTCTCTCCACAGCTGAGTGTGTGAATGAGTTCCCAAAAGGAACACGTATTTCCCAGAGTGTATTTAAAATCACAACTTTGCAAATCTAGCAACCAGCTATATTACTTGTTCCTTTAAATTACGTGAGATTTCTCCAAAAAAAAATCTTAATGTAATTCCCTTTTAACTGTACCCTACTTAATTTTTAATCAAAACTGACATAAGCAATTTGCATCAGTTGCCACCACCTTTAAGAAGCTTGACTACAGAATGAATGTTAAACCAATTGAGACAGTTTGCAACACTAATTCCATTTAAAGATGAACAAGTCACTGGGGGGGGGGCGCTGTTCAGTATTCATATTCATTCAAGGCAGGCAGGTGGGTGGGTGGGCTTTTTCCCTAGGAAAGGCTTCCCCCTGATCTGGGAGTACTTGACACAAAGAGGCAGTGAGACCCTCCTGGCGAGGAACACCAAGGCACTCTACATGCACAAATAGGTTGGAAACTGTGAGACAATTGAGCTTTACGAACGAGAAAGCAAAGAGCAGTTTTCAGGAACATGGCAAGGACATCACTGTGGCTGAAATTGTGGCAAGGGTTTGCTCCCCACCCCCGGCCATCTGAAAGGTCCCCTTTCAAAGCCTGCCAAATATCTGCCTGTTTTCTGTTCAGCATTTCCTACAGCTGATGGGTGCTCATAAATCACCCCTCCAGGGAGATAAAGAAAATGCTAACTAAATGGAGGGTGCATTATTTGAAATACCACCTAGAGATGAAAGCAGTCTAGCCTCTCTCTTTGGCTAAGGGGAAACCTTGCCAACTAGAAAGAGGCCTATGCTGTCTCTCTTGTTCAATGAATCCACCTAGCAATCGTTTTAGGCTGATTCCCTTGCACTGACTTCCAGGGTTGCAAGGAAAATCATAGGTATGGAAAGGGGCCATTTAGGTCATTGAGTCTGGCCGCTTGTTCAGTGCAAGAATCCACATCAAGGCAACGGACTCCTCTAAGCTCTACTTGGATTTCCCAGTGAAGGGGAGCCCACCCCCTCTCTAACCCTAACCCTAACCCCTCTCTAGTTAATGGATGCCACTCTCAGACTGCCATTATTGCTAAGAAGGTTTCTGTAATATTCCTTCAGGTTCCGCCTTCCTGTAACCTGAAACTGTCCCTGCACTCTGGGGTGAAGGAAAACAAGCCTTGACTTGCTTCTGCATGAGATGATCTGGGCTTCTCAAAGATAATATATAAAGATGGAGCCATTGCCTTTAGAGTTCCTTAATTTCCTGGCGTACAATTTATTTGGAGAGTTAAGCTCATTCAAAGTAAACAGGTGTTTACTGACCATGTTTCTGTAATCTCACGCTTATCCACATGTTCTCCTTAATTGGGCAAGTGAGATTATAGATAGATATAGGCATGACTTTTATTAATTCCTCTGTCTGTGTTAATCCAGCTGTTCTCTACAGTATTACCACACTTATTCAGCAAAATATCTTGTCAGGTGCAGATGCTTTTAACACACTGTGCAAGTCTTCTTTTCTTTGGCTTCCATATGGTTTCTTTCAAAATTCAAGCCACCCAGACCAGGATGGGACAGGGACATGAGGGCAGACAGGCAAAAGATTCCTGTTTTCTGGCTTGGTTGTTTGCTATGATATAGCTACAATAGCCGGGGTGTCAAGAACCAAACACTGCTACCATCTTGTCATCAGGAACTTTGCGGCCTGCGCATGTTATTCCTCAGAAAGGCTGACATTCAAAGCCAGTTGAAATGCCCAGTGCCTTTTCAGGAACCTCAGATGGCAATGCACAACTGCTTTATTTTGACCCAAATCACCAGCTGATTCCTTTTTTTAAAATAAACTTTATTAAATGTTTTACAAAGAACATAAAAACTAACACAAACTAATAGAGTAAAAAGAACAAAAAAAGAAAGAAGCAAAACAAAAGCAAAAGTGCAGAGAGAATAAAAAGAAATAGAAAGAAGTCATTTCTGATTTCTTTGCAACAAATACTGTATAAATACAATTACAAAATTATCTCTTACTCTCTGATTACAAAAAAACTTCACTTTTTTCTATTAACCTTTTTTTCCCTTAATCAAAACCACAAGTCATAAGTGCATTTTTTTTCCGTTTCATGCAAAAAGTCTGTAGGGGTTTCCAGTAAGCCATAAATGTAGATATTGTTCCTTCTCTGATCAAAGCAGTCAATTTAGCCATCTCCGCAAGTTCTGTCGTCTTCACCAGCCATTCCTCCATTGTGGGTAGTGCCGAACCTTTCCACTTTTGAGCATATAATAGTCTCACTGCAGTTGTCATATACAAAAACAAAGTTCCATGGCTCTTTTCTAGTTGCCTGTCCATTAGTCCCAAAAGGAAAGTCTCTGGATTCAGTTGTACTTTAATCTTTAAAATCTTTTGAATTGATATATGTTACCAATCAAAGAGAATCAATATATGTATTTGTGTCCAAAATCTTTTGGCTTTTTTACCCATCCACCAGACATGATAAAATGTCCCTTTGTGTTGTTCACATTTCCAGCAAAGATTTGAAGTACCTTTATGCATTCTAGATAATTTCTCTGGTGACAAATACCATACATCATTTTATAAACGTTCTCTTTAAGGTTAAAATGTAGTGCAAATTTCAATCCTTTCAACCACATACTTTCCCATTGTTCCATTTGTATATTATAGCCAAAGTTTTTAGCCATTTTATCATACATTCTTTCACTTGTTCCTCTTCTGTCTCATATTTCAACAAAAGTTTATACATTTTAGCAATAACATGTTCATCATTAGTACACAATTCTATTTCAAACTCAGTCTTACTTTATTCAGAACCATAAAATCTTTTACCCACTTTAAATCTTTCTAACAATTGTACATAAGAAAACCACTGACAAGGATATCCTTCTATTGTAAAATCTTCTCTGGATTTTATTTTACAATCCCCTTGAGAGAATCTGGTACATCACTGTAAGTTAACCATTTATGTTTACTTATCATTTCTCATCTATAAAACGTTTTTTGCACTGAAAGGCACAAAGGTGTTTTTGGGCAGAACCTAAATTTATATTTATTCCACACTCTAAGAATAGCCCACCTGGCATGATGTTTTTTAAAATCTACATTCACCTTGGTTTTGTCATACCATAGATATCCATGCCACCCAAATCTCAGATCATGATCTTCTAAATCCACTCGCCTTCTAGGCTGGGGTGCATGGCCAGATAGTGTAGCTGCCATTACAGTACTTTTTTTCTTGTGGGAGGGGGGTATTACTACAATCCTGCTGAATTAAAGGTCCATGAGGCAAAGGTGTTCCTTAAAGCTGCCTCATGGGTCCCATTATGCTCCAGTAGAGAGCATGGGCAATCAGAGGCGGTTTGGTTCAAATTCCTGTGCTGCAGTTTTTGTTCTCTTCTTCTTCCACATCCTTCAGAGCTTGCCTTCATACTGGCTGGCTAACCCCCTTTAATTTTGAAAGACAAACGGAAGTCCTCATGGAAGAGAATCCTGGAGGA